>CM044105.1:7727151-7803974 GCA_024174645.1 Lemna minuta
TCAGCTCATGGTGATATTGATAGTTTGGTGGGGAGCATCAGATGGAGTTGATTCGCTTCAATGACGATGTTGCCTTACCGCCGGCTTCGTGCGTTGTGACTTTCGAGAGGAGATTCGATGAAAGTTGACTCGCGGGTCTTCCATGAGGTTGCATTGCACTCATCAAAACCGGATCTCAAGAGAATCGCCTGATCGCTCGGCTGTGGTTGTATCCGACGCTTCAAATTGCTCATAGACGCCATCAAAGATCACCTCCATTATCATCTCAAATAACTACTAAATCATCAGTTTCACCCTGCATGACTCTTTAGAAACCAAGAACTCTGCATGAGGTATTGGGATTCTCTATCCATCTTAAAGAGATCTTCTTCAACTATAAGGCTGACTTTACTCTGATAACACTTCATTGCTGAGGACTAAGCTTAGTATGTCTTCGTATTCTGTTTATCCATTTATCATGAAGGTCTTATAAAATGGGATATAGCCCTATTTAGTAATATCCCTCTTGGCATAATTGCCATCATAGAAATGGGCTTAAGTCAAAATGAAGTGTGATAACATGCAATTTCATGCATTAATGTCATGTATTTTATGCATTTCTTCTTTAAAATATAATCATAAGTACATGTTATCATGATTTAAAATGATTAAATTGATAAATTTTATGTTTTAAAAAATATTCTTGAATTTTATAAATTAATAGCCTTTTATAGGTATTTTAATTTAATAGCCTTTTATAAATTAATAGCCTTTTAATTAATTTTTAAAATATTTTAATTTCTAAAAAATTTCAAAAAGATTCTAAAAAAATCCAAAAAATGTTAATTCATTATAGATATATATATATATATAATGAATTAACATTTTTTGGACTTTTTTATAATCTTTTTAAAACTTTAGAAGTTAAAATCTTTAAAAAATGAATTTATAAAATCAGAGAAAATGGGAAAAGAGAAAAAAAGAAGAGAGAAGTGAGAATCTCTCTCTCTCCCCCTCCCATATTTCTCTCTCCCTCTCTCTCTCTTGCCCGCGCAACCTTTTTTCCTATACGCTCTTCCTCTCTTCCATCTCTCTCTCTCATCCTCTCCTCTCTCCCTGTTTTCTCTCGTCTTCCTGTAACCTCTCTCTCTTGCGTAAAACCTCTCTCTTGTAACCTCTCTCTCTCTCTTTCTCGCTACGGAAAGAAGAGAGAAGAGCTCTCCTCTCTTCCTCTACCTCTCTCCCACGTTCTCTCTCTCTTCTCCCTCTCTCGCGACGCCCATCTCTTCCCTCATCTTCCTTCCTCCTCTCCTACATGCGAGCATACGCGCGTGTAAGGGGAAGGAGGAAAATTCCTCCTACATCTCTCCCGCGCTCTTCCCTCTCCTCTCTCCTTGCGTCTCCTTGCAATGGAAATTGCTTCCGTCACGAGAAGAGGCGGGAGGAGGAAAGTCTTCCTCTCTCCCCTCTCTCTCTTCTCTCTCTCTCCCGCTCTCTCCCTCTTCATCTCTTTCTCTCCATGTTCTCTCTCTCCTTCTTTCCTTGCTTCTTCCTCTTTCTCAGCATGACGGAAATTTTCTGTCGCGTGTAAGGTTTTCCGCGCGCCCCTCTCTTTCTCTCTCTCTCATTCTTTCCTCCCTTCCTTAGCCTCCACTTCTCTCTTTTTCTCTCTCTCAATCGCTCGCTCTCTATCCGGCGATCGATCTCTCTCCATCGCCCAAATCGCTCTCTCTCTCTCCACCCTCTTCTTCCGTTTTCCTTCGTCTCTCTCACGCAATGGAATTTCTCATCCATTGCGCCTTTTCCTCTCTTCTCTCTTCTTCTGCCACCCTTCTTGCTTCTCGCTCATCGTTTATTGCTTCTTCCGCCACCCTTCTTCCATTATTGCGCGAACACTCATGAATTAAAGAACTAGCCATTCAAGAAGTAAATTTCACTTAGACTTGTACACACTTCACTCTCTACTCACCGATCATCCATTGGTTTATTTAAAGGAAAAAAAACAGTCAAAAGAGATGAAACAAACGAAAATAACGACTGTGGGACCCACGCGCGTCCCCTCCTTTCATTCACGTCGTTATAACTCGTCGTCTGGACGGTCACGATTCGTTCTTATCAAGCCAAGTTTCGTATCCGTGCGATTAGAAACCGACGGCTTAGATCCCACTCTCAAACTCCTCCTTGATCAAAGCTTTGTTTTACTTTGATGAGATCAATCTCCTTCCGGAATTCACTAACCTTTGAAATTCCAAGTGATTTTGTGAATGAATTGGTCAATTGGTCTTCCGCTCGCACGTATTTCAGGTTCACCTTTCCTTCCTCCATGCATTTTCGGATGAAATGGTATTGAATTTCGATATGCTTCGTCCGGCCGTGATGAACAAGATTTCGACTGATTTCAATGGCAGATTTGTTGTCGATGCACAAATCAAATTTCTTACTGTCCCATCCAGTTAATTCATGCATGAATCCTCTTATCCAAATCCTTTGACATACTACCAATGTAGAAGATATATATTCTGCTTCACATGATGACAGAGCTATTATCTTCTATTTTCAGCAATTCCACACAATTAGTTTTGATCCGTTGAAGAAAATTAAACTTGATGTACTCTTTCGATCATCTAAATCTCCCGCATAATCACTATCACAGTATCCTATCCACTCGCGATCCTCCTCAGATTTATAGACAAGTCCATAGTCAATAGTACCCTTCACATATCTTAAATTTTGTTTGGCTGCTGTCATATGATCTAAGTATGGTTTGTTCATAAAACGACTCAAATTACTCACTAAGTATACCAAATCAGGTTGAATTAAAGCGAGATACCTCAAACACCCAACTATTTTCCTGAATAGAGTAGATTCCACTTCTAATCCTTCACCATCTCGATTTAGTTTTAACTAACATTCCATTGAAGTTTTTGATGCATTGCAATCTAACATGTTAAATATGTCAAGAACTTTTAATGGCATAGTTTGTCGACATAACTTAATCGAGTCTTTCCCTTGTATCACTTGAATTCTCAGGTAAGAATTTAATAAATCGAAGTCAGTCATCTCGAATTTGGCTTTCATCGAGAGTTTCAATGACTCAATCTCCTCAGTATTAGATCTAGTAATGATAAAATCATCAACATAAACTCCCTGAAATTCTCTAATAAGATGATTAAATTAATAAGATGGGGACTGAATTAGTATCTTTTTAATATTTATGTTATTCTAAACCCTTTATGAATTCGTTGATTATCACTCAACTTTCTCACGTCACTCGTAGACCATATTTTTTTATACTAGATAGGGTTTCCATACCCCCTACTCCAGTCCCAAGAAGAGACAATCCTCCTAGAGTCACTCCTCACTTAGTTAATCTCCTAATAATAATTACTAGCTAGCCGGGATGATTAGATCAAAGTTCTAACAAGGTCTTTCAATCTGATTCACTCACGCTCTCGGTTAGTGACCTTATTTCGACATCATCCTTCAGAACCCCTCCGCTCGTCCCATCCCCCAGCCGACTCCCAGAGCTTCGCATGCCGCTCCCTACTCCCTTCTGGGTTGGCCTACCCCTCTGAAGTCACCGAGTATCCGCACTGATCCACGCAAGCACCAAGTAAGTCGCTTGTCCCCGAGTATGGGTAATCTTGCAAGGTGAAGAAGAAATATCCCTCAAGTTAACTTTCTAATCAACTCCCTAGAGTCATCCCAACTCACTACGACTCCCAAGGAATCTCTCCCTTACCCTCATAGGTAAGTACGACTCACCGAGAGTGCAAGTAAAATATGATGGTATATCTAATTATCCTAATACTTCAATTAAACTTATAAAATATAAAGCTATATAAAAATACTAAAAAACAAACTAAGTCAATCACAACAAGCAATAACAAATAATGTAACTAAGATATGCATAAAACAGATTTCCAAAAATTATTGAAAAAATTAAACAAATGAGATAACCCCCTGATTTACTGATTTGACTTTGATGTTGACTTTGACTTTCTGACTTTTGACTACTGATGTTGACTTTGACTGTTTATATTGACTTTGACTTTTTGACTTCTGACTACTGCTGTTGACTTTGACTTTCTGTGGTTGACTTTGACTTTCTGTTGCTGCTGACTTTGACTTTCTGACTACTGACTACTGCTGTTGACTTTACTTTCGCTGGTTGACTTTGACTTTCTGACTTCTGACTTTGACTGCTGCTTTTGACTTTGACTTTCTGACTTTGGCTGCTGCTGTTGACTTTGACTCCTGCGGTCTTCTCCCTTGAATATAAAGAAACAAATGCAACAACACAACTTAAACAATCACTAGAATACTTTTACTGAATGGGTATGTTTGATAAATTCATTGATAAACGATTAATACTTCACTTGAAATTAAACCACCTTTAATCTCACCTTGATGAAGTTTCACTAAACCTGAAAGTTTATAAATTATCTAAAGAACAGATCAGACGATATATTAACAAAAGTTTATATCTATAGGTAATGCTAAACAGAATCTCATATTAGATTAGTCTAAACAAAGAAATTTAAAACAGAAATTCAAATCAAAATTCGATAGAGTTTCGTCTGATTCCTTTCTGATGCACCGCTTCAAATAACCAAAAATATATGAACTGATGGATTTTAAAATAGATAAAGATAGATATAAAACAGATTACAATTAGAACAGATTTGATAATAAAAAATAACAGATTTAATAGAACAATTAAAATCGATAGAATATGATAACAGATAATAGAAATTTAATAGAATAATTAAAACAGATCAAATATGATAACAAATAATACAGATTTAATAGAATAATTAAAACAGATCAAATATGATAACAGATAATAGTGGTTTAATAGAATAATTAAAACAGATCAAATAAGATAACAGATAATAGAAAATAAAAAAACGGATAATCGAAAAACAAAATTCAATAAAACGAAAAAAACGAAAACGGAATCAGAAAACAAAAACAACAAACGAAATAGGAAAAATCGTAGAATGAAAAATCAAGAATCGGAATACGGACAATTGAAAACGGAATTAGAAAAACGAAAAATGAAAATCGAAAATCGGAAACGAAAATAAATTCAAAAACGAAATTTCAGAAACCGAAAAGTGAAAAACGAAAATCTGATTATCGTCCCTCAGGAACGCACAGCCACAGAAAGAGAGAGGGAGAGAGAGCTCAACGAAGATGGAGAGCTTCCGGTCGAAATGCAGTCGCCTTCCTTTAGATCTCGCTGAAGATCGCACTTTCTTCACCAACTTTTTATTTTCGTAATCGCCTTCTTTCTCGTCGCTGGAGAGACAGAATCGCTGGAGCAAAAGCCCTAATTTCACGCAGGAGAGAGAGAGTTTGTTTTCCTCTTTTCTTAGCTTTTATCGGGTTTTCTGGATATATACACAATTTAAAGAAACTACGTGAAAATGTAATAACATGAAATAGTTTGGTAGTACTTAGTTTGGAAATAATGAAAAAGGAATATATGTAAATAAGAAAACAATATTAGTGACAATAAGAGAATTACAAAAGCATATTTAATCAATGAGTATTAATAATGCTATTCTAAAAAGACAGTGATCTAAAGTTAAACATCTAAATTAAAAAATAATAGGAATACGAAGAATGATTCATGGTTTTATGAAGGTTTTACTCCAATCTTTAGATGTTCTTATTCAAGTATATTTAATAGTAGATTGAAAAATAAGTAATCTAAAGCTGATTCATAGCGATGTCTGCGTTCCGAAGTGGACGTGGGTCAATCTCTCAATCCATCAGTACCTGCACTAACACACACATACCCTTCTCAAATCATTTTGACAAACAGTTGTTAATCAAAATCTAAACACTGCTCAATATAATATTTCATAAACATTAAAAGCGCACCTAAGTAAATTATCAAACCTAGGTTAAACTAACACTCCCACCCATAGTTTACTCTCTTTTCTGCTAGATGTATACACTGCTTGATCACTGATGCTTCTGATGAAGCCCATCGACTTTAATGTGTCATCAAGTCTACTGTTCCACGCCCTTGGAGCTTGTTTGAGACCATACAATGCCTTTTTCAGTTTAAGGACGTATTCTTATTTTCCTTCTTTTATGAAGCCCTCAGGTTGATCCATATAGATATCTTCTTCAATGTATCCATTGAGAAATGCCGAATTTTACATCAAGATGATGTAGATTCCACTTGAATTGGGCAGCCATAGCTATGATAATCCGTATGGACTCTACTCTTGTTACTAGGGAGAATACTTCCTCATAGTCAATCCCTCTTATTTGACTGAAAACCTTTGCAACCAATCGAGCTTTGTATCTTGTAATCTCTCCACAGACATTCATTTTAATTTTTTAAATCCACTAAACACCTATTGATTTGCACTTCTCGGGTAGTTTTACAAGCTCCCAAGTTGAGTTTCTCTCTATTGCTTCTAACTCTTCTTTCATAGCTTGTCTCCACACATCCTCTTTTATTTTTGCTTTGTAGGATGTAGGTTCTTCTCCTGAAAGGAAACATGCCTCATCCTCCTCTGTTCCTTGTGTCTCCTCATAGATTGCTTGAATTGATCGATATCTCTTGGGTCTTTCTTCTTCTAAAGTTTGATCTTGATCTCTTTGCTCATCTGAGGGTATGATTGATGTTGTATTTGAGTTTTGATTATTAGCTGAGAATTTAGATGAATTTACCAGATGAATGGTTGATGTGAGAGTGAGATCAACGCGTTGACCGCTTTGTTGATTGAAATCCCAACTCTGAGATTCCTCAAAATATTACATCTCTGCTGATAGTTACCTTGAAGCTTATTGGATCAAGGCATCTATATGCTTTTGTGCCTAGTTCATACGCGATGAGTATCATAACACTGCTTCTATCTTGAAGTTTGCTCACCTTCTTTGTTGTTTTCACATGCACCACTGATCCAAACACTCGTAAATGTTCTACAGAAGGTTTTCTTCCACTCCATTTCTCGTATGAAGTTGAATCCAATAAACTTTTGTTAAAAGATCGATTCAGAACATACACACATGTGTTTACAGCCTCTGCCCACAATTC
The DNA here is from genome assembly GCA_024174645.1 of Lemna minuta. Lineage (NCBI taxonomy): Eukaryota > Viridiplantae > Streptophyta > Magnoliopsida > Alismatales > Araceae > Lemna > Lemna minuta. The sequence continues at coordinate 7,734,194 of CM044105.1, forward strand.
TAGAGGTAATCTCTTCTCTTTCAACATGCTTTTGACACAGGACATAATCATTCTATTCTTTCTTTCCACTACTCCATTCTGTTGAGGTGAATAAGGGGCAGTGAAATGTCTTTTTATCCCATTTATTTCTCAGAAATGTTTGAACTCTTCAAAATTAAATTCACCTCCTCTGTCTGTTCTAAAACATTTTATTCTTCACCACATTCGGATTCGGCTAACTTTTTAAAGATCTTGAAATGATGATATTAGCCGACTTCTCTTTCAAAAAAAACACCTACATTAACTGAGTAAAATCATCAACTAATAGAAAATAATACCTTCTTCCTCCATTAGTTGTTGGTTGAATCCGTCCACATATATCACCATGAATCAGTTCAAGTCATTTTGTGGCTCGAAGGATGAAACCAGATGGAAAAGCACTCCAACTATGTTTGCCAGCCACATAGTTTCTACACAAACGATCAGAAAAATGGATATTTGGTAATCCTCTTACCATATCATCTTTCCTCATGTCATCAATCACATGAAAATTTTGATGACAAAAACGATGATGCCACAACCACACCTCTAGTTCTTCTTCTTGTGAGATTTGGCAGAATTCGGAGACACCCAATTTAATACGGTACATACTACCATTAGTTTTCCGAATTTTTGCAAACTGTTTTCCCTCATTATCAAATATAGATAAAACACCTCCTCCAAAAGCTGATGTAAAACCGTCCTCGTCTAATTTTTCGAGACTCAAAATGTTTACCTTCAGGGATGGATGATGGAAAGAGATCGCGAGGTCATCGAAAACACATGGTCCCATGTCAAAATAAAGTCCAAACTTACCAATTTTATGAAATTAATTCGAATTGAGGGGTATAATGGTAAATATGGGTCAAATCCAAAGAGAATTAGGGAAATTTTTTATGATCTCTTCGAATTTGATCGAATCGGACAATGAATCGGTGATAGAAATTGGGGAAAATGGTATTTTATGAAAGAGGACTTGAAGACGATTCCACGGACTCAAAAATCAACTAATTGACTATGATTTCGCGGAGAAATTGAAGATTGAAGAGAGAGTATAATTCCGAAAATGTAAATCACAATTTTACCAAAATTAAGACTGAAATTTAACTAATTAACGATTCTAAAATGAAATTAAATGGTAAACGAAGATAGATTAGGATAAAACACGATCCCTAACCCAAAATTGCGATCGAATTGATCCAATTAATTTCTGAATCAAGGCACTTCATAAAAAAATCTGAAAGTCGCGATCGTGGAGTTCAAGCGTAGATTTCTTTCTCGTCGATCGTCGAAATCTTGATCTTAAGCACTCCATGGATGCGGAAATGAGTCTAGAAGCGATTGGGATCAAGTGATTCAAGAGATTTGGTATCTAAATATTTCAATTTGATTGAATTTCTCTTGAATGCTTTACAAATATGAAGAACATCTCAATTTATATGAGATTTGGGCGTAACCATCCGATGAAACGCATCAACGGCTCTGATGAAAAGTGAAGATGCGAATCGTTACCGTTAAGTCATTATAACACGTCGTATCAATGGATCATGATCATTATGAAACGCATCAACGGATCATGATCGAACGCATCAGATGAAGCCACGTCGTATGCATTATAAAACACATCAAAATGCTCGCCGTTGGATCACGATCAGACGATCTTGATGTGTTTTGAATCGGTTTAATCTCGACCGTTATAACTCCTTGCGATCAATAGTCGAGATTAAAACACATCCGGTGAACCCGATCTCACCACGTATCCCTCTTCACATAAGTAAAGATCAACGGTTGAGAATCCACATGCGATCGGACGCTCTTCACGCTGCCACTTTGCATCCTCTTCTCGATCGTTGATCGCGATCTGATTGGACGGCTCTAATCGCGCCACATCTCCTACGCGCTTAAGAAAATTTGGAAAAATCGATTTTAATTAGAAAAATTGATTGTTAATTCTGGAAAATCCTTAGAAATTCAATAAAAATTCAGAAAAATTTCGAAAAAATCCCTAAAAATTAGAAAATTCATAACTTTCAAAATATAACTCCAAATTAATCCAAATTTCTTTCATTTGATTAGGAATTTAATTATCTATCATTCTAAAAATTCAAATTTAATTAATAATAAGAGATTTAATTTTAATTTAAAAAATACATTCATTTCTTTAAGATTTTAACTTTAGAAAATTAAATGAATGTTTATAAAAATAATTTCTCTCATTATTTAACTTTAAAAACCATTTATAATCTCAAGTATAGATGGGTTATAAAATTATTTATCTTTAATTCATCATAATTAACCCTAAATTAAAGTATTTTGAGATTATATTGACATTTTCATAGAATGATAGATAAATATGTGTAAATATGATAACATGCATAGGAATGAAATCTTTTATGTCTTATTATGCATTAATAATCACGTATTATCATGTCTAATTAGCAGGTTATCAATAGAACAAACAAAACTCCCTCGAGTTTAATTTCCTTCCCGTCTAAGTAATTCATCACGATAGATAGTTTTCCCTCAAAACTTATTGAGGATTCATCGCCAAATCCTATTAATCCATGTTGATTTTCATCAATTGAATGGAAATAAGATCTCTTACTCGTCATATGTGAGCTAGCTCCTGTATCAAGATACCAGACATTTTCATGGAGATTCATTTCTTGAACGCCTTTCAGTAGGATATCCTTAGTGTATGCCATAAACAGATTAGATTCTTCAATCGTTAGATTCGTCGACTCTTCACGTACTCTTGGCTTTTTCTCGTTTTTGCATTCATCTACAAAATGAACAAAATATTGACAATTATAAAATCGAACCTTGGATTTTTCAAACAGTTTTCTTTGTCCTTCTCGTTTTTGTTCGTCACTTGAGTGAGATTTTCCTCTACCTTGGTCTCTTCGTCTTCCTCTTCCTCATCCCCTGCCTCCCCAAAATACAACTCCAAATTAATCCAGATTTTTTTTCATTGGATCTGAAATTCAATTATCTATGGTTATAAAAAGTTAAAATATTTAAATAACAAGAGATTTAATTTCTATTTCCAAAATACATTCATTTCTTGAAGATTTTAACTTTAGAAAATTAAGTGAATGTTTATAATAATGATTTCTCTCATTATTTAACTTTAAAAACCACTTATAATCTCAAGTAAAGATAGGTTATAAAATCATTTATCTTTAATTCATCATAATTAACCCTAAATTAAAGCATTTTGAGATTATAACTTAATATTGCATGAAATGATAGAAGTGCACTCAAATTATGATAACATGCATGAGAATGGAATGTTTTATGCCTTAATTTGCATTAATAATCATGTTTTTGCATGTTAAGATTGCATGTTATCACATCCCCCAACTTAAATGATTGCTAGTCTTTTAGCAATTTTACTATAGAATCTCCCTAGAAAGTCCTTTCCACTTCTCAATCCTACTACTAAGGAGGTGAAATGTATAAAGTATGATTACTCTTCCTCATAGTGTGGACCATAGTGATCTAGATTTCATTTCTAGGTTGACTTCTTTAGTGCATACTAGGGTAGTGCTCAGCGGCTAATGCTCAAGACTAATTCTCAATTGTGATCGAGGTGAGTATATCTAGGGTTTAATGCTATGGGGATGAAAAGATCCTTACACTCTCATGAGTAGATGTAATTCCTTACCCTCTACATAGACACATCACTCCTTCCCTCAAAATGGAGGCTACTTAGTGTATTAGAATTCCCCTCAACTTACCTTCCTCCTAAAAAGAGTGCAATTGCAAAGGTATTCCTATCTTTGGGATGCAGCGTGTGAGGTGGTTAAAAGAAAATTAAAAGACACTATATCTAAAGGAATGACGTGGTTAAAAGCAAATATGTATATAAGCAAAATGGATTTTTAAAAGCAAAGGTGGTACCACTTATGATAATTTAAGCTCCCAAATGATGTGGATGATGACGGATGGTAAGGATAGATGGAAATGGTAGAGGTAGTAGTGGAAGAAGAGAAGATATTCCTCTTAACTTATGCTCCTTCTTTTCACTTCTTCTATTTCTCTCTTTTTCTTTCTTTTTCTCCTTCATTTTTCCTTGCCTCTTTCTTTCTTTCTTTTTTCTTTTTCAAAGATACTTCAAAATTTCAAAATAATTTACATGAAATAAGGATATGGAGGAGTTGTTTCATGGAGTTTTGAAGAGAGTCTGCCAAAATGTGAAGTGTGATGTTTGAAGGGATATGTACATGTGAGAGGAATGTGGAGGAGATGTGATGGATGTGTGAGTCACTTGGGAGTGTGATTATCATAAGTGAGGCTGAAAAATGGGTGTAACTAATTAATTGGAATGGAAAAGTTGAACTAAATGCCTAATAGGATAAAGATAGGTGCCTCAAAAAAATCATGGATCATTGCACTCTTTTAAGGGAAAGTTTGGAAGCAAGGAATTCCCACACTAAGTAGGTTCGGCTGATGTAAGATAGGGGATGGGAATTTTTCTTGAACTTCACTCAAAATCTCTCCATTTCAATCTCATAGCACTTCAACCTTCTGATTACTCATTTTTCCTCGGTGCCCATTGGATACCCAACCCCAAAGAAGTCAACCATTACAAATAATCATATGGTTTATCTAGATCACTTGGCTTTATTACTCAAAATATAATCATATGGGCTATTAAGCCCTCACTTCTACATCTCTAGTAAATAGGATCTCAAACTTTCAAGACTTCTAAGGTGGAGAAGAGTGGTAAAAATTTGGAAAATAGGAGTTTTTAGAATTTAAAATTTTTGAAAAATTGTTGAATTTTTCTAAGTCTTCACCCCCCAAATTAAACTCTTCATTGTCCTCAATGAAATTATTATGCTCATGAATAAGGATGGCAAGAATAACGATCATGGCATGAAAAATATAACAAAATATGGTGAGGAGAAAAGGGTTTAGAAAAACTCCTTTGGGCTTTTTGCTACTTGTTCACGAGATTTCTCGTGCATGTGCCTTTCATAATATAGTTCATCGACAATGTTTTTATTCTAAAAAAAAATTAAAAGAAAAACACAAAAAAGATAACTTTGGGCTGCCTCCCAATAAGCGCTAAGTTTAACCTCTTCAGCTAGACTCATTTAAGCTCATATTCTCCAAAAATTGATGTGATTATTTTGAATAAAAACTTGATGCATGATAAAAAAATTCCTCAAGATCCAAACCATAATTATCCTTTTTATGAATAATAAACCATTTACTCTATGGTTTGAAGGTGAAATTCAGAATTTATGCATGAAATTCAAATCAAATCATCAAATTAGATTAATGTAATCACAATTTATTGGAGGTAATATATTATAGATATATTATATTATCTATATAAATATAGAAATGTAGATATATTTTTCTAGAAAAAGTTCTATCGATTGAGCGGTTGAAATTTAGATGACTTCAAGTTTATCATGGTATAAGTCTACGCAGAGCATGGCTTCGATGCGGCCTAGGACGATGACAAACCCTATATAACCCTAGTACAACAGGATTTTTTGTATAAAATCATGAATTTCAATAAAGATAAAAAATTCAACAATGATTAGAATAACAAGTCATGCGTGATTCTGTGAGAGCTCGGCCCTCTCAAAACAAAACCCATCAGCAATAGACCGTAATCCTTAGAAGAGGGAAAATTACTCAAGATGGCATCAGATTGAGGATCCTTTACGATAAATTTCATCTTCGGAAGGCATTAGAACATAATTTCTAAGTGAATGACATCTCATGAAAATAATTAATGTTTATATATAATAATAATTATCAAATAATGACAAAGATCATACATGGGTGTCGGTATCCGTGAGTGTTATAATTTCTTAACGCAATTTTGAAAAATGATCAGCCGTAATCCTTAGAAAAGGGGTCGAATTCACTTGTTCTCGTCAAATTAAGGATCACGAAGATGGAATTCACTTCGGATCACTCCAATTATGATTGATGCGAGTCAAATTCCAGAAATAAAATAAAAATTGAGCGGTATAATGGTAAATAAGGGTCGAATCCACGAAGAAATAATGGATTTTTGAGATATCTTTTAGAATTTGATCAAATCGGACAATGATTTGGTGATAGAAATTAGGGAAAATGGTGAATTTAGAAAGGTAACTCAAAGAAGAATCCACGGAATCAAAAATCACTCGATTTGGATTAGTATTCGTGGAGATATCAAAGAGCAAAGTGGAGAAAAATTTCCGAAAATTGGAAGAACGAAAAACCAAAATTATAGATGAAATTAAACTAAATTACGATCCTAAATTACAAATTTATGATACATGACAAAAGATTAGAGGGAAAACACGTATTCTAACTCGAGATAGCGATTGAAATGATCCAATTAATCGCCGGATTCAAGACTTTTCATCCCGCGATTTTGAAAACGATTAATGGTGTTCAAGAGACGAATTCTCCTTAAGCGATCGATGAAATCTCACTTTTAATCACTCCGTGGATGCAGAAGCGAGTCTAGAAGAGATTAGAAGCGACAGATTCAATGATTGAAGGGTGTAGATAGATCAATTTAGCGAAATCATCCAAGAATGTCTTACAAATTCGAAGAACATCTTAATTTATAGGCGATTTGGGCGTAACCGTCGGATGGGATGTTTAATCTTCATCAACGGTCAAGATTAAATGCCTGAGGGCAAACTGTTACAGTTAAATCTCGGCCCTTAGATCCTGGATGGACGCTCCCGATGAAGCCTCGTGATTGGTTCGTCATGTAACGATGTCCCTCCGATCTCAGTCGAACGGATAAGATATCTCCACGTGTCCACAACGGTCCATCAAATGCGTTTAATCTCAGCCTTTATAACTCTTTGATTAAACGGCTAAGATTTAAACATTTTAAGTCACGAATCATCATCCAATTAGAAAGCGCCGTGTACCCCCTTCACTTAAGTGACAATCAACGGTTTAAATTAACGCTCGATCGGACGCTCCACACGCTGCCACGTCGCCTCCTCATCTCGACCGTTGATCACGATGCGATCGGTTAGTTCTGATGGTGCCACGTCACTTGCATATTTATAAATTTAGAAAAAATCGATTATAATTAGAAAATTTGATTATTAATTCCAGAAAATTCTTAGAAATTCATTAAAAATTCAGAAAAATTCTAGAAAAATCCCAAAAAATGAGAAAATTCATAACTTTCAAAATACAACTCCAAATTAATCCAGATTTTTTTTCATTGGATCTGAAATTCAATTATCTATGGTTATAAAAAGTTAAAATATTTAAATAACAAGAGATTTAATTTCTATTTCCAAAATACATTCATTTCTTTAAGATTTTAACTTTAGAAAATTAAGTGAATGTTTATAATAATGATTTCTCTCATTATTTAACTTTAAAAACCACTTATAATCTCAAGTAAAAATAGGTTATAAAATCATTTATCTTTAATTCATCATAATTAACCCTAAATTAAAGCATTTTGAGATTATAACTTAATATTGCATGAAATGATAGAAGTGCACTCAAAGTATGATAACATGCATGAGAATGGAATGTTTTATGCCTTAATTTGCATTAATAATCATGTTTTTGCATGTTAAGATTGCATGTTATCACATCCCCCAACTTAAATGATTGCTAGTCTCTTAGGAATTTTACTATAGAATCTCCCTTGATTTATTGACTTTAGTAAATGATTAGAAGCATTAATGGATTATAGTAAATACACTTCTCAAAAGATTACTTAAGTTTATTTTAAATTCATCTTATATCCTTCTTTTAATTTATATTTTAGATGGCATAATATCAAAAATAAAGAAATTTGTGATCCAATGGAGAAAATTTGAGTTTAAAAAGATTTATATTTTTAAAGATATGGATTTCTGAAGTTTTTGGATTTTTTATGGATTTTTCCAGAATTTAGTTTGATTTTAATTCCCTTAAAAATGCAAAAAGGGGGGTTTATTCTCCACAGAACCCGCGGAGCTGACGTGGCGCGGCATAGGACCCGTGCGGATGCGACGTGGCAGAGCCACGCGAGCCCACGCGGGAGCCTGGGTGGCGTGAATGTGGCGCAGATGCATGGCAAGGCCACACGAGTCCACGTGAACGCCCGGGTGGCGCCACGTGGCAAGAGCATTGACACACTAGCGTGTGATGGGCCCAGGGGTATAGTGGGGCCAGGTTAGAGTATTGGGGTGGTAACACAAATGCATTATTTTGCCCCACCTTATATACTCCATTCTTCTCTTTTTCTTCTGTGTGGCAGAACAAGGCGCGTCGGATGCAAATCAAAACAAGTGAGATGCATCGATCGCGTGGACTCGCATCCACCGGATCGCCATCAAAGCACGTGCGCTATTCCCTACCATCGATCGCGTAAGTGAAATCCGACGGCCAAGACTAAATCAGATTGAAGCTCATCGTGGGAGACGCGTGGATGCATCATGACAGTCCAATCAAAGATCGGACGAGTGGGATTAAAGGAGATCGTGCACCCTACGATGTGACATCGTGCCAACTGTTTGCGCACGACGTGGATGAATCAGAACCCTCCAATCAAGATCAGACCGGCGAATTACGCGAAATCATGGGATCATGGTCCACGATCATCAAGCGATCGGGGCCGTTGATCTGTCTTCACCGAATCGAACGGTCCGCGATTTTTTCTGACTTTTTCTATAAAACGGTGTTCTTCCTCTTTTTGTAACTCAACTATTGATTAATCGCGAAGAAATTAAGCGATTTTGAATGCATATCTTGAGTTCTTCGCGATCCCCCTACATCCTAGACTCAATTCCGATCGAATTGAGGCATGGTTGGTCGTGAATCATCGCTTGATTTGATCAAATTCTCCCCTTGAACGCCGAACGTACGCCTAGGAAGAAACCGACCCAATACTCTTCAATCTGCGTGAATTGAAGCCAAATCATTACGTCAATCGGGTTAGTGATAACATACTAATTAGACATAGTAATACATGATTATTGATGCATATTAAGTCATAAATGATTTCATTCCTATGCATGTTATCATATTTATGAGTATTTATAATATCAAAATACTTTAATTTAGGGTTAAATATGATGAATAAAAGATAAATAATTTTTATAACCCATCTTTAATTGAGATTATAAGTGTTTTTAAAGTTAAAATAATGAGAGAAATCATTTTTATAAACGTTGATTCAATTTTCTAAAGTTAAAATCTGTAAGAAATAAATGTATTTATGAAATAGAAATTAAATCTCTCACTATTTATTTATTTTGACTTTTTAGAATGATAGATAATTAAATTTCGGATCAAATGAAAGAAATTTGGATTAATTTGGAGTTATATTTTGAAAGTTATGAAATTTCTAAGTTTTAGGGATTTTTCCAGAATTTTTCTGAATTTTTCTAAATTTTTAATGAATTTCTAAGGATTTTCCGGAATTAAAAATCAATTTTTCTAGTTAAAATTAAATTTTCAAAATATTTTAAGATCGCAGGTGACGTGGCGGCTTTAGAACCGTCTGATAGATCGCGATTGATTATCGCGATGAGGAGGCGACGTGGCGGCTTGTGGAGCGTCCGATTGCGTGCGATATCAACCGTCGATCTTCACTTAAGATCGATGGACATGTAGTTTAATCGGGTACACTGGAACGTGTCTAATCTCGATCGTTGATCGCGAGAGTTATAACGGTCGAGATTAAAACGCATCGAAACGCATAAGAGATGTCAGATCACGATCCAACGACGAGGGATTCAAGGGGTTTTATAACTCACGACGAGTGGCTTCATCTGAGTGCTCCATCGGCAGATCAACGGACGCGACTTAATCGTAACGGTTCGTGATGGGCCGTTTCATCAGAGCCGTTGATTAAATTGATCGAATGGTTACGCCCAAATACACTATAAATTAAGATGTTCTTCCGATTTGTAAAGCATTCGAGAGCAAATCAATCAAATTGATCTACTTAGACACCAAATCTCTTGAATCTCTTGATCCTATCCTCTTCTAGACTCAATTCCGCATCCACGGAGTATTTAAGATCAAGATTTAAGCAAAAGACGAGGAAGAAATTGACACTTAAACTCCACGATCGCGATTTTCAGATTTTTGATGAAAAGCCTTGATTCTGGTGACTAATTGGGTTAATCCAATCGCAATTTTGGGTAAGTAGAAGCAGTTTTTACTAATCTTTCATCTCTCAGTGTTTAATTTCAGTTTAGAATAGAAAATTAGATTTAATTTCCTTTCATTTTCGTTAAAATCGTTCTTTCGATTTTCGGAAATCACCTCCCACTTCGATATTCAATTTCTCCGCGAAATCAAATCACATTTGATAATTTTTGATTCCGTGGAATCGTCTTGAAGTTCTCTTTCATAATGTACCATTTTCCCCAATTTCTATCATCAATTCATCGTCCGATTTGATCAAATTTGAAGAGATCATCAGAAGTTTCCCTAATTTCCTGTGGATTCAACCCTTATTTACCATTATACCCCTCAATTCGAGATATTTTCATCAAATTGGTAAGTTTAGAATTATTTTTTACTCTTGACCCTGTGAAATTGACGACTACTTGGTCTTGTTCCGTCATTTATTAGTGTGAATCGATCATTTATCTTGGAATAATTTGTATTTAGATTAGATTTAGGTGGTTAATTTTGCTTTAAAAGTCATTTTGTTCTTCATTTTCGCCCAAATTTGGTTCGGATTTTTTCTGATTTTAAAATAAGGATTTCTCCATGATCTTAAGTACAAATCACTTGATTCTGGTTTTATTGTATTTCTTGTTTCATCAACTTTCTGTGGATAGCAAAATCGTGAAATTTTATTATCATTTGACCCTAAAATTTAACGTTGACCAACCACTGTTCATTTTCAATCCGAATTTGAGCGTTGACTTGCGGGATCAATTACTCTTAAAATATAAATTGAAATTTGATAATTTTGGTCTCTTTGGAATCCTCTGGTTGTTAGCTTTAGATTGATATATCAATTGGAAGATTTGGATATCATCTGGTTAGTCAATTTGAAGATTTTCACCGAAGTGTTCATTTCGGGATTTTTTTGATCTATGATTTTCAATAATTCATAATAAATCTAATTCTTCTCGAAAAATCATGAATTTTATATCAATAAATTTCATTTTCTCTCTAGTTTCTGAATATATAATTTTCGTAATATTTTAAGCTCTTTTTATTCTCTGATTTTTAGAAAGTCAATTGTTGGTCAAAGTTAACGCTTTTACCTTGAATTTTGACATTTCTTCTTAAAATCAGTTTTCTAAAGTCTTAATATATCCTCCCTCATATGTTTATGTCATTTCTATTGATTATATATCACTATCACTTCTTTAAAACCCTAATTAAACCTGAGTTTGACCAAGTCAACTCTGCGATCAAAGTCAACCATGTTCTCTGTGGATCGACCCGATACTTACACTATACTGGATTTCATATCTTTCTCATTGTGAGTTCAGAATTATAAATGTTTTTTGACCAACGTTTGTGTGTTTTAACGACCGAAGAAGTTTCTTGACTGCTTCTGCATCGTCAATCCTTTCACCGAGTTGTCTTAACTCGAACACAATTCTTGAGAATTTATTAGTGAATTCACTTACCTTAACGGTTTTCTTCATAGAGAGATTTTCAAACTCCCTTCTGAGACCTTGTGCTCTTGATTGGGCGAGACGATCTATTCCCACATGGAATGATTGAATAATCTCCCAATTTACCTTTGCTGACTTCTTGATGTCTAACTGGACGCTTGAAGATTCTGGAATGGTGGCTAACATTGCAGATAAGGCTAACCTGTCTTTCTGTCTATTTGTCTCAGTTTCGGCAATGGTTTCCCACAAACCTTGAGCATCGAGATGCGCTGCCATCCTCATTGCCTAGTGACGGTAATTCGTCTCTGAGAGTTGTGTCCGAGGCATCAGGATGACTACCTCAATTTTCTTGACCGATTCATCGATTGTTGTTCTATCCCCTTGCATTGATTACTCTCCTCTTATCGGCATCTCAACAGGTCTCTCGAAGATCTTGTGCTCTAATACCACTTGTAAGAACTAACTACTCGTGCGAGGTCGCAATTCACTCAAGCGAACACTCACGAATTGAAGAACTAACCATTCAAGAAGTAAATTTCACTTAGATTTGTGCACACTTCACTCTCTCCTCACCGATCATCCGTCGGTTTCTTTAAAAGAAAAAAAACATCAAAAGAGATAAAACAAACAGAAATAACGACTATGGGACCCACACGCATCCCCTCCTTTCATCCCCGCTGTTATAACTCATTGCCTAGACGGTCACGATTCGTTCTTATCAAGCCAAGTTCCGTATCCGCGCGATTAGAAACTGACGGCTTAGATCACACTCTCAAGCTCTTCGTGCCCAGTATTCTGCGCGATCAAGAGAAAGAGGAAAGAAGGGAGAGGAGAGAGAACGAGGGAGATCAAAAATTTCGTTCTCTTTGCAGGTTTGACCCGTGCGTTGACCAGAGCAATTTGATTGAAGCGGTTTGACCGGGATACTTAAAGAGAGAGGACATCATATCAATATCAAGAAATGTTCCTACTAAAATCGTGATATCTCACGATCATGATGGAGTTACGGGCTGAAATTTCGTGGGCATGATCATCATTTCAAGCTCCACGAATCTGTAGGGGCTGATTTAAGTTCTGAGATAAAAAAATTAGGGTTATGAAGATTTTGTTGTATGCTTCTAGCATTGGCTAGCCAGAAGGAAAGAAAGCAACAATTGATCATTCGTCATGTGTTGAACATCATTCTTAGTGAGTTTCTTCCCTCTTTTGTTCATTCCTCATGTTGGATACAAGATGTCAAGTCCGGGCGAAATATACGGCTCTCGAAGTTATGTTTTGATTAGGGAGCATCATTGGATTGTGTTTTCATCACGAATCTTTAAATTAGGATCATTTTTTATCTATTTCTTCTCTTTTCCTCATCTATTTATCAACATTTTCTCATTTACAAATCTGAAAAATCACTTTTCCACCATCGATCAAGGGTTTTCAATCTTTGCAAGGAATTTGGAGGAACTTTTTTGGTTCATTTCATCTTCGTGCTCATTTTCTTCCTTTCACCATTCATCTACATTTTCTAAATATAAAAAACACACAAAATATTTCTTGATTTCAATCTTTTAACCTTCCTCTCGCTGGATTCGACCTCGACTTGCCACTGGTCTAATTTAAAAATCAAATTTTGAAGAGTTGAGTATAAATTTGTTTGATACGTAAATTTGCGCATTCAAGGATAGTATTTTTACTCGTATCAAAGTGCCTAGATGAAACGACATGTTCGCGTGAATTTGAATCATCGCGTGACTCCTACCGTTGAATATTCATCAAACGCTTGAGATGTCACCACGCATCAACATAAGTCCATTAGATGAATCTAATCTCATCTGTTATAACTCCTCATATAACTGGCTGAGAATAAAATGTTTAAAATGCGAATTGTCGTCCAATCCAAATGCACTGCGTACCTCGACTTAAGTAATGATTAACAGTTTCAATTTAATGAGCAAATCAATCGTTCAACATTAAGCCACACCACTTGCGATAAAAATAAATGAAAAGATAGTCCCACATGACATAAATTGAGTTGATAAATCGTGTATAAAAGGGTTAGTGTTAAGTGGATTAGTGTAAACTCTTTAAAGGATGCTTATCCCACTAATCACACACGTGCACACACGCGCACACATGCACGTCCACACACGCTCTCCTATACATGCACGTGCACTTGTCGCCACGTTGGAACATGCGATGCGCCTGCCACGTCAGCGCGCATTAAAAACCATTTTTAATTATATTTAAAATCTGAATCAAATCAAAATAAATTCAAAAAAATTTCAAAAAATCCCAAAAAACTAGAAATTTTATATCTTTCAAAATATAATTCTAAATTAATCCAAATTTTTCTTGTTTAATCAGAAATTAAATAATCTATTATTTTAAAAAGCCAAATTATTTAAATAATAAGAGAATAATTTTTTATTCACAAAATATACGCATTTCTCTTAGAAATGAAAACTTTAGAAAAATAAATGAGTATGTAAAAAGTATTTTCTCTTATTATTTAGCATTAAAACCCAATTATAATCTCAAATATAGATGAAAATAATCTGCTCTAAAATATATTCTTAAAAATGCATAATTATCCCTAAAATAGTACATTTTGAGATTATAACGTAAAATTACATGAAATGATACATATGCACTGAAAATTTGATAACATGATAAGAACGGAATGTTTTATGCCTTAATTTGTATTAATAATCGTAAAATTACATGTTATTAGTTGTGTCTTAGCGCCGCATTTTCACCCGTGCCATGTCAGCTATCACGTTATCACACAATAAAAAAAAACTAATTTTATTCATTTTAATTGAAAATAAATCGAATAAAATTCATAAAAAATAGGAAAATTCCAAAAAATTCCTAAAAATTAAAAAATTCACATCTTTCAAAATACAACTCGAAATTAATCCAAATTTATGTTGTTGGATCAGAAATGAAATTATCTATCATTCTAAAAACTCAAAGTATTTAAATAATAAGAGAATAAATTTTAATTGCAAAAATACACTCATTTCTCTTAGAAAATATAACTTAGAAAACTAAATGAGAGTAAAAAAAGTATTTTCAATTATCATTTAACATTGAAACCTAATTATAATCTCAAATCTAGAAGGGAATAATCTAATCTTTAAATTTTTCTCTTAATTATCCATGATTATCCCTAAATTAGTGCATTTTGAGATTATAACTTAATTTTCATAGAATGATAGATGTACACTCAAACTATGATAATATGCAAAATATTAATTTGCATTAATCATAGAATTTAACATATAATTCTCACGTTATCAAACCTTACTAAGTTCTTAAGAAGACATTTGCCCTTTGGATAGTGGAAATATTTTTTAGGGTTTGAAAATATGAAAATATGAACCAAAATATTGAGAAAGTTGAAAAGATCGATGGAAAATGATTCTAATCTAAAGATTCATGATGACAGCGCACTAGCAAGGCACTCCAATCATACACATCTTTGAGAGCCCATTGATTTCTCTTGGACTTGGCATCTTCAATCCAACACGAGGAATGAATATGAAAGAGAGAAGAAACTCACTAGAAGTGATATTCCATACATAACGAAAAATCAATCCATACATGAAGAATAATCAATCTGTGCCCTCTTTGCTCTAGGCTCACCAATGCTAGAAGCACACAATGAAACATTAAAAATGCTCACTTTTTTGCCTTAGATTTATAATCGGCCACTGTGGGGATGTAAAGCATAAAACGATATACGCACACAAAATTTCAGCTCCAAACTCTATTAGCATCATCAAATGTCAAGATTTTGATTTAGAGAAATCTAGATCCTTGATTAGCTTTCTCTCTGCTAATGGAGTGAATTGATGCAGTCATTGATTACACACCAATTCGTGTCAAAACTAATAACAAACTCACCAATTTTATGAAATAATCATGAATTAAGGAGTATAGTGGTGAATAAGGGTCGATTCCACAAACAATTAGGGTAATTTCATATAATCTTTGGAAATTCGATCAAATCAGACAATGAATTATGGTGAGAAATTAGGGAAAATAATATATTTAGAAATAAGACTTGAAAACGAATCCATAGAATCAAAAATCATTGAATTTGGATCAAGAAATCATCTAGTGAATAAGAGAGAAATTTTTGAAATTATAAATCGCAAAAACCAAAATTGAAATTAACTAAAACTACGATTCAAAATTGAAATCTAAAGCTACACGAAGGAAGATTAGGATGAAATACAATCTCTAACGCAAGATTGCACTCAAATTAATCCAATTATTTTCCGGATCAAAGGCTTTTCATTCCCAAATTCGAAAAATGATTTTTTATGTTCAAGGGCTGATTTCTTCCTATTCTCTCAACGAAATCTCATTGTCAAGCACTCTGTGGATGCAAAAATTGATCTAAAAGCGATTGGAAGCAAGAGATTCAAGGGATTTGGTGTCTAAATAATTTGATTACTCGAATTGCCCTACAATGCTTATAATGTCAAAGAGCATTTGTATTTATAGGGTGAATTGAGCGTAACCATCCGATGAAGCATTTAATCCTTGATCAACAGCTTTGATGAAACGTAGGATTGCAAATCGTTATGGTTAAGTAGTGGTCGTTGGATCTCAAATGGACCGTCAAGATCAAGCCACCTCACGCGCGTTATAAGTAACGCATCAAACGTTTGCTGTTTGATCTTTATCCGATGTTCCAAATGCGTTTCGTCGGTTTAACTCCTCAGATCAACAGCTGATATTAAATCATTATAAAATAATTCACTGACGAATGGATTTGCGCCACATAAGTAACGATCGATGATCACAATTTTATCATGCGATCGAAGGCTCCACGTGCTGCCACATCACTTGTGTGAAAATAAAATTAGATTTAAATCAAATAAATTGATTATACATTCAGAAAACTTCAGAAAAAATCCCAAAAAATCTCTAAAAATTAGAAAATTCATATATTTTAAATAGAACTCCAAATTAATCCAAATTTGTTTCATTGGATCAAAAATTAAATTATCTATCATTATAAAAATTCAAAATTAATAAATAATAAGAAAATGCATTTCTATTTTGAAAATACACTCATTTCTTTTAGACTTTAAAACTTAAAAAAATAGATGAGTGTATATAAAATAATTTCTCTTATTATTTTACCTTAAAACTAATTATAATCTCAAGTAAAGATGTGTATATAAAAATATTCTCCTAATTTATCATAATTAACCCTAAATTAATACATTTTGAGATTATAATTAATTTTTGATTGAATGATAAATAAACAGTAAAAAATATGATAACATGCATTAGAATGGAATGTTTTATGCCTTAATTTTCATTAATAATCATTTATTTTCATGTTTAATTAGCATGTTATCAGCTGCTCATGAACGATCTTCATTTTCATGTTGGTAAAACTACGCCCAGTTTAAAAAAAGAAAATATTTTGAAAAGCATTCTCTCCTCTTCTCTCTTGTTTCTCTTATCTCCTCTCTTGATGGTGCAAACAAGAAAGAAAAGAGAGAGAGCGATAAGGGCCGAGAGGGAAAGCGAGAGAAAATCAAAGAAAATATGCCATAAAGGGAGAAGACGTGGAGAGAGAAGAGTAGCAGAGATGGAGCCAAACAAGAAAAAGGGGAAAAAGAAAGGTAAGGAGAGAGAGACGCGTTGTGGGAGAGAAGAAAGAGAAGAAGATAGAGGAATGGAGTGGGAAAAAGAGGGAGATGAGAGAGGCATGATGAACTTATTTTTTTTCATGCAAGGGAGATAAGAGAGGTGAACAACAATTGGAGATGGAGGGCAAAGAGAGAGAGAGAGAGAGAGAGAGAGAGAGAGAGAGAGAGAGAGAGAGAGGGAGTGAGGAAGGGAGGGAGGGAGAGATTATTAATATTTATATTTATAATTTATTTATTTATTTCAAATGATTTTTTAATTCATTTCTTAATGATTTTGACTTAAGAATAATTTCAAAGAGTCTATAAAAATCAAGATTATTTTCTAAATTTTTTTAGTCATTTTAAACCATATTAGTTGTGCATCCATAAATATTTCACTGTAAATGAGTGGATTTTAAATTAGGACTAAATAAATAAAATTCATTTTATGTCTGAATAAGTTATTTTCTTGATAGTTCACTGTTACAAAATTTTCAAAAAATGTTATAAAATCATGAAAATTCAAGAATATCCTTTTAAACATAAAGAGTATCATTTTAATCATTTTAAACCATGATATCATGCATTTATGATCATATTTATAGGAATAAATTGATAAAATGTATGGTATTAATGAATGAATTGTCGTGTTGTCACATATATGTCTATCTTTCCTTTGGGATGGCTTGTTTGAGGATCCCTTGCCAGCGTTGAGTTTCCTGGGAGCAAGCATGTTCGGTGAAGGTTAAAGGTAGCCTTGGTATTAGGAAACCTCACGACAATCTTGATGTGCTCTAAAGAATCTAGTACAACAAGTGAGAACCACAAGCTTACTCTTATTGTGACTAGGCTTTTCGACTGTCGAACATTAAGTGAGGGGAATGCTAGGGAGAATGGTAGAGACATTAGCTTGAGATGTCTCCACATTGACACGTGATTGTCTGCTCTTTTGTGAGGGACAATCTTCATGATATCTTATGAGAATCTAACTCATGGGTCTTCGCTGACATGTTCAACGTGTTTGTTTCAATTGGAGGCTTCAAAGCATCTAGGTAGATACCAAGTGATGCTGTTGGAGGATCAAAGTCATCACACATCACTTGCATAAAGAGAACTAGATGACATATGCACTCACTACCCGTTCAGTATGCTCTTGTTTGTGATCCATCTCTTCATGATGGTGGCACTTTCTCGCTATTGACAAAGGCTGTCAATGCCTCAAGAAACTTGGCATGCCATTTCTTTTTATCTGATGGGCACCTCTGTGACATCCATGGGCCATTTCTAGTCAACACATCTTGGTATTACGTCTGTCGGGGAGCTGGGTGGGTGGGTTGCACATCTAATGTGTTGGGCCAAAACTGGTAATATCAGTCCCACCTCACATCTTTGGTTCACTAGGTGTTGCCTAGGACCATGGCATAGAAGATTCACCGAGAACCATGAGTCATATGGTGAGTCATTCTCTTATGCATGACTAGATGACATCTCATATCATCATCACCATCTCTTTTCATCTTTTTCCTAAAGAGGTCCCACACTTGGGATTTCTCTTTTATGTAGGGGGACTATCTAATTCTTATATTTTAGCACCCCTCATATCTTATCTACTTCACTTCTCTTGGGGAGGGTTGACCAAGGGCAGGGTTATGTCCCTCATTCAAACCACCCAAATAAAAATACAAAATAACATCATAATATTTTTTTCTTAGGTTTCACATTGTGTCTTGATTCTTTACCTTCTTATTCATTAATTTTATTTTTTTAGTTGGTTTAAGATTCCTAAGCATGGTTTGTGATTTTCCTTAAAACTTAGGTTCTCTCCTAGGTTTTAGATGTTTTGTAATTTTGACGAATACTAAACTTGATTTTGCATAAAAAATTATTTCTAGTGTCAAAAAGATATAATAAAAGAATATTATAAATATTCTATGAAGTGTCTTAAAATCCTAAAAGATTCAAAATATCCAAAAGTTTCAAAACATTAAACCCTTATGATATGAAGAGTTTATGTATAAAGAGTTTATGTATAAAATGTTTGAAGGTATGCATAAAACATTACTATAGATTTTAATTTTTCTGATGTGAATTGGTTAAATTCTGAATCCCTAATTTAAGTTATTAATCGATGTTGTCTCTTTTTCCTTCAAAATGTTGAAGCTTGTGAATAGAGACACATGCTAATGAGTCTATGGAAAGGTTTTTTCCATTAATTTTTGAAATTTATGGAAAGGTAAGTAGAAAATTGGGCTTACCAGCAAAGTTTTTATTAATAATGACATGAATTCTGCACCTAAATGAGGAGGACTCATCAATGTAAAGGTGATGAATCAGAATATCTCATGGATCAGGTGGAAAGAGATATTTGGGAACCAGGTCAAGCAATAGAAGAGTTCACAGAAAAGTTTAAATATTTTATATGGGGATCACAAGCTAAGCTACCAATCTACAAGGCTAGGAATTTTTGAAACCCCTTTTGTGCTATTTGCTCATCTCATGACTATCTGGAAGAATTTTGTCAAATGAGTGGATAGGTTAATGCTTTCTCAATACAGAGACATGACTTTTTGAATCATTTAAGCCCTTTTTCAAATATTTTAAGAAGAATTTTTTTTTAAGGTTTGAGTTTTTAACTGGACTTTTTGGGATATTATGTAGCATTTTTTTTAGATATATAGAAGCTCTTTTAGTATTTTTAAAAGTGAAATAAATTTTCCAAGCTTTGAACTTTTTGGGCTTTTTAGGAAATTCCTTGACATTATTTGAACTATTACAGCCTTTTTAGGACTAATTTTTTAAAGGAAGCCCATTTTCTAGGGTTAGACCATTTTTTGTGTTATTTTGAACTTTTAGGGAGATTTTTTTTGTTTTTCAGGAATTATTTAAGAGGAAAATGAATTTTATAGGATTAAATGACTGTTTGCTTTTGTTAGGATTTTCTAATTTTTTTAGGAATTATTTTGATTTTTGCTAGAGAAGAAAATCCAAAAGTAAGGGGCTCGCAGCTGTAGCTAACCCAAGTAGGCGGGCCCAAAATCGATGCTTGCATAACATTAGCTTGGGGTTCACCCAAGAATTTTTTAGCACCCCGCGTGGCCGCGTGATAGGTTAATGGCTAAAGAAGAGGCTATTAGACTCTTAAGAGTCATTTGCCCCAAGGGTTATCGAATCAGGGTACTTGATTCTCTACATAGAGCCATAAAGATTCAAAAATACGTTTTTCAGAAACTCAGGTGATGTAGCAAGGGGGAAGCCCTTCCATCACTGAGTGTGTTGCAAGATTACCAAATCTTTTCGACCGCCGACAACGATTATCCAGCAGTATCCAGAGATATCCAGTTATACCCCAATCGATATCCACCGATATCTAACAATCTCAAGCGTCGTCCAATATCCGTCATCCGTCCACATCCCACCTACGGAGACCTTCATCATGTGCTACGTCATCCATCATCCATCTTAAATCTAACATCCAAGACCATCATCTAAGCACCTGATGATGGATATCGGACGATGTATGGCCAGTCACTAAAGAGAGAGTAATTGTGGTAGATAGCAAAAGTGAGAGTTTCAGGAAAACGTTTGAAATGAGAAAAAAAAATCCGAGGGAAACTAAATCAGTTTTAACATAAAGCCAACAATAAAATATATTTGAAATACGGATAACAATAGCACCAACTCTTGAATTTTATCCAAATCTAGCACCAACTCTCGGTTTTTTATCCAAATCTAGCACAGCCGCAATTCTTGACTGTTTCTAGATCCAGTTGGCAGCCAGGTGACGTCACGTCAGCACCGTATCTTCGGCGAGATCCATGTGGTAGCCACGTCATAGAAAGATAAATCAAGAGATAGAGAGAGAAATATAGAGAGAAATAGAGAAATAGAGAGAGAGCAGTCCGCCGCGACGAGAGAGAGAGAGAGAGAGAGCGAGAGAGAGAGAGAGAGAGAGAGAGGGAGGGCGAGAGAGAGAGAGGGAGGGAGGGTGAGAGAGAGAGAGAGAGAGGGAGGGAGGGAGGGCGGGCGGGAGAGAGGGAGAGAGGGAGGGAGGGAGGGAGGGAGAGCGGGAGAGCGGGAGAGAGGGAGGGAGCGCGGGAGGGAGGGAGGGAGGGAGGGAGGGAGAGTGGGAGAGCGGGAGAGAGGGAGGGAGGGAGAGCGGGAGAGAAAGGGAGAGAGCGAGGGAGGGAGGGAGAGCGGAAGAGAGAGAGAGAAAGGGAGGGCGGGAATTCCCGTCGCGAGAGGGAACGTGGGAGAGAGATCAGACGAGAGGAAGAGAGAAGTGGAGAGAGCGGGAGAGAGGAAGACTTTCTTCCTCCCGCCTCTTCTCGCGACGGAAGCAATTTCCGTCACGAGGAGACGACGAGAGAGGAGAGGGAAGAGCACGGGAGAGAGGGAGGAGAAATTTTCCTCCTCCTTCCTCTTAAGCGCGCGTATGCCCACATGCAGGAGAGGAGGAAGGAAGATGGGGATGAGAGGGGCATCGCGAGAGAGGGAGAAAAGAGAGAGAGAACATGGCAGAGAGGGAGAGAGCGAGGGAGGCCGGGAGAGGGAGGGAGGGCAAGGGAGGGCGGGAGAGAGAGAGAGCGAGGGAGGTCTCTCTCTCTCTCCCACCCTCCCTCGCTCTCTCTCTCCCGCCCTCCCTCTCCCGACCTCCCTCGCTCTCTCCCTCTCTTTCCCGCAGTCCCTCCTCTCTCCCGCTCTCCCTCTCTCTCTCTCTCTCTCTCCCACAGTCCCTCCTCTCTCTCGCACTCCGTCCCTCTCTTTCTCTCTCCCGCAGTCCCTCCTCTCTCTCTCCCGCCCGCCCGCCCTCCCTCCCTCCCTCTCCCGGCCTCCCTCGCTCTCTCCCTCTCTCTCCCGGCCTCCCTCCCTCTCTCCCTCTCTCTCCCGCTCTCCCTCCCTCCCTCCCTCTCTCTCTCTCCCGCTCTCCCTCCCTCTCTCTCTCTCTCCTGGAAATCGTCCATGGAGGTCATGTCGCCTTCGAATAAAACATAAATCAGAAACAATATCAAACAACGTTTGATAAATGTGCATGTATCTTTACGCACGTAAGAAAGAAGATCAGGAGACCAAAAGAAGAGGGCGCCGGTGTTATCGGATATTCCAATATCGTAGCCGAACATGAGACCGCCGGACGCCGCCACGATACCGCAGATGATGACGTAGAAGGTAATCCTCCCTTCGAACTTCAAGTGGCGATCCACGGCGTGGGAGACGACGACGGGCGCCATGGCTGAGGAAAGAAGGATGAGACAGCTGGCGTTGGAGAGCAGTGGAGGAGGAGAGATAAAACCCTGCGAAGAATATAAAGAGGGAAGACTCGACTGGCTGTTACGATTTTCCGGGAAACAGGATGAGGACGGATTAACCGTCAGAACGGATCAGATCTGGTCTCTATTCCTCCAAGAAACGAGGTCTCTATTCCCATTTTTAGCGACCATTTCAAGAGCAAGGATCCGTTCTTTAGACCTTAATCCTCTCCCTTTTCTCTAACTCTCTGTAGTATGCCAGAAAATATATCATGCACGTCCATTTTTCATCATCTAGGTGAAGCAAATTCATTCATACTTTCCCGTTTTCAGCATGGAGATCATGTCAAGAGAATGGAGCTCTCCTTTCGACCTTAATCCTCTCCCTCTCTCTCTCTCTCTCTCTCTCTCTCTCTCTCTCCCCGCTCTCCCTCCCTCTCTCTCTCTCTCTCTCTCCCGCTCTCCCTCTCTCTCTCTCTCTCTCTCCCGCTCTCCCTCCCTCTCCTGCCCGCCCTCCCTCCCTCCCTCTCCCGGCCTCCCTCGCTCTCTCCCTCTCTCTCCCGGCCTCCCTCGCTCTCTCCCTCTCTCTCCCGGCCTCCCTCGCTCTCTCCCTCTCTCTCCCGCTCTCCCTCCCTCCCTCTCTCTCTCTCCAGCTCTCCCTCCCTCTCTCTCTCTCCCTCACTCCCTCCTCTCTCTCTCCTGCTGTCCCTCCTCTCCCCCCGCCCTCCCTCCCTCCCTCTCTCCCGCCCTCTCCCTCTCCCGACCTCCCTCGCTCTCTCCCTCTCTCTCCCGCTCTCCCTCTCTCCCTCTCTCTCTCCCCCTCTCC
The DNA here is from genome assembly GCA_024174645.1 of Lemna minuta. NCBI lineage: Eukaryota > Viridiplantae > Streptophyta > Magnoliopsida > Alismatales > Araceae > Lemna > Lemna minuta. Next base: position 7,757,508 of record CM044105.1, read on the forward strand.
CTCCCTCCCTCTCTCTCTCCCGCTCTCCCTCCCTCCCTCTCTCTCTCTCTCTCCCGCTCTCCCTCCCTCTCTCTCTCTCCCTCACTCCCTCCTCTCTCTCTCCTGCAGTCCCTCCTCTCCCCCGCCCTCCCTCCCTCCCTCTCTCCCGCCCTCCCTCGCCCTCCCTCTCCCTCTCCCGACCTCCCTCGCTCTCTCCCTCTCTCTCCCGCTCTCCCTCTCTCCCTCTCTCTCTCCCCCTCTCCCTCCCTCCCTCTCTCTCTCCCGCTCTCCCTCCCTCCCTCCTCTCTCTCTCTCCCTCAGTCCCTCCTCTCTCTCTCCCGCCCGCCCGCCCTCCCTCCCTCCCTCCCTCTCTCCCGCCCTCCCCTCCTCTCTCTCTCTCCCGCCCTCCCCTCCTCTCTCTCTCTCCCGCCCTTTCCTCCTCTCTCTCTCTCTCTCTCTCTCTCTCTCTCTCTCTCTCTCTCCTACCCTCCCTCTCTCCCGCTCTCCCTCCCTATCTCTCTCCCGCTCTCCCTCCCTCTCTCCCTCCCTCCCTCCCTCTCTTCCGCCCTCCCTCCCTCTCTCTCTCGCCTCCCTCTCTCTCTCTCTCTCGCCCTCCCTCTCTTTCTCTCCCACCCTCCCTCTCTCCCTCTCTCTCTCCCCCTCTCCCTCCCTCCCTCTCTCTCTCCCGCTCTCCCTCCCTCCCTCTCTCTCTCTCCCTCAGTCCCTCCTCTCTCTCTCCCCGCCCGCCCGCCCTCCCGCCCTCCCCTCCTCTCTCTCTCTCCCGCCCTCCCCTCCTCTCTCTCTCTCTCTCTCTCTCTCTCTCTCCTACCCTCCCTCTCTCCCGCTCTCCCTCCCTATCTCTCTCCCGCTCTCCCTCCCTATCTCTCTCCCGCTCTCCCTCCCTATCTCTCTCCCGCTCTCCCTCCCTCTCTCCCTCCCTCCCTCCCTCTCTTCCGCCCTCCCTCCCTCTCTCTCTCGCCTCCCTCTCTCTCTCTCTCTCTCGCCCTCCCTCCCTTTCTCTCCCACCCTCCCTCCCTCCCTCTCTCTCTCACCGCGGCAGACTGCTCACTCTCTATCTCTCTATTTCTAATGAACAATTTCAATCGGCTAGCGTTTATCTCCGTACTGAAAATACATGTCGAGGATTCGAATGCTGTTCCTGAGGCGAGCAAGAAGCTTAGTTAAACTGAATCCAGCCTTTCCGTTGCGCTGGCTCTCCGTGAGATACCCATCTGCCTGAAGAATCTTCCCGTACCTCTTGAAGTAGAGCATCGGGAGCATGGCAGTGGAGATGGACTGTCCGCCTCTCGATTGAAGTAACTCCTTGAGCTCGTACTCGAGCTTAATCAATGATCCGGGCGATAAAGAGCTCTCGTCATCAATAAAATCTGCCGACGTCAACCCGTTCTGGCCATGATAGTATCTGCAGTTCGATCCATGCTTGCAATAACCTTTGAAGTAGTAATGACAGATCTTGACTGGCAGCTGGGGCAGAATTGGCACCTTTGAGAGCTCCCCCCCTCTCTTGTTAGCTCTCACCAAGGCGACGAGGAAAGATCGGATGATCAAGAAGACGAGATTAAGAAATGAGAATCAGCATAAAAATGTATTTCTCAAGAAACTGAAACAGTCACACACACACAGAGTACGTTCGTCAAACACTTGAAGGGAATTTGCATAGCCCTTTTATTATTAAAAAGATGAGCAACGACTTTAACCGCCACAGAGCCTTCTTCTTGTGCGTGTTGCACTCCATCGCCATTATGACTCTGTATGATGGAAGCTCATGATTAAGCCTTCAGATTTTATTTTCTAAGTAGAGTAATCGAGACGTGGATCTGATACTTAACATTCACTCGCATTGTAAGATTATTGCCGCCCGTTATTCGTGATCGAAAGGCTGAATCACCACCTTCATCTCCCTCTGTCTCCCCCCACTAGTGCGACCCTTTGTTTGTCTCTCTTGCTCGCTTTCTCCTGCTCTCCCCTATCTCTCTTTCTCTCGCTCTTGCCTCTCTCTCTCTCTCAAGCCAGCTCTGTATCTCATTCTCCCTTTTTCTTGCTCTCTCTTCGTCCGCCCTCTCTCTCCCGCTCTCCCTCCCTCCCTCTCTCTCTCCCGCTCTCCCTACCTCTCTCTCTCCCGCCCTCCCTCGCCCTCCCTCTCCTCTCCCGGCCTCCCTCGCTCTCTCCCTCTCTCTCCCTCGCTCTCTCTCTCTCCGGCCCTCCCTCGCCCTCCCTCTCCTCTCCCTCTCCCGGCCTCCCTCACTCTCTCCCTTTCTCTCCCGCTCTCCCTCCCTCTCTCTCTCTCTCCTGCCCTCCCTCTCTCCCGCTCTCTCTCTCTCTCTCTCTCTCTCTCTCTCTCTCGCCCTCCCTCTCTCTCTCTATTTCTCTTTCTCTCTCTCAATTTATCTTTCTATGACGTGGCTGCCACATGGATCTCGCCGAAGCTACGGCGCTGAGGTGGCATCACCTGGCTGCCAACTGGATCTGGAAGGAGTCAACAATTGCGGCTGTGCTAGATTTGGATAAAAGACCGAGAGTTGGTGCTAGATTTGGATAATAACCCTAAAATAAAATGTTTGATAATGTTTAATGTTTGATATCCATTAAACATAGATGATGATTCGAGACAACATCATCTATCTCTATCTGTCTGATGATTACAGCACTAGGAGGATACGGTAAACATGTATTTTGCAAGGGAAAAAGTCTCACAAAATGTTAATCTCGCCGTAATTTAATCACCAACTGAACATATATCTTTTCTATATAGATGGTAGAGGTCTTACGGGCATCCTGACTGATGGAGAAACTGGTTGCCCAACCCTTCTGGGTTCTTCTCCTCTTCTCTTTGGGAACGTTTTCCTCGCTCAAATTCCTCTTCTCGCTCGTCAAAACTCTATACGCTCTCTTCCTTCGGTCTCCAAAGAATTTACTAAAATATGGTGACTGGGCTGTCGTCACCGGCCCGACTGACGGCATCGGAAAAGCCATCGCCTTCGAGCTCGCCCGTCGCGGTCTTAATCTCGTCCTCGTCGGAAGGAACCCCCATAAGCTTAACCAGGTTTTCCAAGAAATTAAGTCAGCGACGCCCGAATTAGATCTAAGAATCGTCGTCGCTGATTTTTCTGGAGATCTTAATGAAGAGCTTGAACAGCTGAAGGACGCGATCAAGGAAATCAACATTGGAATTCTCGTGAATAACGCTGGAACTGCGATCGAACATGTCCAGTTTCTTCACGAGGTGGAAGAGGGGGTTTTGGAGAACCTCTTGAAAGTGAATTTAGTGGGGCCCACGGTCGTCTCTGCAGCGGTTCTTCCGGCAATGCTTTCTAAAAGACGAGGCGCTATTATTAACATCGGATCAGCATCGATCACCCTTCCTTGTTTTCCGTTGACCGCAGTATATCCTTGCACAAAAGCGTAAGCTCTCTTGCTCCTTTGAAGTTCTGTTTTTTTTATAGCAGCGCACGATAAATAAAACTTGGAAATGAATAAAACAGGGAAAAACAATTTCTTTGTCAACTATCAAACAAACGTTTCAATAGAATTCAAGAAAGTTTATTCCGAATCATCAAACCAAACTTTGATACCATCATTCCTCTCTTAGATTTTCTTGTTAAATGTTATATGATAGATCTATTATCTTGAGCATCTCTCAGGTATATTAGTCTGCTATCAAAGTCCATGCACCATGAATACAAGCAAATGGGTATCCATATCCAATGCCAGGTAAATCTTGTCTCCACTGAAGATATGTTGTTATCAAATAGAAATAGTTGATTACATTTTTCTCATATTTTCTGTCTGTTCTTTTTAGATGCCATGGTTTGTGGCCACAAACATGGTGCCAGTTCTTAGTGCAAATTTTTTCGTTGCCACTCCAGCACAATATGCACGTTCAGCAATGAGAGCCATTGGATACGGCTCAGAAGCCATACCATACTGGACGCATGTCCTCCAAGTTTATCTGCAACACTTTTTCCTTGATTGGGTTATGAACAGCATGATGTATGAATTTATGATGAGTTGGAGAAAAACGGGTCAAGGAGATGGGAGGAAACCATTTCCTTTCCCTACAGTTGAGGATCCTGTTGGCTAAAATATATTTTCATTTTGCAGTCATATGCATAGGTTGAAAGATCAACAAACACTGGTGTTATTTTCATTCAAGTCGTGCTGATTGAGTAAAATATTTGGAATGAAGAATTTTAAAGCAATGAAAGCCTGAGCCATTTTTCATCAAGTTGTATTAGAAAGTGGAAATTTTGTTTAAGCTCATCTATTTTTGCGATATTGTGAATGGGAATGTCTTAATTTGAGCACCTGCAGTCTACTTAGGCCCTTATTTTCCCTGAGCTTATCTTTTCCGATTCTTGAAAAGGTCAAGTATCTGGTTCCATTCTCTTAACTGTTATTATCACCGTCTTTGTTGTAATGGAGGAGAGCTCTAGCACACAACGAGAGATGCGTTATGATTATACAAGAGTAGAAAGGGGCATCTGAAGGGTTATAAGGTTAGTGGTGTTGCTGCATTGTGTTTAGGTTGTCAATGAACTCTAGTACTTTGTCTTCTTGCAGATACACCATAATTTATAAGAATCAAAGTTCAAATTTCAGTATTTCTCCATGGTAGACAAAACCTCAAAAGGATGTGCTTTAAGGTGAATGATAATTGATCTGAGGTATATTGGTTAAGATGTTCCTTAATCATAGAGAGTATTGGCTCTCCATGAAATTTATTGGCTATGTATTTTTCTTCTGTAGGGATGGGAAGTTCATATATGAAGTGCTCCATAATTGTAGAAATTATAAAAACATCGAATCTAGCCCGCTCAATGTATATCGAGGGAGATGTTTACGGAGAACAAGATTGACAGCTCACCCATGTTGGGATAGAATCCAATATAGAAGAATATTATAAATTGTCCCTTCTGCGGTCCAAAAAATGAGTTCCCTCTTGCGAATGTATAGACTAAGTAAGCCTCCAACATGTATTTTTATCTTGACGTGACTAATGGAAAAATCTATCATTTCACTTCTCTACAATTGTGTTGAAAATGATCGATATAAGTCAATTCAGAATGTTCAAAATATTCTTCCAGACTGCAGTCCCCTTCCGGTGAAACATAGTACTCATTGAGCCTAGATTAACTAGGCTTGATCCAAACCTTATAGCCACCGATGAGAAGCCATCTCCTTCCGAGATAGATACATCTAGTGCGCTGTTTATGTTGGCTATTGATCACCTCAAGGAGCACTCCAAAAGATGATGAGCACACTCACAACTATACTCATACACTTAAAAGAAGAACAAGAATGAGAAATAATAGAAGAAGTGCACTAAAACCACTCAAAACTCACATATAGTCCTGTAGAGGAAGAAACAAATGCTCAGATGCCTTTAAGGATACTCTAGGGGTCCCTATTTATAGGCTCACAAGGAGAAAAACTCAAAAATGGATCTCAGATTTTCATGCACCACCGTCTCGCAGAGTGCGTGTCGTAAGGTGTGAAAATTGGCGATTTCCATGCGTCGTGGCAGGCATGTTGCGGGCATCTCTGCTGGTACTAAAATACCTGTTGAGATGTGTGGGTGTTGAGCTCAAAGTCGTCGTGTGTTTAAGCCCGAAAAACTTACTATTTATAAACTAGGAAACTATGAAATACTGGGATAATTGGGATGTATAGGTTTCCTAGGTCGATCCACAAGGACTTTAGGGTGAGAGAATGTCAATATAGGCGACAAGAGAAGGGAATAATCTAGACTACTTGGACATATCAATGGGAAGGACAACTAGAGAGTGTGCAAAATAGAGAGATATGAAAACTAAGATAAACTTTAGGAAAGATGACCTGTGAGGAGATATAGTAAAGATAAAAAGGAAGGAAAGATAAATTAGATGAAAAATGGGGAAGAAGGAGTGTAATGAGAGAAGGAAAGAGTCTGAGTTAAGGAGAGATAAAGGGAGGAAAAGCTTTTAGGAAGAAAGATGGAGAGCCGGAAAGAAATAAAAAGAAAGAAGGTTTTGAGGGAGAGATTTAGAGAGAGTGAGAGAGATCTTCATAGAGAGGGAAGGAGATTATAAGATAATTCAGGAGAAAGAGAATGAGCCAAAAAAGTAAGAGAGAATTTAAGAGAGAGCGAGATCAAAACTGGACGAAAAAAAAGAATTTTAGAATAGAAAAACGGTAGAGGAAAAGAAATAAAGACGGTCAACAGACGCGAGAGACAGAGAGAGAGAGAGAGATGCGGGAAAAAAATAAAAAAAAAGAGAATGCCTGAATGTAAGGAGAGCCGAGAATAAAATTTTACGAGAAGAAAGAAGAGAGACGGGAGCGCTATGAAGAAAGAAGAAAGAAAGGAGGGGAGAGTTTGGAAATGAAGAAGAAAGAAAGAAAGGAATTGGAAACAAGAAAGAAGAAAGAAAGAGATTGGGGAGAGTTCGGAAATGACGAATTTGGAAGAGAGAGAGCGGGAGTGACGGAATTGACGAAATCGGAAGGGAGAAAGAGAGGGAACTAGTGTGAGAAGAGGGAAAGAGGAAACTGGAGAGAGAAGGAGGAAGAGAGAGGGTGCGTGCGGGGGTATTCGGAGAAAAAGTTGAAATCGCGAGAGAGATTAAGAGAGGAAATAGAAGAGAGAGAAAGGAGGATGCAACGGAAGAGAGGAGAATCAACGGAAATCGCGAAAAAGATAGAACGTGAGATTGAAACGAAAAAAAAGAGAATTTGGGGGAAGAGATGGAATTGAAGAAAGGAGGGCGATTAAAGCGAAGACATGAGGGCGTGAGGAGAGAGAAGAGAGAAGCATTATTACGAGAAAGAAATTTAGCGGAAGACTGGGACGGAAATGAGAGGAGATTCGAACAAATTAAGAAAATTCGGGAATAAAGGAATGAAGATTGAGTTTAGCGGAGGACGGGAAAGAAATTAACGAAGAAATGAGAGAGAGAGGGAGAAATTTCAAGGAAGATAAAGAGAGAAAGAGAGAGGGAAAGAAGAAAATGAGGAAGAGCACGAGAGTAAGAGGGCGAAAGAGAAGAATTAACGGGAAGATGGTGAAGATGGTATGCGGGAAAGAAACTTCGCGGAAGAACAAAAGAAAGAGAGATCAGGAGTGACAGAATAGACGGAGATTTGAGAGAGAGACGATACCGAAATGACGAAATAGAATAAATTAAAAGAATTGCGACGGAAAGAAACAAGGAAACGAGGAGGACGAGAAGAAGAACCAAAACATACAAATTTGCGGAGAGATCACCTAGAAGATGTTAGCGGAAGAACGCCATGGAGGAAAATTGATAGAGGAAATATCGAGAAGGGCTTAGAGAGAGAAAAAAATGTGGCCGAGGAGCACGGACAGGGAAGGTAAATGGAGAGAAGAGATAGAGAGGAGAAATGCTGCAGAGGTAGAGAGGGAAAGTCGGGAAATGACGATAAAGGGTGATTGCGAGGGGAGATAGAGGGAATGAGGGAGATGAAGGATAGAAGAAAGAGAAGGTGAGAGAAGAATCCTACAACGCTAAAAGAAACTTACCGAGAAGCAGGGGAGGAGGTAAACAGAGATTGCAAGAGGAATAGTGAAGAAGAAGACGAGAAAGAACTCAGATTAAACTTCATTAAACTTCAGAATCAGTTGGGAGAGGAGAAAATCTAAACCTTGGAGAGAGAAAGAACAACCTAAAAAGAAGGAGCAAGAGGAAGCTGCGAGAAGAAGCTAAAAAAGGAAAGAAGGACCTACGAAAAGAGCTTTTTCCCCCTTATATTCTCCCGAATCTCCACTTCAGCTGGGCTCACATTGTTTGACTTGGCTTGCAATTGATTGTCTTGGACAGCCCATTAAGCCCTTTAAGCACTTCCATTTTGGAGGATCTTGCTGTCCTTCCTCTTGTATACTTCATTTCTTTGCTTTGGACAGCCCATTATGTGATAGAGAATTATTTCAAAACATGAACACAAGGGTTCCAAATGAACTTATACTCCTCCTTACTCATGAGTTTGAAAAATTATCCATTATTTAAATGGATGAAGAAGACCTCTCTAAATAATTAAAGAGAGTGTAGATCTTAAGGGAATTATCTTCCCTCCTTCCTATTTTACACTGATCCAAAGATTGACTTGGTCAAAAGAAATTAGCCTTATCCTTAGATAATTAGAATTCTTTGAATGGACCAAGTCAACCACCCTTTTTCTTTTGATATAGGTTACTAATTGTCTAAACCACATCCACTATATCATAGGTTCCTTGTGTGAATAAATGATCTCAAAAGAAAAGAATAATAGGAACATCTTTGTTATTCCATTTCCTTCTTTCTTTGAATACCACCTCTAGTTAGAATTTAGGTGAGATCTAAAGGAGGAATTTACCTTCTTAATTCACCTCAAGACAAGCCTTTACATGAGTATTATCATTCATTTACCCATATGAATGTAACTCAGCATGAGGACAGCTTATGAACAAAATAAGCTAAGAAGATTACTCTCTTAGTTAATGAAGAGCTCCAAGATCAAATATGAAGGACATGACAACAACTCCAACCTTAAAGAATATCTTCCCGACCACTATGAATTCACAAGGGATTAAGGAAGAATTCATACCTCCTCTGAGATCAATCCGCGTAACTTCCCACACGTGATGAATCATGATGAGGAAGAAGCACGGAAGTCAGTCAACATCTACTCCTTAGGCATTTCCAGACAACCTCCTCGCTATGGGCCAAGAAAAAGTAGAACCGGGCAATGGCAGAGACAGATCATTGAAGCCAAGAAAGTAGAAACCTCCTTGCGATATTTCCCCGCGTTCGAGTTGTCACCTCTATCAAAGAAAATTCCTTCCTTGCTTCGTCCGGGTGAATAAACAGCAGATCAAAGGCTGGGTGATTTCATCGCGAGGAAAGACGAAAAGATGCTTCACCTTGAAGACCATCACTCACGATGACAGCCTCTCAATGGATCACACTGGCTCAATTGTCAAACCATCACAAACACCACTTGTGAAGTTCTGAAGAAAGAAGACTCAAGATTGAGACGAGCTAATACGCGGAAATAGGACTTATCAGACATGATGTTGACCAACAGCTCGGCGACGGAAACCTCGACAGATATAAATTGTGAAGAAGCTCCAAAAGAGTCCACGTCCCTTCGCTCGCCTGACCGACTACCTCGACGTCGACCACCTATAACATTACCACCCTATTGAAGAGCTTATGCATTTCATCCTCGGCCATTATGGAGTGTGGAGCATACATGAAGAATCACCACGATCATTCTACGGAATGTTGTTTCTCATGGATTCCGGATAGGCGATCACAGCTCCTTGGAAACACGAGCAACCACTTGATGAAGTCAAGATGCACTTAATTGTATCCGAACATCCTAGTCACCACGAGCAACATGACCTCGAGTCACGCCCATGAAAGAAGCTCCCATTTCTTCAGTGCGGACAGCAATCTCTCCAAGAAGCATTGACTCACAGGAAGTTACCGCAGGCGTTGACCAACAAAGAACAAAAAGAAAATGACGGAAAACATAATTAAAGAAATTCCCGACAAGATTCCTCGGCGACATTCTCAGCAACGAAACTCTACAATTAGAACGTAATCCGAACACCATCTGAAGGAAGCCCGAACATTCCGCCAATTCCACAACCGACGATTTCCCTAATCAAGACTTCGCAAAGGGTGTAACTGTTCCTACACGGAAATTGAAACGACGTGTCGTCTCATTAACGCTCCTCCTTTCCGTCTTCTATAAAGGAAAGATTGTAAGAGAAGAAACGATATGTTGTTTTATGAATATTGGTTACCTTTGGTTACTTGGTTCGTTTTACCTTGTGTTCATCGTCCTCCCTGTGCCTCTCCCGTAAATCTCTTCTCCGATTTTATCTCCCTCTCTATTCTCCCCCTCTTCTGTCGTTTTTCATCCACTTCACGTCTGAAGCATCTCGAAGCTATCCGATGTCAGCGGGAGTAATCCAATGGCATCTTTCTCGTCTTCTTCAGGTAACATCCTCTTCCTCAAACCATGAAGATAGTTCCAATCATAGATCTATAAGTCCATCGTTAGATCTATTTCTCTATCTAAACCCTTCACTCTTTCTCTGTCGCTCTTCTCTCTTTCTTTCCATCATCCGCAAGCTTATATTATATAATATATTATCCTCACCTCGTCCTTCTCCTTATTCTTTGTTTTATCATCCCTTCTATCATCCCTATTCACTAAAATATTATATAGACATTCACTATTTTACTAAGCATTACACATATTCCATTTTCTATTCCTCTATCTTATATTCTCTACCCTAAATCGTCTATTATCTATCTTATCTCCATACTATAATTACTTCATACTCATGTACTATCACCAAATTCTAATTATCTCAAAGTTATCATCTGAATTATATATTTCTTTCCCTGATATCATTTCATAGATCCTTCATTCATTTGTAGGATTATTTTCTTAATCATATCATTATCATCATACCTAGCATAGCATTCTGAAATATACTACATCATTATGCCTTCTATTTTGGAGGGTTTTGCTACTCTTCCTCTTGTATAGTTCCTGAAAATAAGAAAAACAAAAGTCATGCAATATAATCTTTTTTTGATGCATTAATTGTCTACAACATCAAGTCAAGAGATGATGGAGGAGATGGTGTACTCAAGAGTTTAATAAAGCTAAATAAGAACAATAAATGAGTGGTTATAACTACATTTCATGTTCTTATCAGCGGGCAGGGTCCTCCCGAAAAGTGCGCCGTGCGCACCACGCGTGCGCCTGCTTGGCAGGTGCTACAGTACTTGTTGAGTTGCACACTACTAGCGCGCAGTGGCGCTCGTCCTCCTGTGCCATTGCGCGCCACGAGGTGCCTGCTCAAAAATTTCTACAATACCTGTCGAGCTGCCATCGACTAGCACGCTATCGCACATGCTCCCGCAAGCCTCTGCGCACCACCCGACGCCATCTCTGTGGGTGCTACAGTACCCACTGAGTGTGCACCTTGTGTGCGTGCTGGGTGCTCTCCCTTGCGTGCCATGGCTTTGCCACGCATGCCAACCATGCACCATGTGGGAAAATCACCTCCCACAGTTTATTTAATATAAGCATGGTCTATGGGTGTTTTGTTCTTGATCATGCTCAGAAGACGAGTCCACTAAGTCATTGAAAACACGTCGAAACGTGTCAAAACAAGTTCCAAACTCATGAATTTTAATAAATAATCACAGATAAGATAGTATAGAGGTGAATAAGGGTGGAATTCAGGGAAACTTTAGATATTTTCAAAGTATTCTTCAAATTAGATCAATTTGGATGGTGAATTGAGGTGAGAAATTAAGGATTTTTATATTTTTAGAAAGATAACTCAAATAGGAATCAACAGAATCAACAATCGTAGAATTTAGATCAAGATTTGTGGAGAAATGAACGATAAAAAATTAGGTAGAATTTCTAAACACAAAGAGGGAGAAAACCAAAATTAAATCTAAAATTTAACTAATCTACAATTCTAAATTGAAATTTGATGTTATAGGAAGAAAGATTACAAGGAAAACACAAATTCTAACCTAAGATAGCGCTCGAATTGATCCAATTGATCACCGGATCAAATGCTTTCATTTCGCAAATTCGAAGCCAATCATTGGCATTGAAGAATCGATTTCTCCCTATTATCTCTACAAAATCTCACTGTCAAACACTCTAATAACATGATATTTATACATTAATTTACATGTTTATTAATGCAAATAAAAGCATTAATTGTTCTAATTGTATGCATGTTATCATATTTTAAGTATATTTCTATCACTTTGTATAATTTCATGTTATGATCTAAAAATACATCAATTTATGGATAAGTATGCATAATTAAACGTTATGATTTTAATCCTAATTATATTTGAGATCATAACTATGTTTTAATGATGAAAATATAAGAGAAAATATCTTTATTAATATTCATGTATTTTATAAGTTATTTTAGAAAATACATGAATTTATTTATTTAATTAAAATGCATTCTCTTACTATTTTAATATTTTGACTTTTTATCATGATAGATTATTCAATTTCTGATCCAAAAAAACAAATTTGAATCAATTTGGAGTTGTATTTTGAAAGTTATGATTTTTACAATTTTTAGAAATTTTCTGGAATTCTTCTGAATTTATTTAAGTGTATTTTCAATTTTAAAATTAGTAAAAACAATTAAAAAAAGGCCAAAAAAGGGTTGATTTATTGCGCGCAGATACGATGTGGTACGCAAGGCCACATGGCAGAGCCACGCAAGCCCACGCGGGCGCCCGCGTGGCGCGGAGGTGACACGTGTATGCGCATTATATATTTACATAGTATATAGTTATAATATATAAGCATCCCGATTATCGGAACTCGCTAACCGTCATATTCGCTTCACGTTATAAACCCGTCCCTTCTCTTTAATTTTCTCCGTGGGGGACTATTCCTTCTTTGTTTTTATTTCAGGTGACGTGGCAGCATTAAGCGCGTCGATGCGGTGGACTTTGGGTCCACGCGATCATCATCAACGCACGTGCCTTAAAATGGATTTAAATGAAGTTTTGACGCGATTATATCGCGACCGTTCATCTCCGAAATTATAACGGTTGAGATTGATCACGATCGGTGGACTCATCAACTTATCGCGATCGTTGGATTAAGATCCAACGGATGGATCAAATCGAAGCATCTCTTCACACGCGCGACGTGGCTCACAATGGATGCTTCATTGCTGATCGGACGCTCACGACTTAATCGCGTCGATTCATCAAACGACGCGCAATCCTGACTGTTGATCGCGATGAACCACTTCATCCGACGGTTACGCCTCTTTTCTCCTATGAAACTAATGTTCTTCGTGAAACGGAAATTACCCTTGGATTTTTGAGTGAAATCGAACTGTCTAGACGCCACAATTCGAGAGTCAACTGATTTCTTTCCCTTCTTCATACGTTTTTGCATCCAAGGAGTGCATGAAATCAAAAATTGATCGAGAGGAGAAGGAGAAATTACATCTTGAATGCCAATGTTCGTCTTCGAAATCGCGGAATGAAAAGCCATGAATCTGGCGATTAATTGGATCATTTCGAGGGCTACTTTGGGTTAGATTGTGTGCTTTCATCTTAATCTTTCGTCATTGAGTATTAATTTTGTTGAGGATCTTTATAATGAAGGAGTCTAAAATATGTATTCAACTAAGCTTAAGTATCCACCAAGAGTCTAGGGATGAGATTAGACAAAAACCACTAACAAATTGGAGAAAAATAACCTTCTTAAATGGGATGATAAATGTTCACAATAGAGGTCCAAAACAGCTAGGACAAAAGGAGGAAAGAGAACAAGTTTACTAAAGGGACAAACCAACAAGAAGAGCCACACTTAGTGTTACCTCTTCACAAAGCTTCTTTCAAAGATGCTATGTTGCCCTCTCTCTTTTCTCCAACTATCCAAGTAGCTTGACCCTTCCTTCACAAGGGTTTCACTCCCTTAGGATGCTCTTGAGTTGCTTCCTTTTAGGTTGCCCAAGCTTGAAGTGAGCTCCTCCTTTTATAGAGCTCCTTAGAAGCTTCTAGAGACTCTCTCTAGAAGATGTCCATAACTTTCTAGAACATCTAGAAAGTTCTACAAGCTTCCATAATCTTCTAGGGTAATCTAGAAGACTCCACAAGCTTCTAGGAGAAGCATTAAATATTCTAGAAGATTCTAGAAACATCTAGAAGATGCTAGAAACATCTAGAAGATTCTAGAAGCATCTAGAAGATTCTAGAAAGCTCTAGAACATTCCGGAAGCTTCTAGAATAGAGAGTTGACCAAGTCAACCCTCACAAATCTCCACCTTTGGCTTGGTCAACATGGCTTCAAAAGGACTCGGTCCTTTAGCTCCAATAATATCTAAGCATTTCTTGAACTTTGCCACTGGAAGAGTCTTGGTCAACATGTCGGCAGGGTTATCCTTGGTGCTGATCTTATGCACGATAATTTCACCTTGTGCCACAATATCTCTAACAAAGTGATAACGAACATCGATATGTTTAGTCCTTTCATGATGCATAGGATCTTTAGTCAAATGTATGGCACTTTGACTATCACAATGCACTATAGTTGCCCCTTGACATGAGTGCAATTCACCAACCAATCCTCTTAACCATATTGATTCCTTTATTGCCTCTGTAATTGCCATAAATTCAGCCTCGGTGGTAGATAAGGCAACTCGAGGCTGTAAGGTAGCCCTGCTAACTAACAGCGCTCCTCCAATGGTGAACACATTGCCGGTAAGAGACCTTCTTTGGTGAAGGTCTCCAGCATAATCTGAATCAACATAACCTAAGAGAGTATCTTCTTGTCTCCCAAACTCTAAACAAGTATCAATGGTGCCTCGTAGATATCGAAATATCCATTTTACTGCATGCCAATGAGCCTTCCCGGGATTAGCCATATATCTGCTAACAACACTCACTACATGAGAAATGTCTGGACGAGTACATACCATTGCATACATCAAGCTGCCAACTGCACTAGAGACAATGCGTAATCTAACCCAAAATCGTGCCCGAAATGATGCAATTCATTTCCAGATCAAGGCTTTTTATTTCACATTTCAAAAAACAAAAATCCAGTGTTCAAGAGGAAATTTCTCTTGATTCTCTCAACGAAATCTTACTTTCAAACACTCCCTTGAAGCGGAAATGAGTCTAGAAGAGAAGGAAAGCAAGAGATTCAAGGATTGAGAAGTCTAAACAATTTGATTGCTTAAAACATATGAGAATAGTTTACATCATAGAAGAATATGCGTATGAATAGGCCAAATTTGGCGTGGCCATTCGATTTGCCTCTTCATCTTCAATCAAAAGTTCAGGTGAAACACTTGGATGTGAATCCTCACCATTAAGTTCTGTTTGTTCAATCGAAGATGGAGAGCTTCGATTTTTCCACGCCGCACATGAAGATGAAGCGTCGTGAAACGTCTGTGGTTTGATCTTCATCGAACTCATGAGATGTCATCACGCATCCACCAAAGTCCATAGGGCGCGACTTACTCTCGACCATTATAACTTCTCAAATAAGCTGCTAAGATTGAAACATTTAAAACACGAATTGATACCCAATCTAAGGCAGCCACATACCCTCGACTTAAGCAAAGATCAACAGCTTTGATTAAATTCGCGGATTGGATGCTTCCCATCACGCCACATCACCTGCGCATATAGATAAAAAAATAGTCTAACTTGGCAGAAATCGAGGTAAAAATTGTGTATAAATTGTGAAGCGTGCTTAGTGGGTTAGCTTATATCCTTCAAAGGATGCTTAATGCAGTAATCACATACGAGCACACATGCACACACACACAGTCACATGCGTGCACCATGTGGGGCGTGCGTATGTCGCCACATGGCAACACATAGATGCACTTCATTGCGTTAGCTGCCACGTCAACACACAAAAAGGAAATCAAGTTTTTTTATTATATAAAAATAAACTCAAAAATAAATTCAGAAAAATCTAGAAAAATTCAAAGATATTCTAGAAAAATCCTAAAAATGAATCCAAATTTGTCTTGTTTGATCAGAAATTAAATATTATATCATTGAAAATATTCAAATAAAATAAATAACAAGATAATACAATTTTATTTCAAAAATATACTCATTTCTTATTAGGAGCATATATTAAAATATTTTATCTTGTTATTTAACATTAAAACCCTATTATAATGTCAAATATTAAATGAGAATAATCTAATATCAAATACTTCTCTTTAATTATTCATAATTATCCTTAAAATAGTTCATTTTGAGATTATAACTTAAATTTTTATAGAATCATAGGTATGCACTCAAAACATAATAATGGAATGTTTTATGTATTAATTTCCATTAATAATCATATAATTACTTGTAGAGGTTGGGTGTTATCAAATATATATATATATATACACATATATATATTATTTCTTTTTATACCATATTCTATTTCTTTGTCCTTGTATATTTCTCCAAAGTCACTTCTACCATTGTTTTCCCCATAAGAGTATCTCTTCTCATTAAAGGCACTAACCTCATTACCTAAGTTCCCTAAGGATTAAACCCTTACTTTACCATTATACTAAGTGAGGAATTATAAATATTGTTGCATGAAATTGATTCCAAAAAATGTATTATTGTTTAAAAGTCCAACCTATACTAAAAGCTTTTAAATTGTATTATTTCATATTTAAAATAAAGTGACTGATACTTTTCTTAGGTGGATGTTCTCCTTATTTAGGAAAGGGTTGGGAGCCACCATTTTATGAGGTGGGCCCATGTCCCTAAGAAGGAGGATTATTACCTCCTTTTGAGGAGGTAAGATCCCTTCTTTACAAACGACTGGGTCACCTCATTAAGGAGTAACATTATCCCGTTTGAGGAGGTAAACACCCTTTGGATGTGTTTGGGTTGGTGTATCTCCACCCTTGGTCACCTAAAACCCTAAACTCTCTATATAAGGCTCTTTTTCTCCCTCCTCACTATTTTGGATATCTCTTAGTATCATACAACCAAATGGAAAAAGGAGAGGAGGTCAAGGCCTAAGGAGAGAATAGTTTAATTCTCATTCTTTCCATGGAGACAAAATCTAGTAAGGAGGGATCATGACGAGGTTAGTGCAAGGATTTAGATTGACCTCTTCCTTTTTATAATCTTCATAATTCGTTAGATAAATTTGTTTCATTTTTTTAATGTATTAGAATTGACATCACCTCTCATTGCAAATCTCTCACTCCATCATCGCACATTAATCCACTACTACCGTTGTCCATCCTTTTCACCTTGACATCATATCCTCTCCATTTTCATTTCTCTAAATCTCATTCTCTCATCTCAATTCTTATTTCTTTCTTTATTCATCAAGAAAAACACAAAATTATCTCTCCACATTTATCTCCACTTGTTCCATTCCACATTCATGCCTCTTTCCATGCTCTCAACTTCCATTTGAAGCATCTAGCCTCTTTACTTGAGCTCCTTGTGGATTCAACCCTTACTTTAGCACTATACTAGGGAACTTACATATTTTATTTTGTGAAATTGATACACAAAAAAGATTTAAAATACAAGAAAATCAAGTTCATCATTTGGTATGGACCATTTTCACTCTTACCCCACAAATCATATCTATCTCTTTTGGATAAGAGGCTATATACTACAATTTCTCACCAAGGGACCCCAAAAAATTATAATGACAGTTCAAGGTTCCTCCCAAGAGTTTACACTTTCAATTTTCTATGTCATGCATAAAAATGAGGATCCCAACTCTCTCTAGGAGGAGCTTGTCCAATATACTCAAGATTATCCCTCTTTAGTTGACTATCCTTGGTTCATAGATAGAAACTTTAAATGTGTAGATAGAGTCAATGAATATCAGGTGGGTAGAGACCTAGAGCTCATAACATGCAAATGTTCAATGACTTTATCTTTCGAGCAGCCCTCATTGAGCCCCCACAATGTAAATATTGACAAGTAAGCACATGGATATATGAGCGCATTGATCATTACTTTACTAATACCCTATATTAGTCATGATCTTGACTTGCCATCAATCAGATCATGATTTGATTATCATCCTTCCTAACCAAAGGACTAGTACACCTAGATCTCCCTTCAGACTTCAGACCATGTGGCTTCAACACAAAGACTTTCTTAGCTTACATATCTCAAAATCCCCCATGGAAAACCTTAGCTTTAGATCAAGGAATCTCAAAATCCACCTTAAATGGTGGAACCAACATGTAAATGGGAACATCCACACCTAGGTTAAATCACATGAAAAGGAGTTACTGGAGGTTGAGAAACATCTACAAAGCTCATGGACAAATGCCACCTGGGAGCGAAGAATACCAATCACCAAGTAGCTTGCTGAGGCTGCTCAATGATAAGAGATCTACTCTCTTAAAAACTCATGCATTCGATGGCTACAAGAGGGTGATCCAAACACATATTTCTTTCATGCCTCAATTTCCCATAGACCCTGAACTTTTCATACATCTCCCCTACAAATGTACAACTAGAATCCATCTCCTATGCAAGAGATAGGGATCTAGTACTTTCCTACCCTCCTTACTTCCTAGCTAATAGAAATCTTTGAACATACGCTCACTAACAGAGCATGATTGTGTGGTCATCAAACACACACGTCGATGCATCAAAATTGAAACTAAAGTCACTTATAATATGATTAGTCAAATTTAATTTAGTATAGAGGTGAGAAAGGGCAGAATCTATAGAGAATTACAGTGTGCTCTTCAAATGTTCTACAATTTGATCAAATTGGATGACGAATTGGGGTATAAATTAGATCAAATTATTGAATAAAAATAAGACTTAGAGACCCATCTATGGAATCAAAAATCACTTATATTAGATCTATATCCAAGGAGAAACCAATGAGCAAAGTTAGAGGGAGAAAATCATTCACGAGGAGAGAAAATTATGAAACACTAAATTTTTTTATTAATTTAGTATTTCAAACTAAAATCTAATCCTAAATGACAATAGATTAGGGAAATAAATCATAAACTAACCAAAGACCACACTACAAATGATCAAATTAATCACTTGTTTAGAGTTTTTTATTCTGCGATCAAGGAGCAACATCGACATTTAAGCAATAATTTATACCCATTCTCTCAACAAAATCTTGATTTTGAGGGCTCTATGGAGATGGAAATGAGTCTAGAAGACAATGAGATCAAGAGATTCAAGGATCATGTTGTCCAAGGGTCCGGTTTATCAGAAAAATCCAACAATGCATACACTATCAAAGAGAGTTTAAATAGGCACCAATTTGGGCATGGCAATTGGATAATTAATAACATGAAATTTATTGATTTAATTATATGATTATTTATGCAAATTAAGGAATAAAACATTACATTGTT
Organism: Lemna minuta; assembly: GCA_024174645.1. Taxonomy (NCBI): domain Eukaryota; kingdom Viridiplantae; phylum Streptophyta; class Magnoliopsida; order Alismatales; family Araceae; genus Lemna; species Lemna minuta. The sequence goes on from CM044105.1 coordinate 7,776,418, forward strand.
ATGTCTGTTATCATATTTTGAGTGCATATCTATCATTCTATGAAAATTTCAGTTATAATATCAAAATGTACTATTTTTAAGGATAATCATAATTAGTTAAAGAGAGATATTTGAGATTAAATTATTCACATTTATATTTGATATTATAATTGGGTTTTAATGTTAGATAATAAGATAAAATATTTTTATACACTCATTAATTTTTTTAGTTTTTTTAAATAAAATTTATTGTCTTGTTATTTATTAAATTTAAATTTTTATAATAATAGATTACTTAATTTTTGATAAAAAAATGGATTCATTCATAGTTATATTTTTAAAGTTATCAATTTTATAATTTTTAGGGATTTTTTCTTGAATTTTCTAAATTTATGTGAATTTATTTTGAATTTTCTTGTGTCAGAAATCAACCATGCATCAAATTTACCCTAATTTATTGTAATATGACATGATGAATGCAAAACTTTCATCAAATCACGATAACATGCATTGTAATGATATGAACTTTATCTAAAAATATTAAAGACTCATGATTTTGTACATACAAATTGCATTTTACAAATGCAAAATTCTCAATATTCTTCTATCCGTTGCTTTTAATCACCCACCACTTTAATTTATTGTTACCTCTTCATCTTTATGTATCATTTAAGCTTTTATCCTATTGATGCAGACTTAGCTAAGGAAAAAAGTAGAGTAATGAATTGAATCCATAAGCCTTGCTTTACAAGGAAAATATGATTATGAATCTACAATATTAAGCTCTTCAACCTTTTAATTCAGAAGAAAGTTATACTTAAATTGAAAAGCATTTGAACACTCTCAACAAGGTGAATCCTCAGAGGGAAGAAAAGCAAAGTTATGTACAACTACAATAAGAATAACTTCAATTGTGTTTTCAAGGGTTACAATAGAAGGCTTATGCAGGACTAAAAAAAAATATGAAGGGTTGTCAAAGACAAAACCTTTGAAAAGACCACTCAAAACTAATACAAATTTGATGTCACGCAACAAAATGGTCAAGAAAAAAATAAGCTTTTAGGCTCGGATAAGCCTCAATAAAGATATTATAGTAGATTCTAGAAACTCTATAATCTTTTATAAAATATTTGTAAGCCTCTCCACGATTCTATGCAATAATTGGCAATTACTAGATATTCTCCCTTATATCACTTAGCTCTAAATGGGCCACATCAGACATGGGTTCTTGGCCACATCAGAAGTGGGCTACATCACCTACCTCCTAACCTAGGGATGAACGGTTTCTCAAAGATTGGGAGCTTTGACGAGAATATGAATGAGAGGTGGCATTGGATATTAGAGCGTATCAAACACCACAACCTGAAAACTTGTTGAGTTTCTAGAACTCGTTTTAAGTTTTTTATTCTTACCTCCAAGATGATTAACAAAATTGTGGGACTTATACCACGTAAAAATCACGTAAGTTGAGCTTTTTTTTACTGCTTATGGAAGATCACTCAAGATCTACTCTGGTATTCTTCCTATATCTCCTACGTGGCACTGTTGATGTGTTCAAGAGTTCTGGAAAATTCAAAACGGGTTAGATTTCAAGACAGAACGTTTGGAGCTACCATGGAGAGAATTCAAAACTTACCCCCATCGGGCTTATATCACTTGGACAGTGGTCCGAGTTCGATCATCAAGATGTTTTGTCAGGGGAATTGACTTGAGAAACAGTTAGAAATGTACATCAACCTTGATTGTTAGACTTCAGTTAATGGTGAATGAAAAATGGCACGAAATCGTTTTACCTGATGGAAATTTTTCTGCTCAGGAGGAGATTTTGAGTGAACAAAGACCACTGCAAAATTATGTGAAACTTTCATTTAAGAAAGCTCACAAGGGCTCAAACGCCTACCTTTTCTTCTCAGTTAGAGTTTAGTGGGGACTCAGGCCATGATTGAAACAAGGATACATAGCTAAATCGTGGGAGATTTACTCCAAGAAGCTCACTCGGTCTCAACTTCCCACATGCCAAATCTCATTGGCGCCAGATACACTAACATCCTAAAATGAATAAATAAACACCGACATCTTCTTCTTCCCTGTTTGGGTTGTAGAGCAACAAGGATTGGGACTTAAGATGGAGGGAAGAAGCGGTTGAGGTTGAATGGGAGAGTGTAAAACTCTTCGTTGCGGCTGTCTCCTTTGAAGGTTCTAAACTTATCCCACCACGGCATCCCTCTGTCTTTTCCCGCTTCCTTGTAATCCAGAGTGTTGTCCAAGAAGACCGCCACAATTAGGGCGACCGTCGGCGGGGAAGAGAAGACACTGTTGACGAAATCGTTGAACTGCATGCAAACAGTCAAACTTTACACGTCCAAATTTCAACGAGACTAGAATTATTTGAATCGGTATTCGCTAGTACCCATCCAGCAGAAGTGTGAGCTGCCCCGTTACTGTAGCGGGAAAAGTATTGCGGCGCTGAGAGGCCCAAGAACAAGGATACTCCGCTGATGAACAGATTCCTCATCGAGTTCATGTTTGTGAACTGCAAGAACGATAACCCAACAGCGCCTGCAAGAAATCTTTACAAGCTAAGAGAAGAACACGAAAAGAACAGTGATGATTGATTCTACGCACCAACCAAACCGAAGAGAACGCAGTACACGGCGGCGAAGATCGGAAACGGTATCGACGCGAATATAGCTCCGAATTTCCCTGCGAGAATGGTATATTCCTCGTTGGGTTGATTTAAGATTGGAATAATTCAAGTTTCAGAGGCGAGCAGACCTAAAATGGAGAAAAAGATCATGAAGCCGGCAGAAATCTGAACGACTCTTCGACTCCCGATTCTGGTGGCCCCCAGCATCCCCACATTTTCCCTGCATCCTTACAAACCTTCTCTTTCTAGAAAACCATTTGAATCGAAATAAGAGATAAATTATTATGAAAATGATCAGTGTTCGTACACTGAAACGGTGGACCCAGTTCCTGTACCGAAGAGCCCATCCAGCAGAACGCCAACTCCCTGATGGAATAAATAGTCAATAAACTGATCCAACTGTAGAACGATATGGAGCGATAAAAGCTTGACCCTCAAAACCGATCAGTGAGGACAAAGAGAGAGAGAGAGAGAGAGAGAGAGAGAAAACCTGCCAGCCGATTCCACGGCTAAGTACATGAGCGGGAGGAGGAGTTGCACTGGCCAGACGAGCTGCAGCCTTGTAAGCACCAGTCGACTGAAAAAACACAAGTTTAATACATCATCGAAAGAGTATCAAACAGATGAAGGTTTCCAGGTTCTTGTTCTACCTCCACCAAGGAAACAAGAACAGCCGCCATCATCCCAAATGCGTGCCCGGCATCAAATGTCGGCGCTCCCCATTGTAGCGGGTAAGGTATCTTTATCCTGTTCCAGCGCGAAGCTTAAAAAACAAAAAATAGAACTTTTTTCATTTAAATTAATAACGGACCAGGGAGCGGAAGAAATGAGGTGGGCCCGATCTGTGCGGCAGCTGTCCTGAGTTCTCTCGGGGCGGTGTTTATAAGCTTCGCTAGCGGTGAGCAGATGCGCGTATGCCCAGATCACCGTGATGGATAGCAGAAGAGCGAATCTTTCTATCAATGGCATGTTCTTCGGCCTTACATGCTTAAGATACTGCGTTGTTCAGCCATACCAGGTTTCCAATTTAAAAAAAAATAGAATCATGAGAATGAACTTAGTGGAGCGTTCTGTTCTTACCTGCGATAATGCAACGAAGAGGATGAGCATCGGAAGACCGATCTCAACGCAACTTCCAACCTGAGACATAACGGAAATTTTTAAATGACAACCCTTGGAGTTCTAGGAGAACTGGAATTTGGCATTTACTAGGGGGAATCCTCTGTCGAAGAGGCCAAAGCCCACTAGAGAGACGACGGGAACCATTCCCAGGGGACTGAAGAATCTCGTGCAGATCCCCCACAGCTGGCTGTACCCTAAGATGATTTGTACGCTTGAGGATACAATCATAGATCCTTGGATGGCCCTCATGGTTTGAAGAAATCTCTGCAGAGGAAGAAGTCTTTTCATATGAATCGAGAAAGGTTTTCATTTCGACGTCAAACCTGATGATCATCTGCAATCTGCGTGAGGGAAGAATCTCTGATGATGGAGATGATGGGGATCACGAAAGCATAAGATCCGCCAATGATGGTCGGGAGACGGGTTCCGAATAGGGTCTGGATGAGAGTATTGATTCCTCCGACGAAGAGCAAGGTCTGGATGACTCTTATCTTATCGTCCTGAAACATTATTGCATGAATCAGATGACATCAGCATGAAAACGACATGATCATGAGGAAGAATAGGAGAGAGAGAATCGAACGTTGCTTCCCCCCATTAAGGGCACGAGCATGCTGGGGATCATCACGGCAGTGCCCAGGGCGAGGATGTAGTGTTGGAAGCCCAGCGCGATCGACTCTCCTGCAAAATGAAGGCGATGATGATGACGACGAGAGGATAGAGAGATGAAGGGAAAAGTGCGTTGATTACCCCAAGAAGGGTTGGAGTCGATGCAGTACTCGAAGCCCTGGAGCTGATCCATGGGCGGATGGTTTATTTCCTCCGGCTTCAGGTCCGCCATAGGAGAGAGAGAGAGGGAGAGAGATAGAGCTTGTCTGGCTAAGAACCACTCTGGTAGCTTCCCGCAGAAAGAGAAAGGGAGAGATAGCAAGATACAGGCACCGAGAATAGAGAACCGGGGAGCCTGGCTAACTAACAACAACACATGGAGCTCCCACAGAAAGTGAGAAAGAAAGCGAGAGAAAGAGAGCGACGTGGATAGAGGAGTCGTCTTTTCTTCCTGCTTTCTTTCGGGGTTCGTTCTAGCACCTCCCTCCGCTGTAAGCCTCATTAAATTCTCTGGGATTCCTTTCTTTTGGAGCTCGCCATTCGGCAGGAGCCCGTTGGACTTTTGCATGACGGAAATACCCTCCATTAATTACCGTTATTGGGCCCCGCCCCGATCCTTTTTAACCCTTTTCAAAAAAACATATAACGAGATGACTATTGAGATCTTTCAGAATTCGATTAATATAATGGATTTTTCATTTTTTTATTATTATAAATTACAAATCGACTGTCCAGCCCTTTTCCCCTCTCCTTACCTTCCCGTTCTTTCGGGGGGAGAATCGGATCGGATCTGAAATTCAGAAGGGTGGGAAGCATTTTTTGAGTGGCTTCTGCCCACGGCGGAGAAAAGTGCTTCGTCTGATTCAGCTGCGCGTCAGCAACTGGCCTCCGAATGTCGCCACCCCGGCGTCTTCTCTTGTCCCAGCTTCTTCATTGGGACGCGGGTTGCCGGAGATTAGGCCTCCCCTTATCTCAAACCCTCGCTCTCTGCCTCTCACGGAGAGAGGCACATTCTATTCGTATCTCCATGTAATCCATCTCTTTCTCCCGGCGTTCATGGGTTCCGTAGTAAACTTTCGGCTGCAAGGGAATCCATAGAAAGTAGAAGGCTATTTCTGAACAAGACACATCTCTGAGAGGTTGATCTTCCGACTCTGAAACATGACGTCACTGGCCCACATCAAATTCGAACGTTGAAATAGTCTTTGGCGGGTCCACAATAGCGTGATGTTTGATTATCCGGTCGCCCTCTTACTTTTCTTCTAAATATTTGACGTATAAGTAATTACTGAATTAAATTATTATTCATAACATTGATTTTTAATTATTTGACATCTTGGTGTTAATGAAGGTATCTGAGAATCAGAGAGGTCGAGAGGAAATGTGCGTGGGCCCACCTGACTCCCGAGATTCTTTCCGACCTTTCTGCAGCTTTGCTTGGGCAAAATACGGGACATGCTGAAGTTGACCTCTCTGTCTCTTATCCACGAGGAATTTCCGGGATCTCTTAGCCTCCGGCGCCATTTTATTGAAGGAATTTCTTTTTGCCCCCATAAGAAGGCAATTGCTTATAAGCCCCAGCTTCTCACGTTAGAATACTCTTATCTCTGATTAAATACATGAATCGACCGGGAAGAGCGGTGTCCGCCGCCTGGCCCGTTCGGCAAACTTCTTGGAAGTCCTGTGTCCGGTCCGGAGTGTCCGCATTACCCGTTGACAGCTCAAATAAGTTAAAAACAACGAAAAAGAGAAGGAAATAACGGAATCGAAGAAGAGAACTTCTGAGATAAGTAATAGACGAGAGCCGTAGAGCTCATAAGAGTCACAGAAGAGAGCAAAATAAAGAGAAAATCGAGAGATTGAGGGAATACAATGGAGAAAATTTGAGCTAAGCAGTGAATGAACAAGGCAGAGGGGTTTGGGAGTGAGAGAATATAGGAACGTGAGAGACCGATAGGAAGAGAACTGGGATTTTGAGGAAGAGATTTCCAGAATCGGGTCGAGTAGAGGCATGTTTTGAGAAGGAGAAAAGTTTAGAAATTAACGGAGAAAAAATTGAAGAACGAGAAGACAGAATGAGAGAGAAGTTAAATCTCTGAAAAACGTGGCCAAGAAGAACGCATATTTAATCAGGGGTAAAGAGGTGACTAAATCTCTGAAATGTCGGGATATTTTAATTATTTCCGCACTAACCCGATCGTCCGTCTGACATTTACGATCCCAGAGACGATTCGTCCCTTGAAAAAAAAAGAAAAGAAAAGACAAGTGTATTGAAGATAGATAGCGCGAAACTGAGTTAGAACAATTCGGACGACTGTCGACGAACATCCTTGATCAGTCCCACTACCTGCTTCATGGTGGGCCGCTTTTCCGCTGCCTCAGCCGCGCAGAGCAAAGCCAGCTGAAGAGTCTCAACCATCTCCTGCTCCGCCTGCTCGCCATACGATCTCAGCCGTTCATCCAAGCATCGCTCCGCACACTCATCTCGAATCAGACGACGAATCTCCGCCATCACAGGCGGCGTTGCCTCCTTCCCGGTCAGCAGCTCCACCAATACCAGCCCGTAGCTGTACACGTCCTCCGCTAGAGTACCGCCGTCGGTGGCAGCGCCGCAGGTACCTATCCCGGCGATTCTGGGCTCGCCGTCATCATCCAAAAGGACGTTTGTAAGGATGATATTCCCGTGGAACAACGGCTGAGATCTCGCGTGGTGAAGGAATGCGAGTCCGCGGGCGATTCCGAGAGCAACTTTATGGCGAACATCCCAACTCGCCGTTTTATCCTGTTCTCCGTTCGGGCTTCCCCAGTCGCCCTCGCTCCATCTCTCCTCGTGGGGATGGACTGAAAGTTCCTGCAACCATCTCCGAAGATCCCCGTTCTCCATGTACTCGTACAGCAGCAGCGTCTCTCTCCCTTTGCAATAAAATATGATGACGAATTGACGATGATGACTACCATCATCATCATGGATCATGATGAAAACACCAGATAGGAAATTTACCAGCCACGCAGAAGCCTAGAAGAGGAAGAACATTCGGGTGTTTCAGACGGCGGAGCTCTTCAATGGACATCATCGTTCGAGGGCAATTCTGGGTCTTGATTACGACATCGAGATCTCCCGGAAGTACGGCTCTGTAAACTGCGACGTTGTCGCTGCTACATGCGAGCTTGGACTCTTCTCCGAACCCTGAGGTTGAAACAATGAGATCCATGAAAGTCAGACGAAGCAACGGTTTTTCAACAATCACGACCGGCGCGGCCACAGCGGTCGAGTCGCCGGCGATAATCTCCGCCACCCACGGCGGCAGCCCCTCCTCTCCTCCCGCGGTAAGCCTCAACTCTTTGCTCTTCTTTCCGCAGCACCTTTTCCATCGTGCCACCATTACCAGTGCAACGATAGACAAGAAACCCGCTGTTAGACACGTACCCCATATAAGTGAAAACTTAGGTTTTCTCGGGGAAAGCGGAGAAAGGGAGGAAATCGAGGCGTTGTATTTGACTGGAAAAAGATCAACTCCAGAATGAAGGAAAGCAGTTGAACCAAACTTTTGTAGATCTTCAGCTGTCGCTCTTCCAGTGATGCGATTGAACGAGATATTGAGAAACTTGATCTTCGCTAGCTGGGAGAGATTATAAGGGAACAAACCCATTATCTGATTGTGAGAAATATCCAGGTGTTCCAAAGATGACATGCCGGCGAGTATCTTCCAGTCGCCGGAGATATTGCAGTTAGATAAGACCAAGGACTTCAGCTGGGTTAATCCAGAAAGTCCGGACGGCCATGTTCTGAGATTGTTATTGGAGAGATCGAGAAATCTCAAGCTTCGGAAACGGTATAATTCGATAGAGTTTGTGAAGCGGTTGCCAGAGAGATTCAGGAAGAGGAGAGAGGAAAAGTCAGCGGCGGCGACGGGACCTCCTAGGCGGTTACCGGCGATGTTCAACTCTTTGAAATTTGGAGCACTCCAGAAGATGGTAGGAATGGAGCCCCTCAGAGAGTTTCCGGAGAGGTCCAGAACGCGAAGTCCTGATATTTCTCGTATATAATACCACGAGATCGTTCCCTCCAGATTTCTCGACGGTAACCTAAGCTCCGTCGCGGCGCTACAGTTCTGCACTAAAAGGGATAATCTGAACCCGGAGACGAAAGCGAAGGCTTTGGAGAGGAGCTCGATCTCAGTGTCGTTGCAGGAGGGATTCTGCAGAGACAGGCAGATACAGAGATAGAAGATTACAAGAAAGAAGAGGTTAGGAGAGGAAAGCCTGCCCATTTCGTCTCAGAAAGAAACACTCTGCGTATAGACTGTGTAATTCATAATAATGAGAGTCCATCAAACCGTCATGAGTTCCAAAGCTTATCGGGCCTCGTTATCAGGGACTGCAGTGATCCGCAAGTAATTGCGGCTTTTTAGGGGAGGACCGCCGGCAGAAGCGAACCTAGAGAAATCTTCGCGTGAACACATGGGAGTCAAGAAATGGGTCAAGATAATACTCACCCCAAAGTAAACCACTGGTCAACGGATGTTTCTCGTCGTCGGGTTGCGCCGCCCGTGGCTTTCTGGTCGGCAGGGCAAAAGAAGGCACCTTAGTGGGTAGTTGAGGAGTTGCTCGCAGAGGAGAGAACATGGAAGTTTATGAAGTAAGCGGTAAAGAAGATGCCCAATATGAGAAGATAAAAGAGAACGACAAAATAACATCGGTATTATCAGCATCTGCATTATCACTACAAGAAGAGCGTCTAACAAAAGTTGAAGGACAATCTGATGATGATGATAATAGTGAGAAGATGATGACGGTGATGCTGTTGCTGCCGATGCTGATGCTGATGCTGCTGCTGCTGCTGCTGCTGCTGCTGAATGATGATAATGCTAAAACTAGTAGAAGACGATGATGAAAACGAAAATGTCTTGTGTTTTCAAGTTACTGATCTTCCTACTGTATCTTCGTCCTGTTCCTGGCAAGCTCTCGACGTAACATATCAGCCAACTGAGCACGCGCATTCGTTGGAATACCGCTCCCAAGAAAAGTCTCCGCAACAGTGGCCGGCGTCACGTTGACCTTGACAATCAGCTCCTCTATCTCTCTCCATTCCGCGTCATCTTCTTCAAGTACTTCTTCCCCCGAGTACAGATAGTTCCTAGCTAGGGTTTGAAGCGCATGTGCACCACAGTAAGAGAGGTGGATGTGACAGTCCAGCCTCCCCGGTCTAAGTAAAGCCCTATCGAGCCTTTCCCTGTGATTCGTCGTGACCACCATGAGTCTCTCCTGCCCGCAAGAAGACCATAGTCCGTCCATGAAGTTGAGAATCCCAGATAAAGTCAGGTCTCCACCTTCTCTCCTCGTCCCTTCATCATTTTCGTCGTAATCCTCTCCTGATCTCTTACTCCATCTCTCCACAGCATAGATACATCGGTCAATATCCTCGATGACTATCAAAGACTTACGCCGAGTCTCGAGCAAGAGCTTCCTCAGCTGGCAGTTGCTGGCGACAGCAGAGAGATCAAGATCATAAATGTCGAACTCGAGGAAATTAGCCATGGCGGCTACCAAGCTCGTCTTCCCCGTTCCCGGCGGACCATAGATGAGGTACCCTCGTTTCCACGTCCTTCCGGCTCTCTTGTAGTATTCTTCCTGCTTGATAAACTTCTTCAGATCATTGATAATGTTCATCTTAGCATCAGGATCCATGGCTAGGGTTTCGAAAGTTGATGGATGATCGAACACGACTGACGACCAGAGCGAACCCCGCTCCCCCGTGCTGCTATTGGTGAAGAGCTTTCTCGCTCTACTGCACGCTTCTTCCTGACGCGCTGTCGACAGTACTAATGGAAAATAATGATTTCTGACGTAATCGCTGTGTTTCCTAGCGAAGGATAGCCCGAGATATCTGACTCTGTCACAGCCTCCTCGCCCGAGTACGGAAGAGTCTCTAACGCCGAAGCTCCAGCGGATCAGAACGCCGTCAGCTTCGTCCATTAGGGTTTGGTCGACGTCTATGGCGAAGGAATAACCTTTAGAGCAGGCGCCGTCGTCCGAAACCCTGGCTGCGGTTGCCTTGTCAGGACAGCGGGTGCTTAGGTACTTTAGAGCGAGCTCAAAGGTCTCGGAATAGCCGCGGAAGTCGAACTCCTCGATCACGATGGAATACTCATGGCGGGATAGAAGACGATCTTTGAAGTGTTTTTCCAGGGAAGAGAGGAATCGATCTGGGACGAAATCCAGAATCAAGGACCGGAGGAACATGACGGTGACAAAGAGAGAGCCCAGAGACTGTAAACTGAAATCCATGGCGGAGATGGAGGATGACCCTTCGCCGAGTAATATCGCCTATTTATTGCAAATTTCAGAGGGACGATAAGTCTATGCTCTACTGTTTCACTGTGGAGCACGAGGGTTTAAAGAGAGTAAACAATAGAGAAGACTGTCGTCGTGCTCTCCCAGGGCTACAAGGCGGCCTACCGATTGCTTGAAAATTCAGCGCCTATGAAGGAGATTCTAGGCTAGAATAACACTGATTCGATGGGATAGTGTAGGGGAAGGGGGAAGGGAGAGGGGAGGGCGGCGCCCGCCATGACTCCATCGTACAAGAGGACGCCCCAACGAGCGGAGTGAACTGACCCGTCATTCATCTGTAGCGGCCTCTCCGACCGCGAAATCTAAAGCTCTGGCCCCATCCGACTGTTTACTGGGTACGGCGATCATCCCGGTAAGATCGAAATGAAAGGGATTAATCGAGAAACTTTCTCTTGGAACAATTATCTCCAGGAAAAAATATATTTACGCAATACATTTCAATGTGCTTAAAAAATATAATGGACTGAAAATAAGTTATACTAAGTGAAGATAGTATAGAATTTGGTATACTTGCAGATGGTTAACACAAAAACCACCTCATTCAGTGGTTTGGTTCCTTAAATCGCTAGTTCTTTGGAGTCCATCCGGGCACCCATCGGCCAGCGGAGTAATCTCCCTCATATTTAAAAGGGCCTAATCATCACCCGATCATGGGTTTGTGAGGAATAAATCGAGGGTCAATAAGCAGGATATCAAATCTCAGAGCCTTAATGGCACAAATCATGCCCATCAGAAGGCTAAGGTTAGATTACTTATGATATGCTTATGAAGAACTTTGCCATGTATGAGATGATACAAAGTGAAACACGTGCATTAAAATGAGTTGGTCTAAATGCTAAGTTGGTGGACCTCATTTATTGAGAATTTCATTTTCAGAACCTTAAGTAGAGACTGTGAGATGTAAATAATGACAAATGGAGACACTATGCAAGACCTTGAAGCCTACTTTCATTCGTTGATCTGTTCAACATCATCGAGAAAAGTGACAACAAGCGATGAGCAAGTTAGTTAGAAAATCTTATAGGATTTTTTGATCTTCTTTGACCTTAATTTTTAAATTCTTCATTTGAGAACTTACATGATTAATAGAAAAGGAAATACAATAATTTGGGATAATTTCCTAAAAAGTCTTGACGGTATCCAAATCCTTCGACTTATCTTTACAATGTGGTCCCAAAATCAATGTGTGTTACACCGAGGACGTAACAAAGCTTAATCGAATAATACATAACGGAATCCTAGGCCTTAACCAAGCTATTGACAATAGAATAATACATAATTAGGAAGCTTTCTTCCTAGTTTCACCAAAGGATCACATCCTCTGACATGATTGCATAAATGCCTCACCAAGAAGATATCATATATCATATAGGAAAACCACCTTTTGCTGTCGTAAAGAAGTTAGATGATATGATCCAGAGATCAATTCTACTAACAAGGGATAAATAGATCACGATCCTCGGGATATGATTAAACGTGCGAGTTTGTGTTTATTTACTTGATTTTCTTCTATAATATGAATCATCTTCTCTATTAGCACTGCCATTTTCTTGCCTTACTTTGTGGGCCTTTCTTATGGACCTTTTCTTATTTAAATGGCGCATATATTGTCTCAATTGGCCCTCGGATACATGAAACAAACCACTCATTTTCTCAACTTTAAGAAAGAAAATGAGGTCACATGACAGAAATATCATCGTATTCATGCCATTTTGTGTATATCACTGAGCCTTCACCTCTTAATGGTCATTTTTTCTTGGGTAACCATCTTTGGCTGTGATAAAGGGCCTGAAGCTACATCTCCAAAAGAATTAGTTGATGATATCATGATGAAAATTAATCGATTGATATAAAGTAAATATAATTGTCATCAAATTATATTTGATTAGATGTGTGGATTATGAAGAAAAGAAAAATCTCAATGAGACATGGAGGCTTGATAATCTGTCATTCCTATGTTCACTCCCACCATTATTTTCTATTTTAAATGCATTATTCTTGATGAAATGATGCACATTATCCTTTGAATAAAATTGATGTCTTTAACACATCATTAACTACATTTATTTAGGGCTACATCATTTATCTAAAAAGTGTTGGAGGGAATTTGGGGAAACCCAAGAGGGTTGAAGTTCTTATATCCTTTGGTCCTTTATTTGCTTCTCTCTGAGCGGCACCTTCAATTCCTCAACTAAAGCCCACTACTCTTGTGATTGAGATGTTCTTCACTCCTCGTTACTAAAAATTTTGGAAACAAGCTCAAGCTCATTCATCTTATGCAGCTACTTCGTCCACAACTCTTGCCTCCACAACTCATGTACATATGCTTTTATTGCTTCTCAATTATCTTAGGTTATTAACTTGGGGGCATATGCCAATATGAATAGAATACCCTCCTGATAACATGCAATCTTAACATGATAAAACATGATTATTAATGCAAAATAAGGCATAAAACATTCCATTTATGTGCATGTTATCATACTTTGAGTGCATTTCTATCATTCCATGCAATTTTCTGTTATAATCTCAAAATGTGTTAATTTAGGGTTAATTATGATGAATTAAAGATTAAAGATTTTATAACCTATCTTTACTTGAGATTATAAGTGGTTTTTAAAGTTAAATAATTAGAGAAATCATTTTTATGAACATTCATTTAATTCTCTAAAGTTAAAATCTTAAAGAAATGAATGTATTTTTGAAATAAGAATTAAATCTCTTGTTTTTTAAATAATTTGACTTTTTAGAATGATAGATAATTAAATTTCAGATCAAATGAAAGAAATTTGGATTAATTTGGAGTTGTATTTTGAAAGTTATGAATTTTCCAATTTTTCTAGATTTTTTCGATTTTATTTTCGATTTAAAATGTTTAAAATAATTAAAAAAATGATAAAAGGGGGATGATTTTCGCGCGGGTCCCACGTGGGTGCGACGTGGCACGCAAGGCCACGTGGCAGAGCCACGCGGGCCCGCGCGAGCACCTGCGTGGCGCGGAGGTGACACGTAGGCTGTATTTCTATTTACATATATATTTTGATTATAGTACTTATAGCCTTCCGCTTATCGGAAGGGATTCATTAACCCTCATAACCGCCGCACCTTATAAACCCGTCGGTTTTCCTAGATTTACTCCGTGTGGGACTAAATCCCCTTATTTCAGGTAAGATCGACCATTGGATTAAAGCGCGTGATGCATCGTGCGTCGATACGGTGGACACGAGGACCACTGGATCACCGATCAACGCACGTACGTTAAAGGCTACTTAAGTGAAGCTCGCCAGATTAATCTAGACCGTTCATCAATCGAGTTATAACGGTCGAGATTAATTGAGATCGGTGGACTCATCAGTTCATTAAAACGCATCTCAAACGCTCGATGAAGATCCGACGGACAATGTTTCACGCGTTTTAAAACGCATCAACACGTGGCCTTCTCTCACGCGTCCGATCGCGATCGGACGGCCGCGACTTATCGGTAACGATTCGTGATGAACTGTTTCATCAGAGCCGTTAATCAAGGCGATCGGACGGTTACGCCCAATTTGCTTATAAAATGAAGTGTTCTTCGAAATTGTAAGATATTCTTGGATGATTTCGATTCATCGACCCATCTAAACCCTTCAATCCTTGAATCTCTCACTTCTAATCCCTTCTAGACTCGATTCTACGTTCACGGAATGATTAAAAGTGAGATTTCGTCGATCGATCATGGAGAATTTGTCTCTTGAACAGCGATGTTCACGTTTGAATTCGCAGAATGAATAACCGTCGATCCGGCGATCAATTGGATCGATTCAATCGTTATCTCGGGTTGGAAAATAAGTTTTCCCTCTAATCTATTTTCATGTATCATCAATTTTTAGTTTAGGATCTTAATTTAGCTTAATTTCATTTTTAATTTCAGTTTATAATCTTCTGATTTTTAGAAATTTTGTCCCACTTCACTCTTTGATTTCTCCGCGATTACTAATCCAAATCGAGTGATTTTTGATTCCATGGATAGATCTTTGAGTTATATTTCTAAATCTACCATTTTCCCTAATTTCTCACCTCAATTCATTGTCCAATTTGATCAATTTCCAAAAGATATCTCAAAAATACCTTAATTTCCTGTGGATTCGACCCTTATTTACCATTATACCCCTCTATTTGTTATTAAATCATTAAAATGGTAAATTCGGTATTATTTTTGACACGAGACCGTGTGAAATCAATGACCTCATGGTCTCATCTCGTCACCTCCATACTTTCCTCCCTTCAGCCTATCTCTTCATATTGTTTAGTGTCCACTACTAAAGGTCATTCATATCTTGTTAAAGGTCATGGATTGACATCATGTACACCCTCGTTAACCCCACCTAGTGTTCTTTTGTATTTATGGTCTATCTAATTATCATCTCTCAAGCAGTTACATCAAACTTGTTCACTGAATTTTGTTAGCCATCCTCTATCCTTTTCATTATATCTTCCATGACCTACTCATTGGTGAAAGGATTGTCTTGGGGCCGTGAGAATGCTCATGGCAACTATGACCTCGTGTTAGAGATTCCTTCCTCAAGACTTTTTTCCCTTTTTGTTGCTTCTACCTCTAATTCATCTCAATTGTGGCATTGTAGAATCGACCATTATTTTTTTTTCTCAATGAGAGCAAACTTCATCATGGCTATCTGATGGAGAGTTATCTCAAAACTTGAACACAAGGGTTCCAAGTGAACCTAGATATAACTTAAGGAAGAGATCTCAGTCTCAACAAAAACAAGACACTATCCTCCTCCTTGTTCACCAATTTGAGAAACTATCCATTCATTAAATGAATGGAGAAGACCTCTTTAAACATTGAAAGAGAGTGTAGATCCTAAGGGAATTATCTTCCCTCCTCTTCCACTTATACACTGATCTAAAGATTGACTTGGTCAAAAGAAAATTAACCCTTATCCTTAGATACTTAGAATCCCTTAAATGGACCAAGTCAACCACCTCTTACCTTGATATAGGTTCCTAATTATCCAAACCATATCCACTATATCATAGGTACCTTGTATAGTTATGAATACTGATCTCAAGAAACAATAGTAGGAACATCTTTGATTTCTAATTCTTTCTTTCTTTGAAAACCTACCTTAGATAGAATTTAGGAGAGATCTAATTATTAGTACTTATGGAAGCATTGCCATCGGATTGTACTTCAAGTCAAGCACCCATGCAAGAAGATTCCAAAGTCAAAGTTGATCAAGCATTTATATGTCAATAATCAGCATAAAGATGAGATATCTACAACCATTGAATTATGACAAAAGCTGAAGCATGAGCAACATAAATGAAGATTATCAAGCTCACGGTTAGTAAAGTTTATGAAGAGCCTTTACCTGTTGAAAATCAAGCTGAGGAGAATTACCATCAAGAAAGATCATCTCAAGAGCAAAGAAGATAAATAAAGCCTACGATGAAGAACTCGAGGGAAGAAGCTAACAAGGAATACTATCACCCAGTTAAACAAGACCCTCACGGTCCTCCACGGTCATCTCAAAATCAACGAGATTCTAGATGAAGAATATTTCTCACTATCTTCCTCTAAACAAGGCCCTCACGACTGATGAAAAGAAGAAGTCTTGAAAGGATTATCTCCCACATGAACAACCTTTCAAACGAGTCCTTTCGTCCGTAATCAGAGATTTCCTCGGCATCTCTCTCATCAATTGTCGTAGATCGCAAAACTCCGTCACGCCTTCAGTCCTTCCAAGGAGTCCTTTTCCAGAGTTTCCAGCTCTAAGACTACCTATCACGGAATACCAGACTTCCACGATTACCGGGAAAGAGAAAAACTCCATTTAAAGATGTCAAATGAATGATTAATTGCTGCCAATATCTCAACTCCCACCGTGAGTCCACGCGAGAACAAGCTTCATGCACAGAAATCTCACGACTACAACTCACTCACTAAGGATCATCCACGTCGCCTACTGATCAAAAGAAGGAACTTCCCCCCCCCCGACCAAAAGAAACTGACCTTCACCGGGAAGCAGTTGGAAGACGATCGTACTCTCTCCGGTCACAATATTTAGAAAGAATCCACGATCTACCTCGTCCGTCTTAGAGGAGAACAACCGCCCTGTTGAAGATCGCCGGAACGATGCCGAATCAAGTAGACATCTCCAACCAACCTATGACTCTTCACTGCCGATTGAAATGATCGCAAACTCATCCGGCGGCCACGTCGATTTCTGATAAGTTCGCACTCGCTAACTCTGATCAACTCGCCGTCCTTATCTACTCTTGCTTACTGCCTGTCTGCTCGCCGTCAGCTGAGGACTTCACAAGATAAGAAGACGAGTCAACTCCGTAAAGTAAATGGCAGTATTACATATTGGTTACGACTACAACACGGACGCTCAAAGAAAATTTAATCTGGGAAGAATCCGGATCCATCAAATTTCGCGTGTACTCCCGTTACGACTTGCGTAACCGTTCGTACGCGGAAATTAGGACAAAGCGACGTCTCATTATCGCTCCTTGTCCCCATCTTCTATAAAAGGGAATTGTAAGAGAATGGAAAGACAATTTTTTTTAAATGAAATCATTTTCCCTTCAAAAAATTATTTGTGTTCTTGTTCTTCCCGTGACTCCTCCGAAACCTCTCTCCGAGAATTCTATCGGGAGGCTTCATCGGGACGAATCAATTGCGACGAATCAATCACGAGGCTTCATCGGGAGCGTCCATCCGCGATCTAAGGGCCAGGATTCAACCGTAATGATTCGCCCTCATGCCTATAATCTGGACCGTTGATCAAAGATGAAACGCCCCATCCGACGGTTACGCCTAAATCGCTTATAATTTAAGGTGTTCTTCAAATTTGTAATGCATTCTTGGATGATTTCGTTAAATTGATCTATCTACACCCTTCAATCCTTGAATCTCTTGCTTCTAATCTCTTTTAGACTCATTTTCGCGTCCACGGAGTGATTAAAAGTGAGATTTTTTGGATTGATTAAGGAGAATTCGTCTCTTGAACACCGATGATCGTTTTCGAAATCGCTGAATGAAAAGCCTTGAATCCGGCGATTAATAGGATCATTTCGATCACTATCTCGGGTTAGAATACGTGTTTTCCCTCTAATCTCTTGTTATGTATCATCAATTTGTAATCTAGGATCGTAATTTAGTTTAATTTCATCTTTACTTTCGATTTTTTATTCATCCGATTTTCGGAAATTTCTCTCCGTTTCGCTCTTTGATTTCTCTGCGATTACTAATCCAAATCCAGTGATTTTTGATTTCGTGGATTCGTCTTTGAGTTATATTTCTAAATCTACCATTTTCCCTAATTTTTATCACCAATTCATAGTCCGATTTGATCAAATTCGAAAAGATCTCTCAAAAATCTCTTATTTCTTCGTGGATTCGACCCTTATTTACCATTATACCCTTCAATTCGAGATATTTTTATCAAATTGGTAAGTTTGGACTTTGTTTTGACTCTTGACTGTGTGCAATTGATGACCACTCGGTCTTGTCAAGTCAAATGGCGCCATTGCCGGGGAAGTAAGGCGTATTTTTTGAGAAAATTCATCAATTTTGACTTGGTCAACTTTGGATTTTTCATTTTATTTATTAAATTTAATTCGTATCGATCATAATTGGAGTGATCCGAAGTGAATTCGATCTTTGTGATCCTTAATTCGTCGAGAACAAGTGAATTCGACCCCTTTTCTAAGGATTACGGGCGATCATTTTTAAAAATTGCGTTAAGAAATTATAACACTCACGGATACTGGCACCTAGGTATGATCTTTGCCATTATTTGATAATTATTATTATATATAAACATTAATTATTTTCATGAGATGTCATTCACATAGAAAACATGTTCTAATGCCTTCCGAAGGTGAAATTTATCGTAAAGGATCCTCAATCTGATGCCATCTTGAGTAATTTTCCCTCTTCTAAGGATTAAAGTCTGTTGCTCACGAGTATTGTTTTGAGAGGGCCGAGCTCTCACGGAATCACGCACGACTTGTTTTCTAATCATTGTTGATTCTTTTTATCTTTATTAAAATTCACGATTCTATACGAAAAAGCCTGTTGTACTAGGGTTATTTAGAGTTGTCATCGTCTTAGGCCGCATCGAAGCCATGGCTCGCGTAGACTTATGCCTCGATAGACTCGAAGTAATTTAAATTCCAATCACTCTATCGATAGAAAATTTTTCTAGAAAATATATCTATATTTCTATATTTATATATATAATATAATATATCTATGATATACTACCTCCAATAAATTGTGATTACATGAATCTGATTTGATGATATGATTTGAATTTCATGCATAAAATCTAAATTTTACTTTCAAACCATAGAGTATAATGCTTTAGTATTCATAACAAGGATAATTATGGTTTGGAGATTGAGGAATTTTCTTATCATGCATCGAGCTTTCATTCATAATAATCACATCAATTTTTGGAGAATATGAGCTTAAATGAGTATGGCTGAAGACGTTAAACTTAGAGCTTATTGGGAGGCAGCCCAAAGTTATCCTTTTTGTGTTTTTCCTTTAGTTTTTGTAGAATAAATACATTGTCAAAGAACTATATTATGAAAGGCGCACGCGCAAGAAATCCCATGAACAAGCATCAAAAAGCCCAAATGAGTTTTTCTAAACCCTTTTCTCCTCACCACATTCTGTTATCTTTTTCATGCCATGATTGATATTCTTGCCATCTTTCTTCATGAGCATAATAATTTCATTGAGGACAATGAATAGTTTAAGTTGGGGGTGAAGACTTAGAAAAATTTAACAATTTTTCAAAAATTTAAAATTCTAAATTCTAAAAACTCCTATTTTCCAAATTTTTACCACTCTTCTCCACCTTAGAAGTCTTGAAAGTTTGAGATCTTATCTACTAGAGATGTAGAAGTGAGGGCCTATTAGCCCATATGATTACATTTTGAGTAATAAAACCAAGTGATCTAGATAAACCATGGGATTATTTGTAGTGGTTGACTTCTTTGGGGTTCGGTATCTAACGAACACTGAGGAATAATGAGTAATCTGAAGGTTGAAGTGTTATGGGATTGAAATGGAGAGATTTTGAGTGAAGTTCAAGCAAAATTCCTATCCCCTACCTTACATCAGCCGAACCTACTTAGTGTGGGAATTCCTCGCTTCCGAACTTTCCCTTAAAAGAGTGCAATGATCCTGATAACATGCTATTTATGCATGTAATTACATAGTTATTAATGCAAATTAATGCATTAGTCATTACAAATATATGCATGTTACCATCTTTTAAGCATATTTCTATCATTTTGTGTAAATTCATGATTAAATCTATCATTTTTGTGTAAATTCATGATTAAATTCCTATCCCCTACCTTACATCAGCCGAGGAATTGATGTATAAAAATACATCAATTTATGGGTTATTATGTATAATTAAACATTATAATCTTTAATCCTAATTATATTTAAGATCATAATCATGTTTTAAGGATGAAAATATAAGAGAAAAGACTTTTATTGACATTTATGTGTGTTTATGAATTTATTTTATAAGATACATAAATTTATAAAATTAATATAAATTAATTCTCTTATTATTTTAATAATTTGACCTTTTATAATGATAGATTATTCAATTCTGAATCTAACAAAACAAATTTGAATTAATTTAGAGTTATATTTTGAAAGTTATGAATTTTACAATTTTTAGGAATTTTTCTAGAATTTTTATGAATTTATTTGAATTTTATTTCGATTTCTAAATATTTAATTTAATTAAAAAATGCAAAAAAATGTGGGTTAATCGCGCGTGTACACGTGCCATCGCAACATGGACAGGCGCGAGCGCCTACGTGGCGCGGAGGTGACGTGACGCTGACGTGGACGTGTATTATATTTACTATATATATATGTTTAATAAGTATATAGGTCTCCCGTGTATACGGAGACAAATTATTAATACCCTTAAACCGTCGTATATTATATAGTGAAACTTTTCTTTCATTTCTTCCGAGTGGGACTTAAATCCATCTTTTCTTTGATTTCAGGACACGTGGCATCGTTTCGTGCGTTGGATCCAATCGCGATCAACACGATGACGTCGATGCGGTGAAGACGAAGTCCACCGCATCAACAATCAAACACGTGCGCAATAAGAGGAGTATGTGAACTGATCCACACTGTCCGATCGAGAATTATAACGGTTCAGATTAATTCATCAAAAGGATATCCGATTTAATTGTGATCGCACGATCAAGATCAAAAAAAATCACAAGACGCCGGTTCATCTCAAAGGACACACGATCGTGATCGTCCATCGCGATGAAGCTTGATCGAACGGCCCACGATCAATTTCGTTTTTTTAAAAGTGTTCTTCGCGACGGAAGAATCGTTCGCGATCAATCTTCAAATTCTCTCTGTATACTCCACCAAATCGCGTATCGTTTGTTCGAGAGTGTTCTTGACTCGTTTTCGCTTCAATTGAATGCTTGAAATCAAACTTTGATCGAAGGAGAAGGAAGAAATTACATCTTGAACTCCACTTTCGTCATCGAAAATTCGGAATGAAAAGCCTTGCATCCGGCGATTAATTGGATCATTTCGAAGGCTACATTGGGTTAGGTTGCGTGATTTAATCTTAATCTTTCATCATTTAGTGTTAATTTTCATTTTAGCATCGTAGATTCAGTCTAATTTAGTTTAATTTTAAGTTTTTAATCGTTTTTTCGAAACGAATTTCTCTCTAAACTTCAAACTTCGATTTCTCTTCGAATTCTTATCCAAATCACCTGATTTTTTATTCCGTGGATTCGATTTTGAGTTATCTTTCTTAATATTCTAAGATCCCCAATTTCTAAACTCACTTCATTGTCCGATTTGACCGAATTTCAAAGATATCTCTCAAATTTCCCTAATTCTCCGTGGATTCGACCCTTAATTACCATTATACTAATTAATTACTTTGATTAATCATAAATTGGTAAGATTAGGACTTTATTTTGACACTAAGTCTTGTGCATTCAATGACCATACGATTTAGTCTCGTCAGATCCATAATTTTTTGAGGCACCTATCTTTGCCCTATTAGGCATTTAGTTCCAATTTTCCTTTCCAGTTAATTACTTACACCCCTTTTCAGCCTCACTTATGATAATCACACTCCCAAGTGACTCACACATCCATCACATCTCCTCCACATTCCTCTCACATGCACATATCCCTTCAAACATTACACTTCACATTTGGCAGACTCTATTCAAACCTCCACGAAACAACTCCTCCATATCCTTATTTCATGTAAATTCTTTTGAAATTTTGAAGTATCTTGGAAAAAGAAAAAAATTATTACAAAAAAAAGAAGGAAAAAGGAAGGAAAAAAAGAAAGAAATAGAAGAAGTGAAAAGAAGGAGAATAAGTTAGAGGAATATCTTCTCTTCTTCCACCACCATCTCTACCATTTCCATCTATCCTTACCATCCATTATCATCCACATCATTTGGGAGCTAAAATTATCATAAGTGGTACCATCTTTGTTTTTAAAAATCCATTTTGTTTACATACATATTTTCTTTTAACCACGTCATTCCTTTAGATATAGTATCTTTAATTTTCTTTCAACCACCTCACACGCTGCATCCCAAGGATAGGAATACCTTTGCAATTGCACTCTTTTTAGGAGGAAGGTAAGTTGAGGGGAATTCTAATACATTAAATAGCCTCCATTTTGAGGGAAGGAGTGATGTATCTATGCAGAGGTGAGGAATTACATCTACTCATGAGAGTGTAAGGATCTTTTCATCCCCACAGCATTAAACCCTAGATATGCTCACCTCGATCACAATTGAGAATGAGACTCGAGCATTAGCTGATGAGCAGTACCCTAATATGCACTAAAGAAGTCAACCTAGAAATGGAATCTAGATCACTATGGTCCACACTATGAGGAAGAGTAATCATACTTTAAACATTTCACCTCTTTAGTAGTAGGATTGAGAAGTGGAAAGGACTTTCTAGGGAGATTCTATACTAAAATTGCTAAGAGACTAGAAATTATTTAAGTTGGGGGGTGTGATAACATGCAATCTTAGGACGCAAAAACATGATTATTAATGCAAATTAAGGCATAAAACATTCCATTCTCATGCATGTTATCATACTTTGAGTGCATTTCTATCATTTCATATAATTTTAAGTTATAATCTAAAAATGCTATAATTTAGGGTTAATTGTGATGAATTGAAGATAAATGATTTTATAACCCATCTTTACTTGAGATTATAAGTGGGTTTTAAAGTTAAATAATAAGAGAAATCATTTTTATAAACATTCATTTAATTTTCTAAAGTTAAAATCTTAAAGAAATGAATGTATTTTTGAAATAGAAATTAAATCTCTTGCTATTTAAATATTTTGACTTTTTATAATGATAGATAATTGAATTTCAGATCCAATGAAAAAAATCTCGACTAATTTGGAGTTGTATTTTGAAGGTTTGAGTTTTCTAATTTTAGGGATTTTTCAAGAATTTTTCTGAATTTTTCTGAATTTTTCTGAATTTTTAATGAATTTCTAAGGATTTTCCGGAATTAAAAATCAATTTTTCTAATTTAAAATCGAATTTTCCATTTAATATTAGCGCGTAGGCGACGTGGCGCAATCAGGACCGTCCGATCGCATCACGATCAATGATCGAAGCGGGGAGGTGATGTGGCGATATGCGGAACGTCCGATCGAGCATTAAATTAAAATCGTCGATCGTCACTTCAGTGAAGGGGTACGCGGATTGGACGATGATTCGCGTTTCAAAGCATTTAATCTCAGCCGTTTATCAAGGGAGTTATAACGGCTGAGATTAAACGCATCCGATGGACCTCTGTGGACACGTGGAGATATCTCATCCGTTCGATGAAGATCGAACAAAAGGCGTTACACTACGAATCATCCGCGATCCAAGAGCTAGGATTTAACTGTAACGGTTCGCCCTCATGCGTCTAATCTGGACCGTTGATCGAAGACGAAACGCCCCATCCGACGGTTACACCCAAATCGCTTATAATTTAAGGTGTTCTTCAAATTTCTAATGCATTCTTGGATGATTTCGTTAAATTGATCTACCTACACCCTTCAATCCTTGAATCTCTCGCTTCTAATCTCTTCTAGACTGGTTTCCGTGTCCACGGAGCGATTAAAAGTGAGATTAAAAGGAGAATTCATCTCTTGAACACTGATGATCGTTTTCGAAATCGCGCTATGAAAAGCCATGAATCCGGCGATTAATCGGATCATTTCGATCACTATCTTGGGTTAGAATACGTGTTTTCCCTCTAATCTCTCGTCATGTATCATCAATTTATAATTTACGATCGTAATTTAGTTTAATATCATCTTTAATTTCGGTTTTTCGTTCATCCGATTTTTGGAAATTTCTCTCCACTTTGCTCTTTGATTTCTCCACGATTACTAATCCAAATCGAGTGATTTTTGATTTTGTGGACTCGTCTTTGAGTTATATTTCTAAATCTACCATTTTCCCTAATTTTTATCACCAATTCATAGTCAGATTTGATCAAATTCGAAAAGATCTCTTGAAAATCCCTTATTTCTCTGTGGATTTGACCCTTATTTACCATTATACCTTTCAATTCGAGATATTTTCATCAAATTAGTAAGTTTGGACTTTGTTTTGACTCTTGACCGTGTGCAATTGATGACCACTCGGTCTTATCATGTCAATTACCATGAAGGGCGACATGAAAGATTTCTAAATGCCTCCAAAAGTTAGTGGTACTGCTATGGGCATGCTTCTTAATAACTTGTTTGCATTTTGCTCCCTTGCAAATTTTGCTAATATACTTGTTTGCATTGATATTGACAAAGTACTTCTAAAAATTTGGGGCTCTTGGATGAATGCTAGTTTTTTGTGTTTTGCTTTCAATAGAATTGGTGGCCTCATCATTCATTTCCCTTGAATTTGTCCTACTATTGTTATTTTCTGTCATCTCGACCATCTAAATAAGTTGTGATCTATAAAAGAAGAAATTAAAATCATATTAATTAAATAAGATATTAAACGGAAAATTAATGAGCATTAGAAGATCTTAAATCTTATTTAAAAATGGTAAGATTATAAGAGATTTGGGAAAATAAAAATCATTAAAATATTTCTACAAATAGAAATCAAAACAGTGAAAGATAAAAAAAATTAAAATAGTGATAAATAATTTATTTGAATCCACATGAATTCATTGTAGATCTCTGCTAGATAAATGAAATCTATTAATGAAAATGGATAGTAGTGATAATATCCTGACTCTTCAGTCTTCAATTGAGATCATTCAAAGCTCGTGAGTAGAAGAGATGGAGTGAAAGAAAAAAAGGGACATAGAATACAATGGATAAAGCTTTAGAGATGAAGATAGAGCACTAGAGATGGAGAAAGAAGCATACGGAGGCATTATATAGTGATAAAAATAAAAAATCTCA
Organism: Lemna minuta; assembly: GCA_024174645.1. Lineage (NCBI taxonomy): Eukaryota > Viridiplantae > Streptophyta > Magnoliopsida > Alismatales > Araceae > Lemna > Lemna minuta. The sequence goes on from CM044105.1 coordinate 7,801,620, forward strand.
AATCATTTTCAGAACTTGAATTGAAAATTTTGAGGGAGAGATAGATGTTCAAATTAAAGACAAAAATTGTTTTTAGGCTCACCGGCAATTTGCCAACATTGCGCAGTGATAACATGTTATTTAATGTATTAGAATCATGCATTTTACATGCTTATTTGGACTAAATCAACTGTTTATGCATGTTATCATCATAAAAAATGATTAATTCCGGCTTTACAGCAAAATTCCTATTTTTCCTGATTTTCTGGTATTTTTTGGTAATTTTTTGACTTCAGAATCATGAAAAATAAATATTTAAAGTCGGAATATAATTTTGGATTTATTTAAAGGCATTTTTATAATTTTGATAATGATTTATTAAGCCTTTTGCAGATTTAATCAGATCGCGACATGTGTCACGATCTGAACCGTCCAAGTTCGGAATTTAAACGTGCTCCAATCATTAGACGTCGGCCTAATGATTGGAGACGCGTTTTGTTTTTTTTTATTGGGGTATTATCACCATCTACCCCAACCTTTCCCCCGACCCCGAGATCTACCCCAACCTCTGAAAAAGTTAATGAGATCTACCCCAGCTCCTGACATGGCATCGACGTCGAATCCACGGTGCCACCTGGCCGCCCTCCCTCTCTCTCTCTCTCCTGCCCACCCCTCCCCCCCCCCCCGCCCTCCCACGCCCTCCCTCTCTCTCTCCCGCTCTCCTGCCCTCATGATCATCCGTTCACGAGCCCATCCATTCATCTATTATCCGACCATCCATCTAATCGAACTCTTACTAGTTTTGGTTGTGATGATCTATCCTTGTGCCTGTCTAGACGGTGAGGTTGGCAACGGGCACGTACAGAGAACACAGAAGGGGCGGGAAGATATTCGTAAAGATGAAACTGGTGGGAACATGAGGATACATCCGGTTGCCTTTGAGACAGGAAACAGAAGGGGATTGAAAACGGCCTTACAATTCCCTGGCAATGAACTGGGCTCTACTCAACTACACTATATGCTGAATAATCCGAGTCATAGTCAAAATAAAGAGCCTTCAGGTTTTTATGTTGGCCAGTGACGGCGTTGGCCCCTCAGCAATGATTTTATTCCCTTGCCTTCACAACACAGCAGCACTCAAATTTGAGAAGAATCAATAAATTATTACACGAGTTTCGCGAGGCAACCTATTCATTTTTGGCAACTCTAAAACGAATAAATTCTCCCCAGAGTTATCCTCTCTCAGGGACTTTCAACATGAAAAAACTATTTCCTGAAGAACCCCGGCAGTGCATCAATGCCGACCTGGACAGAAAATGAATGCTCACCACTTTAGACTATAAATAGCATGACTCGCAAAAACAAGGTCCTCATCTCTTCTCATGGCTTCTCCGAGCGAGAAAACCCTATTCGTCTTCCTCTCTCTCATCGTCATGTCCTCTTCCTGGACTTCTGCACAGACACTCAGCCCCTTGCCGTCCCCGGCACCGGTGTCTCCCTGCACCGACGAACTTGAACGTCTAGGCTACGAGTGCCTCACGCTTCTAAGTATCATTAAGTTCGGCGATGTCGACGGCGTGCCGGTGTTCTGCTGCCGGTTTCTTGCCCCTCTGTCTCCCGCGCAGGTCTTCAACTGTCTCGTCCTCGACATCTCAGAGGGCTATTTCAATTATCCTAGAGGCATCAAAATCCCCGGCGACGTGAACCTTGTTCTCAAGGCGTGCAACATCATGGTGCCCATTCCCGGCTGAATGATCGCTGTCGGGTTCTCCTCATGTTTCCATCTCCCGGCCTCCCTCGCTCTCTCCCTCTCTCTCCCGCTCTCCCTCCCTCCCTCTCTCTCTCCCGCTCTCCCTCCCTCTCCTGCCCACCCTCTCTCTCTCCCGCTCTCCCTCCCTCTCCTGCCCTCCCTCTCTCTCCCGCTCTCCCTCCCTCCCTCTCTCTCTCCTGCCCTCCCTCGCCCTCCCTCGCTCTCTTCCTCTCTCTCCTGCTCTCCCTCCCTCCCTCTCTCTCCTGCTCTCCCTCCCTCTCTCTCTCCCGCTCTCCCTCCCTCTCTCTCTCTCTCCCGCTCTCCCTCCCTCTCCGCGGGACAGGATTAGATACGTTGAAGTGATTAGATACGTTGCCGGCGCGGTGAGCCAGCGGAGGAGATCGGGGGAGACAGCCGGTCGACAACGGAGGAGATCGGGGGAGACGAAAAGGTCGACAGCAGAGGAGATCGGGGGAGACGAAAAAATTTATTTTTGTTTCTTCATCAGATGATGTGGCGGCCAAGCTGGCTTTCGTCCCCCTCAGCATCCGCCGTGTATTCCACGTCGATGCATAGTGGACCTCGATGGAGCCATGTCAGCAGCTGGGGTAGATCTCATTAACTTT
>CM044105.1:7804474-7859474 GCA_024174645.1 Lemna minuta
AGTGGAAACGACTTTCTAGGGAGATTTTATACTAAAATTCCTAAGAGACTAGCAATCATTTAAGTTGGGGGGTGTGATAACATGCAATCTTAACACGCAAAAACATGATTATTAATGCAAATTAAGGCATAAAACATTCCATTCTCATGCATTTTATCATACTTTGAGTGCATTTCTATCATTTCATGTAATTTTAAGTTATAATCTCAAAATGCTTTAATTTACGGTTAATTGTGATGAATTGAAGATAAATGATTTTATAACCCATCTTTACGTGAGATTATTCATAACATGCATTTATAACTTGAATTCTTATCCTAATTAACTCATATTCATGCTTATTTTATGAGAATATGATGCATGTTATCATACTTTTTAAGAATTTTCTCCATTGGCATGTCATTTCACTAAAGTTGATATTTATGCATAAATTAGGGATAATTTCATGTTTAATAGATGATTAATCTTTTGTGTAAATTAATAGAAGTTACTCTCTGATATTGAATGATTTTTGACTTTAGTAAATGTTTGGAAGAATAATTTCAGGATGAATTTATGATTTAAAATGTTTAATGAGAAATGATGTAAGTAAAGTTTAATTCATCTTGATTTCTTCTTTCAAAATATATTTTAAATGACATGATATTAAAAAGAAAAGAATTTGTGATCCAATGGAGAAAATTTGGATTAAAAACGAGTTGTATATTTTAAATTATGAATTTCTGAAGTTTTATGCCTTTTTCCGATTTTAATTTGATTTTTAAATTGATTTTTTATGAATTTTCCTATTTAAAATCGCAAAAAAAGGGGTTTACTAACCTGCAGGCTGACGTGGCGCGCGGGACCGCCTCGGGGTGCGATGCGGCACTGAGGCCACGTGGCAGAGCCCGGGCGGCCCGCGCGGGGCGCAGGTGGCGCTGACGCGTGGCAGGAGACCACGCAGACGGGTCCACGTGGGCGCCCATGTGGGGCGCCACGTGGCAGGTAAGGCAGGTAGGTGGAGGGCCCACAGGAATAGTGGGACCCTGGTAAGATATTGGGGGCGGTAACGCGAAAGCGTTATGCCGCCCCCTAATTTAAACTCTTCGGCTTTCTTTTATTCTTCCGTGTGGGACTATGTTCCCACACAGTTCTTACCTGCGCAGGACACGTGGCGGCTCAACGGACGTTAGATCCAAGGCGCATTGCCTGAAATGCGTTGATGCGGTGGACACGGAGTCCAAGCGATGTTCATCAAAACACGTGCTTAAAAAAAGGTTTAAGTAATACGCTAGATGGGCGACACGTGGCAGAGCGAGGGAGCATGGATCTTCATCGTACGGCTGCGATTTTCTTCGCAATTGGAAGCATCACGCGATCGTCCGATCGTCATCGGATGGCCGCAACCTTTCGCGATCGGAGGCACTACGTGATCATCCGATTTTCATCGAACGGCCGTGATCGTTCGCGGCCTTTTCGATGCACGTGGAGCCATCACGATCGGTGGATCGCCATCGGACGATGTAAACAAGTCATGGAAGAACTCCACGATCGTGGTCCGATCGAACCGCGATCGAGCCGCGATCGCACATCATTCATCACGGAATCAATCCACGATTGTCAGACGACATTTTCTGGAGAATCTGGACCACGATCGACGCCTGATCGTGGCCCAATCGTGGCGCGATCGTGGTCGATCGTGGTGAAAATCGTGGCCTCCTTTGAGGCTAATTTGAAGCAAAATCGTGGCTAATTCGTAGCCAATCCTGAAGCCATGACATTAACCCAAGGAACCGCTCCCACGAAGCCATGAATCAACCGCCATGACCGCTTCAATTGGCCACGATCCCCGAGCCAATTTTCCCTTTAAAAACTCATGTAGTTCTTCATTCTTCTTTAACTTTTGATTGACTCGTAAAGAAATTAAGCGAGTTTCGAGGAAGGTCTTAAGTTCTCGTGATCCTCTGCTTCCAAGAGTGTAGAGACACAGCTATTGAAGCATGATAATCACGATTTTATCTCTTGATTTCATTGAATTTTCCCCTTGAATTCCGAACGTCCACGAGGAAGAATCCGAGCAAATTCGCTTGAATCCACGAGAATTGAGGCCCCATTCTTGCAGAAATCGGGTTAGTAGTGAGATTTGATCGATTATTAAGAGGTAATTTGTATCTTTATTACGTTTAGATCTTTAATTTCGCAAAGTAGTTCATAGTGTTCTTCATTTTTCCTAATTTTTAGTCCGAAAAGTTTCTGATTTTGAAAATAGGATATCTCTTTCATTATAATTCCAAATCACTTGATTTTTGTTTCATTGGATTCCTCCTTTCATCAGCTTTCCGTGGATAGCAAATTCATCGAATTCCAAGTTCATTTGACCCTTCAATTTGACGTTTGACCGAGGACTATTCATCCTTCATCAGAAGTCAAACGTTGACTTTCGGGGTCAATTACTTTCAATTTACAAATCAGAATTTGATCATTTTGGTCTCTTTAGATTCCTCTGTTTCTTAGCTTTCCATTGACATACACATTTTAAGATTTGGATTTCATTTGACTGGTCAATTTGAAGATTTCCTTTGAGGTGTTCATTTTGGGCATTTTCTGATACTTGATTTTCAATAATTCATAGTAAATCCAATTCTTATCCAAAAATCACGAATTATATACCAATAAATTAAATTTTCTCTGTAGTTTCCAAATATATAATTTTTGTAATCTTCTGACCCTTTTTGATTCTCTGATTTTACAGTACACCTCCTGTTGATCAAAGTCAATGCTTTGAATTTGACTTTTGACTTTTCTCTGTCAAATCGTAGATTTCAATTCTTAAAACTTCTTATTTAGATTATTTATATCATTTCCATTTCTTACATCTTATTTTCTCTTATTTAATACTCATTTTAAACCTAAGTTTGACCAAGTCAACTCTGCGATTAAAGTCAACCCTGGCTCTCGTGGATCGACCCGATATTTACACAATACTTGATTATTATATCTTATCTTTGTGAGTTCGGTTTTAGAAATTTTTTTTGACCATCGTCTTTGTGATTTAACGACGCACGAAAATGACACGTCAATTGTAAGTGGGGTTTAAAGTTAAATAATAAGAGAAATCATTTTTATAAACATTCATTTAATTTTCTAAAGTTAAAATCTTAAAGAAATGAATGTATTTTTGAAATAGAAATTAAATATCTTTTTATTTAAATATGTTGACTTTTTATAATGATAGATAATTGAATTTCAGATCCAATGAAAAAAATGTGGACTAATTTGGAGTTGTATTTTGAAAGTTATGAATTTTCTAATTTTAGGGATTTTTCTGGAATTTTTCTGAATTTTAATGAATTTCTAAGGATTTTATGGAATTAAAAATCGAATTTTCTAATTTAAAATCGATTTTTCCATTTAATATTAGCGCGTAGGTGATGTGGCACAATCAGGATCGTCCGATTGCATCGCGATCAACGGTCGAAGCGGGGAGGTGACGTGGCGACATGCGGAACGTCCGATCGAGCATTAAATTAAAATCGCCGATCGTCACTTAAGTGAAGGGGTACGCGGAGCTTTCGGATTGGACGACGATTCGCATTTCAAAGCATTTAATCTCAGCCGTTTATCAAGGGAGTTATAATGGCTGAGATTAAACGCATTTGATGGACCTCTGTGGACACGTGGAGATATCTCATCCGTTCGATGAAGATCGAACGGAAGGCGTTATGTGACAAATCAATCGCGAGGCTTCATCGGGAGCGTCCATCCGTGATCCAAGGGCCAGGATTTAACCGTAACGGTTCGCCCTCATGCGTTTGATCTGGACCGTTGATTGAAGATGAAACGCCCCATCCGACGGTTACGCCCAAATCGCTTATAATTTAAGGTGTTCTTCGAATTTGTAAAGCATTCTTGGATGATTTCGTTAAATTGATCTATCTACACCCTTCAATCCTTGAATCTCTCTCTTCTAATCTCTTCTAGACTTGTTTCCGCATCCACGGAGTGATTACAAGTGAGATTTTGTCGATCGATTAAGGAGAATTCGTCTCTTGAACACCGATGATCGTTTTCGAAATCGCAGAATGAAAAGCCTTGAATCTGGTGATTAATCGGATCATTTTGATCGCTATCTTGGGTTAGAATAGGTGTTTTCCCTCTAATCTCTTGTTATGTATCATCAATTTGTAATTTAGGATCGTAATTTAGTTTAATTTCATCTTTAATTTCAGTTTTTCGTTCTTCCGATTTTCAGAAATTTCTCTCCAGTTCGCTCTTTGATTTCTCCACGATTACTAATCCAAATCAAGTGATTTTTGATTCCATGGATTCGTCTTTGAGTTATCTTTTTAAATCTACCATTTTCCCTCATTTTTATCACCAATTCATAGTCTGATTTGATCAAATTCGAAAAGATCTCTCAAAAATTCCTTATTTCTCCGTGGATTCGACCCTTATTTACCATAATACCCTTCAATTCGAGATATTTTCATGAAATTAGTAAGTTTGGACTTTGTTTTGACTCTTGACCTTGTGGAATTGACGACCACTCGGTCTTGTCACGTCAATGATCATGAAGGGCGACATGAAAGATTTCTAGATGCCTCCAAAAGTTAGTGGTACTGCTATGGGCATGCTTCTTAATAACTTATTTGCATTTTGCTCCCTTGCAAATTTGGCTAATATACTTGTTTGCATTGACATTGACAAAGTACTTCCAAAAATTCGAGGCCCTTGGATGAATGCTAGTTGTTTGTGTTTTGCTTTCAATGGAATTGATGGCCTCACATTCATTTCCCTTGAATTTGTCCTACTATTGTTATTTTTTGTCATCTCGACATCTAAATAATTTGTGATCTATAAAAGAAGAAATTAAAATCATATTAATGAAATTAGATATTAAATGGAAAATTAATGAGCATTAGACGATTTTAAATCTTATTTAAAAATGGTAAGATTATAAGAGATTTGGGAAAATAAAAATCATTAAAAGATTTCTACAAATAGAAATCTAAACAGTGAAAGATAAAAAAAATTAAAATAGTGATAAATAATTTATTTGAATCCACATGAATTCATTTTAGATCTCTGCTAGATAAATGAAATCTATTAATGAAAATGGATAGTAGTGATAAATATCCTGACTCTTCAGTCTTCAATTGAGATCATTCAAATCTCGTGAGTAGAAGAGATGGAGTGAAAGAAAAAAAAGGGACATAGAATACAATGGATAAAGCTTTAGAGATGAAGATAGAGCACTAGAGATGGAGAAAGAATCATACGGAGGCATTATATAGTGATAAAAAAAATCTCAAATCATTTTCAGAACTTGAATTGAAAATTTTGAGGGAGAGATAGATGTTCAAATTAAAGACAAATTTTCTTTTAGGCTCACCGGCAATTTGCCAACACTGCGCAGCGGGACGGCAAAGCAAGATAAAGAAAGGAGACACAAGACAAAGCAGAGGAGGTGATGCAAGATGAAGTAGACGGTTGCAAGGCGCGGATTCTAGATGAAGAAGAGGCTGTGAAGAAGCGGCCATGCAATACGAAGCAACATCCAACATTCAAGTGTGAAACAACTGGGGAGGATAGACAAGCAAACAAAGGGGTTAAAGATTGATAAAAAAAATCTCAAATCATTTTCAGACCTTGAATTGAAAATTTTGGGGGAGAGATGTTTAAATTAAAGACGATAAAAATTTTTTAGGCTCATCGGCAATTTTCCAGCATTGCGCAGCGACAGTGCAAGACGGTAGTGCAAGATGAAGCAGAGGCAGAGACGCAAGACGAAGGAGAGAGAGAGAGAGAGAGAGAGAGAGAGATAGGTTCAATGTTTTTAAGATAGAACTTTTTTTTTGTCAGATATGAGTCCGAACTTCTCAAAGTGTCCAGATATAAGTCTGAACTTTTCTTTTCTCGTATAAAAGTCTCAACTTTTCAAAATGTCCAGATACGAGTCCGAACATTTTTTTCCAGAAAAAAGTCCCGCTGCTGACGTGGACAATGCGGAGAGTCCACGTGGGTCTCGTTAGCTAGCCTGTCGAATTTAGCCTGTACTTTGTTCTAAGCTTCCATGTCGTTGTTCGGAGAAGACCCGCTTGAGCTCTTGAGTCCAATCTCCCACCTGCCTAATATGAACGCTGAGATAATCATCTCCCGGCGCCGATGTTATCGAAAATGGGTGCCTGAATAATCGGACGTTCAATAGAAAAGCATCAGCGGGGAGGAATCTTAGGTAGAGAAAGATGCGGCGAGCTGACCATTCGAACGGAGAAACTTCAGGGCACTGAACGAACATGTACTGGCCGCTCTTGTAGCGAAACACGGGAGGTTTTGAAACTTGGAGACAGAGAACATTCCCGGGATATATCGTCACCTGTTGCGCGCAGAACAGTCAGTAGAAAATTTGTGAAAAAAATTGTCGTTCCAGAAGAACTCACTTTCAAGACGCGAACGGAGTAGTACCCTGATCTGAACGCTCGAAGAATCCTCTCTCCAGCATAGAGAAGCAAAGGTACAGCAAGATACATCCATGTCTGCGATGGAAGAGACGAACGAGAGGCTTCAGCTACCAAGGGAGGTCGAACGAAAGGAAGAAGACGGCTTTTTCTCACCGTTCTGAGATACCATTCGTGAACGAGATAAAGCATCAAGCCATGGACGACGAGCAGGATGTAGACCAAGACGAAGAGGTGGTGGGAGTACCAGAAGGCGTTGAAGCCGGTGATGCGATCAAAGGGTTTTGGGAGCTTCACCAAGCTCCGGCGGAACCAGTGGGTGGCGAGAGTGAAGGCAATGAACATCAGCACCACCATCAAAAACTCCCGTTATTCCTTCCCAGCCCTTAACCAATTCTGAGTACGTCGGCTTGGTATCTCCAAAAATCGTCTTTCATGGGTGCATACTCCTCCTCGGAAGTCGCCATTAGCCGGGGAAAAATCACAAGCAAGGTGGTTCCCGGCGTGGAGGATGACGCCAACAACAATGGCGGCGGCGACTGTGATGAGAACGCGATGTCAACTACCGACCGTGATGAGAACGCGATGTCAACTACCAAAAAGAATGCCCCATGTAGTTGACATCGCGTTCTCATCACGGTCGGAGTTGTGCTTGAAAGCAAAGCAAGAACAGAAGGAAGTCCAAAAAGGGAATGAGACTCGATCTCACGATAAGGAATAGAGTAATAAATGATAAAATTCAAGCGTGCGATCGTCTCCAATTGGTGGCAACGACCGATGAGAGTATATGAACGCGTGGGTTTGCTGGGGCTTGTCTTATCCACCAGGTCCAAGAGAAAAGGAGACGTCAAAACTCAGATCAGCTCCATCATCGACCATTTTCAACGCCGAAATCCGGTTTCCATTTCCTTAAATCTCTCCCGACAAACAAGTTCAAAATCCGTAGGAGAAGATGACATCTCTCTTCATCTTCATCGCCCATTTCCCGGCCCACCGCCTTTTCCTCCGGTGAGGCGCCCACGGCATTCCCAAAGAACTTCCAACTATAAAGAAGGGAAAAGCTCGGCCTTTTATTTCTTCTCACTGTTTCTTCTTAAGCTGCTTCCTTTTCAATTTCCTCCGTCTTCTCCCCAGCTTTCAACGTGGAAATGACTTTCCCCACAGACAACCAGGACGTGTCGCTCAGCGACCCTCTCCACTCACTAAAGGCGGCCGCATAATCACCCTCCAACTCACTCTCCATCTCCCCCTTTCATCAATCTATCTGCCCCTAGATCTCTCCCTTAATTGACTTCCAGCGACCTCGTCCAATGAGGAGGAGCGTTTCTTGGCGCGAGAGATGCCGCGGGCTCAGCTTACCGTCTTCCCCGGCGATCTCCGCCTCGTCTTCAGAAGAGTTCGTGGAGGTGACTCTCGATTTTCAAGACGACGACACCGTCGTTCTGAGAGGAGTCGAGATCGCCGGGGCAGGAGCGGCGTCCGATATAGAAAAATGGGACGTCGGAGACGGTTTCTCCGCCGTTGATCAAGCGGAGCTCGTCCCACGGGAAACTTCGCCAATTTTCTCAGTAGCTCAAGCAGCTGTCGCTGGATTTTAAAACGGAGTTAAAGAAGTGTTCTTGGAGTCATGGGCACGGAGGAAAGACTGGTCCGTCTTCCATGGACTCGGCGCTGGCCGCTCGGGCGCTGCGCAAGCAGCGTGCTCAACAGGATAGAGCGAAGTCCGGCGCACAGAAAGCTCTTCGCGGTTTAAGATTCATCAGCGGCAGCAAGAACAACGACATGGAAGCTTGGAACCAAGTACAGGCTAAATTCGACAGGCTAGCCAAGGACGGGTGTCTCTCGCGCTCTGATTTCGCTCAGTGCATTGGTGAGATAGTGAGACCATGATCACTGATGAAGGTTTTTGTACGTTCATTTATTTATTTTCTTCAGGGATGAAGGAGACGGAGGAGTTTGCGCTGGAGGTCTTGGATGCGTTGAGGCGGCGCCGCCGTCCCGGTGCTGAAAAGATCTCTCGGGAGGAGCTTTACGAGTTCTGGTTGCAGATCACTGAGCAGAGCTTCGATTCACGCCTGCAAATCTTCTTCGACATGTACTGAGATTAACGTTTCCGGTTAACTAGCTACATGCGTTTGTTTCTTGCTGATGAATTTTCTCCGCGAGATTTTCCGCAGGGTGGACAAGAATTGGGACGGGAGGATCACCGAGGAGGAGGTTAAAGAGGTAATTCAAAGGTCTTCAATTCTCTCTCTCTCTCTCTCCTAGGCTTTTCAGTTGAATTCGGTGAGGCCCAGACCCAACCACTCCAGCCTGCGTGATTCATTCGGCCATCTTCTTCTTCTTCCGTAGATCTGATGCTAAAGAAGAACTTAGGAAAAATACCTTATTGGCGAAAGCCCGATTCGATTATTCCTTAGTTTAGAATGGCGTCGACGTGACGCTGAGTATCCGATTGGGCTCCAGCTAACATGAAGTAGGTGAAGGTATTCCGGGGAAACCTAGTTTAGACTTCGCCCTCTCTGACGTCATGCTTCCATGCAATGGTTGCCGCATCAACGTCAGTTTATCGGCTAGCTGACGGCAGAGCTTTCGCAGGTTCTTTCCATTTCCCTCAACCTTTTTTTCCTCTTCAGATTATCATGCTTAGCGCATCTGCCAACAAGCTATCAAGGCTGAAGGAACAAGCCGAGGAGTATGCTGCTCTGATCATGGAGGAGCTCGACCCCGAGGGACTGGGGTTCATCGAGGTGACCTTTTCCGTTATTTCCCTTTCACGAATAAACTGAACCGTCATCTTCTTTTCCGTAAGAAGATATCAATCATTCAGAGGAAATACACTGAACCATTTTTTTACGAGGAGCAGGTGTGGCAATTAGAAACGCTGCTGCTGCAGAAGGATACCTACTTCAATTACAGCCAAGCGTTGAGCTACACGAGCCAGATGATGAGCCAGAATCTACAAGGGGTTAGAAGGAGATGGCGCATCGGCAAGCTAAGCACCAAAGTGAGCTATTATCTGGAGGATAACTGGAAGCGGCTGTGGGTTCTGATACTCTGGATTTCGATAATGGCGGGGCTGTTCTCGTGGAAATTCTTTCAGTACAAGGAAAAGTACGCCTTCAAGGTGATGGGTTATTGCCTTAGCACAGCCAAAGGTGCTGCCGAGACACTCAAGTTCAACATGGCCCTCATCCTTCTCCCCGTGCTTCGAAACATTCTCACATGGCTTCGCAACACTAAGCTCGGACTGATTGTTCCCTTCGATGACAACATCAACTTTCACAAGGTAAAATTATTGACTTTCCTTTTATCAGATCATGTACATGATAATACTATTTTGTCCTTTTCGCTGCAGACAGTCGCCGCCGCCATTGTTGTTGGCGTCATCCTCCACGCCGGGAACCACCTTGCTTGTGATTTTCCCCGGCTAATGGCGACTTCCGAGGAGGAGTATGCACCCATGAAAGACGATTTTTGGAGATACCAAGCCGACGTACTCAGAATTGGTTAAGGGCTGGGAAGGAATAACGGGAGTTTTGATGGTGGTGCTGATGTTCATTGCCTTCACTCTCGCCACCCACTGGTTCCGCCGGAGCTTGGTGAAGCTCCCAAAACCCTTTGATCGCATCACCGGCTTCAACGCCTTCTGGTACTCCCACCACCTCTTCGTCTTGGTCTACATCCTGCTCGTCGTCCATGGCTTGATGCTTTATCTCGTTCACGAATGGTATCTCAGAACGGTGAGAAAAAAAGCCGTCTTCTTCCTTTCGTTCGACCTCCCTTGGTAGCTGAAGCCTCTCGTTCGTCTCTTCCATCGCAGACATGGATGTATCTTGCTGTACCTTTGCTTCTCTATGCTGGAGAGAGGATTCTTCGAGCGTTCAGATCAGGGTACTACTCCGTTCGCGTCTTGAAAGTGAGTTCTTCTGGAACGACAATTTTTTTCACAAATTTTTCTACTGACTGTTCTGCGCGCAACAGGTGACGATATATCCCAGGGAATGTTCTCTGTCTCCAAGTTTCAAAACCTCCCGTGTTTCGCTACAAGAGCGGCCAGTACATGTTCGTTCAGTGCCCTGAAGTTTCTCCGTTCGAATGGTCAGCTCGCCGCATCTTTCTCTACCTAAGATTCCTCCCCGCTGATGCTTTTCTATTGAACGTCCGATTATTCAGGCACCCATTTTCGATAACATCGGCGCCGGGAGATGATTATCTCAGCGTTCATATTAGGCAGGTGGGAGATTGGACTCAAGAGCTCAAGCGGGTCTTCTCCGAACAACGACATGGAAGCTTAGAACAAAGTACAGGCTAAATTCGACAGGCTAGCTAACGAGACCCACGTGGACTCTCCGCATTGTCCACGTCAGCATCGGGACTTTTTTCTGGAAAAAAAATGTTCGGACTCGTATCTGGACATTTTGAAAAGTTGAGACTTTTATATGAGAAAAGAAAAGTTCAGACTTATATCTGGACACTTTGAGAAGTTCGGACTCATATCTAACAAAAAAAAAGTTCGGACACTTTTTTATGATATTAACCCCCCTATTTAGACACCTAAATTCTGCTATCCTAGACTTCAAGAAAATTTTAGGATTCTTCAAATCACGTACAAAATAATACACTAAATATGGAATAGCGAGTCTCGAGTTACGCGCTTCAAAGTTGGCCCGTTTTCTTCGGTGACGATAGCTTGCTTTCAACGATTTTATTACTGTCCCCTCTCTCTCTCTGCCCGACAATCTCTCTCCGCCTCTCTCTCTCTCAAACAGCTCGCCATTCCCGCCTCGTCCTCCCCTCCATTTCTTCCCGGAGAAAGAACTACCCACCCTATCATCCTCCCTTCCTCAGAAATTTTTTTTCACAACACGACAAAAGACGAAGAATAACAACAGCAACATCGACAAACGTCCTCCTTGAAAGATGTGGGCGGCGGCGGTGCTGTTGCTCATGGCAGCGGCGGCAGGAGACGCCAAACTGACCGTCGACTACTACTCCCAAACGTGCCCTCAAGCTTTACAAATCGTCTCCGACGCAATCATCAACAAGCAAATCGCCTCTCCCACTACCGCCGCCGGCACTCTCCGTCTCTTCTTCCACGATTGCTTTCTCGACGGCTGCGACGCCTCTGTCCTCATTTCCTCCACCTCCTTCGAAACTGCGGAGCGCGACGCCGACATCAATCACTCTCTCCCAGGCGACGCCTTCGACGCCATCGTGCGCGCCAAGTCCGCCCTCGAGATCTCTTGCCCTGGCATCGTCTCCTGCTCCGACGTGCTCGCCATCGCAACCCGCAATCTGCTCATTATGATCGGTGGGCCCCACTACCCTCTCCGCCTCGGTCGCAAAGACAGCTTCGTCTCCTCCGCCGCCTCCGTGGACGGCCATCTCCCTCTCTCGAATTCCTCGGTATCGGATCTTCTCTCTCTGTTCGCTCAAAGAGGATTCTCCGCGCGCGAGCTGGTAGCCCTCTCCGGGGCCCACACGGTGGGATTCTCCCATTGCAAGGAGTTCGCCGCTAGATTTGGTTTAGAGGGGAGACCCCGCGGTGGGGCCCTGTTAAACGACGAGTTGGCGGAGAGAGTGAGGAAAGTTTGCCAGGGGTACGTGGAGAAGCCGACGATAGCGGTGTTCAACGACGTGATGACGCCGAACAAGTTCGATAACATGTATTATATTAATCTGAGAAGGGGTATGGGGCTGCTAGAGACGGACCAGGCTATGGCAGAGGACCCCAGGACGAGAAGATATGTGAGAAGGTACGCCGAGAACCAGACGGCCTTCTTCGTGGATTTCGCGCGCGCTATGGAGAAGTTGAGCGTTTATGGTGTTAAGACTGGGCGCAAGGGCGAGGTTCGCCGCCGCTGTGATGAGTTTAATTCGCTCGCCGTTTGATCTCGCGACACGACTCTTACTCTTTGTCTTTCCATGTATTGTTCTTGTTGGAATCAAATCTTGGAAATTAATCCCGAATCGACAAACGCATTGAACGCTCGACGAAATGCCGCTAGAAGCTTCCTTTTATTTTCGAATTTCTTTTAATTCTTCTCTCGAAGATGTAATCGTGGCCGTACCCTCACCGATATATAACGACGAAGATGTGAGAGTAATCCGAGCCGTTCATTTCTAATCGCAGGGCAGAGTTTATTACTCGAGAGAAAACTAAATCGTGACCGTCAAATCGGATTTAGTTATAACGGTAGAGATGCAATGAGAGGACCTACGTGGGCCCCACAAGTCGTTATGACTGTTTGATTATGTTCTTTGTTTTTCTTTTTAAAAAAACTGAATGTAAGTTCGGAAAACAGTGAGTGTGCGAGTGAAGTGAATGAATCAAAGTTTCATCTTCTTCTTGTTCTTGATTATTCAAGTGAGCGTAGATCGTAAGTGACTATCGGAGGGTTCTATTCGCGTAGATTGGTGTGTTCTTACAAGTGGTATCAGAGCAACCGATCGTTGTGAGACCTGCGGGAAAATGCCGAGAAGAGGTGAGACATCAACTCAAGGTGAGAAATCTACGACCGGTGAAACAATCAAGAAGATTGAGGTGGTCGCTCCGACTCCTCTAACTCAACTCTTCGCAACGAATTATCGTCATTGGGCAATGAGAATGGAAGTGCATCTCGATGCTCAAGGCTTGTGGGAAGCTGTTACCGGTAACGACACGAACATGCAAAAAGATAGGCTTGCTCTATCGGCAATGTTAGCGGCAATTCCGGAATCGTCTAGAGTTCAATTGGATATCAAGAAGTCGGCGAAGATAAATTGGGAAATAATTCGATCATTCCATGTGGGAATTGATCGTCTTGCCCAATCAAGAGCGCAAGGACTGAGAAGGGAGTTTGAGAATCTCTCGATGAAGAAAACAGATAAGGTGAGTGAATTCACGGATAAATTCTCACGAATTTTGTTTGAATTACGACAACTCGGAGAAAGGGTGGACGACAAAGAAGCGGTTAAGAAACTCCTCTGATCGATGCTGCCGAGGTACAACTCACTGACTCTATCCCTTGAAAAATTCGGTGATCTCGACACGATGTCATTGGTGGAGGCCATTGGATCATTAAAAGTTCACGAGATGAGACTTTCTGAAAGAGATGCAAGAGAGGAAGAACAGGCTCTACTATCCCGTGCGATGAGTAAGTTCAAGAAAACAAAACAAGAAGAAGGATAGACGTCGCACGGAAGAGGAAGAGGTAGAGAAAGAGGAAGAGGCAGGGGAAGAGATCAAGGAAGAGGCAAATCTCAACTAAATGAAGAGAAAAAACAAGAAGGAACGAGAAAGCCATTTGATAAATCAAAGGTGAGGTATTATAATTGCCAAGAATTTGGACATTTTGCAGATGAATACAAAAACGAAAAGAAGCCGAGAGTGCGTGAAGAGACAGTGAACTTGGCAATCGAGGAATCAAACCTGTTTATGGCATACACAAAGGATGTTTTGCTACAAGGTGTTCAAGAAATGAAAATTCAAGATAACCTATGGTATCTAGATACGGGAGCAAGCTCTCATATGATAGGTATTAAATCATTTTTCAATTCTATTGACGAAAATCTGAAAGGTGTGATTAGATTTGGCGATGAATCGTCGGTAGCTTATGAAGGAAAAGGTTCTATATCGATGTGTGATTCAGATAGAAAAGAATTGAATCTCGATGGAGTACTTTTCATCCCAACTCTCAGGGTAAACATACTGAGCATTGGAAAACTTGATGATGACGGGTTTACGTCAACTCTAGGAGGAGGAATCCTGTCAATATTTGATAACAGAGGGAAGGCGTTTGCTAGAATTCGGAAATCAAGAGGAAGCAAGTACCTCATTAAATTGAATGTTCCTGAATATTGTCAAATTACCCGAGAAGATCAAGAAGGAGTATGGTTGTGGCATCATCGGTTATGTCATCAAAGCTTCCGAGCAATTGATGACATGAGAATGACTAAAATGGTAAGTGGCTTACCAAAATTTCGTTTCTCTGATCATCTATGCAGGAATTGTGTGGCAGGGAAACAAAATAGAAGCTCCTTTCCAAATAAATCTGAATACAGAGCATCAAAGAAACTTCAATTAATTCATGGAGACATTTGTGGACCGATCCAACCATCAATAGTAGGAGGAAGAAGGTACTACTTTCTACTGATTGATGATTATTCTCGGTTAATGTGGGTGGCATTTCTGAAAGAAAAATCAGGTGCATTTCAGCATTTCAAAATTTTTAAGAACTTAGGTGAAGTGGAAAGTGAAGAGAAGGTTAAGTGTTTTAGAATTGACAGAGGAGGTTAGTTTAATTCATAGGAATTTAATGTTTACTGTGAAGAGAATGGTATTAAAAGGCAACTTACTGCACCTTATTAACCACAACAGAATGGTGTGGTTGAAAGAAAGAATAGGACAATCATCTCCTGTGTGAGAAGCATGCTAAAAGAGAAGAAATTACCTCTAGAACTATGGGCAGAGGCTGTAAATACATGTGTATATGTGCCGAATCGTTCTTATACCAAGAGTTTGGAGAATTCAACACCATATGAAAAATGGAGTGGAAGGAAACCAAGTATAGATCACTTACGGGTTTTTGGGTCTGTGGTTCATGTAAAAACCACAAAAAGAATGAATAAACTTGAGGATAGAAGCAATGTGATGGTCTTTATTGGGTATGAATTAGGTACTAAAGCCTATAGATGCCTTGATCCACTGAGTTTCAAAGTAACTATAAGCAGAGATGTTGTTTTTGAGGAATTTCAAAGCTGGGATTTCAGTTAACAGGGTGGTCAACGCACTAATTTCACCTTTACTTCAGCCATTGAGTTGGTCAATTCATAAGAAATCTCAACCGATTATCAAAATCCAATTTCAACATCAGACTTACCCTCATATAACCAAGGTAATCAAAATCAAAATTTTGGTGAAGAGGAAGATGAAGAAAGATCCAAGAGATACAGATCGATTCAATCGATCTATGAGGATACCCGAGGGATTAATGAGGAAGAAACACTCTTTATATCAGGAGAAGAACCGTCTTCATATGAACTAGCAGTTAAGGAAGAAATATGGAGAATAGCAATGAAAGAGGAAATAGAATTGATAGAAAAAAATTTGACATGGGATCTTGTCAAACCACTTGTGAATTGTAGGCCAATTGGAGTTAAATGGATCTACAAAGTGAAGAGGAATTCTACTGGAGAAATTAAAAGACATAAAGCTCGTCTTGTAGCTAAGGGTTACAGTTAGAAAAAAGGGAAAGACTATGATGAAGTGTTTTCACCAGTGGCAAGAGCAGAATCCATTCGGATTCTCATAGCTCTAGCAACCCAATTAAAGTGGAAAGTGCATCATCTAGATGTAAAATCGGCTTTCCTTAATGGTGAAATTGAAGAAGAGATATATATGCATCAACTTGAGGGTTTTATAAAGAAAGGAAAAGAAGATTATGTCCTGAGATTAAAAAAGGCTCTCTACGAACTTAAACAAGCCCCAGGAGCATGGAACTATAAACTTGATTGCATACTAAAATCAATGGATTTTATCAGAAGTGTTAGTGATCAAGCAGTGTATATATTAAAGAATGCCCAAGACAAATTATTAGTGGGAGTATATGTGGATGATCTAATCATCACCTGATCAAACATTGAGGGAATCGAGGGATTTAAAACCTCAATGAAGACCACGTTCGAGATGACTGACTTTGGACTTCTAAATTCATATTTGGGAATTGAACTAATTCAAAAAGAAACCGAGATTAAAATGTGCCAATCAAGCTATGCATTAAAAGTTCTTGATGAATTCAACATGAAAGAGTGCAATTCGGCTAAAACTCCCATGGAATGTCGTCTGAGACTAAACAGAGAAGGTGAAGGAGAGGAAGTGGAATCTACTTATTTCAGAAAATTGAACGGTTGTTTGAGATACTTAACTCTAACTCGACCTGATTTGATCTTCTCAGTGAGTTACTTGAGTCGGTTTATGAGTAAACCATACTCAAATCACAAGGCATCAGCTAAGAGAGTGTTAAGATATATTAAAGGGACTTTGGATTATGGTTTAGTGTATGAAAGTGATAAGGAATCGAGATTAACCGGATACTGTGACAGTGATTATGCAGGGGATTTAGATGACATAAAGAGCACATCATGGTATATATTCCTTCTTGGTTCGAAGCCAATTTCTTGGAATTGCAATAAACAAAAAGTCATCGCTTTGTCATCTTGTGAAGCGGAATACATATCCTCTAGATCAGTAGTGTGTCAAGGCATTTGGATAAGAAAATTTATGCATGAATTGATTGGGGATCACATGGAAAAGTTTGATCTTTGCATCGATAACAAATCTTCTATTGAAATTAGCCAAAATCTAGTCTATCACGGACGAACGAAACATATCAAAGTGCGCTATCATTTTATTCGAAATTGCGTGGAGGAAAAAAAAGTCATGTTGAAGTATGTTATAACAGAGGATCAACTTGCTGATCTCTTCACTAAACCACTTGGGATTACAAAGTTTCTTGAGTTTCGGAAGAAGATCAGCCTCGTCAAAGTGAAGTAATTCTCAGATTAAAGAGGAGTATGTGAGAGTAATCTGAGCCGTTCATTTCTAATCGCAGGGCAGAGTTTATTACTCGAGAGAAAACTAAATCGTGACCGTCAAATCGGATTTAGTTATAACGGTGGAGATGCAAGGAGAGGACGTACGTGGGCCCCACAAATCGTTATGACTGTTTGATTCTATTCTTTGTTTTTCTTTTTAAATAAACTGAATGTAAGTTCGGAAGACAGTGAGTGTGCGAGTGAAGTGAATGAATCAGAGTTTCATCTTCTTCTTGTTCTTGATTATCCAAGTGACTATCGGAGGGTTCTATTCACGTAGATTGGTGTGTTCTTATAGAAGAGCATGCCGCTTAGGCTGAGGCTTAGTAAAGAGATTGCAAGCTCTTCGATCTGTGCCATAAAAGAGATCTTCGTTCCTTGCCTATTGAATGGCATACAATCTTGTTCCTTATTCAATAAAAGTTGATTATCTCAATCCTCTTGTGATTCTTTGTTCATCTTTGGATCTTGTCGTGATAGCAGCACCAAAAGGATTACAAGAACCTTCTCAGATAGGAACGTTTCCTATTCCGAATAAAACCAATCATCAATTCTAGTCGTTAAGGATGTGTCTCCATCTTGAAGGTCTTAAGTTCTAGTAAACCATTGAAGCCAGGAACGCTCCAAGAAATAAGGATTCGAAGTTCTGTCGTTCATGTTCAATATGATCGTTGATAAGATCACCCGTGAGTAGACAACCAAGCAGACATGGTAAGACCAGGAATGGCAGTGTAACTTGTCTCCAGAAGGCGAGAATTCAATCACTCAAGAGGAACTTTGAAACTCTCTCCATGGAAGATAATGAAATGATCTTATATTCTTTTAGAAAACTTTCGAGAGTCATGGTTGAACTGAGAGGTTTGGGAGAGAAGATTCTAGACACTAAAATCGCTTCAAAGCTTCTGCAATCAACTTGTGGAAAATTTAATGCCATCACCTCTCCAATAGGGAAATTTTAAGATAGCAACTCTTTGACATTGGATGAGATTCTTGGATCTATCAAGATTTGTGAAGACAAGATGAAAGACAGATCTATTAAGAGAGAAGAAAATTCTCGCCTAGCACGTTCTCTTGGTAAGAATAAAAGGAAAGGTAACGACTCCTCTAAAAGAAGTTGTAAGAGCAAAGTCACAGTTTGAGGAAGAGTGACGCAGCCTTAGCGCAGGAACAATGAAGAACAAGGGTTTGAATCCACAAACCTTGATCTTCAAGAAGGGTTTGGTTCTGAGTCCACAGAACTAACCTCTTCAACCCTTGAATCCACAAGGGGTGTACTTGAATCCACAAGCACAGAGCACTCTCTAATAGGGAGAACACTCAAGAGAAGAAAGCAAAGCTCTCAAAAGGGATAACTTCAAATTGTCCTCAAGTATTACAAATGGGGGGCCTTATATAGGCCTCAGAAAGTAAGGGTCGTCCAAGTGATTAGACCCATGAAAAGACAACACAAGAGTCTTGAAAACACAACTCTGATAACATGCATGTGTCAGAGACAGAAGTGACAAAAGCAAAAGTAAATCTTCTATGCCTTGTCAGCCCTCTCCAGAAAGATATTTGTAGTTTCCAATGCATGTCATAAATATTGGTGGTCCCTAGGAGATTGTCTGACAGATGTGTCAGGTCCTAGGGATTCTCCCTTGGCCCAATAAGCCTTTAATGGGCCTCCAATATAAATAGGCCCAGAATAATACAAAGTGGGTTCCTGGGCTGCATTCTGGGCTACATCAGGCGCCCCTTCTTCAAATGAACTCGTCCTCGAGTTCTCTTGATGTTCAGTGCAATCGATGAAGATAGTCAACATGGTGCTTGGAGTTACTAATAAATGAATATAGAACCATGCGTGTTTCTGATAGCTTCCCTCTTCTTTCATATTTATAGGTGTTTTCAGATCCTGGATGGCTGTAATCTTCTCTTCCATTGCAATTACACCAATAGCATGCACAAGATAACCAAGGTAAACCATATGATTTTCAATTAAGTGATAGTTCATCCAATCATTGTGGGATTCCATTGAAAAATCCAAGAAGTGATATATCCTTGCAATGGCGTGAATGTCTATTTTATATTCATCTACTTCCTCACTGCTAATCCATTGGTATGAACTTTTCAAATTCAGAGTAATATAGCTCCGAGATCTAGGAAATATGCCCAGCCAATGAGTAGTAAACATTGACTTAGCTATGAGTTTGACTGCTTGCTGGCCTGTGCATATTCCCCAGCTTCGCCTTTCTTCATGCAGTAATAATACTCGCAGTGCACGAATGCTGATTCCCTCGTTTATGAGTTGCATACCAAACATGTTGTCCCTTTGACCAGGTAGCATGTGAGTGATATTGTGGGGCAATTGTACAATACTGGAACTAGGTATTGTCTTCATAAACTGGTGAGTTTTTGGCACCATAGCTTCTTTTGTTATGCACATCTCTTGATAAAGGTTATTTAGGATGATCTCTGGAATCAAATTGAACCTCCTGTTCTCAAAATATTGGGGCATGACTGAAGCTGGCCTCATCCATAAAGATCCTGATTTTCCTGCTATACTCTTTGTTGTAAAAGCATTTGGTAGCGAGTAAACCTGTCTAGGTTGATTTGATTTTTCCGTTCGTGTGACACTAGAATTCAGAAGGTTTGCTAAAGATAAAACAGGTAGAAGGTTAATGGGATGGTCTACATCCTTGATGGTAGATGAGAACTCAGTTATGAGCTCTAGAACTTTGCCTGCAATTGCCGCGGCGATTGAAGGATTTGATTTCCTCTTCTTGGCGAATGAGATTGCAGCCCCATTGTTAGAACAATAAGTTTTTCCATGATTTACCACTAATTCATGTGTTTGCTTGCTGAAAGGAGTATAATCTATGAATAGACTCAACACAGATTTCTGAAAATTTCTAAAGAAGGTGACTATATTATGGAAGGGCAAGAAATAGGAACCAAGGTCATATCGCCACGAAAAGCTGAAATTGGGCTGGGATAATTTTTTGTCGACAAAATAACATAATATTTTGTCTAAGTATTTCCCATCGTGATGCAATTTAACTAGACAGCTCCCAGTTACCTTGTAGTTAATTAGATCCATGTAAATCGATTCAACCTTGTCTTTTTCGACCTTGCTCTGTGTAGTGCAGCCAACATGAGAGTTACTCTCCTTCGGTATCTCTTTCTCTGTATTTTCCACTGAAACATCAATTTTATCTTCGATGGCCTCTGGAAAAATCAACCATGCCTACGTTTGATGATACATCACCACTATATCCATCATTGTCGAGTAAAACACTGTCACAGCAGGGAGTTGAAATGTTTCTCCATGAATTAGGGCAATAACTTGGAGTTTCACTTACAATAGGATAATTTAAACTCTGTGTAGTTGTATCAAGTACTTCTTGTGGCTTCGTCATCACTGTTTGCTCTCTTTCTATCACTTGTTCAACATGGGTAGCAGCTAGCACCAAATCAGTTAGGAAATCAAAGGATTCAGTAGATAGCTTTCTCTTAATACTCCAACGTAAACCATTCTTGTACCTGGAGATACCGTATTCCTCTGCTATATTGAAATCTAGATATGACTGGAGGCGACAAAACTTCTTTGTGTAAACAGCAATAGAATCACCTAACTGTTTGCAATTTTGGTATTCCTGGTATAGCAAGTCTTGGTAATCTGGTGGTAAAAACTGCCTCTTCAGGTATTTCTTCATTTTCTCCCAATCTTGAATAGGATCCTTTCCTAACCGAGTACGCATCCTTTGGAGTTGCTCCCACCAAGCCCATGCACTTCCCTTAAGCTTACGACTGACAAACTTGACCTGTTTTCTCCTTGGTATATTTCGATCTTCAAAGAAACTCTCCACTTCAATGAGCCAATCAAGAAACTCTTTAATATGCAATTGGCCAGAAAATTCAGCAAAATCATTTACCATTTGACATTTAACCCCATCATCATTACTATGATTCCCAAAAGTATAAGAAAATAAAACTTGAGGAATAAATAAAACCTTTCCTTTCAACATTCTTTAATAGCTGATATTGGAACGTGAATCTTGCTCTGATACCACTTGACGCAGCCTTAGCGCAGGAACAATGAAGAACAAGGGTTTGAATCCACAAACCTTGATCTTCAAGAAGGGTTTGGTTCTGAGTCCACAGAACTAACCTCTTCAACCCTTGAATCCACAAGGGGTGTACTTGAATCCACAAGCACAGAGCACTCTATAACAGGGAGAACACTCAAGAGAATAAAGCAAAGCTCTCAAAAGGGATAACTTCAAATTGTCCTCAAGTATTACAAATGGGGGGCCTTATATAGGCCTCAGAAGGTAAGGGTCGTCCAAGTGATTAGACCCATGAAAAGACAACACAAGAGTCTTGAAAACACAACTCTGATAACATGCATGTGTCAGAGACAGAAGTGACAAAAGCAAAAGTAAATCTTCTAGGCCTTGTCAGCCCTCTCCAGAAAGATATTTGTAGTTTCCAATGCATATCATAAATATTGGTGGTCCCTAGGAGATTGTCTGACAGATGTGTCAGGTCCTAGGGATTCTCCCTTGGCCCAATAAGCCTTTAATGGGCCTCCAATATAAATAGGCCCAGAATAATACAAAGTGGGTTCCTGGGCTGCATTCTGGGCTACATCAAAGAGAGCATGGAAGAGGTTCACATCAAAAAGAAGAAACAAATGACGAAGATGAAAAAGCGCACCATAAATCCAAGGTTTCATGCTTCAATTATCAGAAACTTGTGCATTACTCTAATGAGTGTAAGCTTCCAAAGAAGCATAAGCCCGAGAAAGACAAAGAACATGCAAATGAGGTTGAGGAAGACAACAATGAAACATCCTTATAGTGGTGATTGAAGAATCAAACAAAGAGGTCCCACTCCAAGGTATTTCCCAATCAAATCTCAAAAATGGCTCGTGGCATCTTGACACATATACTCCTTGTCTGATGGTTGGTGATAAAAGCCTCTTCCATAAGCTCAATAAATCTCACAAATGCAAGTAAGGTTCATTCATGATTCAAGAATTGATATCAAGGGAAGAGATAAGATCATGATGAATTTTCGTGAAGATACTATCACTTCTCTTATCAATGTGATCTATACACCTAAATTAAAGACAATATCCAAGGTCTGGGGCATTTAGATGAGCAAGAATGCAAGATCTTGCATGAGAAAAGATCATGGACCATTCATGATGAAAAAGTTAGACTCCTAACAAGAGTTAAATGAAGCTTAGGGAGGTTATACCTCTAAAACTCAATATTGTGGAGAATTGTCTTCAAGCTCATGAACACATAGGAAATGTCATCAAAGGTATGGACACCTTCACTTCCACTCTTTGAGGTTACTGTCCACTCAAAATATGGTTAGAGTATGGGCAAGATTGAAGAAACTTATGGAGATTGTGTGCACTCAAAGGAAACTAGAACTCCCTTTTCCTTATTCATTGACACATAGAGAAAGTAGAGCTCTAGAAATGATTCATGAGGATTTGTGTGGACCAATAGAGCTAGAGATACTTGGAGGAAGCAAATATCTTCTCTTTCTCATTGACGATTGATAAAATGTAATTTATACCACTAATTACATGATTATTAATATAAATTAAGACATAAAATATTCCATTCTTATGCATGTTATCATATTTTGAGTGCGTATCTATCATTCTATGTAATTTAAAGTTATAATCTCAAAATACATTATTTGAGGGATAATCATGCATAATTAAATAATATATTTTTGAGAAGATTATTCTCATATTTATTTGACATTATAATTAAGTTCTAATTACAAATAATAAGAGAAACTTTTTTTAGATACACTCATTTATTCTCCTAGTTCTATTTTCCAAAGAAATGAGTGTATTTTTTAGATAAAAATTTATTCCCTTGTTATTTATTAAATTTGAATTTTTATTGATTGATAATTTAATTTCTGATCAAATAAAAAAAAACATTTAAAAGGAGTTATATATTGAAAGTTATAATTTTTTAATTTTTTTGAATTTTTTCTGAATTTTTTATGGATTTATTTTGAATTTATTTATATTTAAAATATTAATTATTACTTTTTATTTATCTCACTGATGTGGAGAATGACGTGGTGGCGTGCTTGCATGGCAGCGTATGTACACGCCAGGTGGTGCACCCGTGTGTATATATATGTGCATATAATAATGGGTTAAACATCTTTTTTAGGATATAAGCTAACCCATTACCACACTCCTCTATTTAAACGCAAGAAACGCTGATGTTTTTGTCATGTGGGACTATGTTTTTGTTTTCTCTTACACAGAGGATGTGACGCACTTAGAAGTACCTGATTGGCGTGAAAGGAAACAATTTAATCTTAGCCCTCTATTTTCACTTGAATGAAGGGGGTACGCGACGTGTTTTGATTGGATGGAAATGCGCTTTGTTTAACATTGATCAATCTTGGTGTTCATCTAGGAGTTATAACTGTTTAGATTGAATGCGCCCAATGGACTCTTGTGGATGCGTGACATCATTTCAAGCATTTGATAGAAGTTGAATGGTAATCGTTATACAACGATTTTTCTTCACGCAATGACGGGGCGTAATTTGAATGCTCCATCAAGGATCCAATGGCCACGACTTAACAATGGTGATTTGTCTCCTAACGATTAATCATGACAGCTGATCGAAGAGAAAGAGATGATCGAACGGCCATGCCAAATTTCAAGTCTGTTTATATTCTCTCTCTTCAATGGAAAATGTATTCTTAAATGTTTTGAGTAATCGAACTGTTTAGATACCTCAATCCTTGAATCTCTTGATATCTTCATCTTTTAGACTCATTTTCGTGTCCAAGGAGTGCTTGAAATCAAGAATTCGTTGAAAGAATAGGTAGATTTCACTTATTGAACTCTGAATACTCATTTTTGAAAACGCGGAACGAAAAGCCTTTGATCTGGCAATCAATTGAATCATTTCGAGCACGATTTTTGGTTAGATTATGTGTTTTCCTCCTAACTTTCATCATTTATCATTATATTTTAATTTCAAAGCTTAGATTAGATTAATTTTTATAAATTTTATCAAATTCTCTATCTTTGTAATTAATTTTTCTACCTTGAATTCTCCGCGAATACTAATCCAAATCAAGTAATTTTTTATTTTTTGAATTCATCTTGGAGTCTTCTTTCCAAATATACTAAATCCTTAATTTATGACATCAATTCATCATCCGATTTGATTGAATGTTAAAGAACACCTATAAAATTACCTAAATCTATGTGAATTCAACCCTTATTCATCATTATACTAATCAATTCATGATTAAATCGTTAAATTGATGAGTTCTGTATTTATTTCTACACATACTCATGTGTTTTCAGTGGCCATATGAATTCATATCATTAACAATTTCACCAAAATGATGTGGTGTGCCATGCTTAAGAGAAAATCTAAAACATTAGAAGCCTTCGAGAAGTTCAAATCCCTAGCTGAGGTAGAAGAGAGTTATAAGATTACTTGTGTAAGGATAAATAAAAGAGCTAAGATTAGCTAAAATGACTTCCCCTATTTTTGTCTTCAAGAAGGGATAAAAGGCAGTAATCTACTCCCTACTCACCTCCTGTCATAGTAAAAAGAAGTAATATTACCACTTTATATGGTTTGAAGGATATGAAAGGAAAATCAATTCTTCACTTTTTTGGAAAGAATTAGTTAATAATGTTGTTTACCTTATAAATAGAAATACTACAAAAATTCTAGATGGAAAGACTCCTTATGAGCCTTGGACATAAGAGCAAACCTAGATTGGATCATCTCACAATTTTTGGTTATCTAATTTGTGTCAAGACACTCTCATGAAAATAAAAATTTAGCTGGTAGTGATGAATTTAATTTGATATTTTTAATAATTTCTTTGAATTGATTTCATATAGAGATATTTATAAGTCATCACTTTGTATAATGGTAAAGTAAAGGTCAAATCTTATGGGTTGCCTTGCCAATCAAATCAGTAGTTTTTAAAGGGAGACTAGGAACGTATGTAGATAAGATGAAGTTGGTGTGAAGGTGGAGAATATGAAAGATTGAGATGGTAAAATGATAGATTTTACTCTTAATCTCTGTATACATTATTATTTTTATGTTTGATGATGAAATGGGGAGAAGAGAGAGATAGATATAGTTTTTTAAATGGTGATGGTGTAAAGATGATTTTGAGTGATTTTGATATTTGACTGATGATAGAACTACTTGATAAGAATAGAAAACACAATTATACTATCCATGGCAGGAATTATAAGAGAAATTGAATCCAAATCTTCATATAAAACCTGTTTTGGATGACAATCCTACATCAGGTGATGCTAGACTCGTTACAATCTTGATCCTCGATCATAACAAAAAACTTGAACAACAAACAATGCTAAGCTCAATCCTCTACTTAATCTTGGCTTCTTATTTATGGTGGATTTATGCTAAGAGAGAAGGGAAAAATTGAGGAGGGAGAGAATTTGAATTTTTCTAGGAGGTTTTAGGGTTTAATGGAATTAAGGGTGGCGATCATCCATCCCTTGAAATCAATGGTAGAGATCTATCCTCCCTCGATGCCCCCTCACTATACAGAGGTAGTGGGCCTCTTAAAGAGTGGGTAAGATTACTCCCTTTAAGGAGGGCGTCCAACCCCCACATCCTAAGAAAGTGGGGCCAAGCCTCCCAAAAATGTGTGGGCACAACTTTTGAATGTTGCACCCTTTCTTTCGAATTTCAGGTGAGCACACCCCACTAAAAAGGTGGCGTCCTCCCTCCTTTTAACTAAGATCTAGTCCTAATTAAAAGGGGTCTCTATTTATGAGGGCTTGACCCCCTTTTGAATATTTACTAGGTCAAAGGGAGTTAGATCCATTTTTTAAGGGGTGAGGCAAGGGTTGACCCAACCTTCCTAAGAAATAGGAAAATTGACCACCCGTTGACTTCATAAAAATGTGGATCATCCTAAAAAATAGGATATCTCATGAATTTCAAAATTAGTTTAACCTTCTTTTACCCTTCATGAATTCCCTTTGACCTCATTTGACCATCTTTGTCTTCACATAAAAAGTGTTGACTTAGTTCTTAAAAAGGTGAAGAGTTCATTTCCTCCTCTCTCTCATTGATAATTCTATCCATGGTCTTCCATATGGGTACCAATGTCCTAGCACCCAAAAAAATTTATATAAATGTGAGAATTCAAACACTTGAATTCTTAGAATTCAAAGGGGTGAAATGGATATCCATTATAAGAGTTTAAGTTATCACCTAAACATGGTATGAGTCATAGATTAACCTATCATTTTAGAGTTTTCTAATAGAAACAAACCTATGGTGTCCATAAGATACGAGAAAGGGTGCAAGGGATGTGTAGTTTATGACCATTCGACGAGCAACATATAAATGTGAGAATTCAAACTCTTGACTTCTTAGAATTCAAAGGGGTTTAGTCTCATAATATAAAAAAATGTATACAATGATGCATATTTAGGACATGGTCATATTTATACCATAGAAATCCTCATGAAATGGATATCTCATTATAAGAGTTTAAATTATCATCTAAACATGGTATGACACATAGATTAACCTATCATTTTAGAAGTTATCGACAGAAACAAACCTATGGTGTCCATCAGATATGATAAAGGGTGCAAGGGAGTTTATGATCATTTGACGCGCAACATATAAATGTGAGAATTAAAACTCTTGACTTCTTATATTTCAAAGGGGTTTAGTCACATAATATAAAAAAATTTAGACCATGATGCATGTTTAGGACATGGTCATATTTATACCATACAAATCCTCATGAAATGGATATCTCATTATAAGAGTTTAAATTAGCACCTAAACATGGTATGACAAATAGATTAACCTATCATTTTAGAGTTATTTGATAGAATTAAACCTACGGTGTCCTTCATATACGAGAACGGGTACAAGGGATTTATAGTTTATGACCATTTGACAAGCAACATACATTTTTCTCGAGTTGATTCAGGTTTGTACTCCTAATCATACATTATTCTGGTTGTTATAGATTATCCTTACATGAATTTTTGAAGAAATTATTCCGTTTTGCATTTTCCTTGTGCCCATAGGTTATTCCAAAAAATTTCTCAATTTATGTCATCTTTTAATTGTTTTTTCCATAAATTTTAATTAGATTTAAATCGTTATAGCTATATTTTTAATTCAAATTCCATGTGAATAATATCCAACTTTGAAATTTCCATCAAAATACATTTTTTGATCATTTTCATATTTTTTAATTAAAGAAATATAAAATAGGCCAAAATAGTCAAGTTAGGACAACCAAATAAGATGACCTAACTGGATCTACTAGCAACTAGTAAATTTCAAAGGTTTGGGGCATTTGATCCATGACATGCTGAGCCAACATGACCCAACGCTTGAACACAATTTGTGCACATAAGTGTTCATAAGATAATGAGTATTTACCTATTTTTAGAGTTCTAGTACTCTAGAATGACTCCATAGGTTTACATAGAATCGGCGGGACTTTCATATTGTCAGGAGAGTAAGAGAAAGATAAATTAATATTAAAAAACTTTACATATGTCTTACTTTACTTTGTTTATTGAGTGTAGCTAATAACATGCAATTTGTGCATGAATTTACATGATTATTAATGCAAATTAAGACATTAAATATTCCATTTTTATGCATGTTATCACATTTTGAGTGCATATCTATCATTTTATGTAACTTTACATTATCATCTAAAAATATATCAGTTTACAAATAATTATGCATATTTCAATAATCTAGTTTTATTCCCATCTATATTTGACATCATAATTGTGTTTTCATGATTAAATGATAAGAGAAAATATTTTTATTTACACTCATGTATTATTATAGTTTTATTTTCTAAGAGGATTGAGTGTAATTTTTAAATTAAAATTTACTCTCTTGTTATTTAAATATTTTGACTTTTTAAATGATAGACCATTTAATTTCTGATCCAACAAAAAAAAATTGGATTAATTAGGAGTAGTATTTTGATATGAATTTTCGAATTTTTAGGGATTTTCTAGAATTTTTATGAATTTATTTAAACCTACTATTGATTTTTAAAAGAATTAAAAAATATTTTTTAATATTGCGAGCTGACGTGGCGGCGCATGTGTGCGTACGTGTGTTTGCACGTGTGTGGGCATGTGCACGAGTGCACGCGTGTGAGTAATTTGTGGGTTAAGCATCCATTATGGATTTTTGCTAACCCACTTAACTCTCATACCTTATATACTCGTCAAATCATCAGAATTTATGTCTTGTGGCATTATTTATGTTTGTTTTTATTCGTAAGTGACGTGGCACAATCTCGAGTGGACGATCGCGTGGCGGCGCGTGTACATGCCACGTGGCTGCATATGTGTGCGTATGTGTTTTTGCACGTGGGGACGCGTGTGCACGGCTGTGAGTAATTAGTGGGTTAAGCATCCATTATGGATTTTTGCTAACCCACTATACTCGCATACCTTATATACTTATGAAATCGTTAGAATTTATGTCATGTGGCACTATTTATGTTTGTTTTTATTTGTAGGTGACGTGGCGCAATCTCGAGCGAATGATCGCGTGGTTTAATAGCAATCATGAAATTTCACTTACTCGA
This sequence comes from Lemna minuta, assembly GCA_024174645.1. Taxonomy (NCBI): domain Eukaryota; kingdom Viridiplantae; phylum Streptophyta; class Magnoliopsida; order Alismatales; family Araceae; genus Lemna; species Lemna minuta. The sequence goes on from CM044105.1 coordinate 7,833,130, forward strand.
GGGGGTACGTAGCTGCATCTAATTAGGCGACAATTCATTTTAAGATAATTTAATCTCAGTTGCTCATCGAGGGAGTTATAATAGTATAGATTAAATGCACCTCGATGGACACATGGACACATCTTGATCGCTTGATGAAGGTTGAACAGTGGACATTAAGCGACTCTTCTTCTTCACGCGCAACGTAGAAAATTTTGGGCGATTCACTATCAATCAAACGGATGCGACATAAAGAAGACAATTTGTGAATTGACGTTTAATCAAAGTCGTTGATCAAAGATGAAAAGACGCATCCAATGGTTGCGCCCAATTTCTCTATAAATTGAGAAGTTCTTCGACGAAAAAACTTATTCTTGGATGTTTTAAGAAAATCGAGCTATTTAGACAACTTAGTCCTCGAATCACTTGATTTCTAATTCTTCTAGACTCATTTCCACATCCAAGGGGTGTTTGAAATCAAAAATTGGTGAAGAGAATCGGAAGAATCACCTCTTGAAAGCAAAAGTTCATTTTCAAAATCGCAAAATGAAAAGCCTTGAATTCGGTGATTAATTGGATCATTTCGAGCACGACTTTAGATTATATTACGTGTTTTCCTCCTAATCTATCTTTCTAGAGCATTAGATTTTAATTTTGAATCCTAGATTAGATTAATTTTAAATTTAATTTTAGTTTTTATCACGAATCATGATTGATTTTCTTTCTCAAATTCAATCCTTGATTTCTCCGCAAATTCTGATACAAATTTAGTGATTTTTGATTTTGTGGATTCATCTTAGAGTTTATCTTTCTTAATATACTAAAATCCCTAATTTCTCACCTCAATTCTTTGTACAATTTGATTGAATTTTAAAGACATCTCAAAGTTTCCCTTATTTCTCTGTGGATTCGACCCTTATGCACCACTATACTATTTAATTAGTGATTTAATCTTTAAATTGGTGAGTTTTGAACTTATTTTGACACGAGTTTGTGGGTATTCAATGACCCCACAAAATTTTCTTGTAAGTGACATAATGATAAAGTAGCATGGAATTAGTGGGTATTGTGGGCCACAAGCTAGGATCCACTTGAATCATTTAGAGGTTTCTATTGGTTGTTCACAAACTGTTAAGTTGGATTCATGGGTCCAAACCCAAAAAAGCATAAAATGAGCTATGTACCTTACTACGTTCATATAATTTAGATTTGGATCAATGGTCAAAATGAAACATGAAAAGGTAATTTGGGGTCTTGATAGATTTCTTTACATGACTTTCCTCTAGTAGCATCGACAAATAAAGAGCTCCCATGCTACTCATCTACAACTAACAATTCGATATCCCTCAACAAATCAACTCATCACTGAGTGATACTTTTGTAAGCCTCCAAGAAGCAATATAATAGGCTTTCCTAAGAAATAAAATCTACCAAAAGGTTTCAAGTCATTTCCAAAAAAACATAAGCATCTACAAGAAATGGATTCTCAAATTTAAAGCTTCAAAATAGAGAAAAAAAATCAACCAAAAGATATTGTAAAAAAAATTGGTGTATGACATTCTTTCTTTAAGAAGAACATGATCCTATGCACAACAATGGAGGGGAAACCACTTTTTGAATACGAGAAATATTAAAGCCATAATTTTTGGCAATCATTGCTATAAAACTTAGCATTATCTCAAGTAGTCTTGCAACAAGGAAACTAATGAAGAAGTGGAGTGAGCCGAAAGGAATGGAAAAATTGTTCCTATAGTAGAAGAGAAGAGCAATATATATAAAAGAGATGAATGGACTTGAAAATTTTTTGCCCAATGTGGAATTAGAAATTTTCATAGGAAGCAAAGAGAATAAGAAGGAGAAGAAGGGAAGGAAGAAGAAGAGAAAAAAAAGAAACGGAACATATTAATCACAAAGAAACCCATTGATTGAGAGAGAGAGAGAGAGAGAGAGAGAGAGAGATGAGGGAGAGGCAAAATTATAAGAGTGCCCCTCTTGCTAGGATCTGAGGCTCGACAAGCTCACCAAAGTTTCAACCGAAACATTTATTTCACCTTAAGATATTGAATCAAAAAATATAAAAATTTGAATCACCAGGCATATATGATCTTATCATCTATTCTAGATGATCCTGTCATCTAATATAGAATAAAATTCATACTTACAGGGATCATCTGAAGGAGTTCTTTAAGCTATTCAAGCGTCTAACTCTAGCAGTATCCACATGATCGTTGGACGATTGGATCTCCTCTAGAACACATGTCCCCATGAGAGGAAGAGAAGAGTAGGGAGATTTTTCCACTAGGCTTGCATGGGCACCCTGGTTATGGTCGTTCTCCCCCTATTTATAGACTTTGGGAATGTAGAATTTTCACAAAAACACTTATATTTATGTCTATATCCACCAATGCCCATTGCCCTTATGTGTGTGGCCCTCTATGTCTATATATCTCATAAGTTAATGACTCCAATGACCCAATAACACTTATTGGTCTTCATTATCAGTTAACTATACTAACGTATTGATTAATTGACTAAGAATTTATTTAACCCAATCGATATGTTGAGTCGTCAGCCTAGTGGGTGCCAAGCTATGCGATGTGCTTTGGGAGATATGGAGCATATCAGAACTCCTTGATTGAGCCCTGCTGTCATCGGTTACTGCGTACGTATAATCCTTATCCACACTAGACTCATGAATGACTTAGGGTATTGTTAACTGTTAAACCCTAATTGGTCTCCCAATTTAGTATTGATGCGAGTAGGAAATTTTTTAGAACAACTTCTCTAATGTTTTCACTACCTTGGTCAAGGATTTAACTTCATCTCATTCCTTGAGTCAATCTCCTCTTATTTTGAGGGTAGACGATCCCTTCAAGGACTTCATGTTGTATCCAATCTATGACATTTTGGGAGATCTTGTGGCTAGAGAATTTAAGTCATAGTCAAAACACAATTATCCATCCACAAAATGTCTTTGGTGTCTCAGGTCAATGGATCGCGTATACAATCATGAAATGAATTAATCTAATTGATATTTTGGCTCAATAATATTTAAGGATTCATATGAATCAATTTAGTGAACTCTTTCTCTAAAGTGCACCCACTATCTATCCTTGGTGTCTCTACACCGATGGCCACAAGATCAGCCATCCTCATCATATGAGTCAGATCAAATAATGTTATTATTTCTATATAATCGGATGTCCTTCTCAAATATCCCATGAATAGGAATATTTTGAACATATGTTTAAAGCCCAGATATCATTGTATTATGATCTCATCATAATTCACTTGATTATTACATATGTTTATAGACTTTATTTTAAACATCACACAAGAATGATAATGAATAGATGTTCACTTCAATGAATATAAAAAAGATGAAAGTATGATTGGCTTGCAGACCACATCATATCTATCGCCTCTAAGAGGACATATTCACTCACACTCTTTATCAAGCTAAGATGTCATCAAGTTTGCTAGAGGTGCCTACATGAGGAGTGCTAGCAAGGACTCTGTTGTGAACAACACGATAGTCGATCTCAATTTGCTTAATGCACTCATGAATGAAAGGGTTATTCATGAAAAATAGAGGCTTCATTATCAGACTACATTTACATGGCCTCTTGTATGAGAAAACTAACCCATGGAATAAGGAGCATACCTGTAGTATCTCCCAAGAAGCATTAGCCATAGCTTGGTACTCAGTTTTGATATTGAAGAGAGAGATGACTTATTATTTATAGCTCATCTGAGTAACCAGATTCCCTTGACAAAGATGTAGAAAGGGGAGTAGGTTTTCAGTCATCATGATCAGTCACGTAGCTAGATTCAAAGTATGCTATGACACATAAGCGACCATGACACTGATATAGTAGGTTGCACACGAGAGCATGCTTGATATACACAAGAGGACATAGATCAGCATGACAATGAATGTCTTAAGTTTCATATGTAAAATATCTAAGGAGGCACACTTTATAGTATATATCTATCATATGTTAATGATATAACAATCTTTTGTAATATTTGTGAAATTTTTGCATTTTGTGTTGTATGAAATTTTTTGATATTTTTAATCTACCTATATATTTCACTTAAGATATGGAGTTCTTGCTCAATATCCACATATTCACTAAATAAAAATACTATAAAAAATAAAATTACAGATCAAGAAATCTCTTTCTCACTATCACTATTAATAAATATTAAAACAACATTAATGTTCATGATTGAATTTTCAAGGTTTATTCAAAATGGTTAAAATTAACTTAATTTTCTTAATGGTTGGATTCATATTTTTTAAATTTCAAGGTGTCTCATGGAAGTTTGATATGTTTCCTACATTATTGCACTTCTTCCAATATTAACTTTACTCATTGCAATTGGTGGAAAATGTATGCCTAAGAAGTATATCTTGGCAACTAAGTAATATATCTGAAGAAATTATTTTTTTCCAAAAATGGAGAATTTTTCTGTACTTGAGTTTCATAAAACTCTATGAAGTTTTTTCCTTTTTTAAGAAAAGATATAGATTAAATAATTGAAGGATAACATAAAAAAGAAGAATAGAAATGATTAGAAAAGAAGACAAAGAGGATAAATAAAAACAAACAAGATAAAGAAAAGAAAGAAGAGAAAAATGAGAATAATCATTACCATATGACAAAGAAGAAAAACAAGATGAAAAAAAGAGTAGGTGAAATAAGCAAAAGAAGATGAAGCAATAGAAGGCAAATAAGAAGAAAAATAAGTAGTAGAAGAGGAAGTTGTAGAATAAGAGGAAAAAGAATAAGAGAAATAAGTAGAAAAATAAGAAGAAAAGGAAGAGAATCTTCAAAAGAAATGAAGAAGAAGAAGAAGAAGAAGAAGAAGAAGAACATAAAGAAGTAGAATAAGAGGCAGAAAGATAAGAATAATAAATAGAAGAAGAAGAAGAATAAAGGGATGAACAAGAAAAGTAAGAGAAAGAGGAAAAATAAGAACAAAGGGAAGAAGAAGATGATGGCGATGATATATAATAATTTAAGAAAGAAGAAGAAGTAGAAGGAGGAGAACAACAATAAGTAGAAGAAGAGGAAGAGAAATAAGAAGTCGTAGAAGAAGAAGATTAGAAATAAGTAGTAGAAGAAGAAGAACAACATAAATAATTAGTAGAAGAAGAAGACCAGTCACAAAAAAAATAAGTTAAAGAAGAAGTACAAAAATAAATAGAAGAAGAAAAAGAGGAAGATAAAAAATAATAAAAAAACTATGATGACAATTAAGAAGAAGAAGAAGAAGACAAAGAAAAAGTGAATAGAGGTGAGTAACATAGGGTGATAGAGAGAGCTCATGCACCTTCAGCTTCCAAATCTATGCATTTTCTCCGTCAAGTTTATTTGCATGTACCTTGAATCCATGATCTATTTCCTTGTATCATTGCTCTCAAGAAAATTTTTACCTTGGGATTTGCTACATTTGTATGTACCGAATGATGCAGAAAGTGAAAACCCGATCAAGAAATGTTTCCCAACTTAGCAAATGCCCAGTTCGCCACCTCATTCATTGAATATTGTTGCTCTTCAACTCCTTTATGCTCTACCTCAGCACAATGACGATATCCCCATGCTCTAATCATCTAAAACTTCCCAAATGTTTGAGCTCTCTTCGTTTTTTTCCCATTTTTCCTTTGCACTTGGTTTCACACAATATTGGTCGTGTCCAAGGACGACAATGTGTCCTTCTTCTCGTGCTTTTGAAATAATTGAAGATCTTGAGTATTGGTCATTGGTTTGTTGAGGAAGAAAAAAGGCTCGTGGCCTCTACCACCTAGATAGCAGGCTGCTTTCTTAGCCCTATTAATCCCTTTAATCCAATCATCAAGCCTTCTCATTGATGAGTAGAGGTCTAAGCTCCGTTTCAAGAAATGCTAATCACTTACAAAGGTAACCAGCAATACCTATTCAGTTTTCTCACTATCTATTTTAAATGTGTGAGAGAGCTAGTTTTGACATAAATAATAATCTTGAATTTCCACTGATCGATTGGATGATTTAACTTCATTCTGGATGATATTCATTGTAAACGTTACTCTTTTGTATGTCTAATTATGAATTTATTGAGGCTAATGTCTTGTGTTTTGATTTCAGGCAAAGCTGATTGTAACGTTAGTAATGTTCCTACAGACAACTATCAAAAAACCTAAGTTGATTTCGGGCAATATCATTATTGTTTATCACATCTCGTTTAAGTTTTCTTTTACTAATATTAAACTAATTGTTATTAAGGGCTTTATCCTCCTTTATTCTTTTCTCCCCTCTAACCCGATATAATGAGGAAGTTAGGGTTTGAAAAGGTACGGCTTTTGAGAACAGCAAAAAAAAATGCAACGTTCAATGATTTGGCGAAAAAGCATTTTCCCTCTCTGTGATTTGTGTGAAGACGGAAGATCAGTGCGAAGAGCAATCTTCATCTGGCATTTGATTCGGATCCTCTTCAGTGCGACTACCACGAATAATTTTTTCGAATCGTACCGGTTTCCCCATTGTGTTTAAAAGCTTGATATCTACCCTTTCATCATCTGAGTCATTTATCTTGTTCATGGCTGATTGTTCATCTTAGGGGTATTGCGATATACGTATTACATATATCAAGAATACACATCTAATCTGATCTTCAGCGTCATTTGGGATTATCTATCTATTTGTGTTTTCATTAGTTGCGACTAGTTAATCTTCTGCATTCTTCTAGGGTATTATCGATCTTATCAGTAGTTAACTTGTTTTATAATTAATTACTGTTGTCCTAACCCTATCTTTTGCAGTGGATATACGTTCAAACCAGTGAGATCATTTGAAAGCATACCTATACCATCCGTTTAATCTGTCGCTTTAAATCAGTTCAAATTTAAATCATAGTAGTTGCGATTAATTAATCTTCTAGGGTAATATCGATATTATCAGTAGTTTGTTTTATAATTTATCACTGATGTCCTAACCCTATTGTTTGCAGTGGACATACGTTCAAACTGGTGAGCTCATTTGAAAGTATACTCATACCATCAGCTTAATCTGTTACGTTAAATTGGTTTAACTTTAAATCATATTACACTTAATTTCTTAAACATAGTTTTATCTACTGTACTAACTCTATTATTTGCAGAGAACAGGGTCTGATTAATTAATCTTGGTATACCCGAAAAGAGGCTTTGTGAGTTTCTTAATCCAGTTTATACAAAAGCATTGTTAATCTGTTTGAATATAATTATATAAATCTATTTTTTGTAAGTCTTTTTAGTCAACAGAAATTCATCAGGTTCTACATTAAGCTGTGTTTGACAAAGTGATTTCTGGACTCTGTATCAGAGTGGTTGGTTCTCTTAACTCATCTCGTAAAGTATTCCTTATCTTATCAAACTGTTTGTCATATCATAGTTAGTTAACCTAGGCAAATCTGTTTAAATTCTAGTGTATTATTTTTCTTACTGTTATCTGATTAGTTGTGCCGTTAAATTCTAGCGTGTCATTGTGTTTCATATTAATCTAAGTAGCAGTAGTATTAATTATATTGTCTCACTTATTGTTATTCTAACCTAGTTGTTCTAGTTGCAGGATAAATCTATCTTTCTCATTGAATCAATTCTCAATTAGTTAGAAGATAATCTGCATTCTATTTATCACATTATCATAGTGTTCCTTCACTGATCCCAGCTTATGTTAGTTAGTGCATAAGATCATTGTATTCGGTGGAAATTAGACATAGTCAATCAGAAGTCAACTCTGAGAGCTAGAGTCAACAGAAGTCAACTCTGAGAGCTAGAGTCAACAGAAGTCAACTCTAAGAGCTAGAGTCAACATAAGTCAACTCTGAGAGCTAGAGTCATCAAAAGTCAACTCTAAGAGCTAGAGTCAACAGAAGTCAACTCTGAGAGACATAGTCAATAGAAAAAGTCAACTTTAACAGAAAGTCAACTCTCAATCAACAGTCAACCAAGAGTCAACCGAAGTCAGAAAAAATCAACTTTAGTAGAAAGTCAACTCTAGGCCAAAAGTCAACCCAAAGTCAGCAGAAGTAAAAAAAATCACTTATTTAGATAGTAGCAGTTACATTCACACATTCAGAGGACGGGAGTATCTCATTTGTTGAGACAAGGAGAGGTCTAGACCTCGAGAGCAGGAAGACCGAGTGAAGCCTAAAGATGAGGTGTCATTTTACGAGTGATCGACGGTACCAGAAGAAGAGGCACGACAGGGTGTGAGGGGACGAGCGATCGCGTGGAGATCGGCCTGAGGGATTCAAGGCGTCTGGGAGCCGAGGAGGTCGAGGCCGAGTGGGTAATGCCATAGGAACAGGTAAAGGTGAGTGTTAGATTTGCCGTAGGGGGCAAATCTAAGACCTTGTATTTGAACATTGTCCTTCACCCAATTAAGGGGTGAGAGGATTAGGTTTCATTTGGTGAGGAGGAGGCTCCGAGTCTATAGTACTCGGGACTGGATTAAGGGACATTAGGTCCCCCAACCAGTATAATAATCTTTGGTGCATCGAGAGGACAAAAAGGGAGTGATTAACTAACGAATCATAGTAAGCAGATAATTAGAGATTAATAAAACTAAAATAACACCTTAAACCTAATTCACCCCCCTCTTAGGTTAACCACCGCCCTATTGGGAGTTTTCAAAATCCAATTTATTCAGACAAGTTTTCTTTGCAGGAATATATCCCCTATTTTTTGACCTAGCAGGCTGGACAGTTTCCCCTCCTTAACAAAAGACTCATTCTCCTTGTGTGATCCAGCACAATGGTGGCCTTGCCCATACGGCAGGGTTTCCTCCTAGTAACATGCATGATCATTTCAACTCGACTAACATGGTCGTCAGTTTACCTTTTTGTTTCCGGTCTACAAGAATTTCTAAGAAAATTGATATTACACCCAACAGGGATCACGCCAAAAATTTACATGAGGGCAAGCTGTAAGGGTATTTCAACCTACTAAAGGTACACCTTACTATATGCCCTAAATGCCTTTTTAAAAATGAACCGCACGAAACCCAAGAATTGGCGTCACAAGTAACCAAAAAATGAGGCCACTCCTAGTTGTTTAAATTGACGACAATATATCATTGTAAGCATCACAGCACAAGTTATAAGACTATGAATCCGTACACTAGTTCCAAGACTACGCATTTTTCAATCCTTAATCAATCAAATATATATGTCTAATAAGCCAAACATATGTGTTTGTATGCATGGGTATAGTTGTCAAAAGGTCTGAATGTTAATGTATGTATGTATTCATGGATATATAGAGGAATAAATGTAGGGACATACGATGATTGAATGCATGGATGAATGAAGTTTTAGATGTAGACATTTATTGATATATATTTTTAGAATATGAATGTATGGACGTATTTGTTTGTATGTGCATGTTTGTGTGTATTTATATCTTTGTCTGTGTGTGTGCGTTGACGAGACGGGACTGTGAGGTCATCGATTTCACATGGTCTCGTGTCAAAAATATTTCCAAACTTACCAATTTGATGAAAATTATTCGAATTGAGGGGTATAATGGTAAATAAGGGTCGAATCCACAAGGAAATAAGGTATTTTCGAGATATCTTTTAGAATTTGATCAAATTGGACGATGAATTGAGGTGAAAAATTAGGGGAAATGGTAGAGTTAGAAAGATAATCAAAGACGTATCCACGGAATCAAAAATCACTCGATTTGGATTAGTAATCGCGGAGAAATCAAAGAGCGAAGTGGGATGAAATTTCCGAAAATGGAAAGAACATAAACTGAAATTGAAAACAAAATTAAACTAAATTACAATCCTAAATTACAAATTGATGATACATGACGATAGATTAGAGGGAAAACACATTTTTAACCCAAGATAGAGATCAAATCGATCCAATTAATTGCCGGATCGAAGACTATTCATTCCGAGATTTCGAACGCGAGCATCAGTGTTCAAGAGACGAATTCTCTTTAATCGATGAACGAAATCTCACTTTTAATCACTCCGTGGAGTGGAATCGAGTCTAGAAGAGATTAGATGGAAGAGATTCAAGGGTGGAGGGGTGTAGATAGATCAATTTGATGAATACATCCGAGAATGTCTTATAAAATCGAAGAACACATCGTTTTATAGGCAATGTGGGCGTAACCGTCCGATGGATGTGTTTAATCCCCATCAACGGTCCGGATTAAACGCATCAAGACGAAACGTTTTGAATAAATCGCAGCCTTTGGATCGTGGATGCAGCCTCGTGATATGCGTTATACAACCCATCAACTCTGCCTCCGTTGGATCGCGATCTAACGATCGTGATGCCTTTACGCGCGTTACATCTCGACTGTTATAATCCTTTTATTTAAAGCACGTGTGCCGATGTGATGATCTGGTGGACTTTGGGCGCATGTGATCGATGCGCGATATTCACTTAGATCGCATCCGACGCCTTAAACGATGCCACGTTGCCTGAAATAAAAAATAAACGTGGGGAACATAGTCCCACACGGTAAAAATAAAAGGAAGGATTCGGTTTAAAAGATGTGGCGGACGTGAGGGTTAGCTTAAATCCGAACTATCGGATGCTTATATGTATTATAACCCTATATATTATGATTAAATATAAATAGTGTCCACGTGTCACCTCCGCGCCACGCAGACGCTCGCGTGGGCCCGCGTGGCTCTACCACATGGCCTTGCGTGCCATGTCTCACCCATGTGGGTCCCGCGCAAAAATAAACCCCCTTTTTTATCATTTTTTTTAATTTTTTTTAATAGATTTAAATCGAAAATAAATTCGGAAAATTCCAAAAAAACCCTAAAAATTATAAAAGTCATAACTTTCAAAATACAACTCCAAATTAATCCAGATTTTTTTCATTGGATCTGAAATTCAATTATCTATCATTTTAAAAAGTCAAAATATTTAAATAACAAGAGATTTAATTTCTATTTCAAAAATACATTCATTTCTTTAAGATTTTAACTTTAGAAAATTAAATGAATGTTCATAAAAATGATTTCTCTCATTATGAAACTTTAAAAATCACTTATAATCTCAAGTAAAGATAGGTTATGAAATCATTTATCTTTAATTCATCATAATTAACCCTAAATTAAAGCATTTTGAGATTATAACATAAAATAGCATGGAATGATAGAAATGCACTCAAAGTATGATAACATGCATACAAATGGAATGTTTTATGCCTTAATTTGCATTAATAATCATGTTTTATCATGTTAAGATTGCATGCTATCATGCGTGTTTATGTGTATGCATGCTTATGTGTGTGTCTTCATATGTCATTGAGTTTGTGTGTATGTGTGTATCTATCTTTGTAAGTAATTAGCCACACATGAAAAATACATGTGTGTATGTGCGCGTATATGTATTAATGTAAAATGCATGTATTTATGTGCATATTTATGTGTGAATTGATATATGTGTGTGTATTTTTATGTAGGTGTGTATTTGTTTATGTGTCAATGTTGTATGTGTGTATGTGCAAATGTGTAACCAGTGTGTAGGTATGAATTCATGTAGGTGCATGTAAATGTTGTATATATGAATGTTTAATCGATGTCTATGTGTGTTTGTATGCATGCATGTATGTATAGATAGATATCTATATATATATATGAATGCATGCATGTATGTATGTATAGATGCATAGATGTATGCATGTTTGTTTTTATGTATGTATGTATACATGTATGGATGGAAGTATGTATATTTGTTTTTATGGATGAATGCATGTAAGGATGTATGTCTATTTGTTTCTATGTATGTTCATGTAGGTAGCTTGTTGCAAAATGAGTTTGCAAATATACATGCATGTGTATATGTATAAATGTAGGTATGTAGGTATGTAAGTATGGACATATCTATGGGTGTATGTATGTATATTTTGATTTGAGTACATATATATGTATGTATGTTTATGTGTATGTATGTCTGTGTGTATGTGTCTTTTTGTCTCTATATCTATTTATGCGTGTGTGCACATGGGTATGTATATGTGTTTTGTGTGTATGGGTCTATGTGGGTATTTGTGTATGTATATATGTTTGTATTTATGTATGTTTGTGTTGGGTTTTGAAGTCAATAAGCCTTCCAAAATTTTGATCAAAACATCGAATGCAACGAAATAGATTGAATCAAATATTCAAAACATTGAGGCACCAAGAATAGATGATCCTATCATCTAGTATATATGAGAAAACATACTCACAAGGTTCTATTGAAGAAGTTCTTGAAGCTATTCAAGTGTCTAGCTTTAAGGGGTATCCAGAGAATCTTTTTATGGTTAGATCTCCTCTTCAGAGCTCTTCACTAAGAGAGAAAGAAAATAAAGAAGTGGATTCCCACAAGGCTTACATTAGCACCTTTAGTTGTGGATGTTCTTCCCTTATTTATAGACATTTGGTACAAGGATTTTTCATAAAAACCCTAATAATTATGTTTATAACTACCAACATCCATAGACCTTATGTGTGTGACCCTCTAGGTCCATATATCTTATTATGTAATAACTATATAGACCCAATAACACCTTATTGGTTAACCTTAGTTAATTATCCACATCAACATATAGATTAATTAATCAAGGATCAATTTATCCCAATCGATAAGTTGAGTTGCTAGTCTGTTGGGTACCAAGCTACACGGCATACTCTATAAGATAAAGAGTATGTAAGAAGTCATGTATGAAACACTACTATCATTGGTTACCATGTAAATATAATCCTCCATCTGCATGAGACTCATAAATAACTTAGGGTATGGTCAACTATCAAACCCTAATTGGTCATTCAAGTTAGTACTATTGCGTGTAAGAAATCATCAGAAACTCCTTTGATATTTCCACTACCTTGGCTAATGATTTCATCGTATCTCACTCCTTGAGTTAATCTCCTCAAATACTGAAGGTAGATGATCTCATCTTACCCACACAATCATCTTCGAGAACTTTATGTTATATCTAGTATATGAAATTTTAGAGATGTCATGGCTAGGGATTCGTAAGTCATAATAGAAACACGATCATTCATCCACAAATGCCATTGGTGTCTCAAGTCAAAGGACCACAGACACAATTGTATCATGAATCAACGTGATTGAAAGTTAGGTATAATTACCATTCATGGATTCATACACATCATGTTAATGAAGTCTTTCTTCAAAGGGCACCCCACTGTCTATCCTTAGTGTCTCCACACCGATGGATACATGACCAACCCTACTCACCATATGAGTTGGATTAGATATTGCTATTCTTCTAGGATAATTCGATGTCCCTTTTAAGTATCCTACGAATAAGAATGTGTAGAATATACGTTTAAAGACTGGAGATCACTATATTATGATCTCATCATAATTTACTTAGTCATTGTATATGATCATGGACTTCATTACAATCATCTCACAAGAATGAAAATAAATAAAATTTCATTTCAATGAACATAAACGAGATACATGGAAGTGTGATTGGCTTTTAAGCCACATAATATCCATCAATCTCCAACTTGGACTAAAGTCAATCACCATATGCATCAACCCCATAGTTTTTTAATGACTCTCAAAAGCTTCTTAAGCTAAAGGATTAGTCGATGGATCTGTAATATTATTAGTTGATGGAACTCTTTCATGATAAGTTTTGAGGTCGATAAACTTGTTAAAATTTTGATAAAAACATATAATGCAGTGAATAATTTGAATTGGATGTTCAAAACTTTGATACACCAAGAATATATGATCCTATCATCTAGTATGTATGAGAAAACATACTTAAAGGGTTTCCTTGAAGGAGTTCTTGAAGCTATTTAAGTATCTAGCCTCTAGCAGTATCCACACAATCTCTGGATGGTTAGATCTCTTCTTCAAAGCTCTTAACCAACAGAGAAAGACAAAAAAGAAGAGAATTCTCACAAGACTTACAGGAGCACCTTGAGCTATGGTCGTTCTCCCCTTATTTATAAACATTTGGTATGTAGATTTTTCATAAAAACCCTCATAATTATGTTTATATCCACCAACATCCATAGACCTTATATGTGTGACCCTCTAGATTCATATATCTCACTAGTTAATAAGTTTATAGACCAAATAAAACCTTCTTGGTCAACTTAATTCATTATCCACATCAACATATTGATTAATTAATCAAGGATCAATTTAAGCCAATTGATAAGTTGAGTTGTCAACCTATTGGGTGCCAAGCTACACCACGTACTCTACGAGATATGGAGTATGTAAGAACTCTAAAAAAAAACATTACCATCATCAGCTACCATGTATGTATAATCCTCAATTCTCACGAGACTCATGAATAACTTAGGGTATGGTCAACTGTCAAACCCTAATCGGTCATTCAAGTTAGTACTATCGCGTGTTGGAAATCATCTGGAACCCCTTCTCTGATATTTCCACTACCTTGGCCAAAGATTTCATCACATCTCACTCATTGAGTCAATCTCCTCAAATACTGGGGGCGGATGATCCCATCTTGACCACACAATCATCTTCAAGAACTTCATGTTGTATCTAGTATATGACATTTTAGAGATCTCATGGCTAGGGATTGGTAAGTCATAATCAAAATACGATCATTCATCCACAAGATGTCTTCGATGTCTCAAGTCAAAGGACCTCATACACAATCGTGTCATAAATCAACATGATTGACAATTAGGTATAATTACCATTCATGGATTCATACATATCGATTAAAAGAACTCTTTCTTCAAAGAACACCTACTATTTATCCTTAGTGTCTCCACATCGATGGCTACAGGATCAGTCCTACTGATCATATGAGTTGGATCAAATAGTGATATTCTTCCGAGATGATTCAATGTCCCTCTCGAATATCCTACGAATAAGAATGTTTAGAACATATGTTTAAAGACTAGCTATCACTATATTATGATCTCATCATATCTCACTTACTCCTTACACATGTGACGAAAAAAAATTATATGGTCCTTGAATACACACGATAACGTGGCAAAACAAAGTCCAAACTTACCAATTTTTAGATTAATTCACGAATTCAAGGGTATAATAGTAAATAAGGGTCGAATCCATAGAGAATTAGGTAAATTTGAGAGATATCTTTGAAATTCGATCAAATTGGACGAGGAATTGAGTTTAGAAATTAGGTATTTTATAATATTAAGAAAGATAACTCAATTGAGAATCCACGGAATCAAAAATCGAGTGATTTGCATTAAAATTTGTAGAGTAATTAAAGTTTAAAAATGGGATAAAAATTCAATCGCGAAAATGATTAAAAACTGAAATTAAAACCAAATTAAACTTAATCTACGATTCAAAATGTAAGATTAACACTAAATAATGAAAGATTTAGATGAAAACGCACAATCTAACCCAAAGTAGCTTTCGAAATGATCCAATTAATTTCCGGATTCATGGCTTTTCATTCCGCGATTTCAAAGACGAAGATGGCGTTCAAGATTTGATTTCTCCTTCCTCTCTCAATCAATTTTTGATTTCAAATGCTCCTCGGACGCGCAAGTGTGTCAAGAACACAAAGGAATTGAATGACTCTTGAATTGTGATGTCTAAATAGTTTGATTTGACTCAAAAATCCAAGGTTAAGTTCTGTTTCACGAAGAACACTCTAATTTAAAGAAGAATTGGGCGTAACCGTCGATCTAACGGTCCATCGCGATCAACGGTCCCGATGAAGCGTCGCTTGATTGAATCGTCGTGATTAAGTCATGAGCGTCCAATCATTGATGGAGGCTTCAGATGCGTCGACGTCACATGAAGAAGAGGCGCGTCGTTTCGATCCCTCCGTTGGATCTTCATCCAACTATCGCGATTTAATCGAAGGTCTTTCAGTCGCTTCAGATCTCGACCGTTATAACTCCTTTATGGACGGTCGTGATTGATTCACTTAACTCCCAATTAAGGCACGTGTTGATGAAGATCGCTTGGACCCAAAGTCCACCGCATCGACACGCGATGATCCACAAGCTTTTGATTCGATGCATCTTATTCATTCATGTCACCTGAAATTCAAAATAAAAGACTGATAGTCACACACAGAGAAAATTAAGGAGAATTGTTGGGTATATAAGGTAGGTGGACTTAAGCGGTTAGCTTAAATCTGACTTACGGATGCTTATATTTACCATACATAGAATATAAATACCTATAAATACCCACACATGTCACCTCCACGCCACGCAGGTGCTCGCGTGGGTCCACATGGCTCTGCCACGTGGCCTTGCATGCCACGTCGCATCCGCGCGGGTCCCGCACGATAAATAACCCCTTTTTGCCCTTTTTTAATTGATTTTAATAAATTTAAAATTGAAAATATACTTAAATAATTTCAAAAAAATTCTAGAAAATTCCTATAAATTTCAAAAATCATAACTTTCAAAATACAACTGCAAATTAGTTCAAATTTGTTTTGTTGGATCAGAAATTGAATAATCTATCATTATAAAAGATCAAAATATTAAAATAGTAAGAGAATGAATTTTAATTAAATAAATACATTCATGTATTTTCTAAAATAACTTTATAAAAATACATGAATGTTAATAAAGATCTTTTTTCTTATATTTTCATCATTAAAACATACTTATGATCTGAAATATAATGAGGATTAAAATCATAATATTTAATTATGCATACTTATCCATAAATTGATGTATTTTTAAATCATAACATGAAATTATACAAAATGATAGAAATATACTTAAAATATGATAACATGCATACAATTGGAGTTATTAATGCCTTTATTTGCATTAATAATCATGTAAATTCATGTATAAATAGCATGTTATCAATATGCTGATGAACTTTGATAACATCCAATTATACATGAATTTACATGATTATTAATGCAAATAAAGGCATTAATTTTTCCATTTGTATGCATGTTATCATATTTTAAGTACATTTCTATCATTTTATGTAATTTCATGTTATGATCTAAAAACACATCATTTTATGGATAATTATGTATAATTAAAACAATGTGATTCTAATCCAATTTATATTTAAGATCATAATTATGTTTTCATGATTAAATGATAAGAGAAAATATTTTTATTTACACTCATATATTTTTCTAAATTTATTTTATAAGATACATGAGTGTATTTATTAAATTAAAATTCATCCTCTTGTTATTTTAATATTTTGACTTTTTATAATGATAGATAATTCAATTTTTGACCCAAAAAAATAAATTTGAATTAATTTGGAGTTTTATTTTGAAATTTATGAATTTTCCAAGTTTTAGGAATTTTCAAGAATTTTTCTGAATTTTATTAACTCTATTTTTTATTTTTAATAATTTAAAAAGAATAAAAAAAGGTTTTTATTTACCACGCGCTGACATGGCAGAACGAAGCCAAGTGGCGATGCGTGGACGTGTGTCCGTGTGACACGTGGACGCGCATGTGTGTGACGTGTGTGTGTGTCACGCGTGTGTGTGCGTGATAGTCTGCAGGAGATTAATTAATGGGTTAGAGCATCAGTCATCGGATTTTAGCTAACCGTTAAACTAGTGTACATTATATAGTCAATTAAATCTAATAATTTATTCCGTGTGGGACTATGTTCATTTTATTTATGTTTCAGGTGATGTGGCGCCATGGCAGACGTCTGATCGCGTGATTGAATCACGTGCGTCAGATGTGACTTACTCACAGGGGTACGTGGCAGAATCTGATTAGACGACGATGCAAGTGAATTGGCGTTTAATCTCAGTTGTTCATCCTCGAGTTCTAACAGTCGAGATTTAAAGCGCTCGATGGACACATGGATTTATCGCGATCATCCGATGAAGATCTAACGGACGAGATGAAACGGCGCCTTCTCTCTCACGCGCGACGTGGCTTAATCTGGATGCTCCATCACCAATCGTACAAACACAACTTAATCACGTCGATTCATCAAAGATGCTCAATCTAAACCGTTGGTTGCATCAAATCGACGCATCCGACGGTGACGCCCAATTTCTCTTATAAATTTAGATGTTCTTTGCGACGGAAAACCATTCTTAGGTTTTTGAGCAAATCCAACTGTCTAGACACCACAATCTAAGAATATTTTCATTTCTAAAGCTTTTTGACTCATTTCTACATCTGAGGAGTGCAATAAATCAAAAATTGATCGAGGGAATTAGAAGAAATCACATCTTGAATGTCAATTTTTGTTTTCGAAATCGCACAATGAAAAGCCATGAATTCGGCAATTAATTGGATCATTTTGAGTGCGACTTTAGGTTAGATTGCATGTTTTCATCCTAATCTTTCATAATTTAGCGTTAGATTTACATTTTGAATCGTAGATTAAGTTTAATTTTGTTTTAATTTCAGTTTTTCAATCATTTTTGCGATCGATTTCTATCTCAATTTCAAACTTCGGTTTCTCCACAAATTCTAATCCAAATTCAATTTTTTTTCAGTGGATTTGTATTGGAGTTATCTTTCTTAATATGCAAAATGCCTAATTTCTAATCTCAATTCATCATCTGATTTGATCAAATTTCAAAGATATGTCGAAACTTTCCCTTATTTCATTGTGGATTCGATCCTTATTCACCACTATACTCCTTAATTAGTGATTTAATTGTTTAATTGGTGAGTTTGGAACTTGTTTTGACATGAGATCGTATATATTCAATGACCGTACGAGTTCATTACGTCAGACTTCGTTACAAGCATCACATACGAATGACAATGAATAAATTTCATTCCAATGAACATGAATGAGATACATGGAAGTATGATTGGCTTATAGGCCACATAATATCCATCATTTCTACCACTACATCTTCTCTAGCCATAATCTCCCTAATCAAGTGAAAGCGCCTCAAAATGTGCTTAGACTTTTATAAAAATTTGGCTCTTTTGCTTGTGTTATTGCACCATTGTTGTCACACGAGAATAGAATGAGGTTTGAGATCTTAGGGATGATGCCAAGGTCTATAATAAACTTCTTTAATCAGTCTACCTCTTTGGTAGCCTCACTCGTGGCATGTAATTAGCCTCTATCATCGAATCTATAGTGGTGGGCTACTTGGAACTCCTCCAAGACATTACTCCCCTATTCAAAGCAAACAAGAATCAAGATGTAGATCTACTTTCATCCGGGTTTGACAAAAAACTCGAGTAAGTGTAAACCCTAGAGCTTAAGCTCCTCTCCTCCACAAACTAAAAATAAATCCTCTCCTCCATAGACTAGAAATAAATCATCGGGCCTTCTCAACTATTTAAGGATATATTTCACAGCTTCGCAGTGTCTCTCACCTTGGTTACCCGAAAATCTACTTATAGAACTAATAACATGCATATATAACTTAAATTCTTATCTTATTTAACTAATATTCATGCTTATTTTATATAATTATCATGCATGTTATCATAGTTTTATGAATTTTCTCCATTGGTATGCCATTTTACTAAAGTCCATATTTTTCCATTATTAAGGGTTAATTATGTGTTTTATTGATGTTTGATTTTTTGAAAGGTTAAATAATTGGAAATTAACCACTTTCCTCAAGTTATTTTAACTTTTGTTGATAGTTAAAAGAATTAATTTCAAGAAGAGAGTGATGGGATGATATAAAGTAGAATTTTAAGGGATTATTTAAGATAATTTTGAATTCACCCTATTTTTCTTGTTGGAATTTATATTTTTAGGTTGCTTGAATTAAAGATGAAGAAATTTGTGATCTAATAGAGAAAATTTGAGCCAAAAAGGAGTTATATAAAGAAAGATGTGAATTTCTCAATTTTTTGAAATTTTTTGGATTTTATTTTGACTTTTCACGCATTTTCC
Source organism: Lemna minuta (assembly GCA_024174645.1). Classification (NCBI taxonomy): domain Eukaryota; kingdom Viridiplantae; phylum Streptophyta; class Magnoliopsida; order Alismatales; family Araceae; genus Lemna; species Lemna minuta. The sequence goes on from CM044105.1 coordinate 7,852,942, forward strand.
AAATTTAATTCGTTTAAACAAAGGGGGAAAATTGTGGGGAGAAAATCTTGGAATCATGGCCCACTTAAATCGCTGAATCTCAGCCATTGAATCGTCCTTCAAGGAATCGGACGGCTGCGATTTTTGCGATGAAATTCTCTATAAAAATCGATGTTCTTCCTTTGTAAGCCCAATTCTAGATTGAATCGTGAAGAGATTAAGCGATTTTTACGAAAGATCTTGAGTTCTTCCTGATTCTCTTGCATCCTAGACTCAATTTCGCATCAATCAACGCAAGTTAATCATGAATTCATTGCAAGAATCGATCAAAATCTCCCCTTGAACGCCGAACGTACGTCAAAGAAGGTTCTAGAGAAATTCTTCATCATCAAGACATTTTGAGGCTCAATCTTCACGTCAATCGAGTTAGTAGTGTGATTAGATCATTTCCCTTGCAATCTATGTAGTTTATATTAGATTTAGATCAGTAATATCATTCTAGAAATCGAATTGTTCTTCATTTCACCCAAATTTGAGTGCGAATTTTTGTCGGAAAAGCTCAATGATAGTTGAGACATATGTACAAACTATCAGAACTCTTGGAGATGAACTCAGAGCCAATGGCAGCAACATCAACATGCATGATCTTTCCTTTGCACTGCTTAGAGGATTAGATCAGGAATATAATGCATTTTATGCATCTACAAGTCAACTTCTTCATACACTGACATTTGATGATGTCGTGGAAAATCTTGTCACCTTTGATTCACATCTTGCCAGACAGAGCAACAATCATAACACAGGTGAGTTCCCTCCATCTGCTAATTTTACTCAGGTTAACAACCAAGATCAAAGAAATACTCGAGGAGGGAGAAACAATCGTGGCAGAGGTCATGGACAGAAAGATTTAATAAAGACTTCCAACAACCAAACTATAGAGACTTTGTTCTTGGACAACAATCAAGAAATACACAACCTTAGGCTAATCTCACAAACATAGGCCCTTCTCAAGGAAATTTAAATGCTTGGTATCCTAACAGTGGTTCAACTCATCACGTCACAAATGATCCACATAGTATTCAAACTCCAATCATCTACACCGGACCTGATCAACTGTATGTCAGTAATGGACAAGGTTTGCATATTTCATCTATTGGTTCATCATTAGTTCAGTCAAATTATTCCCATTTCAAGCTAAATAATATTCTCCATGTTCCATCAATAACTAAGAATTTACTGTCAATTCACAAATTCACATTAGATAATAATGTATATGTGGAGTTTCATCATTGTATGGTGAAGGATGTACAGCCTCATCAACCGTTAATGAAATGGGACCATAAAGATGGACTTTACCTTCTTCACTTTCTACGAAATTGCTCATCATATGTAGGAGAAAAGGCATCCTCTGACACGTGGCACCATCGACTTGGTCATCCTCACTTTCGGGTTCTACAAAATAATTTGAATAAATATGGCCTTCCAATCACACATAAAATGTCACATTACCACTGTGATGCCTGCAGAACTTCAAAATCTCATAAACTTCCTTTTAGCATTTCTGTTCATAAATCTACCAAACCTCTGGAACTAATTCACTCAGATGTCTAGGGTCCAGCACCAATTCTCTCTCATTTTGGCTTCTCTTATTATGTGGTTTTCATAGATGATTTTTTCAAGTACACATGGATTTTTCCTCTACGGAAAAAAAGTGATGTTCTATCTACCTTTATTGAATTTTGAAAAACAGCTTTCAGCCAAAATTCTCTCCTTCCAGTCTGATTGGGGAGGAGAATTTCAGGCCGTAACCACTTACCTAAAGGAGCATGGTATTCATCACAGAATTTCCTGCCCTTACACACCTGAACAAAATGAGACTGCTGAAAGGAAACATAGACATCTTATAGAAACAACATTAACCTTACTAAAAAATGTCTCTCTACGTAAAAAATTTTGGGATGAGACTATCTCTACTTCCACTTTCCTCATTAATCGAATGACCACACAAATCTTGCAAAACAAGTCACCATATGAAGTACTCTTGAACATCCTGCCTGATTACAACTTATTACGGACATTTGGCTGTCTTTGCTATCCCCATCTCCGACCTTACTCACCTCATAAATTGACCACACGATCAGAACAATGTATCTTCCTCAGTTACAGTAGCATTCATCTTGGGTATAGATGCTCATCTCTCTCTACCAATATACTCTATATTTCTCGAAATGTGATCTTTGAGGAATCCATTTTTCCATATTTTCATACCTTCACTCCTTCTCAAAATAAATCTACAGGAATTCTCGGATCTTCCCCAACAATTCCTCCCATTATCATGATGCCCTCTGTTCAAGACTCTCTAATTATTGTATCTTCCCCAACAACCAATCCTACCTCTCCAAATCAAGCTCCCCTTACTTCTTCTCCTGAGTCCATTGACTGTAAAGAAAATATTATAAATCACTCGTCATCTGACCTCATTTCACCTAATAGTCCTCCTCCTTTAAAAACAAAATCTCTCACTGAGATCTACTCCCAAACTCAGCCAGTCACACATCATCCCATGCCTGAGTGTTTTCTCACTAACACCAACATTCCCTGTGAACCAGTCTCTTTCTCACATGCCATCAAAGATGATCAATGGCTACAAGCAATGAAGACAAAATTCACAGCCCTCCAACATAATCAGACATGGAATTTAGTTCCTCGATCATCATTCATGAATGTCATCAGTTGTAAGTGGATTTTTAAATTAAAACATAAATCTGATGGGTCTATTGAATGCCACAAAGCTCGGTTGGTAGCCAAAGGTTTCAAACAGGAAGATGGGTTTGATTATGATGAAACCTTCAGCCCAGTTGTTAAAATTACCACTGTTCGCATTTTATTGTCTTTAGCTATTAGTCAAAAATGGTTCATTCATCAACTAGATGTTTCAAATGCATTTTTACATGGTGAGTTACAAGAACTCATCTTTATGAAACAGCCACCAGGTTTTGTGAATAAATATTTCCCTCATCATGTATGCCAATTGAAGAAATCCTTATATGGTCTGAAACAAGCACCTCGGGCATGGTTTTTAAAATTATCTACTTACTCTCTCTCCGATTTTTGGCCTCCAAAATAGACACCTCCTTGGTTTTCAAATATTGTAATCAAATTCCTTTCTTTTTCTTGATTTATGTTGATGACATTTTGCTTATAAGTCTAGTCTCCACTTGAATTAGAAGACTTATTGACTCCCTCAACTCAACCTTCTCCATGCGCGATTTAGGTCCCGCCAATTTTTTCCTTGGCATTGAATTTATTTCTAAACCAAATGGTTATTTTCTCTCTCAGTCCAAGTATATTCTATTTATTCTTTAGAAATCCCATATGGACAAGGGCAAACCTACGTCTAATCCTTGTTCGTTTTCTAAACTTACTGACTCGACAAAATTCAATGATTCCACTCTCTATCGAAGCATTGTTGGGGCACTTCAATATCTTACCATTACTAGACCTGATATCTCCTTCTCTGTTAACAAAGCTTGTCAGGTAATGCATTCCCCCACAATCTCTGATTGGACGGATGTAAAACACTTACATCGCTATCTAAAACATACCATCTAGGATGGTCTTTTTTATTCACATAACTCAGAAATCTCTTTAGAATTGTTTAGTGATGGAGATTGGGCCAGCTGTCCTATTGATCGACGGTCTACAAGCGGTTATCTCTTCTATCTTGGCCAAAATCTGATTTCTTGGCGATGTCAAAAGCATAGGACAGTGGCTCGATCAAGTATTGAGGACGAATACAAAGCAGTGGCCAATGCCACTACAGAATTCATTTGGATCAAATCGCTTCTTCAAGAACTACGGATTCCTCTACAACGCTCACGCCATCCTATAATGTGATAACATTGGTGCAACTTATCTCGCAGCCAATCCGGTCTTTCACGCCCAGACGAAGCACATTGAAATTGACTATCATTTCGTCTGGGAACAAGTTAAATTGAAGAATCTTCGCATCGACTATCTGGCTATCAAAGATCAGATGACAAACATTCTTACCAAAGCTCTTCCCAAGCATCGCTTAATCTTTCTCAAGTCCAAGCTGCATCTTCTTCCCACCATGGACTTGTGGGGGAATGTTAAAGCACTCTCTCCATCCAGTTCAAACCGCGAACCAGTTCACACGACAAAACGGTTCGTGGAGGTTAAGTAATTCGCGTAACTCGCGTAACGACCGCCAACTCAGCCTATCGACATGGACCAATTGGCGAATGACACCACAGGCTTCTCCACACCTAATTAAACGCATGATTTCCTCCTATTGTTCTAACAGTTTTCTCCTACCATCCTCATCTCTATATAAACCCATGATTTTGTAACAACAAAGTATGGAATAGAAACTTCAAGAAACACATTGGTATTCCCAGAATCTCACGATCTCTCTTTCTTCTCTCTTTCTCTTTCTCTCTTCAATCTTTGGTTTGCTAAGAACAGAAGTTTCCTTTTGCCTTTTACACTAATCATCTACCACAATTCAACGGTCCAAGCTTCCCTCAGATTTTTTGTTGATCTTTTGTCTCCTGGTTTCACGCAGTACTGGTCATGTAAAAACAGTCCCATTGAAGACAACGCGTCCCCCTTCTCATGCTCGTTAAATAGGGTAAGTTTTTTTAGTATTGGGCATTGGTTTGCTCCGCAACAGGTAAGGCTTGTTGCCTCTAGATCCTGGATAGCAGGCTTCTTTCTTAGCGCTATTCAGATTTTCCCTATAATCTAATCATCGAGTCGCTCATCACTGTGCAGCGATCTAAGCGTCATTACAAGCAACGTTGATCACTTACAAAGATACCCAGAAAAAGCACTTACAAATGCACTTTATTCATATTGTTGTTCTTTGTAGGAATAAATCACATGTTTTCTCCACAGCTGAAAAGTTTCCCCTCGTAAACGGAGTCTTCTCCTTGTCTGATCCAGCGCAACCGGGGCTCCGTCCATATGGTAGGAGTCTTCTCCTCGTTTGGAAAAGGCATAATATGGAGGAATATTTAAACCCAACTAACACAGGGGTCAGTTTCCTTTTCTTTTTGGTCAACAAGAATTTCTCAAAAGAAAGGATACTACAGTACATCGAGTACAAAAGGACAAACGGTGTTCCAGACAGCTAAAGGTACGCCTTGCTATATGCACTACACGCCTTTCAAAATATACCTCACTAAACACAAAGATAAATCTCACAGGTAACAGAAAAAAGCATCACATATATGTCTACAACTATGCATTTTTCAAAATGTAGCAAACCATAATCAAGCAAAATATTAACCTTAATTAATTAACTAACCAAACATATATATCTGTATGCTTGGATATATGGCCGTAGGAAGGTCTGAATGTGTCTGTGTATATGCTTTCATGGATATATGGAGGTATGAATGTATGGATATATGGAGGAATGAATGTTCAATCTTAGACATTTAATGTTATATTCCTGAGAATATTGATGTGTGGGTGTATGAGCGCATGAGTGCATGAATGTCTCAATGCATCGATATATTTATGTGCAGATGTAAATGTGGATGTATGGACACATGCATTGAAAGAAATAAGGATCTACGAGAAATAGTTTTATGCGTGAATCTGTGAATGCATGTATACATGCACTAATGTACAAACATAGACATTTATGGATGCATGGATGGAAAAGTGTAAATATTTGTGGATGCATATTCGTATACACCCCTATGGGCAGGTGCATGGGTAGACATATAATTGATCGGATGTACAGATTTACAGATTAGTGTATGGATAAATATTTGTGTAACTGTAAAGAAACATCGATGGAAAAATACTTGTACACATAAATGAATACACGTGTATGTGTGTAGGTCTTAATGTGAATGTCTTAGTGTCTATGTGTGTATGTGTTAGTGTTTGTGTGTATTTCTATTTGTTTTTATGTGTGTGTATGTGTATCTAGATTTATGCACATGTGTCTATGTGTATATGTGCTTATGTTTGTATCTTTGTTTGTACAAAGATCAACATACATAACTAGTACATGTATGTATGTGTGCATAGATTTATTAATGTAAAAATGAATGTATGTATGTAGAAATGTATGTGCAAATGTGTATATATATTTATGAACATGTGTGTGTTCTTGTTTATGGGTCTATTTGTCTATGTATTGTTGTCTCCATGTCTGTATGCATGCATGTGTGTGTGTATTTATGTGTGTATGTATGTGTATATGTGTGCATGTCTATACATGCAACTTTGCATATGTTTGTGTATATGATGTATATGTGTAGTGTATATCTTTCTCTGTGCTTGTTCATCTATCTATATTCATGTATGTGTGTATGCATGTATGTCTGTATAATGTATGCATATATGTTGGTAAGTATGGTTGTATGCATCCATGCACCTATATATGTATTTTATGCAAGTGCTCATGTATGTATGCATGTATAGATGAATGTGCATATTTGTGGATGTGTGAATATATGCATGTATACGTCTATATACGTGTGTCTTTGCATGTGTTTATGAGTGTATATGTG
>CM044105.1:7861974-7868669 GCA_024174645.1 Lemna minuta
GGTATGTATCTATACATGTAAGTGATTATGAATACAAAAGTAAATGTTTATAAGAATGTATTTCTGTATTTATGTGTCTATGTATGTGTGCATGTTTATATCTATGTATATATTTTTAGGTATCTATCCATGTACTCATGGATAGATACCTAGACATATAATTATTCATGTATTCATATATCCATGAATTCATTTTCTCATGTAAAGGAATGAATGTATGTATGTATATATTTATGTATGTATGTATGTGCATATGCATGAATGATCATGTGTATTAATGTATGTGTATGCATGTATGGTTGGATGTCTAGGAGAATCCATGAATGTTTGTATGTATGTAAGTATAAAAACATCTACTTATTTTTGTATGTTTGTCTTAATGCTTGAATGGTGAATGCATATGAGAATGTTTTAATTTATTATATGTGTATAGCTGTAGAAGTTAATCCGCATGATTATGTATATATGTAGGTGTTTAGGTATATATGTATGTATGTATGTATGTATGTATGTATGTACATATGTATAGATATGTGTTTGTATTTACATTTGTTAAGTATGTTTAGAGGTATGCTTGTATGTAGGGCATTATGGACATAGGTATGTACTTAGATATTTTTTTAATTATGACTATATCCATTTTTTTATTTATGACTATATGTTTTTTCTATTTTTGCCTCTATGTGTGTATGTATGTATGTATTTATTTGTATATTTATATATTTATTGTATGAATATACGTAAGTGTGTGTGTAAGCATGTGCATACTATTTGTATGTTTATATGGATAAATGTATGTGCATACGTATATATGTAGGTTTGTCTATATATAAATATATGAATATGTATGTAGGTATGCATGTACTTAACTATGAATGTATGTATGTATATAAGCATGTGTGTGTTTCTGCATGTAAAAAGTAAACATTTATGAGCATGTATTTGTGTATGCATCTATGTAGGTGGGTATGTTTTGATTTAAATCTACGCATGTATTTATGTAGGTATTTATTCATGTATATGTGAATGAATGATGAAAAGAATGAAGGCATAACTGAATGTATATATGTGTGTATGTTTGTATACATGTACCTATGTATGCATGTTCCTCCCCATATCTGTATCTATCTGTGTTTGTGTGTATGTATTCAGGTATATATTTATGTATAGATGCAAGTATCAATGTATTTTTGTACGTATCTTTGTGTGTACGTATTTATGTATGTATGTTTGTATGCTTGTATGTGGGTATGCTTTTATCAATGATTGTATTTATTTATTTATGCAGGTATTTATGCATTTATGAGTAAACAGATAACTAAATGAATGAATTAATAAATGTATGTATGTATGTATGTTTGTATACATGTATATATGTATGCATGTTTGTCTCTACTTTATTATCTATGTGTTATTATGTGTATGTTTACATGTATGCATGTTTTTGTATGTATGTTTGTGTGTATGTATGCATGTAGTTATGTATATATCTTATTATGTATGTGCTTTTGTGTCTATGTATGCATCTATGTATCTTTGTAAAGAAATATATGTGTATGTATGTCGATCCATATATAGGTATGTATGTATGCATGTATGTATCTATATTTTATCTTTAAAAACATATCTTTATGTTTGTCTATATATATATATATATGTATATAGACAAACATAAAGATATGTTTATATATATATATATATATATATATATATATATATATTTGTATGTCTAAATATATGTGTGCATTGAGGTAGGTATGCATGTATAGATGGATGTATGTATGGGTTTATGTATGTGTGAATGAATGTATATATATATATATATGCATTTCTCTATTTATGCATATAAAAAGTGAATGTTTAAGAGAACATATGTTTGCATGTAACTATGTATGTTTGTATGTTTATATCTACGTCTGTAGGTGTGTAGATATTTCTGGATGTATTTTTGAATGAATGTATGAATAATAATAGAAATATACATATATATATATATATTTGTGTATAGGCGTATATCTACTTATGTTTGTGCATAAGCATGTCTGGGTGAATGTGTATGAGAATGTATGAGTGTATGTGTGTATTGTATGCATGCATGTAAGTGCATATGTATTTGATGTATGTATGCTTGTATGTATGTATGTATGTCTATCTGTTTGCATATCTATAGGCATGTACATATGTATGTATATAAGTATGAATGCATATATGTATATACGTGTATATGTTTTGTAGATATGTCTGTATATGTGTCTCTGTTTATGTGTGTATCTTTGTATGTATCTATGTATGTAAACGCATGTATAACTGAATGCATACGAGAATGTATGTATGTCAGTATCTTTGTACCTCAATTTATATGCTTGTTTGCACATATGTTTGTTTATATGTATGTATGTAGGAATGTTTATGTGTGTTTCTAGATGTATTGGTAACTGTGTTTTGCATAATTATGTATGTGTATGTGTGTGTTTTGAAGTCATTCAATTTTTATGGATTATTATGCTCTAAAATATGATGAATGTTTCAATTGTTATATGAATTTCTTTAGGATTTTAAAATTTAATTTTTGATTTTTTTGTTTTTTTCTTCATTATGTGTTTTCAATATATACCTTGAAATTTTTTTATGCGCATAAACAATTATTTTAGCATTTTTTCTAAGTTGGAAAATAATTGTTGATTTCTTCAACTTTCCTAATATTTCTCTGCAAACTTTTTGGAAAAATAGATGGGAAATTTTTTGTAATTTTGATATATTAAGATGTCATTTCATTTTTATGTAATTGTGCTCATTTAATTATTTCTGGATAATAGGGAATGTATAGAAACTTTTATTGTTTTTACTGTCTCTTTTTGAAATCTTAAGATAATTGCATATAGATATTTCATCTTTTCCTCTCAAATATAAACATGCAAGGGTTCTGTATTACTCTTGTGTTTAAATTTTTTTAAAACAATTTTTTTGGTTATGTCTTTAATTTTTTAGGATTTTTAGTAAATTTACTATTTTGTGATTGATATAATAAGTAGGAGCAACTCTAATTTTCAGTGGAGTCGCACATAGTTTTTAAGTGATTGATTAATCGAAGAGTCCTTTTATGAAAGGGTTCGTTGAAATTTGGTAATTTTAGAACGAGTTTTGAGTTCCTATAATTTCTTCTATGACTTTACATTAAAAAAATCAAATTTTCAAATTACATTTATAAAGTTTTTTACCTGCAAGGAACAATGTAAAAGCAACGTCACTGTTGGGAGTGCTTCTTGTAGGGCTGATGCCCCTTTGATGTAAGGCTGATGATGAAAACCTTAATATAATTTCATTAAGCATAATCATCAATAGGGAGGTGCATCCACAGAGTTAAGGATAAATCAAGAGAGAGAGGAAGAATTATTCGGCCAATCCCATAAAATGAGCAAGAAATAGAAAGAGTGAGAGAGATTAAAGAAAAAGAGAAGCCTACTAACAGGTGGAAATAGAAGAAAAAGAAGAAACATTAATAATAACAATAAAAATAGGAAGAGAAAGAAGAGGAAGGGAAATATGAAGAAAAAATTAAAATAAGAAGAAAAGAAAGAATAAGAATAAGATGTTAAAGAAAAGGCAAAAGAGAGAATAAAAACAAAAGAACTCATTACAGAATAAGTAGAGGTTGAAAAAACAAAAAAAAGGATAAACATAAAAACAAAAAATAATCTTTTCATAAAAAATAAAATATTGAAGGATAAAAAGAAGGAGAAAAAGAGAAAAAACAAAAATAATGTAAGGAGAAAAAGAGAAAAAACAAAAATAATGTAAGAAGAGGACAAAGAAGAAAAGGATAAAAGGCAAGGTGCAGGAAAAGAAGAAAAATAAGAAGAACAAGAGCAAGAAAAATAGAAAGGGAAATATGTAGAAGGAAAGGATAAAGAACAAGAAGAAGAAAAGTAGGAAGGGAAATCTGCAAAAGAAAAAGGCAAAGAACATGAAGAAGAGGAAGATTGGAAAAAAGGAAGCAAAAGAGGATAACAATGGCAAAGAAGAAGAAGGGCAAGAAGACAAATAAGAAGAAAAAGAATAGGAAGAAGAAGAAATTTAGAATAAGAATAAGAGGTTGAAGAAAAACCAAAAGACTGATAATTAAACATCGAAAGAGTGGTCAACGAATAAAGAGTAGTAAAAAAGAACAAAAGAACGATAAAAAGAGAAAAAATAATATGGAGAGCAAATATAATAAGGAAAATAACACGGAGAAGAAGAAGAAAAGCACAAAAAAAGAAATGTAACAAAAATAAGAAGAGAAAGAGGAAGACAAAGAGTAAGAGGATAAAGGGGCAGAAACAAAAGAAGAGAGAATTACAAAGAACTAGAAGAATATGAAGAAGAAAAAAAATGAACATATATAGAAAGAGAAAAAGAAGAAGCAAAAGAAACAACAGAACAAGAAGAAAAAAAAATGAAAAACTTGAAATTCCCTAGCTGGATGGTGAATTTACTAAGAAGGGGTGAATTATTATCTTTTGAATATTTATGTTTTTCTAATTTTATTTAAAAATTTGTTGATTATCCACTTAAATCCTCACGTCACTCATACACCATATTTTTTATACTGGAGAGAGTATCCAATCCTAGAAGGAGACAGTCCCTCTAGAGTCACTTCTCATCTTGTTAACCCCCCAATAGCAATTACTAACTGGTCGGGTTAGTTTGATCAAAGTTCAAACATGAGCCTTCGATCTGACGTGCTCACGCTCTCGATTAGTGACCTCACTTTGTCGTTGCGTTTCCGTATGAAATTGTTCATCCCGTCTCTCATGGGTTGACTCCTAGAGTTCTGCACGCTGCTCCCTATTCTCCTTTGAGGTAGCCTGCCTCTCTAAAGTCCTCTGAGCCTCGTCACCGATCCATGCACGCTCCAAGTAGGTTGCTCTTCCATGAACCCGCATGATCCTACAAGGTGAAGAACAAATATGCCTCAAGTTGACTTTTTAGTCAACTCAGTAGACTCATCTAGTCTAACTCTAATTCCTTAGGAATCTCCCCTTACCCTCACGAGACTACTAGTGTGTGTTGGGGGGTGTTTTGAACTACTCCTAATTCATAGTATGAAATCACATGACGTATTCATAGTATGAACTACTCCTAATTCATAGTATAAAGAGGGTATTAAACAAAACAAATCACCAAGCAAAGGTATCAATTAACATTCTAAAATTTAAAGTTTTCAAACCACATAAAGAAAAATGTTAAAAGATAATAAAACTTCGTGAAGAATTGCTTTGACATTGACTTTGACTTCAACTTTTATTTTTGCCTTTGGCTTGCACTTTTACCTTTTACTTTGAGTTTAGCCTTTGACTTTGATACTCAACGTCTTCGCCCTTGAATGAATTAGTAATGAAAATATGAACTCGATATATGAAAAAGAATTCTACCTATTCTTTAAATGATTATTTCTATACGATATATGGATTATGAAATGATTTCCTTAACCGTTACCTTCAACATAGTTCTTTCTCACACCTGAAATTTATCTCTTAATCACACCTCTAATTTGATTAATGATTTGAAATCAGATTTTAAAGATGATAAACTCAGAACTTTGAAATGCTTCAAGAATAGATTTAAAACGAGATCAAGAAGTCAAATTATATCAAAGAGCTTTCAACACATTCAAAAGTAATGTATTCCAGTAAGATTTCACAAGATATTTTTAAAAAGAATTTGCTTCCTAAAGATTGGTTTATGAAACTAAAGAAATCAGAAATTAATCCTAAAATTTGTCTTCAAATATTTCTAATCAATCCTAAAATCTCAAAGAATAAAATCAAACTTAAACTAATATTAAATTTAAGAGAAATCTGAGAGCTAGTAAATCAGACCTAATTTAATCATAAGTGAACACTGTAATAAAATGTATAATCTATGCTCTATAAGCTCGAAAAAAAAATCAGAACTAAAGTATGATTTCAATCTCTAATTTGCCATTAGTTTGATCAAGAGTGATATCTGTAACAAGATTAATCTTCAAGATACAAACAGAATTATGATCAATGATAAACAAATGAAATTAGAAATAAAAAAATTTAATCCAGAAAATCGAAATAAAAAATCTGACACTTAAGATTTCAAGCAAAAAGAAAATAGAAATATAAGACAGTTTTCAAGACAGGAGAATGAAAGAGAAAAACAGACAAAAATTGATATACTCTGATTTATAAATTTAAACCGATATAGTCTAGTTTATAGATTAAAACCGATACGTATGTGCACTAAAAAAACAAAAATAGTTAAAACAGCGAACCAGAAAATGAAACCAAAAACTCAACTGAAACTGAAATAAATTGGTTTCTAGATTAAGAAGATGGATAAAGAAAGCGAACAACAGAAAATCAAATTAAAAACAGGAAAATCGAATAAAAATCAATGGGACGGATAAAACGGAAAATTAGAATCGCGGTTGAAACAAAATTCAAATTCGGATGAGATAAAAATAGTATACAAAGATAAAGATAAGATAAAAACAGAGACATAAATGGGTTTCAAAGAAAATCAGACAAGGAGATGTTTGATTGAGAACACAAAACACCTTAAAAGGAGATTTTTAAAAATGTGATAGAAACAGAAATCCGAAAAAGTGGATTTCAAAAAAAATTTGAACCCTTGACTGAAATCGATTCACAAAACACCTTAAAGACGGAATCGTTTCCAAACCA
>CM044105.1:7876669-7896621 GCA_024174645.1 Lemna minuta
AATTTTCTATTTTTAAGGATTTTTTCCGGATTTTTAACTGTTTTTCTTATTTTATTTTCTATTTTTAAACGGTTTTTAGTAAATAAAAAATTAAAAAAAAATTTAAAAAATATTGGGCGCGGGGCCCGCGTGGATGCGACGTGGCACGCACGGCCACGTGGCAGCGCCACGCAGACCCGCGCAGCGCCTACGTGGCGCAAATATTTTATATACTATTGTATATGTTATAATTAATATAGATTAGGGGGTCCCCCGTGTCTAAGGGGACGGTATTTCGAAACGATAGATTCAGCGCGCGTTATATAGAGATAAGTCCCATCTTTTTCTTCCGTGTGGGACTAAGTTCCACGCGTTTTTCTTGATGCAGTGACGTGGGCGCGAGGAGGAGCGCTCTGATTTGGTCGGGCGATTGAACGACTGTGACGCCGATCGCGTGTACCAACGGACCACCGGATCACAATCAAGCCACGTGCTTCAATTTGAAGCGTTATAACGGCTGAGATCAATCGGCGCGGATCGAATCTCAGCCGTTGGATCGCGATCGAAGGGGCGAAATCAAAGGCGTTTTTATAACGTTTCTCGACGATCAATCTAGACCGTCCCATCGCGATCTGACGGCTACTGATATTTTCGAAACGGTCCACGATGGATCGTTTCATCAGAACCGTCGATCGAAACGATCGGATGGTTACGATTTTTCGCCCTATAAAACTAAGTGTTCTTCACGTTCTTAGACATTCGAGTTGGAAATCAAGCCTTTGATCTGTTTAGACACCTCCCCACTTGAATCTCTTTTGATCTCTTCGTGTTCTCCTTTCAATTCCGCACCTCCGAGCTCTTGAAATCAAGATTTGATCAGGTAATTTGCAGAAATCGCAGCTTGAACTCGTCGCGGCGTTTTCCGGTATTATGCCGATCAATCGGATTAATCGAGCTAATCCGATCGCCAATCACGGTTAGTGGAAGCGGTTTTTATCAAGAATTAGTTTAATAAGGTTTGATTTCAATTTAGATTAACATTTAGAGTTTAATTTTGATGAATTTCAGCTAAAATCACGATTTTAATATCCGAAAATTTCTCTCCACTTCGAATCTTGATTTCTCCGCGAAATCAAGTCCAAATTGGACGATTTTTGATTCCGTGGAATCGATTTGAAGTCTACTTTCAAAATACCATTTTCCCCAATTTCTTCCATCGATTTCTCGTCCGATTTGATCAAATTTGAAGATTACATCGAAAAATTGCTTAATTCCCTGTGGATTCGACCCATATTTACCATTATACCCTTGAATTCGTGATTAATTCTCAAAATTGGTAAGTTTGGAATTATTTTTGACGCGATACCGCTTGAAATTGACGACCTCGCGGTTTCGTCCCGTCAAGAGAGAGAGAGAGAGAGAGAGAGAGAGAGAGGGAGGGAGGGAGGGGGAGAGAGGGGGAGAGAGAGAAAGGGAGAGAGAGGGAGAGAGGGCGAAAGAGAGAGAGGGGGAGAGAGAGAAAGGGAGAGAGAGGGAGAGAGGGCGAAAGAGAGAGAGGGGGAGGGGGGAGAAAAAGAGAGAGGGAGGGAGGAGAGAGAGAGAGAGGGAGGGAGGGGGAGGGAGGGGAGAGAGAGAGAGAGAGAGCGAGGGAGGGAGAGAGAGAGAGAGAGAGAGAGAGAGGGAGGGGGAGAGAGAGAGCGAGGGAGGGAGAGAGAGGGAAAGGGAGAGAGCGAGGGAGGGGGGAGAGGAGAGAGAGAGCGAGGGAGGGGGGAGAGGAGAGAGAGAGAGAGAGAGAGAGAGAGAGAGGGAGGGAGGAGAGAGAGAGAGAGAGAGAGAGAGAGAGAGGGAGGGAGGAAGGGAGGGAGGGGGAGAGAGAGAGAGAGAGAGGGAGGGAGGGGAGAGAGAGAGAGAGAGAGCGAGGGAGGGAGAGAGAGAGGGAGGGGGGAGAGAGAGAGCGAGGGAGGGAGAGAGAGGGAAAGGAGAGAGAGAGAGAGAGACGAGGGAGGGGGAGAGAGAGAGCGAGGGAGGGAGAGAGAGAGAGGGATAGAGGGAGAGAGAGAGAGGGAGGGAGGGGGAGAGAGAGAGCGAGGGAGGGAGAGAGAGGGAAAGGGAGAGAGAGGGAAAGGGAGAGAGAGAGAGAGAGAGAGAGAGCGAGGGAGGGGGGAGAGAGAGAGCGAGGGAGGGAGAGAGAGAGGGATAGAGAGAGAGAGAGAGAGAGAGAGAGAGAGAGAGGGAGAGAGGGCGAAAGAGGGAGGGAGAGAGAGAGAGAGAGAGGGAGGGAGGGAGGGAAGGAAGGAGAGAGAGAGTGAGGGAGTGAAGGAAGGAGAGGAGCTGAGAGAGATGATTTCATGACATTATATTGTTATTTTTTCCCTAACTATACTGAATGGTCAAAGTTGATCTATTTATGACTTTTATATTAAATTCTTGATGTATGGTATCGATGTTATTAGGAATTGTTAATCTCTTGTTATTCGTTTGTGAAACATCTTATATATATTATTCGTTTGTGAAACATGTTATATTATTCGTTTGTGAAACATGTGGTGTCACAAATTTTTTTTAATAATTTATGTTCAATTCTAATGATGTTTCACCGAAAGTATAGGTTTAATTGAATCGACATCGAACAATACCGTCACCGAAGTTAGGTATAGGTTTAGGTTCTCAAAACAAACCGGTACCGACACCGGAACCGGAGAACCCTAGTACTAACTTGAGTGACCGATTAGAGTTTGACAGTTGACCATACCCTAAGTAATTCATGAGTCTAATGTGGATGAAGGATTATACATACATGGTAATCGATGATGAGAAGGTTCCATAAGTGAGTTCTTACATACTTTATATCTCCTAGTGTACGTAGTGTAGCTTGGCACCAACGGGCTCACAACTCAACCTATCGATTGGGTTAAATCGATCTTTGATTAATTAATCTATATGTGGATGTGGATAATTAATTAAGGTTCACCATTGATGTGTTATTTGGTCTATAGAATTATTAACCTATAGCTTCACAGTGACACGAAGTGTTAGATAACTTCTTTTCTTTCAAAACCCGCTCAGTGAGATATATGGACCTAGAGGGTCATACACATAAGGTTTTTATGAAAAAAACCTCATAAAAATGTCTATAAATAGGGGGAGAACAAAAATAACTCAAGGTGTCCATGCACCCCTTGTGGGAATTTTCTCCTTTCTTCTCTTTCTCTCTTGGTGAAGAGCATTGAAAAGGACATCAAACCATCTGGAGACCGTGTGGATAGCGCTAGAGGCTAGATACTTGATTAGCTTCAAGAACTCCTTCAAGAAAACCCTATAAGTTTGTTTTCTCATTCATACTAGATCATAAGATCATCTGTTCTTGATGGCTTGGTGTTTTGAATATCGGATTCAATGAAGTCCACTGCATTAATTGTTTTGATAAAAA
Source organism: Lemna minuta (assembly GCA_024174645.1). Lineage (NCBI taxonomy): Eukaryota > Viridiplantae > Streptophyta > Magnoliopsida > Alismatales > Araceae > Lemna > Lemna minuta. Next base: position 7,880,079 of record CM044105.1, read on the forward strand.
TTTTGAAAAGTTATCGGCCTCACACCCCACCAAGTAGGTATGTAAGTATGTGTGTATGTATGTATGTATGTATGTATGTATATACATGAACGAACGAACCTATGTAATTTCATGTACACACGAACGTAGGCAACACACATATGTACTGCATGAATATACGTATGAATGCATGCAAGCATGTATCCATAAATGCATGTGGCTGCATGCAATGCACCCATGTATCTACATGTATGCACTTTACGTATGTATAAATATATGTACATATGTATATATGTATGTATGTATGTCTGTATGTATGTATCTATCTATCTATCCATCTATCTATTTATGTCTGTATGTATGTATGTATGTATGTATGTATGTATATATGTATATATGTAGATATGTAGATATGCTTCTATGTATGTATAAATGTATGTATATATTTATGTATATATGTATGTATATCTGTCCTTATGAATGTATGTATATATGTATGTATATATGTATGTATGTATGTTTTTATGTATGTATGTAAGTATTTATGTATGTATGTATGTATGTATGTGATCTGTATTATCTGTATGCGTGAACTCATGCATGCATGTGTGACATACGCAACACATGCACGTATGCACAGTATATACGTATGCACGTATGTACGTATGCATCCTTAAACGTACGTACGTAAGCATGTAAGCATGTATGTATGTATGTATGCATCCTTTTATGTATGTATGCATGTATTGCATGTATTGCATGTATGCATGCATGCGTATCCTGTAGCTGAACGTACGTGTCCATGTGCGTATGTGTGTATGTATGAATGAACGCGCTGTGTGTGCGTGATAGGTGTGTGCGTGAGTATGCACGATGTATGGCATGCACGTAAAGTATGCACGTAAAGTATGTGATGTGATGAAATGCATGTATGCATGTATTGCATGTACTGCATGCATGTATGGCTGCATGCGTGCATGTATTGCATATGCATGTATTTCATGTACGCACGCATTGCATGCATGTATGTCTGTCCCAGATCATGTATGCATGCGCATGTACGTACTGTACGTACGTACGCATGCATATACTCCATGCATGCATGTACGCACACACCTACGTGCATGTACGTATTGCATGTTTCGCATGTACGCGTTTCAGTACGTAATGGACGTACGTACGGATCGTACTGCATTGCATGCATTGCATGTACGCGTATGTCCAGACAAGTATGCGCTGCATGTGCGTGGCTGCATGTGCTGCATGTATTGCCCAGGTATGCATCCATTTAGTGAACAGAAAAGTGACTCCATCATTGAATATATTTATGTATTGTTGTATCTATTTATGTGTGTATCTCTATATCTATGCTTATTGGTATATATTTATGTAGATATCTATGCAGGTATGTGTATATGGATGAATTAATATATGTATATATGTATCTATGTATGTATGAGTGTATTTGTGTGTGTGTGTATATATGCACCAACGTATACGTACGTTTGTATGTGCGTGCTTGGGTGTACGGTATAATGTGTATGAGAATGCAGAAATGTTGGTAAGCATATATTTACATATTTATGCTTGTAGGCTGAATGTATTTGAGAATGTTTTATTGTATTGTGTACAGTGGTAGAGTTTAATGTGCATGAGACGGTATATATGTATGCATGTATGTGGGTCAAGTGTATGTCAATGTGCATTTATGTTTATATGTGTGTGTGCATGCATGTATGTACATATGTATGTGTGTATGTGTGTATGCATGTACGAAGCATATATGCTACACTACGCATGAACGTACGTGCGCTGTATGTGCGCATGTGCTGTATGCGTGTGTATGTGTCTGCGTGCGTGTGTATATATATGTGTGTGTGTATGTATGTACATATGTATGAATGTGTGTGTGTATGTGTGTGTATCTATGTACATATGTATGAACATATGTGTGTATGTGTGTGTGTATGTATGTACATATGTGTGAATGTATGTGTGTGTATGTGTGTGTGTATGTATGTACATATGTGTGAATGTATGTGTGTGTATGTGTGTGTGTGTATGTATGTATGTGTATATATGTACATATGTATGTGTGTATATATGTATGCAAGTATGTATGAATGCATCTATGGATGTATGTATGCATGTATGCATTTATTTAGGTATTTATGTAGGCACATATGTTTGTATGCATCTATGTCTATATGTTTTTTTCTATAGTTATATCTATGTGTGCGTGTAGGTGTGTATGTAGGTATATATGGATTTATGTATGTATGTATTTATGTATCTATGTCTATACGGTTTTTTCTATAGATAGCCATGTCGGCATGTCGAACGTGGACACCGATAAGAACAGGCTCTATATTATTATTTTTCAATGTTATTCAAATATTTGTTTATCACCATCATTATCTCATAGACACTCGGGTACTCTCATAAAGACGATGGATATAGATGCCCTACATATGGATATTAATGACATAAATAGATCTTAAGTTTCATCCTCATAAGCTTTCACTTTTATCTCTATTTTTTTATCTATTTTACATCATCATTATTATAAAACATCAATGTTGATACAATTTTATTGATAAAACTTCTCAATTTTGTAATTTTATTGTCACTATTATTTTCTTTATGTATTTTTATTTCAATAATTATTTTTATTGAACAATATTTATTTTCTAGTTTTTTATTTTGTTTTTAGGTACCTAAAAACAAAAACAAAACAAAGGGAAAAATAAAAAAGAAAACCTATAAGCCCCATATGCCCAACTCTCTGGTTTTTCAAAAAAAACTCTACCAATGATGTCTAAGCATCTCCCTCAACTATGACGAATCAAGCTCTCTCTCTTGGTGAAGGCTCCTCCCCTCTCTTGTGGAAATCTTCTTCTCCCTCCGTGGCTGCAAATTGAGAGACTTCCTCATTGCAATTCCAGCTCTCGTACACTCTTTCTTGTGTGTTAGTGGCAATCAAGAATAACACTGAACTTCTTTTCATCTTAGGCGCAGAGTTGAAATTGTGTCTGCTTCTTGAGTTTGTGTTTGTTTGTTTCTTTTTTTATTTTTTAGTTTGTAATATGATTTAATGTATATCTTCTATCCAATTCTAGGTATTTTCTTATTTCAATTCTTGCTTAAATTTTATTTTTTGGGTTTTGATTTTGATTACTTTCATTTCGAATTTGCTCAATTTTTTTTATTTCTTCTATCCTATTTTATTTCTTGTTTTCTTCGTTTTTGAATTCCATTTTCATTCTTTCTCATTTCTGATTTTCAAACTCAATCTATGAAATTGCTCCTCTATGTTTTTAATTTTCCTTCTCAATAAAAAAACTCAAGAAATCAGATTTCTCAAATACTTGATTTTCTCTCTCAATCAAATATCTGATTTTTTTTCTTTTTCATTTGAAATTTGAGCCCATTTAATGATTGATTACATTTCTATTTTTTTATCTCTGAATTTCTCTTTTCTATTTTTGAAATATTTCTTTTTATAGGGCGAAACTAAAATTTCATTTTCTAATTCTATTTTTCTATCTGTTTTTTGAGTTCTTTTGTATTCTATTTTGCTCTTATCTTCAAAGTCTAATTTTTGTTATGATCTTATCAGATTTTTTCTTTTGATTTATGCTTTTGAATTTCTTTGTATTTCCTTTGAATTTCTGGTTTTAAATTTTTTCTGAATCTTCTTATTTTCTTTGGTGTTTTGATTTTCTATAAATGTTGTCTTCATATTCTTTTTCAATGTTGAATTCTTGACTAGTCTACATAAAATTTATGTGGTTCATTTCTAGTTGTTACAGATATATAAAAAAAATTTAGTTATAATTGAAAATCTGTTGTAGTTCCATTTAAAATCTATTTTAGTTTTATTGCTAGTATATTATTGTGTCTATCTAAAATCTATTGTGGTTTGAGTCAAAACCTATTTTTATTTCCATAAATCTGATGTTGACTCTTCCAAAAATCGGATTTTTATTTTTCTTTTGAATTGATCAGTATGAGAATTTTAGGACCGAGTAACATTTATTTAGCAAGTCATTACACTATTGAGAAGCTTTTCAAAGGTTAGAAAGACACTTAGACAAGAGTACATCAAGGTGAGATTAAGGTGACTATTTTAAGGGCAAGTTTAAATCTTTTATTGGTCCATTCATCATATAAGTGCATTTGGATCATCACACACATATTTAGAGGATCTTTCTAGGGGTGACTATTTTTAGTGTCTGCCTTAATTCAAATTGCTTGTCTCTATTTCTTTCTTATCTGTTTAGTTTTCATTCCTTTTGTATATCCATACTTTGCGTGAGTTTATCTTAGTGATTAGAGATAGCTAGGAATGTTAGCACACATCAGATTGACTTCGGGCAAGTCATACTTACTTGTGAGGGTAAGGGGGAGATTCTTTGGTGAATCATAGCTAGATAGAACGAGTCTAGGGAGTTGACCAGAAAGTCAACTTGAGGCATATTTGTTCTTTACCTTGTAGGATCATAGGGTTTCTAGGGAGCAACCTACTTGGAGCGTGTGTGGATCAGTGATGAGACTTCACAACTTTAGAGAGGTAGGTTGACACAAAGGAGAGTAGGGAACAACACATAGAGCTTTGGGAGATGGCCCCTAAGAGATGGGATGAGTGACGATGTACCAAAGTGTTGGGATTTGAGGTCGATAATCCTTCCAGAATTTTGATCAAAACATCGAGTATAGAGGAATACAATGAATTAGATATTAAAAACACTGAAGCGCCAAGAAGAGATGATCCTATCATCTAGTATGTGAAAGAAAACATACTTGCAGGGTTTACTCAAAGGAGTTCTTGAAGCTATTCAAGTGTATAGCCTCTAGCGATATTCACACAATCTCTGGATGGTTAGATCTCCTCTTTAAAGCACTTCACCAAGAGAGAAAGATAAGAAAGGAGATAAATCCCACAAGGCTTGTGGTCTTTCTCCTCCTATTTGTAGACATTTGGTATGTGAATTTTGTTAGGTCTAATCTCTATTAAGTGGACATAGTCATGTATTATTTTGGATTAGCTATCATTTAATCCCATCAAGTGATTCAATTATGTTTAATGTAGGGATTAAGACATTCATTTAAGTGTGTGGAGGTTAATTATGTGTAGAGGCAATTAAATCAATTATTAGTCATTAATGGGCTGACTAAGTATTGATTAGAGGCTTAAGCTCTCCTCATTCTCAATAAATAGGAGGCCATAGTCCACTTGAGTAATCTAATGCCCATAACCCTCTAGATAGAATCTCATTTCTTCTAGAGATCAAGAGATTATCTTGGGGATATTCAAGAAGGCTATTCTCCACTTCAGAAATTTTTTATGATGAAGAATTATCCTGTGCATCTAGGCACGAGTTTACTTATATTTTATGTATCTGATTATGCTAATGAATCATGATGCATACTCAAGTTCCATCAAATTTTTAATTAAAGCCCTCATAATTATGTCTCTGTCCACCAACATCTATAGACCTTAAGTGTGTGACCCTCTGGGTTCATATATCTCACTAGTTAATAACTCTACAGACCCAATAACACTTTCTTGGTTGAGCTGCCAATCCATTGAGTGCCAAGCTACACCACATACTCTAGGAGATATGGAGTAGATAAGAACTCCCCTATAGAATCTTTTCTTCATTGGTTACCATGTATGTATAATCTTTTGTTGGCACGAGACTCATTAATGACTTAGGGTATCATCAACTGTCAAACCCTAATCGGTCACTCAAGTTAATACTAATACATGTAGGAAATCATTGAGAACTCTTCCAAAGATTTCATTGCATTTCATTCCTTAAGTCAATCTCCTCAAATACTAAGGGTGTATGATCCTATATTGACCACATAATCATCTTCAAGGATTTCATGTTATATCTAATATATGAAGTTTCAGAGATCTTATGGCTAGGGATTCGTAAGTCAATATCAAAACATGGTCATCCTACCACAAGATGCCTTTGATATTTCAAGTCCAAGGACAACATACACAATCATGAAATGAATCAATCTGATTGATAGTTAGATACAAAAACCATTCAAGGATTCATATAGATCAATTTTGTTCAAAAAGGACCCACTATCTATTATTATTATCTCCACACCAATGGCTACGAGTTCAGTCATACTCATCATATGAATCGAATCAAATAGTCCTCAAAGATGAGAAAGGGAGGTGACATAGAAATGGGTAAAATGGTAGAAGAGAACCCCAAGGAAGAGGAGAGGATGCATGAATAGAAGGAAACCTCGAGGGTAGAGAGGTCAATGCATAGAGAGGAGTGATTAATGCTTAGGGAATGTCTTCATAGAAAGTGACATTTGATAAATCAAAAATGATAGCTACGTCCATGTATTGTACATAATGTTTAGGTACTAATTAAGACTCTAATAATTTTTGGGTTCTGAGGTCAATAAGCCTTCCAAAATTTTGATCAAACATCGAATGCGGTGGAATACATTAAATCAAACATTTTAAATATTGAGACACTAAGAAAAAATGATCCTATCATTTAGTATGTGTGAGAAAACATATTTAAAGGGTTTTCTTAAGAGAGTTCTTGAAGCTATCCAAGTATCTAGCCTCTAAGGGTATCAACTCAGACTCCGGATGGTTGGATCTCGTCTTCAAAGCTCTTTATCAAGAGAGAAAGAGAAGAAATGAGAGAATTCCTACAATGCTTGCATGGGCACCTTGAGTTATGGATTTTTCATAAAAACCCTCATAATTATGTCTATATTTACCAACATTCATAGACCTTATGTGTGTGACTTTCTAGATACATATATCTCACTAGTTATTAACTCTATAGGTCCAATTGAAGGATATTATGTGGCCTATAAGGCAATCACACTTTCATCTATCTTGTTTATATTCATGGAAATGAAATTTCTTCATTGTCATTTTTGTGTAATGTTTGCAATGAAGTCCATGAGCATATGTAATGACTAAGTGAATTATGATGAGATCATAATATAGTGATCACTAGTCTTTAAACATATGGTCTAAATTTTGTTATTCGTGGGATATTCGAGAAGACAATCGAATTATCCATAAAGAATGACACTATCTAATCTTACTCATATGATGAGTATGGTTGATCGTGTAGTCATCAGTGTAGAGACACTAAGGATAGATAGTAGGTGCTCTTTGGAGAAAGAGTTCACTAAATTGATCCATATAAATCCCTGAATGTTAATAATATCTAAGTGTCAATCAAGTTTATTCATGTCATAGTTATGTATGGGGAGATTAATGGATATTATGTGGCATATAAGCCAATCACACTTTCATGTATCTTGTTTATGTACATTGAAATGATATTTATTAATTGTCATTCTTGTGTGATGTTTGCAATGAAGTCCATGAGCATGTGCAATGACTAAGTAAATTATTATGAGATCATAATATAGTGATCACTAGTCTAAAAACATATGTTCTAAACATTCCTATTCATGGGATATTTGAGAAGGACATCGAATTATCCAAAAAGAATAGCACTATCTAATCCATCTCATATGATGAGTATGGCCGATTCTATAGCCATCGGTGTGGAGACACTAAAGATAGATAGCGAGTGCTCTTTGGAGAAAAAGTTCATTGAATTGATCCGTATGAATCCCTGAATGGTATTATATCTAACTGTCAATCAAGTTGATTCATGTCATGGTTGTGTATGTGGTCCTTTGACTTGAGACACCAACGACACCTTGTGGATAGATGATCGTATTTTGATTATGACTTACGAATTCCTAGCCACGAGATATCTAAAATGTTATATATTGGATACGACATGAATTCCACGAAGATGATTGTGTGATCAAGATGGGATCATCCACCCTCGGTCTTTGAGGAGATTGACTCAACAAATGAGATGCGATGAAATCTTTGGCCAAGGTAGTGGAAATATCAGAGAAAAAATTCCCGATAATTTCTACACGCATCAGTACTAACTTGAGTGATCGATTAGGATTTGACAATTGACCTTACCCTAAGTCATTCATAAGTCTAATGTGGATGAAGTATTGTACATACATGGTAATCGATGACGGAAAGGTTCCATAAGTGAGTTCTTACATACTCCATATCTCCTAATGTATGTGGTGTAGCTTGGCACCCAACGAGCTGGAAACTCAACCTATCGATTGAGTTAAATCAATCCTTGATTAATTAATCTATATATGGATGTGGATAATTATTTAACATTGACCAATAAGGTGTTATTTGGTCTATAGAGTTCTTAACTAGTGAGATATATGAACCTAGAAGGTCACACACAAAAGGTCTATAGATGTTGATGAATATAGACATAATTATGAGGGTTTTTATGAGAAAACCTCACACCAAATTTCTATAAATAGGGGGAGAACAACCACAACTGAAGGTGTCCATGTAAGCCTTGTGGGAATTCTCTCCTTTCTTCTCTTGCTCTCTTGGTGAAGAGCTTTGAAGAGGAGATCCAACCATCTAGAGAATGTGTGGATACCGCTAGAGGCTAGACACTTGAATAGCTTGAAGAACTCCTTCAAGGAAACCATGTAAGTATGTTTTCTCATTCATACTAGAGGATAGGATCATCTGTTCTCGGTGGCTTGATGTTTTGAATATCATATTCAATATTTTCCGCTGCATTTGATGTTTTGATCAAAATTTCAAAAGTTTATCGACATCAAAACCCAACAGTCCTTTGACTTGAGACACCAAAGACATCTTGTGGATAAATGATCATGTTTTGATTATGACTTACAAATCTCTAGTCACGAGATATCTAAAACGTCATATATTGGATACGACATGAAGTACACGAAGATGATTGTGTGATTAAGATGAGATTATCCGCCCTCGCTATTTGAGGAGATTGACTTAAGGAATAAGATACAATGAAATCTTTGGCCAAGGTAGTAGAAATATCAGAGAAAGAGTTCCCGATGATTTTCTACATGCTTCAATACTAACTTGAGTGACCGATTAGGGTTTGACAGTTGACTGTTCCCTAAGTCATTCATGAGTCTCATGTAGATGAAGGATTATACATACATGGTAATCGATGACGGAAACATTCCATAAGTGAGTTCTTACATACTCCCTATCTCCTAGAGTACGTAGTGTAGCTTGGCACCCAACGGGCTAACAACTCAACTTATCGATTGAGTTAAATCGATCCTTGATTAATTAATCTATATGTAGATGTGGATAATTAATTAAGGTTGACCAATAAGATGTTATTTGGTCTATAGAGTTATTAACTAGTGAGATATATGGACCTAGAGGGTCACACACATAAGGTCTATGGATGTTGGTAAATATAGACATACTTATCAGGGTTTTTATGAGAAAACCTCATACCAAATGTCTATAAATAGAGGGAGAATGACCACAACTAAAGGTGCTCATACAAGCCTTATGGGAATTCTCTCCTTTCTTCTCAATTCTCTCTTGAAGAAGAGCTTTGAATAGTAGATCTAACCATCTGGAGACCGTACGGATACTGCTAGAGCCTAGACACTAGAATAGCTTCAAGAACTCCTTCAAGGAAACCTTGTAAGGAAACTTATTCATACTAGATGATAGGATCATCTATTCTTTTTGCCTTGGTGTTTTGAATACCCGATTCAATATTTTCCATTGCATTCGATGTTTTAATTGAAATTTTAAAGTTGATCAACATTAGAACACAACACCAATAACACCTTATTGGTCAACCTTAATTAATTATCCACATCAACATATAGATTAATTAATCAAGGATCAAATGATGGAGAATTATTTCTATACATGAACACAAGGGTTCAAAGTGAACCTATCCTCCTCCTCCTCCTCCTTATTGATGAGTTTGAAAAACTATCCGTTCACTAAATGGATGAAAAAGACCTCTCTAAATAATTAAAAGAAAGTGTAGATCTTAAGGGAATTATCTTCCCTACTTTTCCTATTTTATACTGATCTAAAGATTGACTTGGTCAAAAGCATTTAATCCTTATCCTTAGATACTTAGAATTCCTTGAATGGACCAAGTCAACCACCTTCTACCTTGATATAGGTTCCTTAATTTCCAAACCTTCTCCACCATATCATAGGTACCTTATATCATTTTAAATAATGATCTCAAAAGAAAAATTAGTAGGAAACCTCTTTGAATTACATCGCCTTCTTTCTTTGAAGACCACCTTTAGATAGAATCATAGGAGATCTCAATAATATTATTAGATTTGGGTCTACTTCAAATCAATCTCCCCTACAAGAAGATTCTTAAGTCAAGACTGTTCAAGAAATTATGAAGTTATGTGGTATAATGGTAATCAACATGAAGAGTATTTAAATGTTGACAAGAGTATGAAGAGAGCTGTCCATTATGAAGACAGCCATGAAGACCTCTTCAAAGTTAAGCCATGACTACTTCTAATTGAAGATGAGATATCAACAACCATGAAGTTATGACAAGAGGAGTCCAAGTGAAATCAAAGCTCAGCTCACGTCCTCTTCCCTATTTTGAATTTGATCCTTCCAGCTCTTTAGGACAGTGACGAAATCCGAAGGAGTCAACCCCTTATTGCCCTGAGACCTGATAGAGCTCGCTAAGGTGCTGGTAATGTCTAGCAAAGCTTCCGCGTCGGCAATCTGCTCTCTTGGTTTCTGCACCTAATGATGAAGAGCCTCGACTTATGTGATGATTGATTTGAACCTGTCGGAATCGGCTCTTGAGCGGATACGTCTTCCTCACTGCAACGGTCGGGATCCTTCTTCACAGGCCTCGCCATTTCTGAGACTAGCAGTAGAAGACCGACATCGGGCAGACAGACTCAAATGCGGAATATCATTCTTCCGTGGAACCCTATCCCTAAACGGGCACCACCGGGTTTGCGAGATTCTCTCCGAGACCACTGGATGAATGCGCACGTTCAGCGGTAATGAAATAATTTCTTTCTTTGGATCCCTCGGTGACGCCGCGCTGGTCGTATTCTCCTGCATGGGAGCAGCGTACGGGATGGCAAAAGCGGCATTAGAATCGCGATGATAGGAGATATGTGGCTTGACTGGATTTCTACGAAGATGATGATCAGGATCGTGAGAGATGCGGAAATAAGACTGAAGCTCAGCAATTAAGGTTATCGTGGAGTATGCAGCATCAGCAGCAACCTACCACGTGAGCAAAGCGTCCGCGACCACATACGGACCTGCAGACTTCTACAACCAATCATCTCCATCGGCAAATCTGCAAGAGGAGATAATGGACAAGCGGGACGAAAAATGAACTCGGGTGTTGACTTACCAAGTTCCACGTATGTGCCCGACGACACCATCACTGTCAACTTTGTCTCAGATCAAAGAAATTAAAACGATCCAACGGTGGCCATCGCGGAAACCGACGAAAATAAAGACGCTTCCGCAAACTAGTTAACTGTTCGCACGCAGAAATTTGAGGCGACGCGTCTTCTCACTATGAGTCTCCATCTCCGTATTCTATAAGTAGAGATTTGTAAGAGAACACAGGACAGATGTTATTTTGAATGAAATTTTGGTTACCGGTTACTTTTTTCCCTGTGTTCGTGTTCCCCGTGTCTCCATCACCCTCTCCCGCATCTTCTTCTCTCAGCGTTCTATCTCCCTATCTCTTCTCCCTCAATTGCTGTCCTCTTTCATCCATTCAAAGTAAGAAGCAAATAGAGGAATCATATTGGTCGTGTGGAGATCTTCAAGGACATCTACTTCACGCCATTTTCAGGTATCATCCTCTATATCTTTTAAAAAAACCGTGATCAATAGTTCTCTTCATACTATCATAAGTCCAAGATTGATCATCCTTCCCTATCTGTTCTCTTCCTCACTACCCTACCTAATTTATCTATTTTCTCTCCTAAATCCATCTATCCTCTTCTCTTCACATCTCTTATTTCTGAGTTTCCATCTCGACCCCCATATCCTTCATTATCTCTTCCACATTATTGTCTCTCTCATTCTCGTTTCTTCATAATTCCAAATTATCCTCTACTTAAACCTTATTATTTATAAACTAATTCCTCACTGATATCATTTCATAGATCCTTCCCCTAGATTTTAGGATTTAATTGAATTAATATCACTCACCAATTTCCTTAACAATCACTATCATCTTCATCCTATTCATCTTACTCATCTCTTCATTATTCTTCCTCTCATAATCCTCATTTCTAAAATTATCCTACATCATCGAATTAACCCAATTGATAGGTTGAGTTGCCAACACGTGGGGTGCCTTGGCAATTGACCAAAACACGATCAGTACATCACGTACTCTAGGAGATATAGAGTATGTAAGAACTTCCTTATGGAACCTTTTCATCATCGATTATCATGTATGTATAATCCTTCATTCGCACGAGACTCATGAATGACTTAGGGTATGGCCAATTGTCAAACCCTAATCAGTCACTCAAGTTAGTACTAATGCGTTTAGGAAATCATTAAGAACTCCTCCGATATTTCGACTACCTTAGCCAAAGATTTTATTGTATCTCATTCTTTGAGTCAATCTCCTCAAATACTGAGGGCGGATGATCCCATCTTAACTACACAATCATCTTTAAGGACTTCATGTCATATCCAATATATGACATTTTAGAGATATCATGGCAAAGGATTCATAAGTCATAATCAATACACGATCGTTCATCTATATATTTTCTTTGGTGTCTCAAGTCAAAGGACCACATACACAATTGTGACATGAATCAACTTGATTGAAAATTAGGTATAATTCCCACTTAGGGATTCATATGGAACAATTCAGTGAACTCTTTTTCCAAAGAGTACCCATTATTTATCGTTAGTGTACATGATTAGTCATACTCATCATATTCTTTATGGATAATTTGATGTCTCTCTTGAATATCTCACAAATAGGAATGTTTAAAACATATGTTTAAAAACTATTGATCATTGTAGAATGATCTCATCATAATTCACTTAGTCACTGCATAAGCTCATGTACTTCACTAGAAACATTAAACAATAATAACAATGAATAAATATTATTTCAATGAACATAAATAAGATACATGGAAGCGTGATCGGCTTATAGGCCACATAATATCCATCAATAATTAAAATATCAACTTTCTTATGATTGAATATGATATAAATATAAACAAATTCTAAAATACATCATTATCTTCTTCTTCTTTTTGGTTCTATGAGACTAAGCTCGCTTGTCTTCTAAGAAGTCAAGTGGTTCAATTCTCACATTTTTATGAGTGATGTGGATACAAGGACATATGTACATACATAATAGAACATGGATGTGAATTATAATGAAAGACATGAGGAAACGAACTCTCCCCTTTCTAGGACCATGTCAACCCTATTTTTATGAAGTTAAAGGTGTTCAAATGGGTAAAAGGGACCTTTTGAAATCAGGTTTGAAAGTCATCATATGGATCATCCTATTTTTAGGATGATATAAAAATTTTATGAAGTCAAAGATAGTCAACATTCCTATTTTTTAGGAAAGTTAGACCAATCTTTGACTAATCCCTTTTAAATAGATCTTATCTTATTTAAAGAGGAATTAAGCTACCAAAATAGGAGAGGCTTAAGCATAAGTGTTAGTGCAGTGGGTTAGGGGTTAATGGGCCCTATTCTATAAGCCCATTAACCCACTCTTATATCTCTCTTCCTATGGGTATAAAACCCACTTGTTACTCTTAAATCGTTATGTCATTATTATTCTTATTCTCTACAATAAGCTTTTCATTTTGGGGTGTTTAAGCTTGTTGTGGAGGCAAGATCAAGTAGAGGAATGAGGTTGAATCAAGTCCAACATCAATTGGTAAAAAACTCGCATAAAAATGGGGTTTTGTGAGGACTCTAAAAAATCTAATCTTATTACCCAGGCTCCTTGAGGATTCTACCCTAACTTAATTTTATACTATGGAAATAGAAATATTCTTGTATAAATTGATTGCAAACAATCACAAAAATACCTTCAATATTGAGACAATCAGCATCAATGGAAGTAATATATCATCATTAATTAGGGACATGAGAATTCTTTTGCATGCCTTAATAGCCAAACCTAGTGGCGTACGATCCGCGTCGCCACCAAGGCACGACACCACAGCGCAGGAGGAGCCGACACCCACGCGCGTCCAACCCCACGACAAGCGAAGACAGAGGATGCTGACTTTCGCTACACTTCTTGAGGACTTCGTCTTGTCACGGTCAACCACACTCAGAGCCCACGCGCGTGGACCTATCTTTCCTTTGTCGTGCTTATGAACTTTTTGGACCGCACGTGTTTTAGCGAGTCCGCATTTATCTCTCTCCCCCTTTGGGATTTCTTAGTGGACTCTCCCTTTCGGGCTCCACTTAAGAAGCCCACTCTTTATAGACCTTTTATTTTACTTATGTTGGGCCATTAGCTTCGTGGGCCTCAAGTGTTGGGCCCTTTCCCCTCTCGATCTATCTTGGGCACTATAACAGGGGAAGGGAAACCCCCCACAATCCCCAAAAGCCCGCGCCGCCGCGCCACTGCCCTGTTGTCCTCGCCCCGTCGCCCTGTCGCCCCATCGCCATGTCGCCCTGTCGCCATGTTGCCTCGTCGCCCCGTAGCCCCATCGCTCCCAACAACAAGCCCGACGTGCGCCCAACGCACGCCCGCGGTGCGCCCACTTGCCACGCGCTTTGCTGTGCTCCCAATCGCGCTCTGTCGCGTGCTCCATGCGCCCCCCACTGCACACCTGTCGTGCGCCCTCCTGCGCGCCCCACCGCGTGCCCTCCAGTCACCCACAAGGCCCCACCGCACGTCCACCATACGCCCACTACGTGCTCATCGCTCACCTACAACACACCCATTGCGTGCTTGCCGAGCACACCCTGCTCGCCGGCCAACCGTGTCCCATCATACCGAATGCGCCCCTATCGTTGGCCGACTACCAGCGAGCCCCGCAACCGGCCTCCAACAGCCCACAGACGGTTCCCTACCGCGCCAAGGATTCTGCCGTAGCCGCGACATTGCTGATCCGGCCTGCCTCCTCCGAATGACCTCCCTCGTCATGACCGACGGGCTCGCGCCCTTCAAGTTGGGCACACATCCCCTCCCCTTAATTCGAGGTTCTTTTATTTCTTGCAGTACTTCTCGCATCTATTTCCACCATCCTCGGGACTTAGATCAAGTTAGACGGTAGGGAGATACGAGCGGATTGAGGCCATGGTCCAATCTTTCTTGATGACCGTTGAGCTACCATCGACGATTCATAGCTCCACACTTGCGAGGGCGTGGACCCGCAGGTTTCCTGGATTGTCATTACTCAGTGCGCCCCAAGAGCTCGAAGCTGACGTGCAAGGAGGTAGCTTGTTTGGAGATATTTGAGCAAACATCTCATCATACTTAGATTGCCTAGATCTTCTTCCTTAGACTCTGCTTAGTTCCGTTGCTCGGTCGGGTTTACCCGCCGTCTGGCATCAAAACCAATACTCCTTTTAACACCTGAGGAGCAATTTTGGTCTAGGATGGCGTAGGTCTTGTACAAAGATAGTGCACACAAACACATGAGATGACAAAATATGGAGAGAGGCATCAAGAAGAAGATGATTAAAAGGGAACTTGCCACCCAAAGGAGAGGAGGAAAAGTAATTGTGAAAATAAATGGTTGTTGACTACACCCAAAATCGAGTCAAAACATTTACCAAACTCACCAATTTCAATATTATATCACGAATTGAATAGTATAGAGGTTAATAAGGGTCGAATTCATGGAGACGTAAGGGATTTTTTAGATATCTTTTGAAATTCGATCAAATCAGACGACGAAAAGTGATGAGAAATTAGGGAAATTTATAGATTTGGACAGAAAGCTATAAATCACTTGATTTGGATCAAGACTAGCTGAGAAATGAAAGAGAGAATTAGTTAGAAATTTCCGAATGCAAAATTGAAGAAATCCGAAATAAAACCTAAAATTAATCTAATCTACGATTCTAAATTACAATTTAATGATACATGACAAAAGATTAGGTGGAAAACACCTAATCTAACCTGAGATAGTGATTGAAATGATCCAATTGATCGCCGGATCAAAGGCTTTTCATTACGTGATTACAAAGACGATCGTCATCGTTCAAGAGGCGAATTCTCCCTATTCTCTTGACGAAATCTCACTTCAAACCACTTTCTTGACGCATAAATGAGTTTAATGTGATTGGAAGCAAGAGATTCAAGGATGGTTCTATCTAAATAGTTTGATTACTCGAAAACATCCAAGAATAATTTACATCGTCGAAGAACATCTCAATTTATAGCAAATTTGGGTGTAACCGTCAGATTTGGCGTTTCATCCTTCATTAACGGCTGAGATGAAATGCTAGGCTTCGAATCATTATGATTAATTCATGGTTGTAGGATCGGAGATGGACCGCCGAGATTTTGCCACGTCGCGCATGAAAAGAAATGCATGAAACGTCATCCGTCTGATCTTGATATAACGCTCCGGATGCATTTTTGTCGATTTTAATCTCAGCCGTTATAACTCTTTTGACGAACGGTTGAGATTAAATTATTTTTTT
>CM044105.1:7897121-7916120 GCA_024174645.1 Lemna minuta
GAGTGAGACATGAGATAGAGGGGGGGTAGGGCTAAACCCTAACACGGAGGAGAGATTACATGATCCTTCATAATACTTCCATCACCAAAACATTGGTGCCAGCCCCTATTTATAGCCTTCATTGAGGTCATTAGGTGTGCCTTTACTACTGCCCTCGACAAGGGCTATGATGGGAAATACCTAAAGTGAATAAGAGGTTCATATCAGAAGTAAAATCAAAACATGATGAGTAGCCAGATCTTGAATTTTTTGTCAAACTTTGACCATTTCTCAAGAAGCACTCTCACTTCAAAACAGATGAAGAGGAGATAGAGTAAGAAATAATAGATAATTTTCTAGATACCGAGTAGGGAGAAGGTAATGATACGATTCAGCCACTAATCAATACAAGAAGAAAGACAGGACCCTGTCATGCCAAAGAAGCCTGCACAGAAGTTATGGACTCTTATAAACCAGAAGAGTCACATAATCAGGAGGTAACCTTTCACGTCAGTGGTGAGCTCACCTCCTACCAGAAAGTCTATAAGTAAGATCGGCCTCTACAGAGAATTGGGGGATGAGGGAGAAGAATTGAAGTGGAGGGTAGGAGCTACAATTGAATAACCCCACCGAGATGGGGGATTTGTAGCATCAAGCGATGCTTCAGATGGTTCTTTTTTTCTTCTTTCTTCTTTCTCCTTCATCTCTATTCAGAACTCATTTCTAAGATCTCACTTCACATCTGATGGATAATTTTCTCCAAATTAACACTACGAATAACTGAGCCAGATAGCAAAGACAGCAGAAAAAGAAACCTATTAGGGACTGCAAGATGGTTTTTCAATAAAAAGCACATTATATAAAAGAGCCAGATAAAATACAGCTGAAAATAGAAAACCAGTGTAGACTGATCAATAAAATTCTGTACACACACAACGAATATGTGAGCTTCCAGTAGAAAAAGAATAATCAATGGATTATTCTGGAAAGAGAAGTCAGCAGAGCCCTCTAGAACGGAAGTCTTTGAAAATCAGAGTTCATGATTCTACAAAACAGAAGCCTGCAATAAAAATAATATTGTACGATGAGAACCTTGAAGAGCACTGCAGTCCCCATGCCAGAAGCAGCAACAACTCCAACAGCAAGAACAATGTGCGGCCACTGAAGTCTGGATCGGAGAGCGGGGGGCTGAGATATAGCATTAGAAGGTGCAATGGCAGTTTGAACTGTCTGAGGAGCTTGGGTCTGTAAAGCTGGAGATGATTTTTCAGTGCTTCCTGTTTAGAAAAACAATTTTCTATGTTCACAAAAACAAGAAAAAAAGATAAATTCTTCACATCAGAAAAGAGATGAATAAATGAAGAAATGGCAACCATTAAGCTAATGGGGTGGGGTGTTACTAGTTCATCAGCTGAGAGAGTATATCAGGAAAGGGGAACGGGGAACCAGTAGCAGACACCAATCTCAGTGAGTACCATCTATTCTCTCTTCTCTGTCATATTCCTACCACTCATGCTCTTCTTAGGTTGACAACACATGTATCTCTCTCTCTCAGAGCGCTACTGTCTCTTTCCTGCATCCCCATTTTTCATGGAAGTTCTGTAAGAAGTACACAAGTGTTATGATTCATCTACTATGGCTGTACTATACTCTATCAATTAAGTAGTCCAAATACATTGGAGAGCATCAAGTTGGATGTTTATTAAAAGAGAAGTGTGTAAGCAGGAGAATGAATGAGGAATTGATTGTCCCATAATTAAGTACTGCATCAGGTGGGATTTTCACAATCTAATGATGATTATTTTTGTGAGGATAAGATCACCTGCAATCAACAACGAGTTATCAAGAGGACTGGATATGCCGACTAAAAACCCAAATTTCTCTTGATTGGATGAGTAGGTGGAGGAATTAGAGATTGCCAAGGTGACGGTAGTGAGCATACCTTACTACTCTCTAAAAATGTTAAACCTTTATGACAGATTGAGGAATTGTCAACCTGGGTTGAAGACACTGCCTTATCTCTCCTTTCTCTAGAAGTAAAAAATAAGGCGACATATCCACTTTGAAGACAGGTTTGATTCACATCTCTTCTCCCTCAGAAATAAGGCCAGCAGAACTATCTCATCTCACTCTCTTCTCGCTCAAAATTCAAACAAGATTACAGGTTTGATTCACTTTGAACCTCTTTGCTTGTGCCGCAGTAATCTATCAATGATAATGCCTCAATAATTCAAACAAGATGACAGATTTGATTCACCTCGGACCTCAGCTGCTGGATCTGACTTATCACTCTGCCCGCTCTCTCTAGAAGTAACAACGCAATGACAGATTATTGGGGCACTAGCAATAATGGATATTAAATATGTCGGAAGACGAATCCAAAGGCCCAGATTTGAAATTCATCGATCTAATTGGGTCGCTGAGATTAATGAATATCTGGAGCTTATCAAATTGAAAATCAAACGACTCACTACCCGCTGCTGGTTTAACAGGTTCAGCCGTTGGAGGAGGATCCTGCAATAATATGATGAAAGAGCAGAATTTAAAAATTAATAAAGTTGATATTAAGTGAGTGACAAATAAATATTGATAAAACAATTTCTCACAGGAACACGACGAAAGGCTTCATCGATTTCCTCTCGGGTGAGGCCTTTCTTCTCGAGGAAAGATCGGCGATAGATGACAGGGGAGCCTCTCACTTTCGGATGTGAGAGGAACTTGACAGCGTTTTGCACTTGCTCCTCTCTCATCGGTTGTTGCTCCGATGGAGTAGAAATGGCCTTGATGAATTCTTCCGAGGAATTCTGAGGATTCTTGTTCTCTCCATCAGGCGGTTTTACCGTTTCTGGAACAGGAAATTCGACCAAATTTATTAGAAAGCGGATGGAGAGAGAAGAAAAGTTGGGCAGTATACCTGTAGTTTCGGGTGGCGACGGCGGAATTGGAGGCGCTGTCGACTGAGTCGCCATGCGAGAGAGAGAAAAAGAGAGGAGAAAGCGGCGCTAAAGCACCGCTAGGTGTCTTCCTCAAGAGATGAAATTCAGATAATAAAGGGCTAAAAGAAGGGGGAGGGGGGAGGGGGAGAGAGAGAGAGAGAGAGAGAGAGAGATTTTGCAGCCTCAAACCGTTCAAACGTCAGCGGCAGCGGTGGGCTTAGGGTCCAAAGTCGGCCGTCCGCTGTTTGGTCCGCCAGACGGTCCGTTTGACCGCGGTCTTACTCAGGACGAACTCATTGCCCCAAATTCCCTCTTTGCCCTTATGAGAGAGAGAATCAGACCTCTCTCTCCCTCTATCAGAAGACAGAGAACCAGTTCTCTCTCTCGTCTGTCACTAGCTGCCATTAGGCTGAGATGCCTCTACTAACAGAAGTCAACGGGTTGACCAGAGAGACCCCCAGCCCCCAACCGAGACACCAGACTGAGAGTCTGCTTGACCCCCCTTGTAAATAGACTGATTCAAACAATGACATTAACAAAAAAGCACTGCAAAGGCCCAAAGAGAGCCTACTCGCTACTCCCCAAGCAAATGATCCCTCTTTGATTGAAATAATCGGACGGCTCAGGAGCCACATGCAAATTGTGAATTATATAGGATGGCCCCTAATTGGCAATCCCGTGTGGTTGAGGAGATCATGATCAATTTTACAACGATTGATCCATTCATCAAGGGATGTCACTGACTTCCTCAATTTGATCGACGATCAAATCGAGACCGCTTGACCCCATCAATAGTGTGATCGAAGAAGTGCTCATCAATTAGATCAGTAATTTGCGCTAAAAAGTTTATAGAAGACTAAAATAAATTTAAGAAATTCTTAAAGTTTAAAAAAATTAAAAAAATGCTCTTGATCTAAATGACCCAATTGGGAGTCAAAATGAAAAATTGTTGATTGATCTCAAAATATCAATAGAATACATCCCCGTCGAGGGGATTAGCCCAAATTAGAGGACCTTAGTCCCACATGGGTTATATCTTCAGTTCAGACATATTCTCCTCTATATATAGAAGCGTGCGATCTCTTATTTATTCATAAATTATCAACGTCTTTACTATTTGCATAGTATTTTGAGAAAATAAAATTTTTAACTTAGAGATCTAGGGTTCCTCTGTTACTCCTTGACAACAGTTTGCTTACCACTCTTGGTATTTTTTGCCTTTGAATCTTATGGATCTGATGGTATCTTCTAAATTTAATGATTTTTAGTAGGTCCCAATTGTTTTGTCGATGCAACCACCTACCAAAGGTCATCTTCTGTGTCATTCAATTATGGCACATCTCTCTTATCATATACATTTGATGGCCATAACTATGGCTCGTGGGCATCTATCTTTGCAAAGTCATTTATTGCCAAAAATCTTCAACATCACTTAATGGAACCTGTACCATTACAAATTTCCCTAACCTATGTATCATGTGAATAGTTGGACTTGATGATTCTCTCTTGGATGTGTCAGAGTATTCATGATTCACTATCTTAGTATATGGCCCAAATCATGTCAAGATGCTAACATGCGTTTATGATCACTTTGTCAAGATGCAAAATTTGTTCTAAGAGCTTTTAGTATACCAACCACCAACCACTGACTTATAGACGTCAAAGTGCTATTGTTCACAATCAAATGCTAACATATTTTTGCGTAATTTTGCATCCTGATGTCTTCTTAGATTCGTTCTTAGGTGCTTTTTGGAAAAAAAAAACTATTTGTCATATCTATCTTCTTAGAGCTCCATTGGGTGTTTTGGCCTCTCCTACTTCTATCTACTTTTGTCAAAATCATTTTCTTTGGTTTTTTCCAAGTTATGATGGGTAGCATGGCTCCAAGCCTCACATTTAGGTGGTAGTCTCCTTCCTACTAAGGGCAATCAGACCTTTCTCCCGTGCATTTTTGTGGCAAGGTCACTCATACATCAGAGAAGAGCTAGAAGAAGATCACGAACTTGAATGGGTGGTCTATGTTTTCATTCCCTTCTATGCAGACATCATTGTTCAACCATACAATCCCAATGAGCTTCACCCCAAAAAAATGAATCTTAGAAACAATGTAAGACATCCGCTTCAAGAGCCAATCTTGTCTCTATTTCAAGCACACACTCTTTTCTTGGTTTTGCTCATATAAATAGAGCCCCTTTCATCCTCTCCCTTACACCTACCATTGCCCATCCAAACATATCCATCGATTTTTTCTATGCTAAAGGGTATGGATCAGTTAAACCTACTTCTTCCCTTACCCTATGTGATGTCCTTTACATTTTAGGCTTTCATGTTAATATGCTCTTTACTAGTACCATTACTTGTACTATTAAATATGTTTCTATTTTCTTTCCTTTCCATTGTGTCTTCTAAGACTTTTAAACCTAATCTAATATTGGTTTGGGGAGTGAAAATGCTCGTGGGATCTACAAGCTAGTGCCAAACATTGCATCCTTTTGGTTTTTTTTCTAACCTTAAACAATATTTTCCATAGTTATCTTTATCTAAGTTTGTGCACTATTCAAGTCAACTGGTCAAACATCATTTTTCTACTTACCTTACTCACACTTCCATTCCATCAACTTGTGCATTTGACCTCAACCACTATGATGTTTGGGGGCTCCCCTATGTTCCATCTCCTTTGGTACATCTTTATCATAGTGTGTTTATTGATTATTATACCTATGTCACTTGGGTATATCTCATCAAAGATTGCATGTAAGTTCTTGACATTTAATGTCAATTTACTTTGGAAATCATTACCCTATATTTTACCCTTCCAAAAACCCTTTGGACTATCAATACCCTATAACTTGTTCAAGTTGCCCTTTAAACCTTATTTGTTACCTTGAAATCATCTAGAAAACAAGAGGCCCTTATACCTATTAAAAACTAATGTTTTAGAAAGAAAACAGAATTTTACTTGACATTGCTCACACAATATTCTATGAGATGCATGTTCCACATTATCAGCGGTTTAATGTCATTATGACAGCTGATACCATGCAATCTTAACATGTAATTATATTATTATTAATAGAAATTAAGGCACAAAACATTCCATTTTTATGCATGTTATCATACTTTGAGTGCATATCTATCAATTTATACAATTTTAAGTTATAATCTCAAAATGCACTATTTTTGGGAAAATTATGCTTTTTAAGAATATATTTTTAAAATATATTATTCTCATCTATATTTGAGATTATAATTGGGTTTTAATATTAAATAATAAGATAAAATAATTTTTATATACTCATTTATTTTTCTAAGTTTTAATTTCTAAGAGAAATGAGTGTAATTTTGAAATAAAAATATATTCTTTTGTTATTTAAATAATTTCACTTTTTAGAATGATATAAAATTTAATTTATAACCAAAAAAATAAATTTGGATTAATTTGGAGTTACATTTTAAAGATATGAATCGTCTAATTTTTAAGGATTTATTTGGAATTTTTTTAGTCTTTTATGAATTTAATTCGATTTATTTTGAATTAAATTTAATAAAAAAATATTTTTATCATGTGCTGACGAGGCAGCTGACGTGGCACACACAAAAATGATGATGCTACGTGATGACATATGAGACCGCCATGTGTCACATAGTGTCTATGTGTGTGCATGTGTGAGTGTGCATTTGTGCACTTGTGTGCACGTGTGTGCACGCGCGTGTAAATAAGGAGGAAATGCCCTATTAAGGATTTTTTCTAACTCCTTATTTGTATTCTACTTATATACACGCACATTTATTTTATTTTCGTCATGTAAGACTATTTTTACATTTTTATATGCGCATAAGACGTGGCAACACGTGGAGGTCCGATCGTGTGATTAAATTGCAATCGTCGATCATCACTTAAGGCGGGTGATAACATGCTATTTATGCATGTAATTACATAGTTATTAATGCATTAATCATTACAAATATATGCATATTATCATCTTTTAAGCATATTTCTATCATTTTGTGTAAATTCATGTTATGATCTTAAAATACATCAATTTATGGATTATTATTCATAATTAAACATTATAATCATTAATCCTAATTATATTTCTGATCATAATCATGTTTTAAGGATGAAAATATAAGAGAAAAGACTTTTATTTACATTTATGTGTATTTATAAATTTATTTTATATAATACATAAATGAATAAAATTAATATAAATTTATTCTCTTATTATTTTAATAATTTGATCTTCTATAATGATAGATTATTCAATTCTGAATCCAACAAAATAAATTTGACTTAATTTGGAGTTGTATTTTGAAAGTTATGATTTTTCCAATTTTTAGGAATTTTTTAGATTTTTTCTGAATTTATTTCTGATTTATTTTCGATTTTTAGCATTTAAAATTAATTAAAAAATGGCAAAAATGGGGGTTTATATTGAGCGTGTACACGTGGATGCGACATGGCACTCAAGGACAGGCGCGAGTGCCTGCGTGGCACGGATATGACGTATATTCATATTATATTCGTATTAGTATGGTTATAGTACATATAAGCATCCATATATGGATTTAAGCTAACCGCATATTGCGCTCCACCTTATATAATTGTAAATCTCTGGAATTTCTTCCGTGTGGGACTAAAATCCCATCAATTTAATATATGCAGGACGCGTGGCGAGCTGTGGAGCGTCGGATGGGAAGAGCGATCAATCGCGCGCGTTGATGTGATGGAAACGTGGTCCACCAATCAGAGATTAACGCACGTGCCTCAATACTCACCTAAGTGAGCTAATCGGAGCCGTCCATTTCATGAATAATAACGGCTACGATTGAGTGAGGCCGATGAACTCACCGATCAATCACGAGCATTGGATCAAAATCCAACGGACGATCAAAATCGAAGCCCTCTTCTTTACAAGATTATAACGAATCTCAATCGCACGATGATGATCGGACGATCGTCGAATCATCGTGATGATTCGTGAAGAAGCGCACGATCATGACCGTCCATCGCGATCAACTCCATCAGATCGGACGGCTGACGATCATCTTCGTTCTTTTAAAATGCGTTCTTCGTGACGGAAGAACTGTTCGTGAAAATTCTCCAAATTCGAAGTGTATACTTCACCAAATCGCGTGCCGTTTGTTCGAGAGTGTTCTTGACTCGTTTATGCTTCAATTGAATGCTTGAAATCAAACTTTGATCGAAGGAGAAGGAAGAAATAACATCTTGAACTCCACTTTCGTCTTCAAAAATTTGGAATGAAAAGCCTTGCATCCGGCGATTAATTGGATCATTTCGAAGGCTACTTTGGGTTAGGTTGCGTGATTTCATCTTAATCTTTCATCATTTAGTGTTAATTATACTTTTAGCATCGTAAATTAGTTTAATTTTAGATTAAATTTCAGTTTTTAATCATTTTTCGAAACGAAAATTTCATCTAACTTCAAACTTCGATTTCTCTTCTAATTCTTATCCAAATCATCTGATTTTTGATTCCTTGGATTCGAAATTGAGTTGTCTTTCTTAATATAATAAAATGCTTAATTTCTAATCTCAATTCGTCATCCGATTTGACCAAATTTCAAAGATATCTCTCAAATTTCCCTAATTCTCCGTGGATTCAACCCTTAATTACCATTATACTAATTAATTACTTTGATTAATCATAAATTGGTAAGTTTAGGACTTTGTTTTGACACTAAGTCGTGTGCATTCAATGACCATACAATTTAGTCTCGTCAGCGGGAGGGGCGTGACATATTTCTACTCGTTGACGAATCGTTTTAAAAATAATTTAATCTCAACTGTTCATCAAAAGAGTTATAACAGATGGTATTAAAACTGACAAAAATGCATCCAGAGCGTTAGATCAAGATCAAACGAAGGTCATTTCATGCGTTTCTTCATCACGCGCGATGTGGCAAAATCTGGGCAGTCCATCTTCGATCTAATGGCCATGACTTAACCTTAATGATTTGAAGCCAAGCATTTCATCTCAGCCATTAATCAAGGATGAAACGCCAAATCCGACAGTTACGCCCAAATTTGCTATAAATTGAGATGTTCTTGAACGATGTAAATCATTCTTGGATGTTTTCGAGTAATCGAATTGTCTAGACACCACCATCCTTGAGTCTCTTGCTTCCAATCGCTTCTAGACTCATTTCTGCATCAATGGAGTGGTTGGAAGTGAGATTTTGCCCAGAGAATAGGGAGAATTTGCCTCTTGAACGCCTACAATCGTCTTCGTAATCATAGAATGAAAAGCCTTTGATCTGGTGATCAATTGAATCATTTTGATCACTATATTAGATTAGATTATGTGTTTTCCTCCTAATCTTTCGTCATGTATCATTAAATTATAAGTTAGAATCGTAGATTAGATTAATTTTAGGTTTTATTTCTGATTTCTTCAATTTCGTGTTCAAAATTTTCTACCTAATTCTGTCTTTGATTTCTTTGCGAATCTTGATCCAAATCGAGTGATTTATAGATTTCTTTCCAAATATATAAATTTCTGTAATTTCTCACCACTTTTCGTCATCCGATTTGATTGAATTTCTTAAGATATCTAAAAAATCCCTTAATTTTTCATGGATTCGACCCTTATTCACCTGTATACTATTCAATTCGTGATTTAATCTTTAAATTGGTGAGTTTGGTAAATGTTTGACGCGATTTTGGGTGTATTCAACGACCACACAACTTTGTATCATCAATAGACACTTATTTTTATAATTACTTTCCCTCCTCTCCTTTAGCTGGCAAGTTCCCTTTTTAATCATCTTCTTCTTGATGCCTCTCTCCATATTTTTCCATCTCATGTGTTTGCGTGCACTATCTTTGTGCAAGACCTACACCATCCTAGTCCAAAATTTCTCCTTAGGTGTTAAAAGGAGTATTGGTTTGGCTATTACGGCATGCAAAAGAATTCTCATTTCCCTAATTAATGATGATATATTACTTCCATTGATGCTGATTGTGTCAATATTGGGGCATTTTTGTGATTTTTTGCAATCAATTTTATACAAGAATATTTATATTTCCATAGTATAAAGTTAAGTTAGGGTAGAATCCTCAAGGAGCCTGGGTAATGAGATTAGATTTTTTTTAGTGTCCTCACAAAAACCCATTTTTATGCCAGTTCTTGACCAAGTGATGTTGGATTTGATTCAACCTCATTCCTCTACTTGATCTTGCCTCCACAACAAGCTTAAAAACCCCAAAATGTAAAACTTAAGCTTAAGCCTCTCCTATTTTGGTAGCTTAATTCATATTTAAATAAGATAAGATCTATTCAAAAGGGATTAGTCAAAGGTTGGTCTAACTTTCCTAAAAAATAGGAATGTTGACTATCTTTGACTTCTTAAAATTTTTATCATCCTAAAAAAGAGGTGATCCATATGATGACTTTCAAACCTGATATTATCGTTCTTTCCCTTCAAAAGGTCCCTTTTACCTCATTTGACCACCTTTAACTTCATAAAAATAGGGTTGACATGGTCCTAGAAGGGGGAGAGTTCATTTCCTCCTGTCCTTCATTATAATTCATATCCATGTTCTTTTATGTGTGTACCTATGTCCTTGTATCCACATCACTCATAAAAATATGAGAATTGATCCCCTTGACTTCTTAGAAGACAACCGAGCTTAGTCTCATAGAACCAAAAAATATATGAAGAGAATGATGTATTCTAGAATTTTTTCATATTTATATCATATTCAATCATAAGAAAATGTACATTTTCATTATTGATCGATATTATGTAGCCTATAAGCCGATCACACTTTCATGTATCTTATTTATGTTCATTGAAATTAAATTTATTTATTATTATTCTTGTGTGATGTTTCTAATGAAGTCCGTGAGCTTATGCAATGAGTAAGTGAATTATGATGAGATCATACTACAGTGATGAATAGTCTTTTAAACATATGTTTTAAACATTCCTATTAGTGAGATGATCAAGAGGGAGATCAAATTATCCATAAAGAATAATACTATCTTATTTGACTCATATGATGAGTATGGCTAATCATGTACACTTTGGAGATACTAAAGATAAATAATGGGTATTCTTTAGAGAAAGACTTCACTGAATTGTTCCACATGAATCCCTAAGTGGTAATTATATCTAATTTTCAATCAAGTTGATTTATGTCACGATTGTGTACGTGGTCCTTTGATTTGACTAAGTGAATTATGATGAGATCATACTACCGTGAACAATAGTCTTTAAACATATGTTTTAAACATTCCTATTTGTGAGATATTCAAGAGGGACATCGAATTATCCATAAATAATAATACTATCTTATCCGACTCATATGATGAGTATGGTTAATCATGTAATCTTTGGAGACACTAAAGATAAATAATGGGTACTCTTTGGAGAAAGAGTTTACTGAATTGTTCCATATGAATTTCTAAGGGGTGATTATACCTAATTGTCAATCAAGTTGATTCATGTCACAATTTTGTATGTGATCTTTTGACTTGAGACACCAAATACAACATATAGATGGATGATCGTGTTTTGATTATGAATAATGAAGCCTTCGATATGAGATCTCTAAAACGTTATATATTGGATATGACATGAAGTCCTTAAAGATGATTGTGTGGTCAAGATGAGATCATCCATCCTCAGTATTTGAGGAGATTGACTCAAGGAATGAGATGCAATGAAATATTTGTCCAAGGTAGTTGAAATATCAAAGGAGTTCTTAATGATTTGCTACACGCATTAATACTAACTTGAGTGACCGATTAGGATTTGAAAATTGACCATACCCTAAGTCATTCATGAGTCTCGAGCAGATGAAGGATTATACATACATGATAATCGATGATGAAAAGGTTCCATAAGAGAGTTCTTGCATACTCCACATCTCCTAGAGTACATGGTGTACCTTGGCACTCCATGTGTTGGCAACTCAACCTTTTGATTGGGTTAATTCGATCCTTGCTTAATCAATCGATATGTTGATGTGAATAATTAATTAAGGTTGACCAAGAAGGTGTTATTGGTGTTGGAATATGATGTTGATAAAATTTTAAAATTTTGATTAAAACATCAAATGTAGTGGAAAACATTGAATCGGATATTCGAAACACCAAGCCACAAAGAAGAGATGATCCTATCATCTAGTATGAATGAGTTTCCTTACAACGTTTCCTTGAAGGAGTTCTTTAAGCTATTGAAGTGTCTAGCCTCTAGCGGTATCCACACTGTCTCCTTATGGTTGGATCTACTCTTCAAAGCTCTTTATCAATAGAGAAGAGAAGAAATGAGAGAATTCTCACAAGGCTTGCATGGGAACCTTCAGTTGTGATCATTCTCCCACTATTTATAGACATTTGGTATGAGGTTTTCTCATAAAAACCCTCATAATTATGTCTATATCTACCAACATCTATAGACCAAATCCTTATATCTCACTAGTTAATAACTCGATAGACCAAATAACACCTTATTTTTCAACCTTAATTAATTATATACCTCCACATATAGATTAATTAATCGAGGATTGATTGAACCCAATCGATAGGTTAAATTGCCAGCTCGTTGGGTGCAAAGCTACACCATGTACTCTAAGAGATATGGAGTATGTAAGAACTCACATATGGAACCTTTCCGTCATCGATTAATATGTACATGTAAAGTTTCATCTACATGAAACTCATGAATGACTTAGAGTATGGTCAACTATGAAACCCTAATTGGTCACTCAAGTTAGTACTGATGCGTGTAGAAAATCATCGGAAACTCCTTCGATATTTCCACTACCTTGGCCAAGGATTTCATCGCATCTCATTCCTTGAGTTAATCTCCTCAAATATCGAGGGCGGATGATCTCATCTTAATCACACACTCATCTTTGTGGACTTCATGTCATATCTAATATATGACGTTTTAGATATCTCATGGCTTGGGATTCGTAAGTCATAATCAAAACACGATCATCCATCCACAAGATGTATTTTGTGTCTCAATTCAAAGGACCACATACATAACCATGACATGAATCAACCTGATTGAAAGTTAGATATTTATACCACTCAGGGATTCATACAGATCAATTCAGTGAACTCTTTCTCCAAAGAGCACCTACTATCTATCCTTAGTGTCTCTACACTAATGGCTACATGATCAGTCATATTCATCATATGAGTAGGATTAGATAGTGTTATTCTTTCCAGATAGTTCGATTATCTTCTAGAATATCCCACGAATAACAATATCTATAGCATATGTTTAAAGACTAGTGATTGCTATAGTATGATCTTATCATAACTCACTTAGTCATTGCATATGCTCATGGACTTCATTGCAATAAATTTCACAAAAATGACAATGAATAAATTTCATTTTAATGAACATAAACAAGATAGATGAAAGTGTGACTGACTTATAGGCCACATAATATCCATCAATTGAACCAATATAGTTAATAACTAGTGAGATACATGTACCTAGAGGGTCACACACATTAGGTCTATGGATGTTGGTAGATATAGACATAATTATGAGGGTTTTTATAAAAAATACACAACTCAAGGTGCCCATGCAAGCATTTTAGGAATCCTCTTATTTCTTCTCTTTTTCTCTTGGTAAAGAGCTATAAAGACAAGATCCAACCATCCGAAGACCGAGTGGATACCTTTAGAGGCTAGATACTTGGATAGCTTCAAGAACTCCTTTAAAAAAACCCTTTAAATATGTTTTCTCATACATACTAGATGATAGTACCATCTGTTCTAAGTGCCTCAATGTTTTGAATATTTGAATTAATGTATTCTGCCGCATTCGATATTTTGATCAAAATTTTGGAAGGCTAATTGACTTCAGAACCCAAAAATTATTAGAGTCTTAATTAGTACCTAAAAATTATGTACAATGCATGGACGTAGCTATCATTTTTTATTAATCAAATGTCACTTTCTATGAAGACATTCCCGAAGCATCAATTGCTCCTCTCTAAGCATTGACCTCTCTACCCTCGAGGTTTCCTTCTATTCATGCATCATCTCCTCTTTCTTGGGGTTCTCTTCTACCTTTATACCCATTTCTATGTCACCTTCCTTTCTCATCTTTGAGGACTATTTGATTCTATTCATATGATGAGTATGAATGAACTCGTAGCCATCAGTGTGGAGATAATAAGGATAGATAGTGGGTCCTTTTTGAACAAAATAGATCTATATGAATCCTTGAATCGTATTGTATCTAACTATTAATCAGATTGATTCATGTCATGATTGTGTATGTGGTCATTAGACTTGAAACATCAAAGAAATCTTGTGATAGGATGACCATGTTTTCATTTTGACTTACAAATCCCTAGCCACAAGATCTCTAAAACTTCATATATTAGATATAACATGAAGTCCTTGAAGATGATTATGTGGTCAAGATAATCATCTTACACCCTTAGTATTTGAGGAGATTGACTCAAGGAATGAGATGCGATGAAATCTTTGGAAGAGTTCTCAATGGTTTCCTACATGTATCACTGTTAACTTGAGTGACCGATTAGGGTTTGACAGTTGATCATACCCTAAGTCATTTATGAGTTTCATGCCAACAAAAGATTATACATACATGGTAACTAATGATGACAAGATTCTATACGGAAGTTCTTATCTACTCCATATCTCCTAGAGTACGTGGTGTAGCTTGGCAATCAATGGATTGGCAACTCAAACAATAAAGTGTTATTGGGTCTATATAGTTATTAACTAGTGAGATATATGAACCCAGAGGGTCACACACTTAAGGTCTTTGGATTTTGGTGGAAAGAGATATAATTATAAGGGCTTTCATGAAAAATTTGATGGAACTTGAGTTTGCATCATGATTCATTAGCATAATCAGATACATAAAATATAAATTAACTTATACCTGGATTCACAGGATGATTCTTCATCATCACAGATTTCTGAAGTAGAGAATAACCTTCTATAATATCCCCAAGATAACCACTTGATCTCTAGAAGAAATGAGATTCTATCTAGAGGGTTATGAGCTTTGGGTTACTCAAGTGGACTATGGCCTCCTATTTATAGAGAATAAGGAGAGTTTAAGCCTCTAATCAATAATTAGTTAGCCCGTTAATGACTAATAATTGATTTAATTACCTCTACACATAATTAACCTCCACACACTTGAATGAATGTCTTAATCCCCACATTAAACATAATTGAATCACTTAATGAGATTAAATGATCACTAATCCACAATAATACATAACTATGTCCACTTAATAGAGATTAGACCTAACAAAATTCACATACCAAATGTCTATAAATAGGAGGAGAAAGACCTTAAGCCTTGTGGGAATTCTCTCCTTTCTTCTCTTTCTCTCTTGGTGAAGTGCTTTAAAGAGGAGATCTAACCATCCTGATATTGTGTGAATACCGCTAGAGGCTAGACACTTAAATAGCTTAAAGAATTCCTTTGAGTTAACCCTGCAAGTATGTTTTCTCGCATATACTAGATGATAGGATTATCTCTTCTTGGCGCCTCTGTGTTTTTAATATCTAATTCATTATATTACTCTATACTCGATATTTTGATCAAAATTTTGAAAGGCTTATCGACCTCAAATCCCAACACTTTGATACATTGCCACTCATCCCATCTCTTAGGGGCCATCTCTCAAAGCTCTATGTGTTGTTCCCTACTCTCTTTTGAGTCAACCTACCTCTATGAAGTTGTGAAGTCTCATCACTGATCCACACAGGCTCCAAGTAGGTTGCTTCCCTCGAAACCCTATGATCCTACAAGGTAAAGAACAAATATGCCTCGAGTTGACTTTCTAAGTCAACCCCTAGACTCATTCTATCTAGCTACGATTCACCAAAGAATCTGCCCCTTACCCTCACAAGTAATTATGACTTGCCCGAAGTCAACCTAATGTGTGCTAACATTCCTAGCTATCTCTAATCACTAAGATAAACTCACACAAAGTATGGATATACAAAAGGAATTCAAATTAAACAGATAATAAAAAAATTGCGACAAGCAATCTGAATTAAGGCACACACTAAAAATAGTTACCCCTAGAAAGATCCTCTAAATATGTGTGTGGCGATCCAAATGGGCTTATATGATGAATGGACCAATAAATGATTTAAACTTGCCCTTAAAATAGTCACCTTAATCTCACCTTGATGTACTCTTGTCTAAGTGTCTTTCTAACCCTTGAAAAAGCTTCTCAATAGTGTACTGACTTGCTAAAAAAATCTTACTCGGTCCTAAAATTCTCATACTGATCAATTCAAAAGAAAAATCAAAATCTGATTTTGGAAAGAGTCAACATCAGATTTATGGAAATAAAAATAGGTTTTAACTCAAACCACAATAGATTTTAGATAGACACAATACTATACTAGCAATAAAACATATATAGATTTTAAATGGAACTACAACAGATTTTCAGTTATAACTAAAGCAAATTTTATATATGTCTAACAACTAGAAATGAACCACATAAATTTTATAAAGACTAGTCAAGAATTCAACATAGAAAAAGAATATGAAGACACCATTTATAGAAAATCAAAACACCAAAGAAAATAAGAAGATTCAGAAAAAATTAAAACCAGAAATTCAAAATAAATATGAAGAAATTCAAAAACAAAAATCAAAAGAAAAATCTGATAAGAGCAAAAATAAAGACTTTGAAGATAAGAGCAAAATAGAATACAAAAGAACTCAAAAAACAGATTGAAAAATAGAATTAGAAAATGAAATTTTAGTTTCCCCCTTTTAAAAGAAATATTTCAAAAATAGAAAAGATAAATTCAGAGATAAAAAAATAGAAATGTAATCAATCATTAAATGAGCTTAAATTTGAAATGTAAAATAAAAAAATCAGATATTTGATTGAGAGAGAAAATCAAATATTTGAGAAATCTGATTTATAGAGTTTTCTTTTATTGAGAAGGAAAATCACAAACATATAGGAGCAATGAGAAATAATGAAAATGGGATTCAGAAAGGAAGAAAACAAGAAATAAAATAGGATAGAAAAAAAAAGCAAATTCAAAATGAAAGTAATCAAAATCAAAACCCAAAAAATAAAATTTATGCAAGAATTGAAATCAGAAAATACCTAGAATTGGATAGAAGATATACATTAAATCACATTACAAATTACAAAAATAAAAAAGAAAGCAAAAAACCCAAACTCAAGAAGCACGCACAATTTCAACTCTAAGCCTAAGATGAAGAGAAGTTCAGTGTCATTCTTGATTGCCACTTACACACAAAATAGAGTGTACAAGAGCTTGAATCGCAATGAGGAAGTTGCTCAATTTGCAGCCACGGAGGGAGAAGAAGATTGCCACGAGAGAGGAGAAGAGCCTTCACTAAGAGAGAGAGAGAGAGAGAGAGAGATAGAGAGAGAGAGAGAGAGAGAGAGAGAGCTTGATTCGTCACTGTTGAGGGAGATGCTTAGACATCATTGGTAGAGTTTTGTTAAAAAAAACAATTTAAGTGTTGGGGGGGGGGGACCAGAGAGTTGGGCATATGGGGCTTATAGGTTTTCTTTTTTGTTTTTCCCTTTGTTTTGTTTTGTTTTGTTTTTGTTTTTAGGTACCTAAAAACAAAAGAAAAAACTAGAAATTAATTATTATTCAATGATAATTATTGAAATAAAAATACATAAAGAAAATAATAGTGACAATAAAATTAAAAAATTGAGAAGTTTTATCAATAAAATTGTATCACCATTGATGTTTTATAATAATGATAATGAAAACTAGATAAAAAAATAGACATAAAAGTAAAAGCTTATGAGGACAAAACTTAAGATCTATTTATATCATTAATATCCATATGTATGGGCATCTATATCGATTGTCTTTATGAGAGTACCCGAGTGTCTATGAGATAATCATGGTGATAAAAATATTTGAATAACATTGAAAAAAATAATATTATAGACCTATTCTTATTGGTGTCCACGTTCAACATGCCAACATGGCTATCTATAGAAAAAACCGTATAGACATAGATGCATACATACATGCATAAATCCATTTATACCTACATACACACCTACATACATACCTACACACACATTGATATAACTATAGAAAAAAATAAACATATAGAAATAGATACATACATACATATGTGCCTACATAAATACCTAAATAAATGCATACATGCATACATACATCCATATATGCATGCATACATACATACGTACATACATACATATGTACAAAAATACACACATACATACATACACAGACATACACAACACATACATTCACAAACATACATTCACACATATGTACATACACACACACACATACACACACATACATTCATACATATGTACATACATACACACACACATACACACACATACATTCATACGTATGTACATACATACCTTCATACATGCATACACACATACACGCATACATATGTACATACCTGCATGCACACACACATATAAACATAAATGCACATTGACATACTCTTGACGCACATACATGCACACATATATACCATATCATGCACATTAAACTCTACCACTCTACACATAATCCAATAAAACATTCTCAAATACATTCAGCCTACAAGCATTGATAGAGAGAAACAAGCATAAATATTTATATATATATACTTACAAACATTCCTGCATTCTCATTCACATTATACCATACACAAGCACGCATATACAAATTCACACATACGTTTGTGCATACGTACTGATGAAATCGATCGCGTATGTTTTTCGTCGTTGTTGTGCATCGATTTTGATGGGATCTGAGGTCAATAACTTTATGAAATTTTGATCAAAACATCAAATGCAACGGAAACATTGAATTAGACATGAAAAATATCAAGCCACCAAGAACAGATGATCCTATCATTTAGTATGAATGAGAAAACATGTTTACAGGGTTTCCTTGAAGGAGTTCTTGAAGCTATTCAAGTGTCTAGCCTCAAGCGGTATCCAAATGGTCTCCGGATGGTTGGATCTCCTCTTTAAGGCTCTTCACCAAGAGAGAAAGAGAAGAATGGAGAGAATTCCCACAAGGCTTGCATGGGCACC
>CM044105.1:7916620-7954851 GCA_024174645.1 Lemna minuta
AAAAATCGCTATCGTTGAACCCTGTCAGCTGGATCTTGGTGGCGTACGACCCCCGTCGCCACCAAGACACGATACCACGGCACCGGAGGAGCCCGTTTGCGCACGCGGATCTATCCGCTTATCTTTGTTTCTTTATCATGAACTTTTTGACCCGCACGTGTTTTAGCGGGTCCTTGCTTATTTCCCTCTTCCTTTTAGGCTTTCGGGTGGGTTCTTCCCTTTTCGGGATCCCGTTGGTGAAGCCCTTTCTTTTGTGAACCTTTATTTTCTATGAGTATTTTGGGTTTTGGGTTGTGGGACTCAAGTGGGCCCTTTCCCCTCTCGGCTCATTATGGGCTCTATAAGAGGGGAATGGACCCCCCCACAAACCCTAGCCGTCATTTGAAGAAAGAAAGGAGTGCTCTCCCTCTCAAGTGGCTGCTCAAGGAAGGTCGGGGAAGGAGTCCAACCGCCGTCGCCGCCGCCACCGCCACTCCTTGCCCCGGCCACTGTTCTTCTCGATTGTCATCGCGACGCCGCCGCTGCCTCAGGCCGCCGCCGCCGACGCCGCCTCCGGAGCGTTGTGCCGCCATCCCCTCCGCCTCCCTCCACCGTTCGCGCTGCTCCCTGCTGCATCTTCTCTGCAGCTCCTCCACCATCTCCACCGTCTTCTTCCTTCAGCTCTACCTCACCTTCCCATCTCCGGCGATCTCCCCGTTGGGGTGCTGATAACACATAAATCTATGACCTTTAACTCTGAATTTTCATGAACATTTTGCTTAAAAGGAATATATTTATGTGTTATTATGATTAAATTGCTTAATTTTGCTTCATTATGCTTTTATGGTATTTCCTGGATTTTATAATATTTAAATATCTCTCTCAGATTATAAACTAACAAGGAAATGAATTTTGAAAGCAAAATATATCTTTTAGAATTTTAGAAATGATTTAAATGAATTTTAGGGCATCTTGAGGGCATATGTTTAATTACTCTAACTATTTCTTGCCTATTTATGACAGTCAGGGGCATATCTACAATTTTCGAAACTACAAGGTAAGTCAGGTAGAAGCCACCAGATTGCGACACGTGTCGCAATCTGGTAGTGGCGTTTTTAGTTAGTTTTATTATTATTATTTATTATTATAAC
The DNA here is from genome assembly GCA_024174645.1 of Lemna minuta. NCBI lineage: Eukaryota > Viridiplantae > Streptophyta > Magnoliopsida > Alismatales > Araceae > Lemna > Lemna minuta. The sequence continues at coordinate 7,917,751 of CM044105.1, forward strand.
TGTTAATTTGTTTGACGTTTACTCACCGTGCAGATGACGTGGACGGCAGCTGTCATTTTTGGCGGTAATGAGGAATGAGAGAGCGACGTGGCGCTCTCTCATTCGCCGCAAAAGAGAATCTGCGGCGAGTTAATCGCCGCAGGTCCTCTTCTTCTTCTTTTTCTTTTTTTGTCATTTAGCCCTGCGCTTTTGTCGTTTTGCCGATTCCGTTTTGTCGTTTTGTCGAATCAAACCTTGTATTAAATTATATTTTATTTCATCGTTACGGAATTCGCTGATATGTCGTTTCTTGTCGCGATTTCGTCATTTTATATTACCGCTTTTTATTTCGTCGTTTAGCGTCTTTCTCTTGTCATTTTGTTTACCTACATTTTGTCATTTTCTCCTTAAGCCTAATAAGAGAGCGACGTGGCGCTCTCTTATTGGCGCTCAATGAGGAATCTGCGGCAAAAGTAATCGCCGCAGATTCCTCTCGTCGGATTGCTTTCCCTATTAAAATAGTATTTAATTTTTACTTACCTATGTAGGTGAGGGCGCCGTCTTCTTTGACCACGAAGCGAGAATAAGAGAGCGACGTGGCGCTCTCTTATTCGCGCAAAGGAGAAGCGTGACTCACCTGCTTATTTTGTCCTTTTCTCACTTACTTATGTAGGGGACGTGGAGGAAATCTGGCGATTGGCTCTGCAGTGACGTGGCGCGATCTCGGGAGTTTGATGAAGGAAGACCGTTGACGCAAGAGATCACCCGATCAGACGTCTAGAAATGCTCGAAAAAGAAAGGGTGATATCTCATGATCTAGCCGTCCGATCAGGCTGAAATTTTGACGACAAGTTAATCTTACCGTGCTCTTCCCATCTGCATGGTTGAACTTTCCATTGGACTCCTGAAGTTCCCAAAAATCAATCTCAACCGTCGGATTGGGAGGAAGCCCTAACTCCTAAAAGTTCTCCTCCTCCACTCCGAATTCTCTTGTCTTTTGGCTCTCTCTTGACACCAGGTCACCAGCAGGAAAGGGGGAGAAGCTTAGGCCCAAGCTAGGCATCATCGGATGCTAGAGTTTGTTCTAGAGAAGGAGAACAAGAGGAGATCGACATCGTAGCGAATCAAGCACCACCTGGCCTAGGATTGGCACCAACACGGGGTTTGTGGGAAGATTATGAGGAGGGATTCTCTTGTAAGCCTTTTCCATGGATAATGTAGGACTTTTTCTTCTATTTTAATCATAGGTTATTGCATTTTTTTCCACAAATCATACCCAAACCACCTCATCTATCTCCATACTATTTCACCTCTCTTTTCTCCCCTTCGCTTCTCTTTTCTCACCTTCAATCAATCTCTACCCTTCTAATTCTCATCTCTTTTCCTCTAATTAGAACTACAGAAACATAATCTAACCAATTACATCCATTATCTTTATCAAATTCATCTTCTAATTTCTAATATCCTCCACTATAGGAATTCATCCCTTCTTCTACTTTCGTATCAACCCTCATTACCTAGATTCCTTGAGGATCGACCCTTGCTTACTACTGTCCTAAGTGAGGTATTATAAATGTATTGCATGAATTAGAACACACAACAACGATATAATCAAACCGAGTTTTAGTTCATTAGGTGCCATTCTCCTCCTCTTCCTCCTCACGCTCCTCCAACCTCCCTTGAGATTCCCCTCATGCTCCACCTCACCCACAAACTTTCCCTTCCCGCGCGCATTCTCGATTCCTCCATCGTCTCCCTCTCTGGAAAACTCTCGTGCGTCTCCTCTTCTCCCTGATTCCCCTCTCTCTCTCTCTCTGGGAATTTCCGTCACCCCGCACCATCATAGCCTTCCTCCCCGCAACAATACTCTTCCCCCTTCCCACCTCGACGACCTCCCTCAATCCGAATTCAACCTCGCCCAAATCCTGTTCTTCCCCCCCATTGCTGAAATTACACTACATCTCCAATTCGCAACCTGTCCCCCCGTCTAACCATTTCGCGAATCCCCATTCTTCCCGCCTCCTTCCCGATTTTCCCTACACATGCGGTGATCTTCCCCATCCCGAATTATCCTCTCGACTTTTCTCGCTTCTCCCCCTCTTTCTTCCCCTAATCTGCCATCTTAGCCCCGACCTGTGCCCAATTCAATCTTACCCATTCCCGTCTCCTTGCCTCATCCGAATTTCCACCCTACCGCCGCCGATTCCTGGCAATTCGTCCCAAATTCACACAGAACGCTCACCCGCCTCAGACGAAAACATTCCCGAATACAGCTGAGCTTCCCCTCCCGTCACCCGGCCTCAACAATTTTGGAGCCCAGTCGATTCCTTACTGCCGACCTACCGCACTCCCTACCTTCGTCGATCGTCCATCCCCAAATCATCCGCGATTCACGGACTTCATCCCACTCTGCACCTACCGCTTCCAAATTTGTCGCGACCCTATTCGCCTGCCCTCGACCCCCACTTCCAAAGTTAATTCCGCACGCGCTACCTCCACTCCCCTACCATCCAACTTCCATGTTGCCAAGTTATCCTCTTCCTCTCTCTCCGCTGACCTGAGGAATCCCCCCTCCCTCCCCAAGAATTCAGTTGCGCCCACGCCACTACTCTCCCCGTCGGGACGCCGACTGCGCGACCTGCCTTCAACAATCAACGCGCAAGATTTCAACCCGAGTTGGCCTGCGGGAATTACTCCTCCCTGTCGCCGTACTCGGGGAAACCTCTCGGATATTGCTTGCCGCCGTTGGACGATTCCAAGGCTCCTCCTAGACGTCCTCTCGATAGAAGATTCCGCTGGGAATCTTGCGCCATTGTGACCTGTCCGACGAGGTGGAATCCAGGCGCCATCTTCCCTAGCACCCCCCCGCATTGACCAAATTGTTCCGCATTGACCAAATTCCTCGCCCGCACAGGTTCTGTACTCAAGGTGGGATACGGATTCGCCTAGCGAACACCTAGCTTCTCCCCGTGCTCCTCCTCTCTTGTTGCCCTTGCACTCCCCGTCAGCAGCCTGCCCCCACGCTCGGCCTGCACACAAGTTAGTCTTCTTGGTCCGCTCCGCACTTGGGACCCGCCTGCACTGGTTGTTCGCGCCTGGATTCCCTCTTGCGAGGTCTGGCTGTCCTCGGTCGCCTAACGCTGGCCCGAGCTGCGTCCCTCCCTTCTCTCGATCGTCACTGCTCCCCGGGTCACTCCTTCCTGCGACGAGGGTTCCACAGAGCCCCTGATGGCGTCGATCCAGCCCGCCTCTACTGACCGTCCGTGCATCGTACGACGACCTCCTTCCTCACGACTGACCGGGCTCGCGCCCTGCACATTTCGCTGTTCCACGATGTCGCCCGCCCAGCCTTCTTCGGCCAACACTACCGAGCCGACTCTTCACGACGCCACGACCCACCGGGCTCGCGCCTCGCAGGTTAGCTCCGACCCCTCTTTTAATGTTAATTACTTTTTGAAGCATTTGCTTTACTCGTCTCCACCGCCGTTGGACGACGTAGATAGGCTAGAGCGGATATAGGTTCGAGATTTCTGTCGCGTATATCATGTCCGGTACCGGGCGTGGGCTGCAGCCTTTGAGCTACTCCACGACGAGGGACTTCCACGCCTCTGGACATGGATCGAGAGGATCTCACCCTACCCATCATCGCAAGTTTCCTCGAGTTACCCGGAGTTCACTCCGCTGATCGGCACGCATGCCTGTACTTAGGTTTAGGTTGGGTCTCTTACTTAGGGTATAGGACTTGCTTACCCGTAGGTTAGGGTTGACCGGCAATCCTTAGTCATCCTCAGATTCATTGATCAGGCACGAGGGTTTTCACCACGGCGTCCTGCATTAGATCTGCTCCTCATTTTTTTTCATACCTGAGCCCCCAGCCCTTTGTTCTCGCCACATAGCGGAGAATTTTCTTCACAGCAGCAAAGTGATCTTTCTGTGGCTCCTTCAAAAACCGACTTATGTAACCTATTGAAAATGTCAAGTCTGGAAAAGTATTGACCAAGTACCTAAGACTCCCAACGATACTTCAGTATGAGGTTGCATCTACAAGCGGCTCCTCGCTCCTCTTGCTTAGTTTTAGGCGCGTTGCCAACGGTACTTGATAGGGATTGCACCCTGCCATACCGCTCTTTTCCAGAATTTTTTTGGCGTAGGCTCCTTGGCTAATCGTGATGCCCGCCGCGGTCTGCCTGATTTCAATGCCGAGATAGTAGCGAAGCAGGCCGAGGTTGCTCATCCTGAACACGTCGGCCATCTCCATCTTAAACTCCTTGATGTCTTCACATCTGGCACCGATGATTACTAAGTCGTCGACGTATACTCCTACCACCAGTTGTGCCTCCCTGTTCTGCCTGGTGTAGATGGCAGGTTTCGAGGGACTCCTGTTGAATTTTAACGACAACAGTGTGTCGTCCAACTTCGCGTTCCAGGCCCTAGGTGCCTGATGCAAGCCATAGAGAGCCTTCTTGAGCTTGAAGACCTTGTGATCGTTGCCTTTTCTGATGAAATCGGCTTGCTGTTCTACGTAGACCTCCTCCTTGAGATTGCCATTCAAGAACGCCGACTTGACGTCCATGTGGTGGATCTCCCACCCCTCGTGCGCTGCAAGAGCGATGAGGAGGCGCATCGTGTCCAGCCGAGCCACAGGTGCGAATACCTCGTCATAGTCAATTCCCAAGCGCTGCGCATATCCCTTCACCACTAAGCGCTCCTTGTTTTTCGCCACGGCTCCATTTTCATCTCGTTTCACCTTGTACACCCATTTCAAACCGATCGCTCAACGACCATGTGGGAGGTCAACCAGGGACTAGGTGTGGTTCTCCTCGATTGACGACATCTCCTCCTCCATTGCCTTCCTCCAGCTTTGGTGGCGTTTTGCTTCAGCAAAAGAAGCTGGCTTATCAGAACTTACGTCGTGCAGCTCCTTTGCAATTAACGCTCTTGACGCGGGTCCACTCGGCGAGGTCAGCCCAATGATGTTGTCGATCTTGCAGAATCAGAGTGACGCGTCATCGTGATCAGCATCCAGGTAATCACTTTGGACACTGGGGGGAGTGGCGAACTCCACCTCCCTTCCCCCATCTTGATTTTCCACTGCTCCCCCAATGAAGTGCACGGAAGGCGGCGACATCGGCTCTGGTCCAGTTGCATCGTCATTAAGTACCTCAGTGGTGCCATCGAGCTCCGAAGGTACTTGTTTTTCAACGGCGTATTCCATAGTGAATACGTCGTCGTGACTGCCTGCATCCCTTTTCACTACGTCACTGTCCCAATCCCACTAGGCCATCTCGTCGAACACTATGTCCCGTGTCGCATGGACACGTTGCATGGTGGGATCGTAAGCTTAGTTGGCCCTTGATCCAGATTAGTAGCCGATGAAGATCATCTATCGGCCACGGTCCTCCAGCTTCTTGAGATGTGGAGTGGTGTTCAGAACGTAGGTGATGCAACCGAACACCCTCAGATGGTGCACCGTCGGTTTCTTCCCGTGCCACACTTAGAAAGGCGTCATGCCTTCCACATTCTTTGTCGGACACCAGTTCAGAAGGTATACCGCAGTAGCCACTGCGTCACCCCAAAAACAACCTAGCAGCCCCTTTGCCTTGAGCATGCTCCTCGTGGTTGCTACCACTGTGCCGTTCCTGCACTCGATGACGCCATTCTATTGCAGGCTGTAGGGCGCTGTGTGTTGGCGATGAATACCCTCTCCCATGCAGTACTCCGCGACCTCATGTGAAGTGAATTCGCCACCCCAATCGGTACAGAGTGCTCCCAGCTTCAGTTCTGACTCGCCTTCTGCATGTGCCTTAATCTCCTTGATAGCCTCCGGAGCACGGTCTTTTGAGGATAACATGACTACCCACATGTAACGGCTTCGATCATCCACAAGAAGTAGGAAATACTTGCTGCCGTTTGGCGTCTCTGGCGCAATCAGACCACACAGATTACCGTGTACCAGCTCTAGAATCCGTCGCGCTCGATACTCTCCCTTCTTGGGGAATGGCAACGGCTTCTGCTTGTGAGCGAGACATGCTTCACACAGCTGGTCTACCTGACCAACTTCCGGCAACCCGCGCACCAATTCCTCCTTAGCCATCTTCCGCAGCACAACCATGTTGACATGGCCGAGGTGGGTATTCCATTTCCACGCTTTTTCAACTCACCGCAGCACCAGGCACATCGGTCGAACTAGCTTGGCATGGAGAAGATACAATCTGTTCTTACCACGCATCACCTTTGCAAGGAGCTGTCCGCCTGGTTCGTGAACTTTCATCGCCCCATCCTTGATGTTGATATGGTATTCGGCCTCATCGAGTTGGCTGATGCTAACGATGTTTGTCGTCAATCGAGGAATGTAATACGCTCCTGAAAAAGACCAGTGGTCACCGTTCTTGCATAGGAACACGATTGCCCCTTTGCCTTTAATTCGCGCCACCGAATTGTCTGCGAAATGCACGGTCCCAACCACCGTCGTGTCCAGCTCGGTGAAGACTGTACGAGAACCCGTCATATGGTTCGTGGTGCCCGTGTCCAGGACCCACGTCTCCTCATCACGCACCTCCCTCTCTCCAAGGTGGGCAAAAACCTTCTCTTCCTGCAGATGGATCTCAGTTTGAGCTTCTTGTTTTTTTCTTCTTTGGCGGCCGCTTCATTGATGGGGACCCCTTTCTCGCTCGGCGGCGGTGGGCCTGCGCGCGGGAGCTGATCCTCTGCCTGTGGAGTCGTAGGATAACTTGGTGGAGCAGAGGTTAGTAGCGACTCTGTCGGCATGTCTATTTCAAACTTAACGAGAAGGAGCGAGGCCTCCTCCTCCTCCTTGACGACGTGTATGTGCTCCTTCTTTGGCTTGGAGCGGCAGTCACGGGCCTAGTGGCCTAGCTTCCCGCATTTTCTACACTCATCAGCGCTGGGCCGGCTTGATGACGAGCCCTTTTCGCTGCCACGGCCGCGCCCGCGCCCACACTTATGTTCGCCACGGTGCGCCATCATGATGCTACCTCTACTAGTTTTCTCAGCATCAGGCTTCTTTCGCCGTGCGTCCCATTCTTCCTCGGTCAAGTACAGCTTGCCGTCATGGTGCATCGCCGATGGTGGTGGCTTGAAGGCATCTTCCGCAGCCTTGAGCCGACCCGTCAAGTCTGTGACGGTGAGTGTCGACACGTCGAGCAGCGTCGTGATCGCGACTAGAATCTGCATGAAACGCTGGGGAACACTGCGGATTATTTTTTCCACTACTTGCGTCTCTACAACCTTGTCGCCGAGGGTGGTGAGAGTTGAAGCCATGCTGTTGAGACGCAGTGCATAGTCCTCAATAGACTCCCCATCCTTGAATGTTGCCCAGTCGAATTGCTGCCGCAAGTTCTGAGCCGACGTCTTTGACGAGACGAAACCGTGAGGTCGTCGATTTCAAGCGGTATCGCGTCAAAAAATTATACCGAACTTACCAATTTGATGAAAATGTATCGAATTCAAGGGTATAATGGTAAATACGGGTCGAATCCACAGGGAATTAAGCAATTTCTTGATGTAATCTTCAAATTTGATCAAATCGGACGAGAAATTGATGGTAGTAATTGGGGAAAATGGTTTTAAGAAAGTAGACTTCAAATCGATTCTACGGAGTCAAAAATCGTCCAATTTAGACTTGATTTTGCAGAGAAATCAAGATTTGAAGTGGAGCAAAAATTCGGAAGATCGAAATCGCGATTTTGAGCTAAATCTTATGAAATTGATCTCTAAATCCTAATCTAATCGAAAATTAAACATGATAGGGGGAGAAAACATGCAAAACCGCTTCCACTAAACTCGTTTTGCGATCAAATCACCGTGATTAAGCCGATTAATCGCGGAGATAATCAAGAACGCCTCGACGAACTTCAAGCTGCGATTTCTCACTCAATACTCCACCAAATCTCGACTTCTACCCCTCCTTGGACGCGGAGTTGAAAGAGGAAGAGGAAGAACTTGAGAGAAACGGGTGAGGGAGGTGTCTAGACAGTCAATTAAATTGATTCTCACTCGGATGCTTAAGAACGACGAAGAACACATAGTTTTATAGGGCAAAATTTCGTAACCGTCCGATCGTTTCGATCGACGGTTACGATGGATTGGTCCATCGTGGACCGTTTCGAAAATATCGTAGCTGTCCGATCGCGATGGACGGTCCAGATGTGATCGTAAGAGAGACGTTATAAAACGCCTTCGATTTCGCCCCTTCGATCTTGATCTGACGGCTGAGAGGCGATCCGCGTCGACGCATCTCGGCCGTTATAATGCTTCAATTTAACGCACGTGGCTTGATCGCGATCCGGTGGTCCGCGCTCCACACGATCGACGCGTGTCGATCGATCGACCCTTTAATCCGTCGCTCCACATTGCGCCACGTCGCCTACACGGTAAGTATGACACAGAATTTAGTCCCACACGAGAAATATTTAGGAAACCGTCGGGTTTATAACACCCGACGCTTTCTAAGGGTATGACCCTTCCCATAAAGGGAAGGACAAAGACCCCTTTTATATAATATAAGTATATAATATATAATATATATAGACGCGCCACGTAGGCGCGCTGCACGGGTCCGCGTGGCTCTGCCACGTGGCCTTGCGTGCCACGTCGCACCCGCATGGGCCCCGCGCGCTCTTTTGCATTTTTTAATATTTATTTTAATCTATTTTAAATCAAAATTAAATCAGAAAAATCAGGAAAAATCCAGAAAAAATCCCTAAAATTGTAAAAATCATATCTTTTAAAATACAACTCCAAATTAATCCAAATTTCTTTCATTTGATCCAAAATTTAATTATCTATTATTCTAAAAAGTCAAAATTTATAAATAATGAGAGTTTTAAATTTTATTTAAAAAATATAGTTATTTTTAAGAGATTTTAACTTAGGAAAATATAAATAAATGTCTATAAAGGCTTTCTCTCATTATTTTAACTCTAAAAACATCTATAATCTCAAAATAAAGATGGGTTATTAATTTATTCATCTTAAAATCATTATTTTTAACCCTTATTTAAAGTATTTTTGAGAATATAGTGACTTTTCATATAATAATAGAAAAATACATATAAGTATGATAACATGCATGAAAATGAAATCATTTATACTTAAATATGCTTCAAAAATCATGTTTTATGATGTAAATATAGCATGTTATCAGTCTTCTTTACGCGGTCATCTCCGATCCACATGGTGGTGATAGCCTCCCTGGCCTCCTTAGCTGTCTCCTTGTCTGCAATTACCGGCCACATTTCTGGTGGCACGACGTTGTAGAGCGCGTCGAGTGCTTGCATGTCTTTGTGGGGTTTGACGCCCCCTTTCTCAATGGCGGTTCAGAGCAACCGAACTCTGAGTTTGACCTTCATCAGCAGCGCCCAGTCGGAATAGTTGGTCTTGGTGAGCATTGGGAACACAGTCCCGACGCTCACCTCACGAATCACCCTCTGGACCACGCTTTCATTTCCTTCTGCCATTTTTCCTTCTCGATTTCACGTTCTCAATTCTAACAGCAGTTCCTTGCCGCAATCGAGTCCTACCTCCCCCAACCTGTGGCTTTGATACCACTTGTCAGGAATCTACTTATCGTCGGTAGTAGAGAGGTTGCAAGCCACCGAAACCAAGAGCCACAAAAACCACAGCAAAAGAAACCAACGAGAAACTATGAAATTCCATCTATGTTCGAACCATTACAGTCCTTTATACATACATACATACATACATACATACATACATACATATTGGTGAGTCTTTTCTTTCGTAATGAACTGTTGGTACCAGTCCACTATTTTTTCTCTGTGGACCGAAGATACATACATATATACATATGGACAAACAGTGATATATGCATCCATACATACATATAAACAAACAAATGTACACTAAGGTATACATTCATACATTCACACATACAACATACTAAAGGAACCATATACACATGTATATAGACTTATGTGTACGGAGATACGTACATACACACATACATGCATACATTTATACCTACATTCATACATACATATATACATAGATACATACATAGATACATACATACATACATACATACATACATACATACATAAATACAAACATACATGCATACATTCCTTCATATATACATACATAGATACATACATACATTGATATATGCATGCATACATGCATATAAACAAATGGATGTATACTAAATTATACATTCATACATATAACACATGTACAAATACACACCCAACCACCCACACACACTTACACATAGATAGAAATAGACATTTACAAGTACATCTGTACACACACTTTTAGGTTAATGCATCTATGCTCAAATACATACATGTATGTAATAGTTAGGTTCTGTCCATGTACATAAAAAGATAGACACACACATAAGCAGTTATACACATGAACAAGGCTATGAATACACATTGACGTACACATACAAATAACTATATTTACACACACATAATAAGGATTCGACATACGCAGAGAGACATCAAGATACACACTCATACACATGTATGCATGTATGTATACTTTCATGCTTTTCTATATTGATGCACAAATATTTATTCATGCATTGATTTGTAAATCTGTACATCCATTCATTCCTAGGTCTGCACATGCATGTGTGCAAATGGATTTGTACACATGTTTATCAATGCATGTGCACAATAGATGCATCCATACATGTCTACCTGTGACATTATTGGATATATTCACGCATTTGCAGATACACGCTTACAATTATCTATCGTAGATTCATATGTCAATCAGTGCATGTGTTCATATGTATGAGAAAGGGGACGTGTAGTCTTCAATGTGATCGCTTTTTACACGACCAGTGCTGCGTGAAAACATGCGACAAAGGAAAAACGGGAAAATAAACGAAGAAAGCTCAGACCTTTGGGAAGCTGTAGATGATTAGATCACGGGGAAATCGTAACTGGGCTGAGGCAGAGCAGGGAGGAGTTGAAGAAAGATGACATTCAATGAATGAGGTGGCGAACCGCGCGTTTGGGGTTTCCACTTTCTGCATCATTCATGGGCGAGACAGACGAAAGTACCCAATCGCGAGGTACAAATTATTTTGAGAGCGATGAAACGAGGAAATAGATCATGAATTCATGGTACCTGCGAATGAAGTCGACGGAGAAGATGCATAGATTTGGAAGCTGAAGGTGCACGAGCTCTTCCTACCTCCCTCTGTTACTCACCTCCATTGCTGCCAAAAAAATGAAGCAAGGCGCTCCCCGCACGAGAAATCAAAACTCATTACGTTAGTCGCACTGCGTTCTGATGCGCTTATAGGCGGCAGGCTACTTCATTTCCGCAACGGCTACTTTGCAACGGCTATTTACAATTTGAGTAAAATTTTGAAAATGATGTTTTGAAGATGCTCACAAGAATGTTTCTTTCCTTTTTCTTTCGCAATATAGGTTTCGAAAATGTGTCTACATCATCGCCGTTTAATCGACCTCGACGTCAAACAAGAGGATAGAGAGAGATAGAGAGAAAGTGAACGAGACAGAGGAATTATGAGAGAGAGAGAGAGATATTCTATTCTTGTCCATCCTTTTCTGCTTCTTGTTTTTCTATCAAAAAAGTATGACTATCAAAAAAACCCAGAAAACCCTCCCCGATATCTTACGATGACTCCATCTCACTCACGACTGGTTTGACTCTCTCAGTCATGGTTAGAACGACTCTCTCTCACTCACTCACGGCTGAAAAGAACTCTCTCACTCGCTGCTGCGATCTCCAAACACGCTCTTTCAGTCGGCATTCGAGTTATCTCCTGCAAATCTCAACCCCAAAAGGCCCTGGTTTGGAAATGATTCCGTCCTTAAGGTGCTTTGTGAATCGATTCCAGTGAAGGGTTCAAAAATTTTGAAAAATCCACTTTTTCGGATTTCTGTTTCTATCGCATTTTAAAAATCTCCTTTTAAGGGGTTTTAAAAAGTCAACTTGAGGCATATTTGTTCTTCACCTTGTAGGATCATGCGGGTTCATGAAAGAGCAACCTACTTGAAGCACGTGTGGATTGGTGACGAGGTTCAGGCAACTTTAGAGAGGCAAGCAAGCTTGCCTCTCTAAAGTGGACCCATGAGCCTCAAAGGATAGAAGGGAGCAGCGTGCAGAACTCAAGGAGTCAACCCATGAGAGACAGGATGAACAATTGCATACAGAAAGGCAGCGACGAAGTGAGGTCACTAATCAAGAGCGTGAGCACGTCAGATTGAAAGCTCATGTTTGAACTTTCATCAAACTAACCCAACCAATTAGTAATTGCTAATAAGGGGAGGGGGTGGTGTGTTAATAAGATGAGGAGTGACTCTAGAGGGACTGTCTCCATCTGGGATTAGTGTTGGGGGTTTGGATACTCTCTTCAGTATAGAAAATAGGGTGTATGAGTGACGTGAGAATTTAAGTGGATAATCAAAAAATTTATTAAATAATTATAAAAACATATTAAATATTCAAAAGATAATAATTCACCCCCTCTTAGTAAATTCACCATCCAGCTAGAGAATTTCAAGTTTTTCTTATTTTTTCTTCTTGTTCTGTTGTTTATTTTGCTTCTTCTTTTTCTTTTTCTATATATGTTCAATTTTTTTTCTTCATATTCTTCCAATTCTTTGTATTTCTCTCTTCTTTTGTTTCTGCCCCTTTATCCTCTTAATCTTGGTCTTCCTCTTTCTCTTCTTATTTTTGTAACATTTCTTGTTTTTGTGCTTTTCTTCTTCTTCTTCTCTGTGTATTTTCCTTATTATATTTGCTCTCCATATTATTTTTGCTCTTTTTATCGTTATTTTTCTCTTTTTTAGTCCTCTTTATTCCTTGACCACTCTTTCGATGTTCAAATATTAGTCTTTTGGTTTCTCTTCAACCTGTTATTCTTATTCTAAATTTCTTCTTCTTCCTATTCTTTTTCTTCTTATTTGTCTTCTTGCTCTTTTTCTTCTTTGCCATTGTTATCCTCTTTTGCTTCCTTCTTCCCAATCTTCCTCTACGTCATGTTCTTTGCCTTTTTCTATTGCAGATTTCCCTTCCTACTTTTCTTCTTCTTGTTCTTTATCATTTCCTTCCACATATTTCCCTTTCTATTTTTTCTTTCTCTTGCTCTTGTTATTTTTCTTCTTCTCCTGCATCTTGCCTTCAATCCTTTTCTTCTTTTTCCTCTTCTTCTTGTTATCCTTCAATATTTTATTTTTTATGTCAAGATTATTTTTTGTTTTTATTTTTATCCTTTTTTTTGTTTTTTCAACCTCATCTTATTCTGCAATGAGTTCTTTTGTTTTTATTCTTACTCTTTTGCCTTTTCTTCAACATCTTATTCTTATTCTATCTTTTCTTCTTCTTTTAATTTTTTTATTTATATTTCCCTTCCTCTTCTTTCTCTTCCTATTTTTATTGTTATTATTAATGTTTCTTATTTTTCTTCTATTTCCACGTATTAGTAGGCTTCTCTTTTGATTTAATCTCTCTCTCTCTCTCTCTTTCTTGCTCATTATATGGGATTGGCCGAATAATTCTTCCTCTCTCTCTTGATTTGTCCTTAACTCTGTGGATGCAGCTCCCTATTGATGGTTATGCTTAATGAAATTACATTAAGGTTTTCATCATCAGCCTTACAACAAAGGGGCATCAGCCCTACAAGAAGCACTCCCAACAGTGACGGTGCTTTTACATTGTTCCTTGCAAGTAAAAAACTAAATAAATGTAATTTGAAAATTAATTTTTTTAATGTAAAGTCATATAATAAATTATAGAAACTCAAAACTCGTTCTAAATTATCGAATTTCAATGAACCCTTTCATAAAAGGACTCTTCGATTAGTCAATCACTTAAAAACTATGTGTGAAAAAAATCCTCAGAAAATTAGAATTGATCCTACTTATTATATCAATCACAAAATAGTAAATTTACTAAAATCCTAAAGAATTAAAGACATAACCAAAAATTGTTTTAAAAAATTTAAATTGAAGACTAATACAGAACCCTTGCATGTTTATATTTGAGAGGAAAGATGAAATATGTGTATGCAATTATCTTACAATTTCAAAAAAGACAGTAAATAACAATTAAAGTTTCCATACATTCGATATTATCCATAAATAATTAAATGAGCACAATTACAAAAATGAAATGACATCGTAATATATCAAAATTACAAAAAATTTCCATCTTTTTTCCAAAAAGTTGTAGAGAAATATTAGGAAAGTTGAAGAAATCATTAATTATTTTCCAACTTAGAAAAAATGCTAAAAAATTGTTTTATGCGCATAAAAAATTTCAAGGTATATGAGGAAAAGTAAAATTTCTTTTATCTATGAAAACACATAATGAAGAAAAGAACAAAAAAATCAAAAATTAAATTTTGAAATCATAAAGAAATTCATACACCAACTGAAACATCCATCATATTTTAGAGCATACTAATCCATAAAACATGAATGACTTCAAAACACACACACATACATAATTTTTCAAAACACACTTACCAATATATCCAAAAATACACATAAAAATTTCTATATATATACAAACATATGTGCAAACAAGCATATAAATTGAGGTACAAGGATACTGACATGCATATATTCTCGTACACATTTTGTTATTCATGCATTTAGATACATAGATACATAAAAAAATACACACATAAACAAAGACACAGATACAGAGATATCTACAAAATATATACACGTAAATACATATATGCATTCATACTTATATACATACATATGTACATGCCTATAGATATGCAAACAGATAGACATACATACATACAAGCATACATACGTAAATACATATGCACTTGCATGCATGCATACAATACACACATACACTCATACATTCTCATACACATTTACCCAGACATGCTTATGCACATATGTATGTAGATATACACCAATACCCAAACATCTATATATATATTTATATATTCATATATTCATTCAAAAATACAACTAGAAATATCTACACACATACGGACGTAGATATAAACATACAAACATACATAGCTATATGCAAACATATGTTCTCTTAAACATTCACTTTTTTATGCATAAATAGAGAAATGCATATAGAGATATATATATATACATTCATTCACAGATATATACCCATACATACATCCATCTATACATACATACCTACATCAATGCACACATATACATAGACATACAAATATATATATATATATATATATTATACGTGTATAGACAAACATACAGATATGTTTATATAGATAAAAATATAGATACATACATACATACATGCATACATACATACATACCTATATATGTATCGACATACATACACATATTTTTTTTTGCAAAGATACATAGATGCATACATAGACACCAAAAGCACGTACATAATAAGATATATACATAACTACATCCATACATACATACATACATACATACATACAAAAACATGCATACATGCAAATATACACATAATAACACATAGATAATAAAGTAGAGATAAACATGCATACATATATACGTGTATACAAACATACATACCTACATACATACATTTATTAATTCATTCATTTAGTTATCCGTTCACTCATAAATGCATAAATACCTGCATAAATAAATAAATACAAACATTGATAAAAGCATACCCACATACAAACATACAAACACACATACGTAAATACGTACACACAAAGATACATACAAAAATACATTGATACATGCATCTATACATAAATATATACATAAATAGACACACACAAAACAGATAGATACAGATATGGGGAGGAACATGCATACATAGTATACATGTATACAAACATATACACATATATACATTCATTTATGCCTTCCTTCATTTTGTCATTCATTCACATATACATGAAAAAATCACCTACATAAATACATGTGTAGATTCAAATCAAAAGATACCTACCTACACAGATGCAAACACAAATACATGCTAAAAAATGTTTACTTTTTACTTGCAGAAACACACACATGCTTATATACATAAATACATACATACATACATGCATGCATACATACATACATACATACATACATCCATCCATACATACATACATCCATACATACAGATTCATGCATGCATGCATACATATCGCATCCTCGCCTTTGATCCATTTGATCTAATTAGAAATTTTCTATCGCATTCTTCTCTTCTCTCACTGTTTCGTGAAGAAGTATCGGGTCGCCACTAATAGAAAACAAATAGCACCAAGTTTCTCTATTCCGTGGCCAACTTCTTCTCCAAGTTCTCTGGCGCGCGCAGCAGGTGAAGGTCTCCCTCTCCGTGTCTGCTGACTTCATATTTAGGCAGAGTTTCTGCTTTGTAACCTGGAGATTAATTGTAGTCCGCTGACCTCGGAGCTAACTTGCAGATTTAGGTCAGTTTTCTCGTCGGTCCCTCGCCTTTGATCCATTTGATCTAATGCAAAATTTAGCAAAGTTTGAGGTTTTCATGTTTTTGGTGGTTCCTAGGTGAGTTTTTATTTTGTTATTAGTGGTGGAAGAACGATTAATCGTTGCTCGCTGATTAATGGTTTACTATGTCAATTTTTTCCCCTTCTAATTAATTCCACATTACAGACTGATGGAGCAGCCTCAGAGGGGGCGTGGAGGGAGAGGAAGAGGTCGGGGAAGAGAAGGGGGAGTTAGCAGTGGAGGAGGATCAGGGACACAAAGAAGAAAGTAGAACAACTGTGCTTGTTGAGCCGATTTGCCAGCCTTCTACATCGAGTTAACTTCCTCAATCACCTCCAAGGGGGAGTTAGCAGGGGAAGAGGATCAAGGACATCGAGAAGAAAGTAGAACAACGGTGCCTGTTGAGCCGATTTTCCAGCCTTCTACATTGGGTTCACTTCCTCGATCACCTCCACTAGGCAGTTGATCCGGAGATCAGATCTCTGAGCAGCGATGTGCTCCGGCAGTTGCATATTGAACCGGGTTGAAACTCCGGTTAGTGTTTCGCAGTCTTCCGCAAAAAGCATTCGACCGCTGTTACAATCGGGATTCACGACTCTTGGGACCAAGGTCACTGTAGCCACTAATCATTTTCCTATTAAGGGTCTCGTTACTAGAAATATATCACTACCATGTAAGTTCTTGGTGTCGCTGGAATGTTAGTTTCATATGAATATCGTCTATGCGTTGACTAATTTTCTAAATTTCAGTTTTGATGATATTTTTGTCATTAATAGTGTACTCTAACAATGAATGGGGTTCCTCTTTTATTTCACAACATATCCAATATATTGGTTCCTTTCTTCAGTTTTTTTTTAAAGATTTATCACATCTAAGCTGGCCTATTTGAGTATTAGTTTTGTTTTTAAAAGATTTATTTTTCTTCCGACTTTACCCCTCTGTATACATTACGATTATGATTTTGATGAGCAAAGATCTGATCTGTTTCAGATCGGGTAGCCACTAGTATACATATATTTATATATAGACAAACCTACATATATACATATGTACATACATTTATCCATATAAACATACAAAAAAATAGTATGCACATGCTTATATACATAAATATATACACACGCAAACACACACACACACACACACACATTCATACATACAAGCCTATATACATAAATATACACACACATGCACACACACACATGCACATATAAACGCGCACACACACGCACGCACACACACACACATGCACACACACACGCGCACACACACGCGCACACACGCGCGCACACACACACACACATTCATACGTACAAACCTATATACAAAAATATACATGCGCACACACACACACCCACACAGCCACACCCACACACCCACACACACATGCACATACACACACACACACACATGCACACACACACACACGCATACACACACACGTATGCATACATCATACACACAAACCTATATACATAAAGATATGCATACATTCATACATACAAGCCTATATACATAAATATACACATACGTTCATACTTATAAACCTATATATATATATGCACATAAATGTATACATATATACCTATGTACATACATACACATACATAGATATATACATAATATATACACATATACATTCATACATACATACATACATATGTACATGCATAGATTAATAAATCCATATATACATTAATACATGTAGACACACATATACATGTACACTCATATACACAAGACACACACTTTGCGCACAGTCACATACCCACACACATGTGTACATATGTACATACATATGTACCCACATACACAAAAAATTACAAAAAATATTTACATGTACACATACATACAAGCACGTGGACATACAAAGATATCATTCACACATACATACATACACACTTACAAACATACAAACACACACATACACACATGCATAGATATGTACACACTTACATGCACATATACACTCATAAACACATACAAAGACACACGTATATAGACGTATACATGCATATGTTCTCACATCCACCAATACGCACATTCATCTATACATGCATACATACATGACCACTTGCATAAAATACATATATAGGTGCATGCATACAGCCATACTTACCAACATATATGCATACATTATACATACGTACATGCATATACACATACATACATAGATGCATACATACACACAAAGGTACATACATACAAAGATACACACATAACTACATGCATACATACAAACATACACACATAAACATACATACATGCAAACAAACATAATAACACATAGATAATGATAGAGAGACAAACATGCATACATATATACATGTGTACAAACATACATATATACATACATTTATTCATTTAGTAATTGGTTCGCTCATATATGCATAACTACCTGAATAAATACATAAATACGAACAATGATAAAAGCATACCCACATACATATACATACATACAAATACACATAGATAACACCATACCCACATACATACATACAAATACACATAGATAACACCATACCCACATACATACACAAACACACATAGATAATTACATACAAGCAAAGATACATACATAAATACATTCATGCATGCATACAAATATAGAGTCATAAATACATACACACATTCACATATAGACATAGATTTGGGGACAAACCTGCATGCATATATACATGTATACAAACATATACACACATACATACATTCATACATGCCTTCATTCATTTAGTCATTCATTCTTACATACATGAATAAATACATACATAAATACATGGGTAGATTCAAATCCAAACATATCTACCTTTACATGCATACACAAATACATGCTCATAAATGTTTACTTTTTGCATGCAAAACCACACACATGCTTATATACATACATACATACATACATACATACATACATAAATACATACATAAATATATACATTCACAGTTAAGTACATGCAAATCTACATACATACACATATACTTGTATATAGACAAACCTACATAGATATACGCATACATACATTTATGCATATAAACATACAGGTATGCACATACATACACATACACTTACATATATTCATACAATAAATACATAAATACATACAAACACACACAAATAGAAAAATAGAAAAACATTGAGTCATAAATAAATAAAATATCTAATTACATACCTATGTCCATAAAAGCCTACATACAAGCATACCTCTATACATGCATATCTAACATAAATACATACACATATCTATACATATATGCATACATACATATATACAGACATACATATATACCTAAACATATACCTACATACATTTCCACAATCTCATACACATTAACTTCTACAGCTAGACACACATTCACCATACAAACATTAACAGAAATAGACAAACATAAATAGAAGCATATTACAAATATACAAACATTAACAAAAATAGACAAACATAGATCGATCAATATTACAGACATACATTCATGTACTTTAATACACATTTAACTATACGTGCATACATACATATATACAGACATTCATACCTACATACATACATACATTCCTACATACATACATGCCTACATACATTTATACATATGTTGAGGATCTTTAGAATAAATACTTTGCTATCGGGGCAACCGGTGCCCCGAAGGAATCTTGGGCAACCCAAATTAAACGGGGGAAAATTTTCCCCCGTTTAATTTTCCCCCGCTTTTTTCGGGCTCCCTCTTACATATCTCTCTCTCTATTTGGGCTCCCTCTCTCTCTCTCTCTCTTCCATCGAGAGAGAGATCTTCAGGCTCTCTCTCTCTCTCTCTCTCTCTCTCTTTCTCTCTCTCTCTCTCTTCCATCGCCCAGCCCGGCTGACGCCACCACTGCCTCTTCCTCCCGCCGCCTCCGCCTCTTGCTACTGGCGGCTCCACCTCTTCGGGCTGTCTCTCTCTCTTCCATCGTACAGCCCTGACCTCTGCCTCCCGCCAAGGTCATTGCCCCTTTGAGGCCACCGCTGAAGAGCAGCAGAAGAGCTGCTGGAGGCGACGGAGAATGCGGACGGAAGATATCTTCTAGCAAAAGTCCAGGTCAACGCTTTGCTCGCGACCGGCGCGGGACTGAAGAACGATGAGAGCAAGCTCATTGACTTCACATGATACCCCGTCGTGGGGAACCAAAGTGACATGCAGTCCTAGGATTTATCTAAGAAAGTTTGCCCACATTTTTGCTCTCATGTAGCTGTGAAGGCAGCTGTCTCGGCATCCGAGAAGTTGACTCCAACGCTGGTAATGAGAGGGATGGTTCTGCATTCTTTCAGCACTTATTTATCTGATTTATTAATATTTGTGTGCCGTTTCAGGTAAGAACTCCTAGCAATGCTGCGGCAATGTTCTTTGGTACACAGGAAAAGTGTGGTACTTATGGGAAAACATCGTATCCTCTTGAAATGGTGCACTTTAGAAATTTAAATATAATTAACGTTTATTGTGGATGACCCAGTCAATATGTTTCTTGACCACTTTCACGGGATAATAATGAAACAGATAATTACGTACATCATTGATATTATTTATCCTATTCAGCGTGTCGTCCGTAAATTCTGAGGAAAAAGGGTTGTAAAGAAGCAGTCTAAAAAGACGGAGAAGTGGATGTTCCTCTCTCTCTCTCTCTCTTGTTCTCTCTCCTCTCCAAATAGAGGCAAGGAGGAGGATGTTGATGAGAGAAGAGGAAATCGACGATAACAATGGGCAGGAGATAAAAGCTGTTAGGGGTAGAACTGATGAAGGGGCATAGAAAACTGATGTAAGCCTGGTCCAAGTGAGAGGAATGGGAGGAGAAGTGCAATTTGAGATAGAGGTGACGACGGAGGAAGACTGTAAGTGAAGCGCTTAAGGAGTGAGAGAAAGTTGAGACTCCTATATCGCCGATCTCCATCCCTATTTGTCTCTCTCTATCACCTCTGTCTCTATCTTTCATTTATGTGACACAAATATTTACAAGAAACTCAGATAGAAAAATGTTCAGGTGACGGTGGGAGGAGAATCGTACCACAAAAGGTGCTTTAAGTGCATCCACGGCGGGTGTTTTGATATCGCCGTCAAACTACGTAGCGCTGGAAGGAGTGCTCTACTACAAGCCTCACTTTTCTCAACTTTTCAAGGAGAAGGGCAGTTACAACCACATCATCCAGTCCGCTTCCCTCAAGCGCTCCCTGGTGCCGCCACCCCCACCCGCCCTCTGACCTTGTCTTTCCTTTGTCTTCGTCAACTCTTGTTTTTCTATTGACCACTGCTGGCATCTTGGACGCGGACCTTGAATTATTAGCTTTGTTGTCTTGCTTTACCTCCATTTGAATTTTCAGCATCTCGCATCCCCCTTCCCCTCTTATTTCATTATTGGGCTTGGAGTGTAGCTCAGAGAGAGAGAGAGAGAGAGAGAGATGCGGATTGAAACAGAGCGAGAGTCGCGGCGGGCGCGCAAATCCCGTAACTAGTGATAATGGGAGTTCCATGGAATGATTCCGAGAGTTATGCAGTTTGTTCTGCCAATCTGGGGAGACGGGTAGAAGCCACTGCCACGAAAGAGATAAGGGACCCTCCCCCGTATCCATTTAAACGCCCTGCTAGAGCACTTTGGACGACGTTCTGTACCAAAGAAACCGGACGAAGAGCGATCTGGAAACAAGAACTATGGTGTACTTCGACCGCCCCACTAGAGAGGACTCGCCTAGCCCGCCGCCGCCGCTGCCTTCCTGGAAGCGTCTCCAGATAACTTCTCCGCAGACTGCCTCGCGAAGGAGGTGGCAGAGGCCACTTCTTCTACTTCCCTGGAGGTGGGGGCAGATGCGGGAGCGGGAGGGGGAGGCCAAGGTCTCGATTTCTTTTTCTTTTTTTTCGCGTTTTTGGATGCCGATGGCTTATATACCGGTTGCCCCATATTCCTTCGGGGCAACCGGTTGCGCCCGTAGCAGAGTCCTTAAAATAAAGGAGTCTAACTTATGTATTCAACTAAGCTTAAGTATCCACCAAGAGTCTAGGGATGAGATTAGACAAAACCCACTAACAAATTAGAGAAAAACAACCTTCTTAAATGGGATGACAAATGTTCACAATAGAGATCCAAAACAGCTAGGACAACAGGAGGAAAGAGAACAAGTTCACTAAAGGGACTAACCAACAAGAAGAGCCACACTTGTGTCACCTCTTCACAAAGCTTCTTCCAAAGATGCTATGTTGCCCTCTCTCTTTTCTCCAACTATTCGAGTAGCTCGACCCTTCCTTCACAAGGATTTCACTCCCTTATGATACTCTTGAGTTGCTTCCTTTTTGGTTGCTCAAGCTTGAAGTGAGCTCCTCCTTTTATAAAGCTCCTTAGAAGCTTCTAGAGACTCTCTCTCTAGAAGATGTCCATAACTTTCTAGAACAGCTAGAAAGTTCCACAAGCTTCCATAATCTTCTAGGGTAATCTAGAAGACTCCACAAGCTTCTAGGAGAAGCATTAAATATTCTAGAAGTACCTAGAAGATTCTAGAAACATCTAGAAGATTCTAGAAGCATCTAGAAGATTTTAGAAAACTCTAGAACATTTCGGAAGCTTATAGATTAGAGAGTTGACCAAGTCAACCCTCACAAATCTCCAACTTTGGCTTGGTCAACATGGCTTCAAAAGGACAAGGTATTTTAGCTCCGATAATATCCAAGCATTTCTTGAACTTTGTCGCTGGAAGAGTCTTGGTCAACATGTCGGCTGGGTTATCCTCGGTGCTGATCTTATGCACGATAATTTCACCTTGTGCCACAATATCTCTAACAAATTGATAACAGACATCGATATTTTTAGTCCTTTCATGGTGCATAGGATCTTTAGTCAAATGTATGGCACTTTGACTATCACAATGCACTATAGTTGCCCCTTGACATGAGTACAATTCACTAACCAATCCTCTTAACCATATTGATTCCTTTATTGCCTCTGTAATCGCCATAAATTCAGCCTCGGTAGTAGATAAGGCAATTGTAGGCTGTAAAGTAGCCTTCCAAGTAACATCGCCTCCTCCAATGGTGAACACATAGCCGGTAAGAGACCTTTTTTGGTCAAGGTCTCCAGCATAATCTGAATCAACATAACCACATAGAGTATCTTTTTGTCTCCCAAACTCTGAACAAGTATCAATGGTGCCTCGTAGATATCAAAATATCCATTTTACTTCATGCCAATGAGCTTTCCCGGGATTAGCCATATATCTGCTAACAACACTAACTGCACGAGAAATGTCTGGACGAGTGCATACCATTGAATACATCAAGCTGCCAACTGCACTAGAGTATGGGACCTTTGCCATATAACTCTCTTCTTTCGTAGTCTTTGGTGCTAATGAGCTTGAAATCTTAAAGTGAGCAGCGAGAGGTGTGGCCACAGGCTTTGAATCCCACGTATCAAAGCGTTTTAAAACCTTTTCAATGTACTTTGATTGGGATAGATATAACTTACGTGCCCTTCTATTCCTTTCAATTTCCATTCGAAGGATCTTCTTTGCTGCTCCTAAATCTTTCATCTCAAATTCCTTGCTAAGCTTCTCTTTAAGCTTGTTGATTTCAGATATCTCCTTTGCTGCGATTAAAATATCGTCCACATAAAGCAGCAAGTAAACAAAAGAGTTATTTGAAAACCTCATAAGGTAGACGCAATGGTCATATTTACTATTTATAAATCCGGCTCTTGTCATAAATGCTTTAGTCCATATAGAGATTTCTTTAGCAAACACACATGGTCCTCCTTACCTTTGAGTTCAGAACCTTCGGGTTGCTGCAAGTAAATTTCCTCATCGAGATCTTCATGAAGAAAGGCAGTTTTGACATCCATTTGCTCTAACTCCAAGTCATGGGATGCAACAAGTGCCAACAAGACACGTATCGAGGTATGTTTTACCACAGGGGGAAATACATCATTATAGTCAACCCCTTCCACTTGACTATAACCCTTTGCAACCAAACGTGCCTTATATTTTTCACCTTCTATGCTTGAAGTTTCACCTTTCTTCTTATAGATCCATTGGCAACCAACAATTTTCTTGTCTTTTGGAGGCATGACAAGATCCCATGTGTGATTCTTGTGAAGAGATTCCATCTCTTCCTTCATGGCCAACAACCATTTTTTACCTTCACGAGAGATTATGGCTTCTTTATAACTTTTGGGTTCATCTTGAATAGTTTCTTCTGCAATAGAAAGTGCATAAGATACCATGTTATCAAAACCATACCTCAATGTTGGCCTTAATTCTCTTCTTCCACGATCTCTTGCGATAGAATAACTCAGAGGACTTATACTTGTCTCATGGGAATCGGGTATTGAAGTTTCTTCTTGCATCTGTGAGGGTTGTTGGGTCCCCATATCTTCAAACTCCACCTTCTTTGATACATTGTCCTGAATACTTGTATCAATTTTGGAAGTAATCTCTTCCTTTTTCCGCAAAAGAGCAGATTCATTAAAAGTGACATTCCTCTCAGTTATAAGCTTGGGAGATTTCGGATCAAGTGACGATAATTGGTATCCCTCGACTCCCAAAGCGTAACCAAGGAAGATGAACTTCTTTGCTCTTGGCTCTAGCTTGCCTTGATTAATGTGAAAGTATGCAGGACAACCAAATACTCTTAAATTAGAGTAGTATGAAGGATTACCTGACCATACCTGCTTTGGAGTTTTAAAGTCAATAGCAGATGCAGGTGATCAATTCACAATGTAGCAAGCTGTTGAGACAGCTTATGCCCAAAAGTCCTTACTAAGGCCTGCATTTAGTAACATGCAGCACATTCTCTCAAGCAAGGTTATATCAATACCCTCTTTTGTTGTGGTGTGTGACACACTGTTCGATGCCTTGCAATACCCTCGTCCCTACAAAATTCATCAAACTCACATGAACAAAATTCCATACCATTATCAGTACGCAACCTCTTGATTTTCTTACCCGTTTGATTTTCAACGAGCGCCGGCCATTGTTTGAAGACCTTGAAAACCTCGCTTTTCTGCTTTAACATATATACCCACACCTTCCAAGAGAAATCATCAATGAAGGTGACAAAGTAATTAGCACCACCTTTCGAAGGGACTCGAGAAGGACCCCACACATCAGAGTGGATATAGTCGAGTGTGCCTTGAGTTCTATGAATTGATGTACCAAAGGTAATACGTTTTTGTTTCCCAAGAACACAATGTTCGCAGAATTTCACCTTGCTAATGCTTTGACCACATAGCAAGCCTCTCTTACTCAACAATTCCAATCCCTTTTGGCTCATGTGCCCCAGCCTCATATGTCGTAACTTTGTGATGTCCTCTACCATAGGAGTAGTTGCCGCATAAACTTCACCGATACATGTAGTGCCCATAAGAGTATATATGCCACGAGATAATTGGCCTTTCAAGACAACTAGAGTACCTTTGGAGACTTTCAAGATGCCACCTTCTCCTGAGTATCGATAGCCTTTTGCATCAAGTGTGCTCAAGGAGATGAGGTTCTGTTTTAAAGATGTCTAACCTCTGTCAAAGTTCTCACAACACCATTATGCATCTTGATCTTGACTGAACCAATCCCAATAATCTTGCATGGAGCATCGTTCCCCATCAAGAAAACTCCTCCATCAATAGGTTCATATGTGGAGAAGAATTCTCTATTAGGTGTCACGTGATGTGTACACCCCGAATCTAAAATCCAATCATCTTTAGATCTAACGGTGCTTATTCAGAGAACAAACTCACTTACCTCCTTTTCCTTGGCCACATTTGCCTCTACCATGCCTTCGGGTCTTTTTGAAGAATTGCTTTCTGAGCTTTGTTGCTTCTTTTGAAGCTTCCAACAATCGGCCTTGATGTGTCCTTTCTTCTTACAATAATTCCAGGACTTATCCTTATGTCTTGATTTTGATCTTGATACCTTTTTATCTCCTTATGGCTCCTTTCTTTAGGACGCCGTCTTGACACAAAAGCCTCAAGATCTTGCCCTTCACCACTCCCACCTGTGAGTCGTTTGTCCAAAATATCTTTAGACAATAAGGCTGCTTTCACATCCTTCAAAGTGATGGACTCTCTTTCATAAAGCAAAGTTTCCCTTAAATGCTTATACGAAGGTGGTAATGAACAAAGTAGTTGGAGAGCTTGATCTTCATCATCTATCTTGATATCAACATTCTCCAAGTCCGTGACAATGGAGTTGAATTCCTCAATATGACCTTTGATAGAAGCTCCCTCGGACATCCTCAGCATTATAAACTTTTGCTTCAAATGAAGCTTTCCCGTGAGAGATTTAGTCATCTATAATTACTCTAACTTGGACCATAGTCATATTGCCATCAAACTTCTCAATATCAAACTTAGTAGATATCTTAGGCTCCAAGGACTACCTCAACATATATAAGAACATCAATCCATACATACATCCACAAACACATCCATACATCCATGCATGCATGCATACATACATATATACATACATACATGTTTACCTGCCTACATACATACATACATATATACAAACATTCACACACACATACATACATACATACATACATACATACATACATACATACATACGTAAAGGCATACATTCATAAATACACTTATACACGCATACATACATACATACATACATACATACATATATACATACATATATACATACATACATACATACATACGTACATACATACGTACATACATACATACATACATACCTACATACATACATACATACATACATACATACATACGTACATACCTGCATACACATATACATACATTCATTCATACATATAGACATACAACCATACAAACATACATGCATACATACATACCTATATAGAGACATATATACTTACGATCATACATACATACATACATACATACAAACATACATACATGCATTCATGCGTATATAGGTACATTCATACATACATACATACATGCATAATACATTCATACATACAGAAAGATATTCTTACATACATTCATGCATACATACATACATACTTACATACAAAATTCATATATACGTACATTCATACATACATACATACATACATACATACAAATATACATAGAAACAGTGATACATGCATTCATGCATGCATGGACACATAAATACATAAATATCTACATACAAACACACATACATAGATACAAACATACACACATACATAGATACATATATACCTAAACATATGCATATATACATATACAAGCACATACCTATATACATATATACCCACATACATTTCCACAATATGATGCATACTAACTTCTACAGCTAGACACACAATCATCATACAATTATTAACATAAATAGACAAACAGAAATCAATGTGTATTACATACATACAAACATTAACAGAAATAGAAAAACGCACATAGATGCATATTACAGACATACATTCATGGATTCTAATACATATTTAACCATACGTGCATACATACAAATATAAATACATACAAATATACAAATATTCATAAATACATACATACATTCCTGCATACATACATGCAGACATACATATATACGGACATCAATACATACATACATACATACATACATCCATACATGCATATATACATGCATACATACAAACATACATATATGAGTACATTCAAACATACATACATACATACATACATATATACATACATATATACCTACATTCATGCATACATGCACAATTAAATACATATATACATACATACATACATACATACATAAAGACATACATTCATGCATACATTTATATATATGCATATATACATACATACATACATACATACATACATACATAAAGACATACATTCATACATACATTTATATATATGCACCTACATATAAAAATAGAGACATACATGCATAGCTACATACCTACATACATATATACATTCATAGATACATACATATATACGTACATACATACGTACATACGTACATACATACATACATATATAAATACATTCATGCATACATATATCTATAAATACATACATACATACATACATATCGGTGAGTCTTTTTTTCGTGATGAACTGTTGGTACCAGTCCTATATTTTTTCAATGTGGACCGAAGATACAGGTATTTATACATATGTACATATAGTGATATATGCATCCATACATACATATCAACAAACAAATGTACACTAAGGTATACATTCATACATCCACACATACAACATCCTAAATGAACCATATACACATGTACATACATAGACTTATGTGTACAAAGATACGTACATACACACATTCATGCATACATTTATACGTATATTCATACATACATTCATACATACATATATACATAGATACATACATATATATGTACATACTACATACTACATACATACATACATAAATAAATACATAAATACATACATACATACATACATACATACATACAGATATACGTATATACAAAAAGTCATACATACATACATGCATAAATTTATTCATACTTCTATACGTACATTTATACATACATACATACATTCATACATATAGATACATACATACATTCATACATAGATATGTTCATTCATACGTACAAAAATAGATACATAAATACATACATACATGCATGGATACATACATACATACACACATAGATATGTTCATTCATACGTACAAAAATAGATACATAAATACATACATACATGCATGGATACATACATACATACACACATACATTAATACATACATGCATACATGGGTATATACATACATACCTAGATACATAGATGCATAGCTATATACATGGACACATATATATATATATATATATACATACATACATATGTACATTCATATATACATACATACATATGTACATTCATATATACATACGTACGTACATACATAGATACATACATACATACATACATACATACATACATACGTACGTACATAGATACATAGATACATACATACATGCATACATACATACATATATACATACATACATACATACATACATACATACAACCATACATACATACATACACACTTACATACACACTTACATACATAGAAACATACATGCATATATACATACATACATACATACATACATACATACATACACACATACATACATACATTCCTTCATATATACATACATAGATACATACATACATTGATATATGCATGCATACATGCATATAAACAAACGGATGTATACTAAATTATACATTCATACATATACACATACAACATACAACATGAAACATATACACATGTACATATACACACCCACCCACCCACACACACTTACACATATATAGATATAGACATTTACGTGTACATCTGTACACACACTTTTAGTTTAATGCATCTATGCTCATATACATACATGTATGTAATAGTTAGGTTCTGTCCATGTACATAAAAAGATAGACACACACATAAGCCGTTATACACAGGAACCAGGCTATGAATACACATTGACGTACACATACAAATAACTATATGTACACACACGTAATAAGGATTCGACATACATATATAGACACTAAGATACATGCATAAATATTTATTCATGCATATATTTGTAAATATGTACATCCATTCATTCATAGGTCTACACATGCATGTGTGCATATGGATTTGTACACATGTTTATTCATGCTCGTGCACATCTTTCGATAGATGCATACATACATGTCTACCTGTGACATTAATGGATATATTCACGCATTTGCAGATACACGCTTACAATAATCTATCGTAGATTCATATGTCTATCAGTGCATGTGTTCATATGTATGAGAAAGGGGACGCGTAGTCTTCAATGTGACCGCTTTTTACACGACCAGTGCTGCGTGAAAATATGCGACAAAGGAAAAACGGGAAAATAAACGAAGAAAACTCAGACCTTTGGGAAGCTGTAGATGATTTGATCACGGGGAAATCGTCACTGGGCTGAGGCAGAGCAGGGAGGAGTTGAAGAAAGACGACATTCAATGTATGAGGTGGCGAACCGGGCGTTTGCTAAGCTGAGAAACATTTCTCGATCAGGGTTTCCACTTTCTGCATCATTCATGGGCGAGACAGACGAAAGTACCGAATCGGGAGGTACAAATTATTTTGAGAGCGATGAAACAAGGAAATAGATCATGGATCTATGGTACCTGCGAATGAAGTCGACGGAGAAGATGCATAGATTTGGAAGCTGAAGGTGCACGAGCTCTTCCTACCTCCCTCTGTTACTCACCTCCATTGCTGCCAAAAAAATGAAGCAAGGCGCTCCCCGCACGAGAAATCAAAACTCATTACGTTAGTCGCACTGCGTTCTGATGCGCTTATAGGCGGCAGGCTACTTCATTTCCGCAACGGCTACTTTGCAACGGCTATTTACAATTTGAGTAAAATTTTGAAAATGATGTTTTGAAGATGCTCACAAGAATGTTTCTTTCCTTTTTCTTTCGCAATATAGGTTTCGAAAATGTGTCTACATCATCGCCGTTTAATCGACCTCGACGTCAAACAAGAGGATAGAGAGAGATAGAGAGAAAGTGAACGAGACAGAGGAATTATGAGAGAGAGAGAGAGATATTCTATTCTTGTCCATCCTTTTCTGCTTCTTGTTTTTCTATCAAAAAAGTATGACTATCAAAAAACCCAGAAAACCCTCCCCGATATCTTACGATGACTCCATCTCACTCACGACTGGTTTGACTCTCTCAGTCATGGTTAGAACGACTCTCTCTCACTCACTCACGGCTGAAAAGAACTCTCTCACTCGCTGCTGCGATCTCCAAACACGCTCTTTCAGTCGGCATTCGAGTTATCTCCTGCAAATCTCAACCCCAAAAGGCCCTGGTTTGGAAATGATTCCGTCCTTAAGGTGCTTTGTGAATCGATTCCAGTGAAGGGTTCAAAAATTTTGAAAAATCCACTTTTTCGGATTTCTGTTTCTATCGCATTTTAAAAATCTCCTTTTAAGGTGTTTTGTGTTTTTTTTTCCTTTTTTTCTCTGATTTCGTTCTCAATCAAACATCTCCTTCTCTGATTTTCTTTCAAACCCATTTAAGTCTTTGTTTTTATCTTATTCTTATCTTTGTATTCTATTTTTATCTCATCCGAATTTGAGTTTTGTTTCAATCGCGATTCTACTTTTCCGTTTTATCCATCCCTTTGATTTTTATTCGATTTTCCTGTTTTTAATTTGATTTTCTGTTGTTCGGTTTCTTTATACATCTTCTTAATCTAGAAGCCAATTTATTTCAGCTTCAGTTGAGTTTTTGGTTTCATTTTCCGGTTCTCTATTTTTATTATTTTTGTTTTTTTTATACATATCGGTTTTAATCTATAAACTAGACTATATCGGTTTAAATTTATAAATCAGAATATATCAATTTTTGTCTGTTTTTCTATTTCATTCTCCTGTCTTGAAAACGGTCTTATATTTCTATTTTCTTTTCTCTTGAAATCTTAAGTGTCAGATATTTTATTTCGATTTTCTGGATTAATTTTTTTATTTCTAATTTCATTTTTGTCATTGATCATAATTCCGTTTGTATCTTGAAAATTAATCTTGTTACAGATATCACTCTTGATCAAACTAATGGCAAATTAGAGATTGAAATCATACTTTAGTTCTGATTTATTTTTTCAAGCTTCTAGAGTGTTTATTAAATTTTATTACAGTGTTTACTTATGATTAAAATAGGTCTGATTTACTGGCTCTCAAATTTCACTTAAATTTAATATTAGTTTAAGTTTGATTTTATTCTTTGAGATTTTAGGATTGATTAGAAATATTTGAAGAAAAATTTAAGGATTAATTTCTGATTTCTTAGTTTCATAAACCAATCTTTAGGAAGCAAATTCTTTTCAAAAATATCTTCTGAAATCTTATTGGAATACATTACTTTTGAATGTGTTGAAAGCTCTTTGATATAATTTGACTTCTTGACCTCGTTTTAGATCTATTCTTGAAGCATTTCAAACTTCTGACTTTCTTATCTTGAAACATCTGATTTCAAATCATTAATCAAATTAGAGGCGTAGTTAAGAGATAAATTTCAGGTGTGAGAAAGAACTATGTTGAAGGTAACCGTTAAGGAAATCATTTCATTATCCATATATCGTATAGAAATAATCATTCAAAGAATAGGTATAATTCTTTTTCATATTTTCATTACTAATTTATTCAAGGGCAAAGACGTTGAGTATATAAGTCAAAGGCTAAACTCAACGTAGAAAGGTAAAAGTGCAAGCCAAAGGCAAAAATAAAAGTTAAAGTCAAAGTCAACGTCAAAGCAATTCTTCACGAAGTTTGATTTTATTTAACATTTTTATTTATGTGGTTTGAAAACTTTAAATTTTAGGATGTTAATTGATACCTTTGCTTGGTGATTTGTTTTGTTTAATACCCTATTTATACTATGAATTAGGAGTAGTTCAAAACACCCGCATACACACACTAATAGTCTCGTGAGGGTAAGGGGAGATTCCTAAGGAATTGGAGTTCGACTAGATGAGTCTACTGAGTTGACGAAAAAGTCAACTTGAGGCATATTTGTTCTTCACCTTGTAGGATCATGCGGGTTCATGAAAGAGCAACCTACTTAGAGCATGTGTGGATTGGTGACGAGGCTCAGACAACTTTAGAGAGGCAAGCTAGCTCAAAAGATAGTAGAGAGCAGCGTGCAGAACTCAAGGAGTCAACCCATGAGAGATAGGATGAACAATTGCATACCGAAAGGCAGTGATGGAGTGAGGTCACTAATCAAGAGCGTGAGCACGTCAGATTGACAACTCATGTTTGAACTTTCATCACACTAACCCAACAAGTTAGTAATTGCTATTGGGGGGGGGGTGTTAATAAGATGAGGAGTGACTCTAGAGGGATTGTCTCCTTCTCGGATTAGTGTTGGGGGTTTGGATACTCTCTCCCTTATATAAAATAGGGTGTATGAGTGACGTGAGAATTTAAGTGGATAATGGAAAAATTTATTAAATAATTAGAAAAATATAAATATTCAAAAGATAATAATTCACCCCCTCTTAGTAAATTCACCATCCAGCTAGGGAATTTCAAGTTTTTCTTATTTTTTTCTTCTTGTTTTGTTGTTTCTTTTGCTTCTTCTTTTTCTTTTTCTATATATGTTCATTTTTTTCTTCATATTCTTCCAGTTCTTTGTATTTCTTTCTTCTTTTGTTTCTGCCCCTTTATCCTCTTAATCTTTGCCTTCCTCTTTCTCTTCTTATTTTTGTAACATTTCTTGTTTTTTCGTGCTTTTCTTCTTCTTCTTCATCTCTGTGTTATTTTCCTTATTATAGTTGCTCTCTTTTTAGGAGGAAGGTAAGTTGAGGGGATTATTCGTAATGGTTGACTTCTTTGGGGTCTGGTATTTAACAAGGCACTGAGGAAAAATGAGTAATCAAAAGGTTGAAGTGCTATGAGATTGAAATGGAGAGATTTTGAGTGAAGTTCAAGAAAAATTCTTATCCCCTACCTTTCCTCAGCCGAACCTACTTAGTGTGAGAATTCCTCGATTCCGAACTTTCCCTTAAAAGAGTGCAATGATCCATAATTTTTTGAAGCACCTATCTTTCCTTATAGGCATTTAGTTTATCTCTTCCAAAGCAGTCAAGTAGTTATACCACTTTGTTTTAAACTTCACTTATGATGATCACACTCCCAAGTGACTCACACATCCATCATATCTCCTCCACATTCCTCTCACATGTACATATCCCTTCAAAACATTACACGTCACATTTTGGCTAACTCTCT
This sequence comes from Lemna minuta, assembly GCA_024174645.1. NCBI lineage: Eukaryota > Viridiplantae > Streptophyta > Magnoliopsida > Alismatales > Araceae > Lemna > Lemna minuta. The sequence continues at coordinate 7,951,896 of CM044105.1, forward strand.
TCAAACCTCCACAAAATAACTCCTCCATATCCTTATTTTGTGTAAATTCTTCTGAAATTTTGAAGTATCTTTGAAAAATAAAAAAAATAGTTACAAAAAAAAAAAGAGGCAAGGAAAAAGAAAGGGAGAAAAAGAAAGAAAAAGAGAGAAATAGAAGAAGTGAAAAGAAGGAGAATAAGTTAGAGGAATATCTTCTCTTCTCAACACCACCATCTCTACCATTTCCATCTATCCTACCATCCATCATCATCCACATCATTTGGGAGCTAAATTATCATAAGTGGTACCACCTTTGCTTTTAAAAATCCATTTTGTTTACACACATATTTGCTTTTAATCACATCATTCCTTTAGATATAGTGTCTTTAAATTTTCTTTGAACCACCTCAAACGTTGCATCCAAAGGTAGGAATACCTTTGCAATTGCACTCTTTTTAGGAGGAAGGTAAGTTGAGGGGAATTCTAATACATTAAGTAGCCTCCATTTTAAGGGAAGGAGTGATGAATCTATGGAGAGGGTAAGGATTACATCTTCTCATGAGAGTGTGAGGATCTTTTCATCCCCATAGCATTAAACCCTAGATATGCTCACCTCGATCACAATTGAGAATTAGACTCGAGCATTAGCCGATGAGCACTACCCAAATATACACTAAAGAAGTCAACGTAGAAATGGAATCTAGATCACTATGGTCCACACTATGAGGAAGAGTAATCATACTTATATACATTTCACCTCTTTAGTAGTAGGATTGAGAAGTGGAAAGGACTTTCTAGGGAGATTCTATAGGCAATTGCTAAGAGACAAGCAATTATTTAAGTTGGGGGGTGTGATAACACACAATCTTAACATGATAAAACATGATTATTAATGCAAAATGAGGCATAAAACATTCCATTTATATGCATGTTATCATACTTTGAGTGCATTTCTATCATTCTATGTAATTTTATGTTATAATCCCAAAATGCGTTAATTTAGGGTTAATTATGATGAATTAAAGATTAAAGCTTTTATAACCAATCTTTACATGAGATTATAAGTGATTTTTAAAGTTAAATAATAAGAGAAATCATTTTTCTGAACATTCATTTAATTTTCTAAAATTAAAATCTTAAAGAAATGAATGTATTTTTGAAATAAGAACTAAAAACTCTTGTTATCTAAATAATTTAACTTTTTAGAATGATAGATAATTAAATTTCAGATCAAATGAAAGAAATTTGGATTAATTTGGAGTTGTATTTTGAAAGTTATGATTTTTACAATTTTTAGGGATTTTTTGGGATTTTTATGAATTTATTTTCGATTTAAATTGATTAAAATAATTAAAATTAATGCAAAAAGTGGTTTATTTCTGCGCGGGGCCACGTGGATGCGACGTGGCACTTAGGGCCACGTGGCAGCGCCACGCGGGCCCACGCGGCGCCTATGCAGCGTATTATACATTTATATTTTATATATATTCAATATAATATGGGTTTTCAACCTTCCGTAGACTAGAAGGGTATTCAACCCATAAGATCGTCGGGTGTTATAAACCCGACTTTCTTCACTAATCTTTTCCGTGTGGGACTAAAGTCCCACACAATTTTATTAATTGCAGGACGCGTGGCAAAGAGAGAGGCGTTGGATCGCGTGAACGCCGGACCACCGATCAATCAATCATGCACGTGTCTCAAAGGCATAATTATAACGGCTTAGATTTTATGCGACGTGGCGGCATCACACAAGTCGATCGCGTGGACGCGCGGACCACCAGATTGGATCGAGCATGTGCCCTATTAAATTGAGTTATAACGGCCACGATTTCACACGATCAAACGCATCTGAAGCGTTAGATCACGATCCGATGGGCGCCGTTTGATGCGTTTTATAACACATCTTGTGAGATCAAATCTGGAGCATCCATTCAAGATCGGAAGGCCTATCTTTAATCGTAACGGTTTGCCATCACGAACGCATCTGGACCGTTGACGAAGCTTGTAACGCATTGATCGGACGGTTTCGCCCAAATTAGCCTATAAAACGAAGTGTTCTTCATGATTGTAAGACATTTGAGAAGGAATTTGCTTAATCGACCCATCTAAACCCCTCCTCTCTTGAATCTCTCACTTGTAATCGCTTCTAGACTCGATTTCGCGTCCACGGAGTGTTTATGAGTGAGATTTTATCGATCGATCGTGGAGAATTTGTCTCTTGAACACCGATGTTTACGTTTGAATTCGCGGAATGAAGAGTTGTCGATCCGGTGATCAATTGGATCGATTCGATCGTTATCTCGGGTTAGAAAACAAGTTCTTCCTCTAATCTATCATCATGTATCACCAATTTTTAGTTTAGGATCTTAATTTTATTTAATTTAGCTTTTAATTTCAATTTGTGTTCTTCGCGATTCCAAAAATTTCATCTCACTTCACTCTTTGATTTCTCCGCGATTACTAATCCAAATGGAGTGATTCTTGATTCCGTGGATAGATCTTTGAGTTATCTTTCTAAAACCGCCATTTTCCATAATTTCTCACGTCAATTCATCGTCCAATTTGATCAATTTCTAAAAGATCTCTCGAAAATACCTTAATTCTCTGTACATTCGACCCATATTTACCATTATGCACTCAATTCATGATTAATTCCCAAAATTAGAAGTTAGGCTTTATTTTTGACATGAGACCGTGTGAAATCGACGACCTTGCGGTCTCGTCAGCTCTCCATATTATTTTTGCTCTTTTTATCGTTCTTTTGCTCTTTTTTGAGTCCTCTTTATTCCTTGACCACTCTTTTGATGTTAAACTATTAGTCTTTTGGTTTCTCTTTAACCTGTTATTCTTATTCTAAATTTCTTCTTCTTCCTATTCTTTTTCTTCTTATTTGTCTTCTTGCCCTTTTTCTTCTTTGCCATTGTTATCCTCTTTTGCTTCCTTCTTCCCAATCTTCCTCTTCTTCATGTTCTTT
>CM044105.1:7955351-8068709 GCA_024174645.1 Lemna minuta
TGAAAAGAAAGGTCGATTCACACTTCACTACTACTTTTTTGTCACAGTTTCAATTTTTGTGTATAAATTGGTGGGCCGATGAGCAATTCAGCCGGAGAGTGAATCAAAGAATCTTTGTTTCCCGCTATAGAGAACTCTAATCATGATGGCTCCCCACCTGGTCTTCTTCCACTTCCACGTTCCCCCTTTCCCTTTCCTCGTTTTCATAAGCCCTGGGCTTCAGCTATCCCGCAGCACTCAGAAATTGATGAAGAATAAAAACCAGACAGCAGAAATTTACGAACGCATCAACAGTAAAAAGCAAAGTGTAGTATCTAGATCTTCAAGTGAGGCTGAGCTAAGGGCAATTGCCCAAAGGAATTCCTGAGATTATGCGGATTACGAAGACTTCGTAAGATCTAAAGATTTCTACCACTTCACCTACTGAATGTGTCAAGCATCCTTGTGGCTTCTTTTTTCATTTTTCGTTTCGGTCAGTCACTAAAATTGTTATAACCAATTTTTTGTGGAGCTTACTCCTGATTTTCAGGGTGCTATCCAGGGGGGCCTTATTATTCTCTGAGGTTTGCCATGTTTAATCTCAAGAGGATTGCTACCCGAATTTTTATTGGAGATAGATGTCGCCCGCAGTGATTGTCCTCAAAGCCATCCTCTACAATCAAGCTGCTGCGTCTGCAACGTCGGTCAAAAAAATCTCCAAAACCCGATGATCGGAGAGATGGTTGCGGAAATTAATCCAAACACTTCGAACATGCATCTGCAACCAGTCAGAGAAGAGATAATCCAAGCTCTGCCAGCTCAGCTCTGTCAGCAAGACTGAAGACCCCCCCACCCAATCAAACAGGACATAACACAAGGGACGCCACCTCAGCTACGAAGGCCCGTTCAAGGATTAGAACCGGCCCCAGTTCAGACCTATGAATCAGACAACAGATCTGCCCGGTAAAAATGTTCGACGAAATTCCTACTAATTTCCTGGATGTTCAGTCGGGCTAATCTTAGAAAGCATACGTTGGAAGTTTGCCAATAAATATGTAATAAAACTCTGTAACTCCCGATTCATAATCATTTGTATCTCATTCTCTGGCGTTCGTCCTCTCTTTCTCTCCATCTCTGTTTTCTTATAGCAGCGAGGACAATGGAACTCGATTCTGGGTTATGTGATTCTCTCTAACATTTAGGAGGACAAAGTCAGAAAATTATGAGAGAGAAAGGGGTGAAGAAGGAGCTGGATTCAAGGGGGAATTGGTTGCACTCGTTTCCTGCAGGTGATAAGGAGTAATTTGGGAGGAACAGATTTATGGGCTTCTCAGAGTGATTAAATAAAAAGATGGGCGAAGAGATAGAACAGAGAAAGAACGAGAGGCGCATAGCTAGAGTTTAGGTGTGGCATTTGGCCTGTTGACTTCTGAGGAGATAGAGATGAGGTTGATGAAGAATCTGACGATCACTAATAATGATTTACATGCATGGATGAAGCTCTTGTCCAAGGACGTTATTGGTCCGGTAATGATATGGAGGGACTGCTATTGGCTTTCAGAATTTAAAGGACGAGTCTTGTAGCTGCAGGATTTCGGTCTTTTTCTTTCTTTCTCCTTTTTCGTTCGGATATTGAGAATTGAGATATGGGTGACAGACTGAGAGATAGAAATTAGATATGAGAGATGAGAGGAAGAGAGAAAAGGGAGAAGGGAGAGAAAGGGAGATGAGAGCGCAGTGGATAGATAGAGTAGGGAGACACACAGAGAGAGAGAGAGAGAGTCATGGGTTGTGGGCGGAAGAGGGGATAGCAATGGCGACTGGGGAAGAACAGAAACAAGGAAAGAGATACAGAGAAAGAGTAATGGAGGAAGGGGGAGAGAGAAATCATTAATTGAGGAGTAGTGGAGGGAGGGGGAGAGAGAAACAATAATTGAGGAGTAGTGGAGGGAGAAGAGAGGGATAGGGAGGGAGGGTTGGGGAGACGGAAAGATAGAGATGGAAGGAGAGTTAGACACTGGGAGAGAGAGAGATGAGGTGGGCTCAATGAACTTGGCCAGGCATAATGAACGTCTATCATTTCAAAAAGTCAAAGATGACAGTAGAGATCGAGATCGATAGAGGTATGTGGCCCAAGGACAGAGCTGGCATGTCTATAAACAAATCCAATATGGGTGAAGAATATGAAATGGTCAACTTGACTTTGGGGCCCCGATGATATAATATTAGTTTATATTTCATCATCACTCAAGTCATTGGCGCGCGCTCTCCATCGTCACTATGTCAGAGATAGAGACTAAGGATTATAAGGAGAAAGATGCATGAATAGCCTGATAGATAGACAGGTAGAGAGAGACAGCGAGAGAGAGAGAGATAGATCGTATGATCGGGATAGGGTGCAGTGAATTTCCATAAATTATCCGCAGAGGAAGAGAAGTCGGGCAGAAAACAGCTTGCATAATTCCCGTTCCTGTCTTCTCCCACTCACTCAAAACGGGCTTTCTTTCTTTCGTCCTTTGTCCATGGCAGCGGAAGAGCCTTTGAAGGGACGGATCGCCATCATCACCGGCGGCTCTGGCGAGATCGGCGGCGCGATCGCCGCCCAGCTTGCCACCCTCGGCGCCAACGTTGCCATCACATACTCCAACAACTCTTCCAAGGCCGATCTCCTCGCCTCCAAGATCAACACCTCCTCGTCTTCTTCCCGTGCGATCTCCGTGCGAGCGGACGTCTCCAAGGCAGAGCAAGTGAAAAAACTCTTCGACGTTTCTGAGGCGGAGTTCGGCGGCGCCGCACACATCCTCGTCGCCTGCGCCGGGCAAGCTCGACCCCAAATATCCGTCGCTGGCAGCCACGGCAGAGGAAGACTGGGATGAAATCTTCGATATCAACGCCAAGGGGACGTTCCTATGCTGTAAAGAAGCGGCGAATCGGTTGTCGCGAGGCGGTGGAGGGAGGATAATAGCGATATCTACCGGAGTAGTGAAGACTCTGCTACCTGGGTTCGGTGCGTATGCAGCGTCGAAGGCTGCGGTAGAAACCATGGTGAAGATTTTGGCAAAGGAGTTGAGAGGGACGGGGATAACGGCGAACTGCGTGGCTCCTGGGCCGACAGCGACGGAGATGTTTTTCGAAGGCCTGACGGAGGAGATAGTGCAGACGATTGTGGGAATGATACCGCAGGGAAGGTTGGGGAAGCCGGAGGAAATTGCTGCGGTGGTGGGGTTTCTCGCTTCGGATGCTGGCGGGTGGGTTCATGGTCAGGTTATTGGCGCTAATGGAGGGTACGCATGAAGAAACTGAAGAGGTCGACGCGCACGCACAGTAGCCATATGCTCTCTCTCTCTCTCTCTCTACAGAAAAGGTTATCCTTTCCATGTTTAAAAGAAAATTAAATTTATAATAAAGGGAAATATCCAACAAAAACTCTCTCCCTCGAATATGTAGTTATAATTTTTCTAGATCTGGTTATCAACGTAAGAAGATGATAATGATTATGGTTACTTTTTTTTGTGCGAGTAAATCCGAGAATTAGGAAAAGTCTGATGATTTTCTTGCTCTAGAAACGACGGGTTAAACAAGCTTTGTTCATGCTAATTTCGTTGAGATTCAATGATATTTTTGCTGAATTGACGGTATTCACTATGCTTGATTCGATTGTCTTTTTGATGATCGTGGTTGTTGGATTGTCGGATCGACATGATCGCTCAACTGTCTATTGCGATAGGCCCATTTTGATGAGCAATCAGTATCGTCAACTGCTTGTTTATCAATCAAGAGATGAATGTCTCTCTCTCTCTCTCCCATCCTCCTAGTTTCCGGAACCCTAGAGCCCGTGCTCTCTTTCTCCAAGAGTGCCAAGTTTCTTCTCAACGCGTCACTGCCTTCCATTCTCCCCTTCCATTACCTGCTCTTGTTTTTTTCCTTATCGTGCAACTTTCTTCTCTTCTCCAATTATCGCCTCCTCCTCTTCTCCGAGTCTTTTCGTCTTTTCTTCTCCAAGGACCGCCGCCTTCTTCTTCAACGAAAACTTTTTGTATGCCTCTACGACCAGCTGAAGCCGATAATGTCATCATTTTTGTTATGATGAACAGGCATCTTTTAATCATGGCTACAAAGATTAATTGATCACCGAGATCGTTGATGAAAAGATTATCAGTCTAGTACTCTAATCATTATCGGCGACGATCATGATTGGATCTACAGTTCATCATAAAGCCATACTCAAACCTAGCTTTCAATGATCATTACTTCTCAAGCATAGTTTTCAATCTCCATTTTTGGTCCTCTATAGTTGCATTGATAGTCAAATTTTTGGATAAAATCAGATGGCCTTATCCCAGCTTTACCTCAGAGATAGTTGAGATGATTATCATTTTTTAGCATAGCTTTATATAGGGAACATGTATATCTTCTGTTGCATCTAGAGAGAACTCATGGGATTGAAATTTCCATGTGGGACTATAATGTAACTAATGGGGGGTGAATTAGTTTTATGAAAACTTTTTGGAATTTCCAATAGATTTCTGGTTTTTGTTATCACTCCAATCGCCTCACCTTTAAAATACCAGATATTTTTATATTTGATAGTGATAACCAAATCTTTGAACACGCCCGGGTAAAGACAATCCTCTTAGGATCCCACCATCGGCAACTACCATATGGTTGAGGTATAATCAAATCAAACACAAACTTTCTAAAAAGAGAAAAACAATTAAGAGAAATATTTGAAGAAAGAAATATCTACAAATAGTCTTTTAGTTTTGGTACATACATAGTTATTGGGTTCAAATACATGTTTAGATTTTGAATAAAATGTTTTTTTTTCTATTGACAAGTGTGAATAGTAGATAATGCAGAGTACTAGAGACTGAATCCTCTGTGGGTCATGGATCTCTATACATAAAAGAAATAAGTCGACAGGAGTAAGCCCAATAAAATGTACAAGAACAAGGTCCCAATAACCAAAATACAAGAGATAACATACACTAAACTACAATGAAAGGCATGATCAGAGGTCTCCCTTGATTATGAGTTGGCTTGGCCTTATCTAAAGATTGACTTTTACTTTGACTTCCCATTTCACTCTACAACTAGCTTTGAGAACATGATTTTTCTATCTACAAATTCTAGTTATTACCTTTGAGTACAGAGAACGATAAATTGATATTAGGGAAAAATTAAGAAATCACATTAAAATTTTAGGGTGGAGTAAATGTTTTCAATGTGTGGTATGTTTAGTTTATTCTTCTCTTTTGCATTTGAATGCCATAAGAAGAAAGATGATTAAATTTTGACATCATTGGTAAAAAGTATCAGGTAAAAAAACACATATAGATTACAAAATATGTTTTTAAAATTAAGACTTTAAAGGGAATTTTATGAATTTTTATTTATGACTTTTTAAGAAGTTTTAGCCCTTTTTTTGAAAAATGATGGCCTATGATATGGCAGTGTGTGACAAGTTATCAAGGCCCTTTGGGCCTAGGTGGTGCTTCAATCTAGCCAACTGGTGATAAACATAAATCATGGTGTCATTGGAAACAACTTTTAAAACACATGATTACTAATCAAAGAAAATATATCCGTTGATCATTTTCCAAGTTTTTAATTTTGATCATTTATTAGGTGTGTTTGATATTGTAAAAACAGTCAAAGACCTCAAATCTAATTATTTTCTTCAGTATTAATGATTGCAAGACTTGGGTCGATTCAAGAAATCAAATAAGATACAATAGTATGACCAGAATTAATGATTTACATGTTTAATTTTGATTAAGTTTAATTTTTAAATGAAACTAAGTAGACAAAATAGAAATATTTTCCTTGTCTATGTTTTTTAACTTTATAAAAGGCATGACAATATAGGTTATTTAATCTACAAACAATTTTCATAAAGTTCATTGAAAAAAGGTTTTATATTTTGGAAGATATGATTTTTTTAAAAAAGATTCTTTTTTATATAGAATTTCTCTAATTTTTTCTATTTATTTAAGACTAATAATCTATAGGGCCCACTTGGGCTAGTTGATGTGACATGCTAACATAGCAGATAGATATTATGTGGCCCATAAGCTAAAGCACACTTCCATATATCTCGTTATAGTCATTGAAATGAAATTTATTCATTATCATTCTTTTGTGATGTTTGCAATCAAGTCCATGAATATATGTAATGACTAAGTAAAATTCAGATGAGATCATAATACAATGATCGCTAATATTTAAACTTGTCTTCTAAACATTCCTACTCGTGTGGAGATCTTGTGGCCATCGGTGTGGAGACACCAAGGATAGAAAGTGGGAACTTTTTGAAGAAAGAGTACACTAAATTGATCTGTATAAATCTTTGAATGGTATAATACTTGATTGTCAATCAGGTTAATTCATGTCATGTTTAGATATGTGGTCCTTTGACTTGAGATACCAAAACATCATACGAATAGATGACCATGTTTTGATTAAAATTGATGCAACCCTAGCCATAGACTTTATTAGATATAAAGTCTGATAATAGGCAAAAGTTTACTCTAAATCATGTATTTTATTTGCATTATGATCATTGAATGTTTTAAAGCAACAATTATTTTGCATGTTATCATGATATTATGCCTGGAATAAACACTTTTCATTGCACTTGAGTAGTTACAAATAATTAGGGCTATTATGAGAAATTTCAAGAATAATTACTTTAAGAAATGGCTACCTTAGTAGCCATTGTTGGACATGATTATTAATTACATTTTATAGCATCTATTATAAAGGAAATAATCTTTTTTACACAGCAATTATTACCTTCATTAAGGTCTTTTAATTTCAATTCATTTTATTAATGCCCTTAATGGGTCTGTTGTTACTAATTGATCTTCGAAGCATTGTGGACAGGAATCGTACGTGACAGGTATGAGCCAATCACATGAAGGAACTGTAGGCTGTGTACACGGCGATGTGTACACAACTAGCGGTTAGCTCACATGTAGGGTATAAGCACCAAGACATGCAAGTCGTCCTCCACCAATCAAATGGAGGCAGACAAGATGTTGACCAACCAAAGCATGCAGCACTGATGCGTGTGTGGAGCAGGTGAACCAAGAGACTTAACAAACTCGCAAAAGGGGGGGAAGCGTCGCGATTTCAAAAAGTTTTAAGAGGAAGAGGAAGAGAGGCGAAATCGTTGTTCTTGATTTCCCGTCCAAGGAGATTCTTGGCCTGGAGGACACAGCGGGAAAGCGAGATTGATAACATGCTAAATTAACATGATAAAGCATGATTATTTATGCATATTAAGGCATAAATGATTTCATTTCCATGCATGTTATCATATTTATGAGTATTTTTCTATCATTTCATGAAAAAGGTCATTATAATCTAAAAAATACTTTAAATTAGGGTTAAATATGATGATTTAAAGATAAATAATTTAATAATCCATCTTTACTTGAGATTATAGATGTTTTTAAAGTTAAAATAATGAGAGAAATCATTTTATAAACATTTATTTACATTTTCTTAAGTTAAAAACTTTAAAAAATAAATGTATTTTTGAAATGGAAATTAAAACTCTCATTATTTATTAATTTTGACTTTTTAGAATGATAGATAATTAAATTTCAGATCAAATGAAAGAAATTTGGATTAATTTGGAGTTATATTTTGATAGTTTATGAATTTTCTAATTTTAGGGATTTTTTTCTGAATTTTTCTGAATTTATTTTGTGATTTTTAATGTTAAAAATAATTTTAAATAAGCAAAAATCGGGTTTACTTTTGCACGGGACCCCACGTGGATGCGACGTGGCACTCAGGGCTACGTGGCAGAGCCAAGCGAACTCACACGAGCGCCTACGCGGCGCGATGTGACGTGTACATTATATATATATCATACTTAGGGTTATAGCACATATAAGCATTCCGTAATCGGAATATCTCTAACCCTCATATTCGTCACTCCTTAGAAACTTGATATATTCACTCAATTTTATCCGTGTCTAGACTAATTCGTTTGTGTTTTGAGTGTAGGACACGTGGCGAAAGGAGAGACATCGGATCAAAGGCGCATCGATTAAGATGTGTGGATCGCGTGGACTCACGGTCCACCAATCATCATCAACCCACATGCCTTAAAAGAAGGAGTTATAATGGTCGTGATTGAAACTTACGCGATGCATCTCAACCGTCAGATCGAGATTCAGTGGGCACGATCTAATACGTTTTATAACGCATCTCGACGGGCTTCATTTGAGCGCTTCATCAAGGATAGGACGGCTGCGATATGTTTGAAACGGTTCACGATGGACCATTCCATCGGAACCGTTGATTAAAACAATCGGACGGTTACGCCTTAAAAACTGTATAAATAGAGATGTTCTTGCGATTTCTAAAGTATTCGAGAGCAAATCAATCCAATTGATCTGTTTAGATACCAATCCTCTTGAATCTCTCAATTTCATCCTCTTCTACACTCATTTCCGCATCCACGGAGGGTTTGAAATTGAGATTTGGTCGAGTAGAGAAGGAGAAATCGACACTTGAACTCCATGATCGCGTTCTTCAGATTTTCGACGATTTAGGTGATTAATCGTGTTAATCCGATCGCAATCTTGGGTTAGTGGAAGCGGTTTTCACTAATCTTTCGTCTATTTATGTTTAATTTCGATTTAGATTAGGAATTGAAGTTTAATTTTTTTTAATTTTTGTTAAATTCATGATTTACGATTTCAGAAAAATTCTCCCCACTTTCGATCTTCAATTTCTCCGCGAAATCAAGATCAACTTTGACGATTTTTGATTCCGTGGAAACGACTTGATGTTCTCTTTCATAATCTACCATTTTTCCCAATTTCTATCATCAATTCATCATCCGATTTGATCAAATTTGAAGAGACCATCATAAATTTCCTTATTTCCCTGTGGATTTGACACTTATTTACCATTATACCCCTCAACTCGAGTTATTTTCATCAAATTGGTAAAGTTAGACTTTGTTTTGACACTATATCGTGTGTATTCAACGACCATATGAAATAGTCTCGTTAGAGATCCACCTTGAAGGAGTGATGACCGGGAGCATTCTAAGAGAATTTCCATTCCTCCGATCGGAAGCTGCGATTAGGTTTGCGTATAACAATTAGATACGAAATTTTTCTTACCTTTTCTTTGTTCGTTTTTTTTCCTTTTCTTTCCCTTCGTTCTTCTGAATAGAATAATTTCTCAGTAGTATTCTTTTGTTACATTGATTGTTTGCAAGTTTTTTTTACTCAGTAATTTTTTTAGGTCTTTAATTAGTTTAGTCTGTGAGTCGATTCCAGTTTAATTTTGAAGTAGAATCTTTGTTTTATAATATTCTTCTTGCATTGTGATTGTTTGAGGTTGTATCGATCATTTTCTTTTGATTCCTTGTCAGTTTAGTTAGTAATTTAGATCATTTCTTTGTGTTTCACAATTCTATAGCCAGTCTTCTCTGTGAGAAAACTCATATACATCTCCTATCTGAACTCCTTCTCCCTTATTCACTATTATTTCTATTTCTATCACTCTCTATTCTTTCCTTCCTCTTTCTTCACCTTACTCTTTTCTCTTGACTTTCCTCATTTCTTTTCTCTTCATTTCTTTTTGCTTCACAATTCTACAACTCTTCTTCTCAGTGAGAAAACTCATATACATCTCTCATCTCAACTCCTTCTTTATTCACTCTTATTTCTATTTCTGTTACTCTCTATTCTTTCCTTTCTTTTTCTTCACCTTACTCTTTTCTCTTGACATTCCTCATTGCTTTTTCTCTTCAATTCTTTATGTTTCACAATTCTACAACTATTCTTCTCAGTGAGGAAATACATACATACTAGATAAATAGAGACTATCTCCTCTATATTAATCTGATTTCTGGATAAAACTGATTCCTAAATCAAGTAAATCTAATTACAAAAAGGAGAAAAACAAAGAGTTAAGAGTGATATATAAACAGAGATATTCTCTAAGGAAGTGTGAGCAGAAAATGAAATTTTCTTGATAAGTTTCTATAGTAGAAATAATAACAGCAGATTAATGAAAAAAATAAAAATTAAACAATTAAACAATGAAAGTAGATTAAGCATATTAAACTCATCATTTCTGCATCTTATTTTTGTTCTCTTTTTATATATATATAAAAAGATACATTGCAATTCATTTCATATGATTTTATTATTGCTCCAGTATTCTTGACAAAATAAAAAATTATGTTTTGAATATATAAGAAAAAGAAAATCATTGGTGCCACCTCCTTTGGATTCGACCCCTTACTAAGCCACAACTTTTGATATTTGCAAAATTTTAAGGGAAATTCTATTCAACACATTTTATTGATTAAGTCTGAACAAAAGTACAACGACGCAATGCATCCCATATTTTGGACTTATCAAAGTCCTCAAAGACAATTTTTGTGGTCAAGATGGGATCCTCTATCCTTAATATCTAAGGAAATTGACTCAAAGAATGAGATATGATTAAATCCTTGGCTAAGATAGTGAAAATATTGGAGGATACTTTGATAATTTCCTCCATGTTTCGATCCTAACTTAGGTGACCAACTAGGGTTTGACAATTGATCATACGGTGAGTCATTGACGAGACGAGACCGTGAGGTCGTCGATTTCACGCGGTATCGCGTCAAAAATTATTCTAAACTTACCAATTTTAGGAAATTCACTCGAATTGAGGGGAATAATGGTAAATATAGGTCGAATCCACAGGGAATTAAGGAATTTCTTGACGTAATCTTCAAATTTGATCAAATCGGACAAGAAATTGGTGGTAGAAATTGGGGAAAATGGTATTTTAAGAAAGAAGACTTCAAATCGATTCCACGGAATCAAGAATCATTGAAAATGATCTTGATTTCGTGGAGAAATCGCAAATTGAAGTGGAGAGAAATTTCGGAACGTTGAAATCGCGAATTTAGATGAAATTTAGCAAAATTGAAATGTAAATCCTGTTCTAAACAGAAATTAAACGTGATAGGAGGATAATTTAGGTAAAACCGCTTCCACTAAACTCGTTTAGCGATCGAAACGAGGCGATTAAACGGATTAATCGCTGAAAACGTGAAGAACGAGATCGTGAGCTTCAAGCTGCGATTTCTCCCTCAATTTTCCACCAAATCTCGACTTCTACCCCTCCGTGGATGCGGAAATGAAAGAGGAAGAGGAAGAACTCAAGAGAAACGAGAAGAACGGTCTCTAGACAGCTCAATTTGCTTGAAATTCAACTCGGATGCTTACATTCGTGAAGAACAAGTCTATATATAGGGCTTTTGATCGTAACCGTCCAATCAAAACGATCGATGGTTACGATGAAACGGTCCATCGTGGACCGTTTCGATTAAGTCATGACCGTCGGATCGTGATGGACGGCCACGATTTGATCCGATGAAACGCTTTATAAAACGCTTCAAATAACGCCCTTTGGATCGCGATCGGACGGTCGCGATTCTCCCTGCGCGATCGAATCTGGACCGTTATAACTCTTTAAAATAGGCACGTGCTTGATCTTCGATCTGTGGACCGCGTGTCCACCCGATCGGCGCGTGTGATGCCGCCACGTCGCTGAAATCTGACCGTTATAACTCTTCTAATCAAGCACGTGTGTTGATCTTCATTGGTGGATCGCGCGTCCATTTGATCGACGCGTGTCGATCGATCGTTCACGGGATCCGGCGTTCCTCGTTAAGCCACGTCACCTGCATATTTAAGACAGTGTGGATTAGTCCCACACGGGAAATAATTTAGGAAACCGTCGGGTTTATAATACCCGACGGCTTTGTAAGTTCGATTACCCCTTCCCATATAGGCAAGGCTGAAGAACTTTATTATATTTAGTAATAATAATATATAATATATATATCGCCGCGTGGGCCCGCGTGGCGCTGCCATGTGGCCTAGAGTGCCACGTCGCATCCACGTGGCCCCGCGCGGTTAAAACCCGCTTTTTTAATTTTTTTTAATTAATTTAAATAGGAAATAAATTCACAAAAATCCGGAAAAAATCCCTAAAAATAGAAAATTCATTATTTTTTATATATAACTCCAAATTAATCCAAATTTCTTTCATTTGATCCGAAATTTAATTATAGATTATTCTAAAAAGTCAAAATTAATAAATAATGAGAGTTAAAATTATTATTTCAAAAATACATTCATTTATTAAGATTTTAAACTTTAGAAAATGAAATGAATGTTTATAAAAATTGTTTCTCTTATTATTTTAACTTTAAAAATAGTTATAATCTCTAGAAAAATATGGGTTATCAAATTATTAAACTCTAATTTATCAAAATTAACCCTAAATTAAAGTATTTTGAGATTATAATGACTTTTTAAGAGAATAATAGAAAAATACATATAAATATGATAACATGCATGGAAATGAAATCATTTATGCCTTAATATGCACTAAAAATCATGTTTTATTATGTCAATATAGCATGTTATCAGTCATTTATGAGTTTCACACGAATAAAAGATTATATGTACACAACAATCAATGACGACAAAGTTCTATATCCCTAGTGCATGTGGTGCAACTTGAATTGTTGATCAGGTTATAGAACTGATCAGTGAAATGATCACTAGTAAATATATATTTACATGCACTAGGGATATAGAACTTTGTCGTCATTGATTATTGTGTATCAAGGATATCAACAACTAGGGATATCAGCAACTCGACTTGTTGATCAAGTTAAATTGATCCTTAATTAATTAATATATATATTGATTAAAAAAAAAATAATGTTGACCAATGAGGAATTATTAGGTCTATGCAGTTATTAACTAGCAAGATATATGGACCAGGGTCACACACATAATTATGAGGGTTTTTGTGAAAAGTTCACTTATCCAATGTTCATAAATATAGAGAGAATGATCACAACTCAAGGTGCCCATGTAAGCCTTTTGGGATTATCCCATTTCTTATCCTTTTCTCATGATGAAAATTATTGAAGAAGAGATCTAACCATTTGATGATTTTCTGGATACCATTAGAGGCACCACATGGCACTAGCTAAAGGCACCATGAAAGGTGCATGTGGCACCTCCATGGCACCAAATAGAGGGAGTGATAGTTCCTTTTAAACAAGTGCTCAAGGGGCCAATTCAAATTAGAATGGCTGAAAAGTTGCAGTGTTTTGATAATATTTTAATGTGAAAATTTCTTTATATAGGTTAACTTTTCATAGACCTTATTTATGTCACCCTTGTCTACATATCTTGTTATTTAATAATTTAATAGAACTAATAATTCGTTATTGTTCAATATTATTAATTATCTTTATCAATATATAGATCAATTTAACCCAATTGATAAGTTGAGTCGCCAGCCCCTTGGGTGCCAAGTTACATCATGTGCCCTAAGAGATATAAAGTTAATGATAATTCTTTATATAACCTTGCCATCATCTATTACCAACTTCATATAATTCTTTATTTGCGTAAGACTCACAAAAATCTTAGAGGTATGATCCACTATCAAACCTTAATCAGTCACTTAAATTAGTATTAAAGCATGAAAGAAATTATCAATACCTCCTCTAATATTTCTACTACATTAGTTAAGGATTTTATCACATCTCATTCTTTGAGTCAATCTCCTCAAATATCAAGGAGGGATGATCCCATCTTGACCATACAATTACCTTTGAGGACTTTATGTCATTTCTAATATGTGATATTTTAGAGATCATGGGATTAAGGATTCATAAGTCATAATCAAAACATAGTAATCCATACATAAGATGTCTTTGGTGTCTCAAGTCATAGGATCATATAACCATGACATAAATCAATGTGATTGAAAATTGGTTATAATACCATTCACGAATTCATACGGATCAATTCAATGAACTCTTTTTCCAAAGAGCATTCACTATCTATCCTTGGTGTATCCACACAGATGCCCACATGATAAGTCATACTCATCATATGAGTTAGATAATATATTATAATTATTTCCAAATGATTCGGTGTCCTTCTCAAATATCACATAAATAGGAATGTTTAGAGTATATATATTTAAAGACTAGAAATCTTTGTATTATGATCTCATCATGATATCACTTAGACATTACATATGTTCATGGACTTCATTGCAAATATTACACAAGAATGACAATGAGTAAAATTTCATTTCAATGAATATAAACTAGATACATCAAATATATGATTTGGCTTATAAGCTACATAATATTCATCAATCTCTCATTTGGACTAAAGCCAATCATCCCATTCTAGTATTATCCCTCTCTCCTTTGGGCACCTTTCTAGAAAAAAAAAAAGGTAAGACATATGAGAGTGGGGAGACTCCAAAATCTTGATAGAGATCACACCATTCTTTGCTCAAGTCAAAATAAAAAGCTAAGCAATGGACCATTTGATCAAGGGAAACCTAGACCTAAATGGGGCCAAAAAATTGTTTTTACCCTCTTATCTTTGTGTTTTGACAATATCAACTTTATACAAAGTAATAACTCCAAAAATCAATATTTCATAGTAGGATATGAGCACACCACATGTCACTCTGCAAAGTCCATTAAAAAAGTTGGAAGAAAATGCACTGATCTTAATGTAATCATTTTCTCTTCAATCTTTTAATACAATGAGCGTGAGAATGTAGCCAAAGACAATCTGATGTGTGATTTTAAATTTCATTCGATTTTGCTTGATTTAAATTACTTTCACCACGATTAAACTTGCAAAAAGGTTTTTGCAGATTTTGTGCAGAGAAGTTGCAGGATTTTGATGATGAAATTGATTAGGGGTGGAAGAGGTTGGAGATGGACGAGTGGGAAGATAGAAAGTTGTTGAGGGGAAGCCCTTTACTCGTATCTTTGTATTGATTGTAGACAGAAAAGGCAGTGATTTTTTCATACAAAATCGCTGCTTATGAATTTATTCCTCAGTATGTTCAATTGAAATTCAAATTCTCAAGAAATTAATTAATTGTCTGAAAATTTCTGATTTATTGGCATTTAAGCAACTGTTTCTTCCATGTAACGCATCATACATAAATTTTGGTCGAAATAGTTCTACAAATCTATCTAAATTAATAATTTTTATCTGCATAAAATGGTTTTGAATTATTTTATTAGTATTTTAAATATTAGTTTTACCTGAATTTAATATTTAATTTTTTTATTAGTTTTTTTAATATTATTTTTCTTTATTATTTCGTCCGCCTACTCCGCAGTGGGGGTGCAGTCAGAGCAGTTGTCCGGTTCGGCAGACGGACACGGGTGGTGAACGCTGCCCGAGAGTCCGGCTACCGGACCCCGATAGCCGCGAACGCTGTCGCCGTTGCGAACCAAAATGGGGTTCTCGATTTGGAGCGGACGCGGGCCCATGCCCCTGAAAAAGCGCCCCCCAACAACACGGACCACACCTCATAATTTTCATCCTCCCAGCGCGGGTTGCTCCGCATTCAAAACAGAGGGGGTACGATGACGACGACGGCGCGCGCTCGGGGAAGTGTTAGAAAAGGTTTCAGGGTGTGGGATTAGATAAATCAGGTGATTACTCGAGAGAGAGAGACATGAGAGTGGTAGTGTTTTTTTTCTCGGAGACGGGGTTGCGTTCCCGGGATTCCTTAGGAACCCAAAGCTGATAACCAGTGGGACTACGCAGCACCCAGATAGACTGGTGCAAATTTCTCTCGAATCATGATATTCTTAGAGCCGATTTTGCGGCCAGCGACCCCATTCCTTCTATAATTTATTTCCCTCTCTTGTTTTCTCCCTTCAGTAACCACGACCATTTCCGAGGCATCTCACTCTAACTCTCCCTCTCTCGAGGCAACGTGCTTTCTTTTTTCTTCGATTACTGCGCGTTGGCTACTACAGTACAGTAATTAATCTCTCTCTCTCTCTCTCTCTCTCGCTAATGTTCATGAAGATGAAAACTTCTACACAATCATAGTCAGACTCCGAATAAAACGGGTTCTTCCCGAATCTCTACTCCACCGCACTTATGGCCGCGAAAAATCTCCTTCATCTTTTTGTGATGGCTCTCTTCCATCTACCACTCATCGGGTCTTCAGATCCCCTCCTCTCTCCAAAAGGCGTCAACTTTGAAGGTTTTGTTCAAATGTTTCTTCATTTTTCAGCTCTTACTTGATTCTCTTTCTTCTTTCTCTTCGGGTTGCAGTGGCAGCGCTCATGTCCGTGAAGAGCAAGATTAGGGCTGACGTGGATGCAATGGGCGGATGGGACATCAACTCTGTAGACCCTTGTACTTGGTCCATGGTCGGCTGTTCTCCCGACGGCTTCGTCATCTCTCTGTACACCCAACCCCTCTTTCTCTCTGCTTTCTCTTTCTACCTGTACAGAAGCTACTGTTATGGGTTTTTCCTCTTCTTCGTCGCTTCTCAGTCTTGAAATGTTGCAGGGAAATGGCGAGCAATGGATTCACTGGTACTTTGTCCCCCAGCATTGGGAATTTGAGCCATCTTCAAACCTTGTAAGAACTTAGGAGATGAATCTGAAATATCTCTAGAGAGAGAGAGAGAGACCCAGAAGTAAGAATGATTGACAGAATATTCCTTTTTTGGCATAGCTTAATACAGAACAACAGAATATCAGGGCCGATTCCTCCGGAGATAGGGAAGCTGTCTGAGCTCAGGACTCTTGATCTCTCTGGCAATCAGTTTATTGGGCGAATTCCATCATCACTCGGGTCCCTCGTTAATCTCAATTATCTGTACCTTCTCTCTCTCTATCTCTCTACCTCGCTCCCTCCCCCTCTCTGATCCAGTTAAAAATTGTAGGCGGCTAAACGGGAACAACTTGTCCGGAAACATCCCAGAATCTGTAGGCGGTCTCTCTGGACTCACTTTCTTGTATGCTTCCTCTACTTGTATCAGCGTTGACTCTCCCGGGGATTCTTTCCTAATTTTGGTAACTAACGTACTTTCTAAATAGGGATCTCTCTTTCAACAATTTCAGCGGTCCAATTCCCAGAATACTTGCAAAGGACTACAGGTAAGATTCAGATTCTCCTCTTTCAGCCTTTGACTTTCTTAAAAATCAACGTCAGTTCATCTCCAGCGTTGCAGGAAATAAGTTTCTGTGCACTCAGTCTGTCTTGCAAGGCTGCGTGCAAGTTCCTGTCCCGATCAAAGGTAAAAACTGAACACACTTGCTTTGACTCGCTTTTTGAGCGTTGACCGTTGACTTTCCAGATGCGGAAGCTTCGCCTAGTGGCAGTGATCACCAATTGGTGATTGCCATCTGTGTGAGTCTTGGGTCAGCCCTGCTTGTCTCTCTTGTGGTCCTCGTTTCCTGGCTACAATGGAACAAATGCCCTGCTTCTCTGGTCCCCGACGGTCAGTGTCCATCCATTCATCCATCCATACATTCTCTCATTTATGCAAATATGGAAACATCTTCTCAGAGGATTTACCTTTCGTGTTTTTTCTCAGAGGAGAAAGATTACGAGCTGGAGATCAGACATGTGAAGAGATTTACCTTTCGGGAGCTTTTAGTCGCGACGGATCACTTTAACCCTGAGAACATAGTCGGTCAGGGTGGATTCGGTGTTGTATACAGAGGAATTTTAGGGGATGGAACGGTGGTGGCAGTGAAGAGGCTGAAGGATCCCAACTTAACGGGAGAGCTTCAATTCCAGACCGAAGTAGAGATCATTGGCTTGGCCCTTCACCGCAATCTCCTTCATCTCTGTGGCTTTTGCATGACTATGAGTGAGAGATTGCTCATTTACCCTTTCATGCCTAATGGCAGTGTGGCCGACCACCTGAGGCGAGGTATCTCACCTACATCTTCTTGAAATGTTGTGTATGCGTGTCATCCATTCATCTTGAAATGATGTAACAATGACAATAGGTCGAGCATAACTATCTTGATGACATGTTTCAAAAAAGATTTGAGCACGTGCATGTGATCCATCCATCTTATCTAAACATTTCGACAAAGATTCCAGTGCAAGCATACCATGCATCCATCCTTCTTTTTGACATGATTAGACAGAGACGCCAGCACTAGAATATTAGCCATCCATCTTCTTGAAATGATTCTTGGACATAGATATGGTGCATCCATCTTGATGATATGATTGGAAAAAGATTCTTTCAGGGGCATATCATCCATCCATCTTCTTGAAATAATTTGACAAAGATTCAAATCATCCACCTTTTGCAGTAAGAGCACGTCATCCATTTATCCACCTTTTGAAATCATTCTAGCGACTGGAATTAATTCATTCTATTACCAGTAATTATTCGACAAAGATTCTGTCATGCATATATCATCTATTCAGCCATCTTGCTGAAAGATTTGGTTAAACAAAGATTCTAGCCAAAAACTTCATCCCTTGGTCCATGCAGGAAGAATGGGGGATGCGCCAACACTGGATTGGAGGATGCGAATGAATATAGCATTGGGAGCAGCCAGAGGGCTCCTGTACCTCCACGAGCAATGCAACCCGAAGATCATTCACCGCGATGTGAAGGCAGCCAACATACTCTTGGACCAAAACTTTGAGGCCGTGGTTGGGGACTTTGGTCTTGCCAAGCTCATGGATCGTCGAGATTCCCATGTAACTACTGCTGTCCGTGGCACAGCTGGCCACATTGCCCCAGAGTACCTTGCCACGGGCCAGTCCTCTGATAAAACTGACGTCTTTGGCTTTGGCATCCTCCTCCTTGAACTAGTCACCGCTGGCCATCCACGCCCCCACAAGGCTATCTTCTTAGACTGGGTAAAAATCACTTCTTTTCCATGGACTCTAAAAAGAGCATCCCTGTATTGAAAATCTTGGGATACCTGGGGATTTAGGTTTAAGGTTTTGGGTTAATTGTGCTGTAGACTAGTTCTCTTACAATACTTTTCTGATCTTTATTTCATTATTATTCCTTTAAGGTGAGAGCCGCCTACGAGGAGAAGAGACTGGAGAGTCTAGTGTCCAGGGATCTGGAGAATGGTGGATACATGGACGAGGTGGAGCTGGAGAATGCAGTCAAGTTGGGCCTGCTCTGCACCCAATCCTTACCTGGACTACGGCCCAAAATTTCGGAGATCGTCAAAGCCTTGGAATCCCAGGGCGTCACCGATTCATCCTCTACGGGAGCCAATTTCTGTGAACGAAGAGCTAGTAGCTTCAACAGAAACCATGAGCTCTCGCTCCCCCTTGAAGAGTCCTCATTCACCATCGAGCCCATTGAGCTCTCCGGCCCTAGATGAACTGACAATGAAACTCTCTCTGTCTCTCCATTTTTATAATATGATAAGACAGAATCATGCAGCAAAGCTGTGGATTCTATTCCGGGGCATGGGAGGCTTCTTTCTGAAGTAGGATTGTTGGCGATTTCTGTTACCTCTTCTCAAAGCCCACTTCTTCAAATTCTGCCATGTTGTTGTGAGCAAAAATCACTCCCGCTCGTGCCTAAAGAGGAGGCAAATTGGAGGACGAACTGCGTAATTCCTATTATAGATATGGCTGGGTTGGAGGTATGTTAGTGAGGGTATAAAACAAAGCAGTGACATATATAGTAGAAATGGGTCTCCGGGTTTTGGCAGTAAAGTCGACTCTCTGCTCATGAATTTGTGCATCAACCTCCAGGTTTCCCATCTTGAGCCACCAGAACTGCGTCTCGGAGAAAGACTTTGATCTCCTAGTTACATATCTATCCTCTCAATTAATATCATGATTAACAAAATCCAACATTAAGCCTCTTTTTCTATGCAGGCAAAAGCACGTGCAGTTCCCCTCTCTCTCTCTCTCTCTCTCTCTACACTAAGACAATCATGTAGCATCATTGCGGGGCACTTGGTCTTTCTCCTTAAGGACTTGGTCTTTTACAGGGCGGAAATTCTAAAATTATCCACGCGAAATTAGTTACAAGGGGGTTCCAGAGAAACTCCTTCCTTTGCACCAGGCTCATCACTCTATACTCTCGTTGCGGGAACACCGACACAACGGAGAAGATCTGATGTAGCCCAGAATGAAGCCTAAGTGCCTATTTTGGATAAAGCTAAGGCAGCCCACTTTCACAGGCCCATTGATAGCTTAGTGGGCCTCAAGAGAATCTCTAAGAGCTGTCAATGTCTTCAAAGGATCACCTAGGGAGACCAAAGAGTCATGACAATTCAAGAAATCTTTCAAAATATCTATGTGGACTAACAAGACCCAAAAACATCACTTTTTCTTTTGTCAGTTTTATCTCTATAGCTATATTTTCAAGACTTTTATTTTGTCTTTTCAATGATCAAATCACTTGGACGACTCTTCACTTTTTGTGGCCTATACAAGGCCCCCATTCTAACCCTTGATGAGACAATTTGAAGTTATCTTATTTTGAGAGCTCTACTTTCTTTATGAGTATTCTCCCTGTTGAGAGTGTTTAAGTGTTTGAGGATTTAAGCACAGTCCCCCCCCTTCCCCCCCACCCTCCTTGTGGATTCACGGGTTGAAGATGTTAGTCGTGTAGATTCAAACTCTAACCCTTTCTTGAAGAGCAAGGTTTATTGTTCATGCATTGTTCCTGCGCTAAGGCTGTGTCAAGTGGTATCAAAGCAAGATTTATCATTCTAGTATCAAGTGTTCACAAATGTTAAAGGGCAAGGTTTATTCTATCGCAAATTTTTCTTCTACTAGTTCAAGAAATCATGACAATGATGATAGGCATAAATGCCTATATATGATCGATTTACCTGAATTTAATGGCCAGCTTAATATTGAAGAGTTTTTAGCTTGGCTTGTTAAAGTCTAGAGATTCCTTGAATATAGAAATAGTGCAAAGAGAAAACAGGTCAAGTTTGATACTCGTAATCTTAGAAGAAGTGCTTGTGCTTGGTGGGAGCAACTACAAAGGATGCGTAACTGGTTAAGAAAATATCCTATTAAGAATAGGGAGAAGATGGAGAAGTATCTCAAGAATACACTCTCTCTCTCTCTCTACACTACGACAGCCATGTAGCATCGCGGGGGCATGAGAGGCTTCTCCTTAGGACTTGGTCTTTTAGACGGCGGAAATCCTAAAATCATCCATGCGAAATTAGTTACCAGGGGGTTACAGAGAAACTCCTTCCTCTGCACCAAGCTCATCACTCTATACTCTCGCTGCGGGAACACCGACACAGCGGAGAAGATCATCCATAATTTTAATCACGATCATGATGACCAACATCGCCATTTTCATCTCCACTCTTTCCTTCTGAGCGCTTTGATCAGAGGGCTGACCTCCAATGGCCTTCATCGAAAAGCAATATCCATCTTCTACGAGGAAGCCAGGGCAGGAAAGTGCTTCTTTCTCTCTCCTCCTTTGTTCTCCGGCGCTACCCAAGCATGCGCCGCCGGAGCAGATCTCCGGCGAGGAAGACCTCTTCACGGACTCTCCATCACCTCTTCTCTCATCTCTGACCTCTTCCTCAGTAACTCGCTCATAAGCATGTACAGCAAATGCGGAATAATTACTAACGCACTTCAGCTGTTCGATACGATGCCAAACAGAGATACAGTCTCCTGGAACTCCATCATCTCTGCTTTCGCGCGCCATGCCATGCACTGCGAAGCCCTACAGAAGATGAGTGAAATGGTCCGTCACGGAGGCTTATTTCCAGACCAGGTAACCTTAATAACCGCCTTAACCGTTTGCCTCGTCTGGAAAACAGTCAAGGAACTCCACGGCCATGCAGTCAAGAGCGAGCTTCTGTTCAGGGAGTCAACAGTTCAGAACGCTCTCATCTCCGCCTACGCTCGCTGCGGCAGAGTCCGAGAAGCTGGACTCATCTTTAAATTCTCATCGATCCTTGACGGAGTCTCCTGGAACGCGCTTATATCTGGGTACGCTAAAAACGGCTTCTTCGAGGATAGCTTTCTCCTTCTCGAGGAAATGGAAACTCTAGGAATCGAAGCAGACGTGGTCACTTATAGCGGAATCGTCTCCTCGCTGGCGCAAGCGGGAAGGCCAGAAGAAGCGTTGAAAGCTTTCCAACGGCTACTGAGGTCAGGTCTTCTTCCGGACGCCATAGCTGTAGCGAGCGCTCTTTCCGCCGTCTCTGATCGCCGCCGCTGCAGAGAGATTCACGGATTCTGCTTTAGAAAAGAGCTGGAATTTGATCAAAGGGTTCAAAATGCGCTTATATCGGCGTACGGGAAGTGCGGACTTGTAGATGGAGCGTGGAAGGTGTTTAATGAAATGAGCAGTAGGGATGTGATCTCCTGGAGCGCTATGGTGGGGGGTTTTGTGCAGAATGGGATGAGCGATAAAGGCTTGGAGCTTTTTAGAGAGATGATTGGAGAGGATGTTGAGCCGAATCCCATCACCGTGACTAGTGTGCTCGCGGCGTGCGGTGATATATCAGGACTTAGACAGGGGAGAGAACTGCATCTATGGGCGGTGAAGGAAACGTTAGATACTCATACCTTCGTGGGTAGTGCTCTGGTAGATATGTACGCCAAGTGCGGGAGCGTTGAACGTGCCCGGAGGCTGTTCGACCGGATACCCGAGAAGAATCTGGTGACGTGGAACGCTATGATCGGTGGGTATGCTTTCCACGGGCTCGGGGAGGAAGCTCTGAGGATCTTCCGCGACGTGGAAAACCCGGACGAGGTGAGCTTCATCGCGGCTCTGACAGCTTGCAGTCATGGAGGGATGGTGGAGGAGGGAGTGGAGATCTTCAACAGCATGGAGAGGTTCCACGTTAGCCCTAAAGAGGGGCACTACGCCTGCATGGTGGATATTCTTGGGAGGTCGGGGAGGATGGATGAGGCCATGGAGATGGTCCGAAGCGTGCCGATGGAGCCCACTAAGTCCATTTGGGGTTCACTCCTCTTAGCCTGCAGGATTCACTGCAACTTCGTCCTTGGGGCCTTCTCCGGTTCTCAGGTACTCTTCAACGGCGGAAATACGGCGTCTTTGTCTGGGTACTACGTGATGGTATCTAATCTGATGGCTGCATCGGGGCTCTGGAAGGAGGTGGAGTTGACCCGGAAGCTGATGAGCGAGAGAGGAGTGAAGAAGGAGGCGGGCTGCAGCTGGATAGAAGTAAACAAGAAGGTACACCTTTTTGTTGCCAAGGACAGAGAGCAGCACCCAGAGTGGGGGAGCTTATTAACGTCTCTCCTTTTCCTGAATGCACAGATGAAGAATACATAGAAAAGAAAACTCCAGTATTTGTGGGAGATTTCTCTGTTAAATAGCATTTATTTCACTGTTTCTTTGAGGCTTGGGATCATGAAGACATAGATCCCTTATTA
Source organism: Lemna minuta (assembly GCA_024174645.1). Lineage (NCBI taxonomy): Eukaryota > Viridiplantae > Streptophyta > Magnoliopsida > Alismatales > Araceae > Lemna > Lemna minuta. Next base: position 7,978,574 of record CM044105.1, read on the forward strand.
GATAAGCATTAACTTATCACTTGGTGACCGCGTGTATGGCGCCGGCTAGGTAGCCGACGTTCCCTGTCGTGACTCCTGCCATGCTGCGGGGGAGATTCTAGGGTTCAGCCAAAGGGCAAACTGAAAGAAAGTAACGATTGACTACCTTATTCGACCATTCCTGGTCATGTAGATGTGGAACTCCCTGGTCAACCGGTCAACTTGCTCTGGGGTCATCCCGCTGTAGCAAAACATCCCGATCTGTTTCTCGTAGAAAGGGTATGGATCAGCACAATATCAAAAATGGAGAACGTTAAAGAACGTTAAACTAATCAGAAACAGGATATTAGTTGGCATTAAACAAAAAATTTTATACAAATGTGCAACGAGAAATAAATTTCTCTTTTTTTTGTGGTCGTGATTGATCAATAAGTTGACTATCAATGGAGACGTTATGATCCAGACCACCATGCCTCTTGATAAGAAAGATGCATCTTTAATTTATGTCGGAGAAATATATGCATTACTTGGTTAGTAATGTGCTCCCAAGAAAGAGTTGACCCAAGTTCTTCAAGTCTCTGTCTCAGAGCAGTCCGCATGCCGATGATCCGGTCTGCCATTCCCTACCATAACACATTACACAGGAGTTGGTTCCCCATTAGGAGATGAAGCATTCATTGGACGCACATTTACCTAGAAATTGATAAAATTTTACCTTCACCTCCTTTAACCATAGATTCTTCAGCTCGGGATCACCTAAAATAGTGGAAACGATGAGAGCACCGTGAACAGGCGGATTGCTGTACATTGGACGTGCTATTTGCTGTAGCTGACTCTTGACTGAAACAGCTTGAAGCTCATCCTCACATAGGATACTTTTTGAACAAAAACAGTAAAAAATGAATAAAAGACACCAAAAACGTTTGTTAATCTAATTTGTCTTTTAAGAGAATATGGTTTTTGGTAAAAAGTAAAGGTAGATAGATAGGTGGAGAAGGCAGGATTTTGGTAACCTGTGGACTAAGATTACCATGTCTCATCTAGCCATACTATATTCAAAGTTACCAAAATAACCCGAGGCGACCTAATGATCAAAATACTCGAACTCTTAGAGGGTCAAAATGGAAACGTAATTTAGAAGGAATGCTCAGAATTCTGAAGAGTTGTTCGATCCGGTGGAAGAAATTATTGGAGAATGGTTATTTTTCACTATATAATGGTGACCGATCCAGTGAAAAATTGCATACCTCAGGCAACCTATTCTCTGACCATACAGCCCCATATTTTTTGCATATGATTGAGCACATCCTATCAGATGGCCATCATCAAGAAAGATTCGAATTGCTTTTGCATCTTTCTCAGGATCCCCACTGGCGAATCCTTGATACGCCATGTCAAAGAATGCAAAATGATTCTTAGCCTGGGGAAAAAAATCTATCAAAAGAAAGAAACGACATGCCTTAAAGAAATCCATAAAGAACTTTAACCACCTTAAACTGGTAAGATATTTCCTTCCACTGCTCCTCAGAAGGATCCACTCCTGTTGGGTTATGAGCACAAGCGTGTAGCAAGAAGAATGAACCATTGGGAGCATTCTATAAGACAAAGGCGTAGTAAGATCGTTGAGATTGGGGGGTTTATAATCATTATCTTTTCCACCTTGATGTCATCCAATAATGAGGCAAAATCAAGTCCCTTCGACTCAGGATGGTAGTAGTGGAAGGTTCTTTGAGGAACTTGGGCATCTCTCCAAATGTTGTGATGACTGAAGAATCACTTAAATCAATTGAAAATGATTAAGAATAACAAGAGAAGAAGGGAAATTTACTTTGACCACGTAGGAACAGGGATGTATATTTGAGAATCTGGCTGAAATTTTCTCTGAAAATCTGCAAAGAGTCGGCAGGCCCCAGTCCCCGAGAGTGCTTGGACAGCCGCAATTCTTCTGTCCTTTATGAATTCAGAATCAATTCCATATGCCAACTTCAACGTTTCCTGTATAAAATTGAGGCTTCCACCCATGGGCAGGTATTCCCTGACATTCCGTCTTGCTTCGTTAGTAAGGGGGAAGGAAAACCATTATAAAACAAAGAAAAACTTTCAGGGATAACGCGCTGTAGAAATTCAAATTATCAGAAAATTGACTCAATTCGCTCTTTGGGAAGAGAATTTTTTCAAGTGCTTGATGAGTTGGATGGCAAATGGTCGCAACCCAAGTCAGATTTCAATGTTCTTTATTCTGTCTCGAACTTTTATACAGAATCACCTTTTGAGTAAGAAGACGAATCTTCCAACTACATGCCGCTAACCATCGCAAATCATGATGATGACGATCTCTTAGAAGAGCGGGAATCATTCGCTCCCCTGTTGCGACTTTACAGCCAGTAATATTTTCTCAGGAAGCCATAGAAGTGCAAGGAAAACGTCTCAAGACAGCTGAATGAGATTTCCCTTTGTACAATTACTTAACCCAAATCACTGAGACAGAAGAAGAAGCGAATGCAGATGGATCAAACGCGAGCTTCTAACGAGAACAAGATGAAAATCAGAAAAAGGATTTTTTTTTCTTCATTAAGCGATTACACTACTTAACAGATAAAAGAAGACAGCAGATAAAGAAAGGACTAGAAAAAATCGTTACATATTCTGTTTTCCAGCGATCCTCCTCTCCGCCTCTCTGACGCACTCCAGGACGACAGGTTTCCCGTCATCATCACGATAAGCGCCCTAAGAAAATCACGCAACAAAGCAGTTAATCGGAAAATGGCATAAGAAAAAGAGAAATTCAGTAAACACTCACAACTCCGACGTTAACTTTGTCGGGGCTCTTATCGGCGAGAAAAGCCTCGGTCACGCCGAGGATGGGATCTTTCGCCGCCGGCTCGACGTTGCTCCAAAAGGAAGACAGGGGTCTTGAATTCGCCGGCGAGAACACGGCGGCTCCCCGCCTCCCAAACAGCATTCTGAGAGCCATCTCCTTCCTCCAAATTCAGAAGACTTTCCGTTATGTAACCACCGCCACTACCCGGGGGAATGCGTTATCCACGTCAGCGTTCTCAGGCTGACCTGGAGAAACGGCGGCGAGAGAATAATGACAAATACCGGTGGGAAATTAATGGTGTAAATTATTGTAGGAATTATCTGGAAAAGAAAAGAAGAAGAGTGAGGAAATTGATCAGCGACTCGAAGACCAAAGCAAGATCCCGTGTTGATATCGTCTACCAGTAAGCTTGGATCGCCATCGGACGGCCCAGATGCTTCGTGGAAGAACGCCGCGATCGCGATCCGATCGAGCCGCGATTGCGCATCATTCGTTGTGGAATCACCTCCACGATCATCGTATGGCGGTCGTTGGAGCATCAATACCATGATCGTGGCCCGATCGCGGCGCGATCGTGGCCCGATCGTGGTTCTTTTTGAAGTAAAATTGAAGCTAACTCACCACCAAATCGGAGCGGAATTGAAGCCACGACCTATGACAAAGGAATCGCTCCCACGACCCCTGCAAATCACTCCCACGACCGCATCAATCGGCCATGATCTTCGGGCGAAATTTCCCTTTAAAAACCGATGTATTTCTCTATTTGTTCTTCAACTTTTGATCGATTCGTGAAGAAATTAAGCGAATTTCGAGGAAGGTCTTAAGTTCTCGTGATCCTCTGCTTCCAAGAGTGTAGAGACACATCCATTGAAGGATGATAATCACGATTTCATCTCCTGATTTCATCGAATTTTTCCCTTGAATTCTAAACGTTCACGAGGAAGAATTCGAGCAAATTCGATTCAATCCACGAGAATTGAGGCCCCATTCTTGCGGCAATCGGGTTAGTAGTAAGATTCGATCGATTATCAAGAGGTAATTTGTATTTTTATTAGGTTTAGATCTTTAATTTCGCAAAGTAGTTCATAGTGTTATTCATTTTTCCTAATTTTTAGTCCAAAAAATCGCTGATTTTGAAAATAGAATATCTCTCTGATTATAATTCCAAATCACTTGATTTTGGTTTTTTTTGGATTTCTATTTTCATCAGCTTTCCGTGGATAGCAAATTCATCGAATTCCGAGTTCATTTGACCCTTCAATTTGACGTTTGACCAAGGACTGTTTATCTTTCATCAGAAGTTAAACGTTGACTTTTGAGGTCAATTACTTTCAATTTATAAATCAGAATTCGATCATTCTGGTATTTTTAGATTCCTCTAGTTCTTAGCTTTCCATTGACATATAAATTGCAAGATTTGGATTTCATTTGACTGGTGAATTTGAAGATTTCCTCTGAGGTATTCATTTCGGTGATTTTCTGATATTTAATTTTCAATAATTCATATTAAATCTTATTCTTATCCAAAAATCATGAATTATATACTAATAAATTCTATTATCTTTCTAGTTTCCAAATATATAATTTTCGTAATCTTCTGAATCTATTTGATTCTCTGATTTTACTGTACACCTACTGTTGGTCAAAGTCAATGATTTAACTTTGACTTTTGACTTTTCTCTGTCAAATCCAAGATTTCAATTCTTAAAACTTCTTATTAGGTCTATTTATATCATTTCCACTCATTACATCTTATTTTTACTTATTTAAAACTCCTTTTAAACCTAAGTTTGACCAAGTCAACTCTACGATTAAAGTCAACCCTGCTCTCTGTGGATCGACCCGATACTTATACATTACTTGATTTTATATCTTATCTCTGTGAGTTCGGTTTTTATAAATTTTATTTGACCAGCGTTTTTGTGAATTTAACGACACACGAAAACGTTCCGTCAGTAATCGATGGTAGAAAGGGTCTATAAGTGAGTTCTTACATACTCCATATCTCCTAAAGTACGTGGTGTAGCTTGGCACCTAACGGGCAAGCAACTCAACTTATTGATTCGGTTAAATCAATCGTTGATTAATCTATATGATTATATATATAATTAATTAAGGTTGACTAATAAAATGTTATTGGGCCTATAGAGTTATTAACTAGTGAGATACTTGGACCTAGACGGTCACACACTTAAGGTCTATAGATGTTGGTGGATATAGTCATAATTATGAGGGCTTTTATGAAAAATCTATAGTACTAAATGTCTATAAATAAGGAGAGAATAACCACAACTCAAGGTGCCCATGAAAACCTTGTGTGAATTCTCTTATTTCTTCTCTTTCTCTCTTGGTGAAGAGATTTAAAGAGGAGATCCAACCATCTCGAGACCGTGTGAATATCGCTAGAGGCTAGACACTTGAATAGCTTCAAGAACTTCTTCAAGAGAACCTTATAAGTATGTTTTTCTCATACATACTAAATTATAGGATCATCTATTCTTGGTGCCTCAATTTTTTGAATATTTGATTTAATGTTTTTCTCTGTATTCAATATTTCGATAAAAAAATTGGAAGGCTTATCAACCATAGAAACCAAAGGTAAAAAATTTGGAGGATGATCAAATATAATTTAGGTAGTGCCTTAGCTTTTATTAAGCTTCATATTCTCTAGGTCCATATAATAAGGAACTCGAGATGCAAATGCAATAGTAGAATTAGAAATAAAGCCCAGAGCCCACTTTGGGTTTCCCTAATTTCTTCCATCACTTTTTGGCTGGATGGTTGGAATTGCCTCAACAGCTACATGGAAGGAACTTAAAAGTTTCAAGCCTCAACCACCATTCCCTTTTGAAACCACTATCCCTCACTAAATTATGGCCACCATGCCGATCACTAGATATGGAAACCACTAATGTAGATGCGTCAAGTAAGATGAATGGCTATGGAGAGATCAAAACCCAATAAATTCTTTTATTGGGTTTTTGATCAGATAGTCAAAAATCTTTTACAAATTTGAGAGGCAATGGTGGCGTGAAGCCAACTAAGATAAGCACCAATGTATTCAGTTTATTAAAAATGCCTTGAAGGTATAATCTCTATGATTGCATATTAAGAGGTATTCATACTACTTGATGGTCTAGATGATGTTGGGTCTTGTTGGTGTACATGTTCTCTATGATGAGCCATAGAGGCTTAGAATAAAGATCTCAATGCTTTGAAGCATCCAAGTCAAGACAAAAATATGTGCTAGAGTCGCATAGGTAGGCATTAGTGATGTGGTGGAGTGGTCAAGTGATGTAATATATTATGAGTGATGAGAAAAAACTAAGATATAAATAGGGCAAGTGTGTTGAGTGGTTGTAGTTGATGGAGGTGCTTGTGTGGAGGGGGTATGTTAAGGTGGCTCATGCTAATAGAGGTGCTTCAGCCAAAGGGATAGGTACTTTATCAAGTAGTAGGAGGGATGATGATGCACTATCATGAATTCTTTGCTATTAAGCTGAGAAAAGTCATGGGCCACAATAGAGAGCCCCAAAGCATGTGTGGGAAAATATGGTCACAAGCAATTAGACACAACAATTTAAGGCATAATTTGTATGAGGTGTGGTGCAGTTACACATGACATAGAGAAGACATTCAAAAAAGCTAAATTTGGGGTTTGGAGATGCATTGACAATGGAACAATTTTCAGGTGATAGGTAGGCAATTAGGGTGGCCAACGAGGCCAAGAAGCTCACCTGTTCACATGCATGAGCACACATATAGGTGATATTGAAGAAAAGAATACCAAAAAAGAGCTGATGCTTTGATATCATGAAGACAACAAAACCCTCAATCAGAATAAGAAGAGACACAAAGTATTTTTAGATAGAAGAGAAGGGCATAGATAGAACATGAGTGAATAGTGGAAAAGATCAGTAGAGGTTGTGGAAGAGTTGTGAGAGATAGAGAAATTCATCATTGTGGGAAGGATGATGATAGTCTAGGAAAAAAATTCATCAATTACTTCAATGAACTTCATTTTGGCCCCAACTATATACGGTTTCTCTTTTCTAGTTGGAGGGGATTGTGGTGTATACAAGGTCATGACTGAATGAATAAAACATACAAAGTGATAATGACCTCAAAATGTTGTCTGTCATAGGAGACAAATAGGATCACACGACTTATATCTGCATTTCAAGTCCTAGATGTCTAGGATTCAAATATTCAAAACCACCCATTGAGGGACGATGACCATCAACTACCAAGAAATAAATTTCACAATTTCACTAAAAATATTTGTAATTGGATATCCTCCTTGTTAGGAATATGCACTAGCACCATGTTGGGGAGACCCACATGGCTAGTGATGGGATGACCCATTAAGGGTCCACACCACTATCCCATTTTCTCCACTACCCTAGTATCTCATGTGTTACACCATCCCACTACCCATGATCTTACATTCATTCAATTCCCTTTGCTTGTATAACCTCATGAAATTCATGATTTAGTGTGTTTTGAGTAGGTTTCCATATTCTACCCTCATTTTTTTAAAAATAATAATATGATTTTGTCCTATTAATGGTTTATGTTTTATATAAAGTTCAAGTTTATTGAAGTTTTAATTGGACTATTTAAAAAACATGGGCTTACCAGTGTGATCAGTTGATTAATTGACTACAATTGAGATCAAGAATTGCCATTCAACCCCTCTACTGATTGAATCTCCAATGTTAGCTAATTGGTTAAAAAATTATCAAGATCACCATCCCACTTTCAATGATAACACATAGATGAAGATGATGCCCCCAAAGGTGAAGAACATATAAAACTCTAGAAACACAAGATTGATGTATCAAATATCAAGATAATAAGATGATATGTCATGTATCCTGATTGAGTTTCTTTATCTTTTTTTGGTTTGATTTCCCATCACCCAACATCTAATACCCGGCAAAGTACTTCACTTATCATGATTGTGTCCCTTAAAATTTCTAAATTGCTACTCTTTCTCTAAGCCCATAGCAGATCCCCTCTGAAACCTCAAGCTTGAGCAATAATGCTACATCACATTTTGCAAGAAAACCCTTGTGAATAAAGTGCATTGATCCTTCCCACGCTCAATTACTGAAAAACGCCAAAGCGTTGACTTGTTTGACTGCGGAGAAAACAAACTGGTCCAGTAGGAGCAGGTAGGCTTTTGTCGTTCACTACTCTGTTTTTTTTCTGCTAATCAACAGATGCCTTACTGCAACGCGGCGTTGACAAATTACCAAAGTGGCCCCGCTCAATGCCGTCATCTTTGACGTTGAGAGTCAACACCTTTGACTTTACGATTTTAGATTACTGCTAGAACCAGAATCCCTTGGCCCCGACTTCCTGCTGCGCGATCTCCAGTTCTCCAATATTTATGCTTGATACGAACGGCTGACCGATAAGAGTTGATTCCCGCTAGCTATCAATGAAATACGAAGTCCCGGCTGATGGATTTATCTCCTGTCGCCCTTCAATCTGACAACGACGCATAAAAAATTTCGTTTTTTTTTTCTTTTTTGCAAATTCAATCCGATTCGTTCTTCCTGTGATATATTTTTTTTATCTTCTCGTTCCGTTCGGCTAAAACCGGTGTTAGCCCAGGCAGTAGTATCTGCGTTTCCAGAGATTTCGTCCGAAGGGGAATTAGCTGGATGGATTCTGTGGATACGGCGGCCGCGGAAGAGAATGAACCGAAGATGAAGGAGATGAAGGAGGGGCCGTTGGATGGCGGAGAGAAGGATGCGGTCATCGTTGATATCATTTGCGGATCCGAGAAGATGTGCAGGATCTGCCATCTGAGTGAAGAGGACTCGGAATTATCATCTGAGCTGGTTGAGCTCGGTTGCGGCTGTAAAGGGGATCTATCTCTCTCTCATCAGCATTGTTCCGAGGCCTGGTTCAAGCTCAAAGGAAACAGGTCTGTGCTTTCTTTCTCTTACTTTCTCCCCAATTCTCATTTTTGAACTGGGAAAAAAAAGCTGGGTCTGATCATAATTCATGCGGTTAGCTATGGCTGAAAGAGAGCTTTATCTGTTGCGGGTCACTAGAGAAACCCTACGATCTTCTTCTTTTCAATGAAAAAAAGCTTCATTTTTCAATAAAATTCAGACATTGGGGGAGCCCGGTAGGCATGATCGTTAACCTCAGCTAATCATGGTTGGAGGGGATGATTAGGGAGACCAAGGATCACCCCTTTTCAGTGATAGGAAACCCTCTTCAGTAATCCAGTTTTAATGGAAAACGGTTCTTAAGTGCAAAGAGGAAGATCATGGGGTTTCTTTAGTGCCCAATACAGACGAAGATCTTTCAATCTGGAGTTAGTCACAGTTTTTAATCTGGAGACTAAGCATCTTCGCATTTCGGGAATAAAAAGAAACCCCATCATTCAATGAAATTTCAAGCAAATAGTTGTGTTGATTGGGGCACTGATGGAGAGCTAGGATTTTCCCTTCTCTTTAAAGAAAACCGAATTTTTCAATAAAAATGAGGGTTTTGGCCTTTTCTAGAGAAGGTCGTCTCACGTCAGTCATGTGTAGAAAATATCTCTTCCATAGTCGGTCTCTTGACTAACCCTAGGATCCATCCAATTCCAAAAGAAGAAAAAAACCCGATTTTTCTGTAAAAAATTCAGGTGCCCGGCCGTTTGAATTTGTCATTATGACGGATAATGACTTAAAAAGAATTTTTTTTTTCTCTTCAAGAGGAACCCTGGGATCATCCTCTTTGCAACGAGAATTAAGCCTTTGCGGTCCATTTAGAGTAACCCTAGAATCTTCCGTCTTCTCAATAAGACGAAAATGAAGGATCTTCTCTGTGCCCTATTTTTTCTATTTTCAGAACGTGCGAAATATGCGGAGAAGTCGCAAAGAACGTGACGGGAGTAGAACAAAACGGTTTCATGGAAGAGTGGACCGAGAACAGAGGCGGCGGCATTGGCAGCGGACGGGGCGCAGAGAGGCGTAGACGCTGGGCGGGTCAGCCTCTGTGCAATTTCTTGATGACTTGTCTGGTTATCGCCTTTCGTACTCCCCTGGTTCTTCCGGGTCAACATTTTTTGAGGCGACTCATTTTGTGCCTGGGATGCAGCAGCCATATATTCCATTAGAGGAGAGAGTCCGTCGTCCGGCCGAGAGAGCGGGAGAGAGAGAGGGAGAGGCCAGGGAATATTGAAAGAGAGGGAAACTGAGATGGAGGGAAACTAAAGAAATCTGTAGGGGGAGACTTGAGTGGATTGATGGAGAGAGATGATTGGCAAAGATTTAAAAAGGCTAACAGGAGAAGTAGATGTGAAGGGAGAGTCCGTGCGAGTTTCATAGGTTTTCTTTTGCCCATCAAACCTAGCCACCTTCATTTTCCTGTTTATCAGCCTCCCACCACAATCACTGAAAATATCAGAGCTCAGTCGTTTGAGTTCTGTTCTTTATCTGTAGCTTATTCATGGCTGCAAGACAAGAGAAGAATCCAAAACAAGAATAAAATACACTTCTCTCTATATGATTAAAGCCAATTTTTATTACATCAAATCAACTTGGATTGTTGATCATTTGATAATGATTGCGATACTTCAGTTTAAATCCATTGTCACCCTATTTTTTGTGCTGACATAAACTTTCATGGAAGCTGAAGTGAAGATGGGTTGGGCCATTTACCCTTATGGAAGTCTTTGATGATGATGCGGTTTCAATTCTTCGTCTAAAGGCATGTAAATAATTCAAAGTCAATAGCCAAAGATTCAAAACCTTACGTGGATGCATCTTTGTCTCATCTTGCGAAATCCATGTCTTCACAAGATTCATATCAACCACCTCTTCTTCTTCATCACCCCACTAAATCTCATTGGATGAATATTATTTAACTTGCGAAAGTTATAAATTTATTGCTATAAGAATTTTTTTTATGCTTCCTATTTTCAAGAAATTATTGAGTTTTTGGTTGGCATCTAGAATGATGAAGAGGTCTATAACTAAAGCCCTTTATATTTGATAGAAAAGGATGCCATGATCTTGAGCCGATCTGACTTGGGATCACAAATCCCAAATTTTTATGTGAAGAGAGGATCTAATTATATTTCTATAATGGATTTTTTGTGTGTTAATACAAGTGATAGATAATATATAGCCTATAAGCCAATCACACTTCCATTTATCTAGTTTATGTTCATTGAAATGAAATTTATGTATTGTCATTCGTGTCATATTTGCAATGAAGTTTATGAGCATATGCAAAGACTAAGTGAATTATGATGAGATCATAATACAGTGATCACTAGTGTTTAAACAAGTGTTCTAAACATTTTTATTCGTGGGATATTCGAGAGAGACATCTAATTATCCAAAAAGAATAGCACTATTTGATCCAACTCATATGATGAGTATAGTTGATCATATAGTCATCGATGTGGAGACACTAAGGATATATAGGAGGTGCTCTTTAGAGAAAGAGTTCACTGAATTAATCCGTATAAATCCATGCATGATAATTATACCAAACAATTAATTAAGTTGATTCATGTTATGATTGTGTATGTGGTCGTTTGCTTGAGACACCAAAGACATCTTGGGGATAGATGATCGTGTGTTGATTATAACTTACGAATTTTTAGCCACTGGATCTCTAAAATGTCATATATTAGATACGACATGGCGTCATTGAAGACGATTGTGTGGTCAAGATTGGATCATCCTCCTTCAGTATTTGAGGAGATTGACTTAAGGAAAGGGATGCGATAAAATATTTTTCCAAGTAGTAAAATTATTAGAAAAGAAGTTCTTAATGATTTCCTATATGTATTAGTCGTAAGTTGATTGAGCAATTACAGTTTGATAGTTAACCTTTTAGGTGTAGAAGTTAGATTAGCATCATGAGTCTTGTACAGATGAAGGATTATACATACATGGTAATAGATGACAGAAAGGTTCCATAAGAGAGTTCTTACATACTCTATATTTCCTACGTGGTGTAACTTGATTAATTAACTTATTGATTGGGTTAAATTAATCATTGATTAATTAATCGATATGTTGATGTAAATTATTAATTAATATTGACTAATAAGGTATTATTAGGCCTATAGATTTATTAACTATTGAGATACATGGACCTAGAGGGTGACACTCTTAAGATCTATGAATGTTAGTGGATATAGACACAATTATGAGGGTTTTGATGAAATATTTACATACCAAATTTCTATAAATAGGGGCAGAACGACCACAACTTAAGGTACCCATACAAGCCTTGTGGGAATTTTTTCCTTTCTTCTCTTTCTCTCTTGGTGAAGAGCTTTGAAGAAAAAAATCTAACCATTTAGAGAATGTGTGGATGCCACTAGAGGCAAGACACTTTAATAATTTTAAGAACTCCTTCAACAGAACCCTATAAGTATGTTTTCTCATACATACTAGATGATATGATCATCTATTCCTGCTGTCTCAATATTTGAAATATCTAATTTCAATGTATTGCGTTGCATTCAATGTTTTAATAAAAAATTTGAAAAACTTTATCGACCTTAGATCCCAACAACTAATTGATACCGCCTCATTGATAAGTGCTACAAGATCTCATGCATTGGAACCCACGATTAAGGGCTTGAGTTGGCTAGTATGGAACATTTTATTTTCTAAATTAAATCCTACAATATATGAAAGAATGAAAAAGAAGGCATCCTCCCTAATAAAGCAAATACTTTAGATCTTGCTTGGACGAATTCAAAGATATTTTCAATGAACAAAAGTACATCTTATTCATTAATATTTAGGGAATATCCCACCATGGTTATGGCCATCAACCCAACTCGTATACAAGCTCTGGACAATTCATTCATTTGACCATACACATGAGCTACTTTAATTCTCTAAATTTTTCTTTTTTGCATTAATAATGCTAGATTTGCTTTAGAACTCAATTAATTACACCAAAGAGGGGGGGGTTCTCAAGAAAAAAATCAACAACATTTTGAAATATCTTATTTCATTAATTAGCAGAAAGTTTTCATCATTCAAGAAAAATTTCGAGTATATTCAAGAATTATGCAAGCAAAGGACGTTTTGTTTAGGAAATCAAAACAAAGTAAAATCATGCCTACTTCTATGTTGACTAGAGAAATAAATAAAATAACTATTTCACACATCTTCAACCTCTTTATCTCATCTAAATATAAGAAATGCCCTTGAGATGATGAATACAAAATAATGAGGCCCCATCTCCCTACTAAAAATTATACTTCTTTTCAAAGCTTTAATCTCAATCTTTGGGTATTGTGTAAGCACAAAAGCTGGTGTCGCTTTCTTTTTCATTAGTGACAGCGAGTAGAGGGTACAGGATACAAAAATTTCAAGATGTCAAGAGCTAATGGGAAGATAGAGAATAATATTTATAGTGATCTAGTAGGAGGAGAGAGTGATGAAATTTGAAAAGAAATGAGTAGGGAGATAATTATGAATGAGAGAAAAAGAGATAATTTTGAGGGATTAAAAAATAGATTGAATAATGGAATCATGTTATAGAGATAATTAAGGACAGATAAATAAATAATAAAGGAAATAATACAAAAAAAAATTTGTACATGAGAGATAAGGGATGAGAAACTAGAATGATTTTAATGTCCAACTATGGACTTTGTTTTACATATATATACAGAGAGAGAGAGAGAGAGAGTTTTGGATAATAAAGTGGTAAGGGCAAAGGAGATAGAATATTTAGATTAGGAGAGTTGGTGGAAAAGATAGAGACTGAGTTACCTACTGATGGAGAAGGGAAAGGAAGAGATAATGGAGCATGGAGAGAATTCTGGTGAGAGAGAACTCAGAAAAGAAAAAGAGAAAGACCAACGTTTTGGCAGTTCATCTTGAAGTTTGGACATTCTAGGGTGGTCAATACAACAATGTCAAAGAAACAAGGAGTCGGCAGTGGATGTCACAGAATTAAGACTATAACGAAGGTCATAGTTCACAAGTGTGTTAATGCCTCTTCTTGGTATGCAAATTGTGGAATACATGATGAAAAGAGTCAAAGGTAAACAAAAAAAAAAAATAGAGTGCTTTTGTGATGTCATGAATGGGTAACAAGGTTCACTAAAAGGTCAAGTTGTCAACCTGACCTTCATACTACTGATGGGTGCATTATTCTAGCATTGTACACTGATCACATTTTACCTTCATAGAGATGATTTGATGTCCTTTTCAAGTAGAAAATGTATCTTTAATCTAACTCTGTTCTTCAGGATAGGGTAAAGACAATTTCTTGAATATTGGGTTTTCTTGAAAGCTAAACATGATGGTAATGTCTACAAAGACTGAAATCATTGGCAGAGTGAGGAGTAAAAGTTTGAAGTGTTGATATCACTTGCATTTAATGATACCAATTGTTACCAAATATTGAGAGAAAAATCAACTTATTTACACTAAGTTTATTAGGGATAGACCATTCGGATACTGATATCGCTACCGTAAATGTCTTCAACGGTATCCGACCCTAGTGATAACTGATACAGATATCAAGATAGGATATGGGTAAGTGGATGACAATATCACATAAAACTAAGATATCTGATACATTATCAGATTCTAATGATACCCGATACTAATATTGGTCAGTCGATGACAATATCAGTTAATGTTGAGATATCTGATATGGTCATCCGCTAACTTCAAATATGAGAGTGATGGTATCTGTTATCAAATAAGATATCAGATATCGTTATCCAATATCTTCAAAATTGGAAACCCTAATCTAATGATCTATGAGTAATTGAGTACGGCTCAATTGAGCTTTCAACTCTGTCAGTACACCAAGTATGATAAAGCTCTCTGGAAGGCTGCACACTCTTCTGTCTGCTGCTGGCAGTGCTTCTTCAAGCCACTCTCTTCTCCCAGATTTCTTCCTTCGCCAGTCTTCTGATCCACCTTGACACTTATTTCACGAGTTCCACATGCCAGTGGAAGGAGAAAATGATCTCCGGCAATCATTCTGTAATATTCTCTCCATCTCAAGTGCTTCAGAAGCAAGATTTTGCTTCCGTGAAGAGATCTCGGGCAAGGGAGAGGCCTTTCACTTCCACAGAGAAGAAAATCAAGATTAAAGGGTACCCATCTTTCAAGTCCAGATTTAGGAGAATGAACCATGGCAGTATTCGGAGATGGTGAGAAGGCAGGAGGCACAACACTGATTTAAAGTCAAAGAAGCAAAGAGCAGGCTGAGGAAGCTAGGGGTGGTGACTCTAGCGGTGGTTGAATTGACCAATAACCCACAAATTACTACACTAGTCTGGTTTCAACCTGCAGTGGTTGAATTGACCAATGCAGTTAAACTTTTACTTATCTCAAGAAAGCTTAAAAAAAACTTAATCTAAGTGAAATGGTTACTTATGTGCTCAAACGTGTAGTGGTATACGTTATATTGAAAATTAAGATGGTATGAATGCTTCCAAATCTAGTAAAAAGTAGGAGTTTTGAGGGATGAATCTCACAACTCATCAATTGATAAGAATACGATCTTTACTCATGCTGAATATTCTATTGAAAATACATTGAGATAATCACCGTGTCATTTTTGGGATTCATTATGATCACTCTCTCTCTCTCACCCCATTAAGAGGGAGAAACTAGTATCAGGTGACCACGTTGAACCCGTGGTGGCCAATCCTTAAATAATCAACTTTCTGTGATAAAAAATACCACCCTCAAATCTTTGATCCTTAAATATTCACAGAACTAACAAGAACCAGACTTCTATAAAATCGTAATCTTTCTCACCAGTTACTTGTTTCATGGGACTCATCTTCGAGCGCCTTAGTGAGCATCTCGGTGCAGAATTGGTCATCCGGCTTCAGCCACAAGGCCTAGTTCAACATAATATACATCACAATCAGATTCTTCGCGATTTTAATTTTTTGCCATACAAAAATGAAAATTTCGGTACCTTGTGGTAATAAGTGATTGCTGAATCAAGGTTACCCTAAGAAATATCCAAAAAAAGAGGGGAAGGCCGTCAACAGACTTTAACATACTCATTGTGGAAGACAAGTGAATAAATCAGAAGGAAGATGTTAGAAATTCAGTTTACACAGAGTGTGATAATTATTTAACTGAACCTGTAAACAAGCAGACTTACAGGGTAAGATAGTAAAAGCATCAGTCACATAGAAATTAAAAGTGTAGAAAATTAAAACCTGCAGATGATAGGTGTAAGCCAGTCCAGCATAAGAACTCAAGCTTTCAGTAGAAAGTGCCAACGCCTTCTCATAAAAGTTTATGGCCTCCATATACCTCCTGAAGTTTAATTTAACGGAATAAATAAAATTAAAAAACCAATATATAATTATGACTTTGAGAATATCGCTTATATCATGATGAACTATTGAGTGAAGAACAGGAAATCAAAAGAAGAGAGAGAGATTGGGAGCAGGTAACGAGTCAGATGTCACTCCTGCCACCAGACCTCAAGATATGAAAACCTGAATCTCACGGACGAACCAGATGGTGGACAGGACTATGGTGAAATCCCGTGAATCATCTGTCATCTTGTTTTCTGAGAAAAAAAATTGGGGTTTGGGGGGGGGGGGGAGAGGGGGAAGAGAGAGAATTTAAGAAGTTTAAGATATTCTTTCTTGAATCTGAATTAGATTGGTCGTTCATATTATTTAACTTTAGGAATTGACAGGACATCTTTCGAGGATGTCCATCATCTGCATCCTTCACCATGATAAACGTCAGTGGGGCCAAACCAAAACAGACTGAATGGCAAACCCTGGTGGATACTTGTCTGAACTCAAGAGAGAATATTCACTTGAGACAGATTCTAGTCGTCTTCCATATAAGAATAATGTTCTAAATCCAAGATAATTTATAGCCCTCAGACAAACTTAAGAGTATGTCCTCAAATCTGACCCTAAAAAAGAAAGAAGGCAAAGGAAATACTTGAGTTTTCTCAATGTATGTGCATGATTCACAAGGGTTGCTTCCCACACTTCACTGGGCGAAGGCGGAAAGAAAGTCAATGTCTTCTCAAACCATTTCGCGGCTTTCCTATACCTGAAAAACTCATAATAAAAACTTAGAACAATGATGATTAGTTTTTAGAATATAGCAGTCCTCTTACTCCTTGGTGTGGTAAGCAATAACTCCAAGTTCGTTGTAGACAAGAGGATCAAAAGGGCATATAGTTTCTGCCTGCATTAGAAACTTTACAAAACAAAAATTTCATTGTGAGATAGTCGTTATTGAAAAATCAAACCCTATTCCTTCTCTCAGCTTAGTTTCCTTTCTAGCCTACCGACATATAATAATGAAATGATTCGAAAAAACGACACCCACCTTGCACCTTTATACATGATATTGAAAAAAACTGAGGAACGACCAAGTAATAGTTCGACATGACTCCCAACCAGAGTCAATGGCCAGAGATAGTTGACTGCTATATCCCTCTCCTAAGGGCTGGTGTAAGGGCACCCATGTCCTATACCCTAAGGAAAAGAGTGGAAATAAGGGTTGAGAATACTGCAGATGTGTCGCAGAAACTATATGGCAGCCCATTTGGAGACTTTGATCCCTCCCTCCCTCTCCACATCCATCCATATCTATCTCTATCCCCCTCCCTCTTCCTTTCTCTCATCCTCCCTTGCACATTTGCAAATCACATAAAAATTCATGGATCATCATTTCTACAAGCACAGAATCAACCTGCTCTGCGAGTTTGAAATTGTGAGTTCGCATGTACTCCATCCCAATGTACAGTTTAGGTAAATGACACCTGAATGAGGAAATAATCAATAATTATCTTAGATTATGCTAAATAATTCAGGAAAACACAAGAAATAAAATTTACAAAAAAATTAAAAACTGACAAACTAACCCAGGGAAGAAGCGGGCAGCAGTGCGAAAGGCTGCTAAAGCTTGATCGCTCTCTTCTTGGGAAGCATAAGCATTCCCAAAACCCAGCCAGGCAGGAGGAAATGCTGGATCCATATTTGTGGCTTTACTACAAAGAAAAATTTGATTTACACTGCAATTGGTGTAATTTGCAATCTTCTACGAGAAATTTTACTCTCTTCATCCAGATTTATGATGTCATAGAATATTTATACCCACTAAAGAAACAAGTCCAAAGTATAAAAAGCAAAGGAAAGCGCTTCTAGTGCAATGTTTACAAAATATTGGGCATAAACATATTCCAGGGGTTAATTTATTGGAATTCTCAAATATCATTACACATATGACTCTTGCGTGGAGATAATGATCTGCAATTCAACAGAAAGGATATGTACAAACTTCATGGTCATGACATGATGACATTAGGGATAAACCTCTCCCTTGCCCTCCGTCCGTTCCCTCTCTCTCTCTCTCTACATATATCTCTCCACTCTCCCCCACCCATAGATGGATGGAAAAAAGTTGATCGATCTCTGTATCCTGGGGCTTCTGGCAGCACTGATACAGCACCATGTTCAAGCTCCCCTCACCCATGGATCAAGATCTTCTTCTCTTTCTGTCAATCATTCTTTAACCCATTATGTCAGCCTTGTTTGGATCCAAGAACTATGGTACTAATTGGAAGAAGTTAAGAAATGGCCAAAGAGAGGGCCAGGACAGACAAGATGAAGGGAAGCAGGGGAGGAACCTGACAAGGTCCCTGATAGTGACATAAGCAGATGTGCTGCATTTCCACTTCAAATGTGTACCATTGAGCTCCAAATGAGATATGAGATTTTTCTTTTTCTTTGGGAGGGAGGAAAGGGGGGTAATGATGTCACAAGGGATATTTATGGGTAGCACAGGTAATTTTACGAATAAACACTCTCTTAAATAGGTTACCATGGCAGTGTTGAACCAACAATAAATTGAAAAGTACCTCTTTTTTTTTTCAAAAAAAGCACAGAAGTTATCTCTGAATAAGAACTCAGCTGTAAATTTGGTAAGGGAAAATAAAAAGTACAAGCTTCCTGACTCGAAGGTACCATCCACAGGTCAATTCTATGAACAAAAAATATAAAAGAATAAGAGGCATTTTACAGTCAAAACAAGACAAAAAAGAAATCTTCACAGAAGAATCAAACCGCTTCTGATCCATATGAACTAATGTGTGCACTGACAAAACCATTTTTAAATAAGATACAAAACTGAATTAGAATAAAATTGTTCCAAAGCAAATCAATTCAAAATATCTCAAAATGACATTAAGAAACATAAAAGGAGAATCCTTACCAGAAATGCCTTCGGGCCTGATCATATTTCTTGATGCACTGATAGTAGCATCCGACAGCAAACCATGATACAGCTCTAATCAGATGTAACATACATAAGTTACTATTCATCTAAACTCGAAATAGAATGACAAACAGACAAATCCCTATCTAACAAAAAGAACATAACCTTCTCCTCTTCATCAATAAAAGAAAATCATTGCATTAAAGTCTAATAGAGGAAATAGCAAGCCATCTGGCTACAATACATGAATAATCGCTATGTTTGCAAGTGCGAACCTCATTCACTCATACTTTTACCAAGGACAGTGGAAAAAGTAAAATAAATTTTAGGAATTACAGTACAAATGTGTTGGATTATGAATCTTTATTTTTTTGCCTCATCATAATTAAGATATGGTCGTCCTCAAGAAAATTCAGGAAATTAAATGACCCCACCTGTCAGCACCACCAGAGGTTTACTCCCTTTCAATCTCAGATCTTGATTGAAAGAAAAAGAGAGAATGAAGAAGAAGAGATGAAGATCAACTCTCCTTGGGTGACTTCCGGATGCAGTCTTCTCACCTCCACAGGTTGCTCCATTCCCAGCCCTTTCCCTCCCCTTGAGTGGGTGAGAAGATCAGCATCAAATTACACTTTTGTGCATATGTCACTAGCCGTTGTAAGTTAGAATCTAATGGAGCCTTTCAGCTATTATACTTGAAAGACAGTCATATTTATATGGCAAACCTTTAAATGACACACTGTGTCAACCTCTTGGTTGTAGATGACAATCTATTTAACAAAATTACCCAAATAGAAATCACAAATAAAGGAGAGTTGACATCAAGAGGATTTTCAGGAGGTAATTACTGAATGAGTAAAGGGTGGGAGAAACCATTTCTGGTTGCTTTTCCTTTTTTCTAGAAGGCGTCAAGCTGAGCAGACTAACCTACATGTTCTTCAACACTATTGTTGTTTATTTTCCAAAGGCACAACACTATCACGAAATGACTATTGAATGAGAACAGGTTGGGAAAATCCTTTCTGAAACGTTTCCTTTTCTTTATCCTTTCTGAAAATCCTTTCTAAAGACATCAGACTAAATCCCTTCTGAATCTTTCTTCTAGACAGCATCAAGATCAGCTGAATAACCTCCATTTTTCTTGAAGTTTCTGGTGCTTGATTTCCAAAGATAGAACATAATCGAGAAATGATCATTGGAAGACAACAGTTTGAACCGTTTCTAATTGCTTACCATTTCTTCAAGGCAAAGTTAACCCGAGCCGCCAAACCATCTTGTTACATTTTAATAAAGGTCCTAGTTCCTATTTTCCAAAGACAGATGAAAATCGTACACCAATTTAATTAATTCTAAATGGAAGGCATTCCTTATGGTGCAGAAACAGTCACTAACTATGCCAGTTCAATCAATTAAGATGTCTTTTCTGTGCATACCTTTGTGGATAGTCCTTCACCAGATCGCAAGCCATAACATACAGATCATTTGACCGTCCAAGCTCCAGGGCAGCTGCTATGTGAACCAGCGTACACTTCGAATGAAAAGGATCTCTCTCTAACAGCCTTAACAATATACACCATTTCCAATGATCAATAGAACATCCAAAACATAAAAAATCTCTTTTTTATGTTTATAGAATATTGAAACTCACCTGGAAGTAAGTTCAAAGCATTTTCGATACTCCCCACATGCATGGTAGTGCTCTGCCTTACAGGTCAGCAAGTCGGTATTGTTTCTAAGCGTTGACTCTGTTGGGATGAAGTTACACTTCTGATCCTCGAGTTGGCTAATCTTGGATTCCAGAGAAGTCTCCTCGTCATACTTGAAAATAAAAAAATTTCATAAACCAAAACTTATTTTTTTGCTTAACATAGAATACGACGTTACCTTCTTCAACAAGCATGAATAGAACATAGCCAACCATCTGTCATCTTCAGAAAAGGATAACGAGGATAACAAACTCGATTCTGGAAAGAAGTATAAGATAGCATATCAAAACTTTTGTCATCACTGGAAATAAGAGCAGTTATCTACATTTACTATCACCTTCGTCAGATGTTAGCATGCACTTGTTGATCAAACACTCCAGAGCCTGAAACACATCATAAAACAAAAAATTCAAAAAAAAAATTCATCTAAGTTAACTTGTGTCATGTGAGAATACAATTTTCACTTAAAAGAGAAAAACATTTCTCCACCATATTGTAAATAGAAAATGAGAAAAGATTTGGGAAAGTGGACAATCTGTAAAGAGGTTAATTCAAGAAGGAAATGTTATGGGCCCGCCACAAAACCTCATGGAGCACATGAGCCGGAGGGCAGATAGCTAAAGTTCAAACAGCTAACTGCTTCTTGTGCTCCACCAATTCATCCATGGGTTCAGCCATTTGCTCCAGCAAATTTACAAATTTGCCACCGATCATAGGTGGCACATAAGTCCTCGAATATGCTAGTATTGACCTCTCACCGGAATTTACAAATTTGAATGAATGACAGATTAATTAAAAGTAATAAACCCAAGAATATAAGGTCACCTCAAAACAGAAGGGATCAAGCTTGATGGCCGCTTTGTACCTTCAAAAGCCATTGGAATTAAATTTCAACTATATGTTGAAGAAAGCCACGTAACAGAGAAAAAGTAAGACAAAGTCAGTTTCTATTACCGAATTTCTAGATAAAACTCTGCATACAATATCTTAAAATTACATGTTCAAAAATCATATGCTTGAAAAAAACCCCTAAAATCTCTAAATAACAAACCTTGAATATTCTACACCCAAATATCATAACTCCATAAAGAGTAACCCTAAAACCTAAACACTACAAACCCTGAAACCTTTACAACAAATCCTAAAATTGCTTAACCATAAATACCCTTCAATCCTAGACATAAAAAGGTAAGGTATCTTCTTTTCCACCATGACATCTAGAGTTAGTATACAAACAATCTGTTATGACTCTAGAGTCAAGTAGACGTTAAGTTAGGTCAATTATCAGGGCAGTTGTATGGAGATCATCATCCAATACCATGTGGCCTAATAGAGGGTCATAACTGGGGTAACAGTTCCAGGCTTCGGAGAACAGAATATATGATGACGTGAATTTTTTTTTATTCTTCTCTCTTCCCCTTTCCTTCTTCCCACTTCTCTCCATTGTCTCACTGCTCTAGGCAGCTCTTCCATCCATTGATGCTGATTTTATCTTCTATTTTCTTTCTTCAAAATGCATGATACAGCAGGATGGATGTCCTAATCTTTGATGAAGATTCCAACTGTCAGGAGCTGCCATGGCCACATAGCGTACGGAACAGTGCGGCGCAGGATGGCCCTAGAGCTACCTCAAACTGGTCTGGCCAGGCCAGGCCTGAACCAGGGAAGCATGGTAGCTGGGCCATGGCCTGCCCCAGACTGGTCAAAATTAACCCTAATAGAGCATGAACCTGGGAACAGGAGGGGAGATCTGCCCTAGGGCATGAACAGAAGGAGGAGAGGGAAGGAGAGGATCAGCAGCAGGTTGCTGAGGCTCTGATGCTGAATCTGGTTGAGAAGGCTATCTTCTCTCTCTTTTTTCTCCTGATCTATCTTCCTTGTGCATCATTTTTGCTCTTGTGGCTACCTCTTTCGGGATTGTGTATCTGTGAGGAGAATTTTCAAGGGTGTTTTTTTTGTCAAATATCTCTCTCTCTCTCTCTCTTTTTCCTAATAAATCTTCCTTGTGAGTCATTTTTTCTGTTCTGATTTTCTTTTGGGATTGTTTATCTGTAAGGAGAATTGTTGAGGTTGTTTTGGTTAAATTTCATCACAGTTTTTTTCTTTCTGCTGAGCTGGGGCCTATCACCAACCTTTGATCTTCATCCAAGGCGATTACTTCTATAGTGACATTAGAACTTGCCTCCTGTATCTCCTGAAGTGTTTAAGTAGACATTACAGCCACTCGTTAACCTAAACAAGTCCAATCTTCAATCCAAGTACTAACAACACAAAAACGCTTTGATTCCATAACAATAATCTAATAATGGGTACCTCTTGCATGTTTTTGCACTGGCAAAAGACTTCAAAAAAAAAAATTAGGAACATGTGGTACATTAATTAACAATCCAATGGCTCCATGTCATAAAATTCCTATCCCAGATGCAGTTTATAGATGACCATTAGCTTTTGATCTTTTTTGTTACTGGGATATGGTTCATATGACACAAATAAAATAAACACTAGAGTCATATGTTTTGTGGTCATTGAATCTAATATAAAGGTGCATTGAATGTTTGTGACGAAGGACATGGTTAAGATTAAGTAGTGAAGAATTCAGATTTACCTGAGTTCACTAGAGAGATTGACCCAATAATAGACAGATAATGAGTCAAGAACACTCTTCAGTTCCTGCATTTCCTCCCCCCTTGCTTCAGGACTTCTTGAGGGGTGATGCGTACATTGGAGGCAGCATTGAACAGTTAGCATAAGATTATAGTCATCTTAGATGGAGAAGTCATTGGCAGACCTGGGGTTTTCTGTGCAGCTTCCAGCAAGCTTTCCTTTGTATGCCAAGGTTTCTCACAGTAATTGCACCACAATTGATTTTTCTTCCCTGAATTGATCTTATTGTTTGATGGAAGCGGACAAACATCGGCAGTATTTGGACAAAGTGCAGGTGAAGCTGGGGTACTTGCTCCTGTTTGTTGCACCATAGCATAAGCAGTGCTCTTTGTAATACGTTTTAGCTCCTGAATTCTGATCTATTTGTATGTGAGGTGAGTCGATGTGTCCTCAAATGTCATGGAATGATATTCATTACTTAGTCTCTTCACACACTTTTGAACTCTGGCCTGAATATTGTAGTAAATTGTAAACTCTACCATTCAAAGTATATTCCCTGGCTATTGAGCTGTGTGAAAGGTCCCCTTGCTGCAATCACTCTGCTCTCTGTTGCTGGCTGAGCAATATATCCTTAGCTGATTCATAAGTTATTAATTGATTTTCAGGTCACCTGCCATCAAGTGTAATATCCAAGTACGAAATACCTCTTACCCAGTGACCCCACTTTTAGTATCGAGGATAAGTCTGTTCTTGTGCTCACTCAGCTGAGTAATATAGAGTTGTCTTGCTTTGGTAGTGACAAGTAAATTGATTCCTCGGAGCCACCACTAGAAGTGGAGATAACCACTTATCTCCCACTTTGGCACTGTTAGATCAAAAACTGCGGCAAATCTTTATCGTCCAGCATTCTCCTCTTTTGACATGGGGTCTAGGTATACTTTCCCACTCTGGGTGGTAAATCGAGAGATGCTCGTTGTTCAAATGATATCCCTCTTCAAAATCATTCAATGTCTATTGATATTTGACTGATGCCCTATGATTGATTCCTCCAGTTTGTAGGACTAAACAAAAATCAGCATTAAATATGAAGAGATGAATATACCCTTATTTAGGAACCTGACACTGATATCATGGTCACACCGGACATGCTTCTGACTCCAGCTTATAGAATGTTTTAGAGTGATGGGAGTTTGGGAGGGTCAGAGGAGAGAAAGCCAGAAGGTTTTTTTATTCTACAATTAACAATATTTACACAAGAGAGTAAGAAAATCATTACAAAGGTGGTGAAATTCTAACAGCTATGCTTCCAGACACCCAGAAGCTGATGGGGCATATTTACAATATGATAAAATTCCATTGAAAGTTTATACAAGAGAGTGGCGTAGGTTGACTGTTAACCTTGAGGCACCGAATGATATGTCCAAGGAAGAGCTAAACAGCTTAGGCGAGAAAAACAGCTTGCTGAAGGAGACACCAAGGGCTCAATAAATAAAGGGGGGAGACTTGCTATAGGGACAGCTTAGAAATTTGGTGAAGTGAGGAGAGCATGGGCCACTCTCGAACAAGACCTGGCAGAGCTCCTGCTGTTCACACAGTGGGAGGTCCTAGTTCCTGTTTTCTTTTCTGCTTTCTTTCATTCAAGAAAGACACAATTCATGTAAATCTTGGACTTTGGTTAATAATATACAAGTTTAATTGCATTCCTCAATTCGGTTGCATTCGTGAATTTTGGAGAAGTATCACAATATTTATAGCTTCTAACATATAGGTGTAAACATGTTTTGATTTAATAAGTTGATGCAGGGCTTCCTGGATCTCTCAACTCAGAACGTCATTCACTTGGAGGTAAGGGCACGATGCATTGAAGAATAGAGAAATACTAGATGAGAAAATTCCAAATTAATTTTTATTGATATGTAATGCAGTTATTTAAACAAATGAGTGAATAGTAAATAGTTACCAGTTCGCCATTAACAGTAACATGGTAAATAACCCTGACCATACAAAAGAGCATAATATAAATACAACATTTACCAATAAATATTCGTGTACCAGTAAATCAAAGAAACGAAGCAAAACCAGCATTTTCACCTAGTTATCACGCAAGCAAGAATTGAAGTAGGCATGACATCAGACAGGAAAAAACCCATAGGTTTCATTTCAATCAATAACACTAAGTATGGAAACTCGGCCATTAGAAACTTACCACTGTCTTGCCTGATCACGATTTTGCAAAGCTTCACATGCTTTCCCACGTAGAAAACATATAGCAGACATAACCTGTACCATATCAACTAAGTTAAAATGAAAAGATTAAGGTAAGCCCTACACAATCATTATACTTAACTGTCAGTTACTGATAGGCCCCAGGTAGGATCCCTGATCCTACCGGTAACAGTGCGCAGAGATATGAAAAGGGAGATGAAAGAACTTCAATTTCAAAAGAAGGGACACAACCAAGATGGAAGGATCTACAATTAGGAAGGACAATTTGAAAGCTCCCTGCACTCTCCATCTTCCTGGTAACTTATCCTTGGATGTCCCTAATGATCCTCCCTTCCTCTTATTTATAGCCTCCTTAAATGGCAGGGCTCACTTAGTCTGCCCAGGACTACTATTGTGGTCTTACCAGTCCCAAATCAAGCTGGCAGAAAGTAACCATTCTGTAAGGAAAAAAAGTCCATTAAATGCATTGCATTCAGAACACAAGAGGGCATCGGTAGAGGGGATGCAAGAAGAGAAATGTTCGAGTGGCAAACTCCCCAAGAGAGGGTGTGGAGAGAGAGAGAGCGAAAGAGAGAGCAGGAAAGATTAAGATAAGATCTGATGGTGGAGCTGCCTGGTCAAAGCTCCTCTCTAGTCATTCCCCAAAAGAATCTCCATGGCCTGGACTTATCTTGCCCTTTAAGGGCGTGCAGATGGGCTGTCTCTGGTCATGCCTGTGTCGCAGGTCCCCTTGGCTCATCCTAGCCCCCAGGGGAGGGTGATGGCCACATGCTGATCTGCATGATGGCACGTTATGCCCCACCATACCATCGGGCCTATCAATTACTTGCTGGGTGAAAAACATAAACAACCACAAGATCATACTCACTTCAATAGGAAAGAAATGCAATGCTCACGTTACTGTTCTCTATAATTCCAGTTCACCAGTGCCTAAAGGACTGTACTTCATTTCTCACAATGACCTGTTTAAATGCAAGTCCAATGGATAATGCAACATTAAAAATTCGAAGTTCACAATACCACAGTCCACCCAATACACAGTTGAACTCATGTCTAAACTGCTGAACACCCTTAATTATATGGGCCTTGCTCACACAATAATGAACAGCTACAACTCCCAAGTACTCTGCATATTTCCTATGCATTCACAGGGGCCAATTTCTCAGGCATTGCTCCTACCCGCGGCTCTCACTTATGCCTTCAATTTCCATATGAACACCAGGGGAGTGCCTACCATGCTGCCACAGCACTGCTTTCTCCTCCACCAGCACCACCACCCTTGCCTGCCCATTGCTTCGACATCACCATCGACTGCCCTGGTGTCTGTGAACCCTGCAATAATACATTACCCTACAATAGCTCCTGCCTCTGCAGCATGACTGCAATCTGCGTCCAAGCCTTCTCCTTCTCAAATGCTGCCACCAGCCAGAGTTCCCCGACAAAAGGCTGCCCAATCAATATTGTTGCTAGATGCCTGAGAATCGCTACCAACCAGATGGGTGCATGCTGTCTGAGTGCCACTGCCAGGTGGAGCACCAAAACCCACCAGAGCACAGTTCCTTGCTACCGCATCACTGCTTCCTTGTGTGCCACCACCAACCTATACTGCAGCGCTGCCTTCTAAAATAACTTTCCCACAGCCTCCAGTTCCTGCACCACCGTCCTCCACAGATCTGCCCACCCTTGGGTTTCCCCTCCCCCAAATCCTCTTTTCCCCATATCCTTGTGCTGGCACCCTAGGTTAAGGGTACTGGCTAGACCTTGATATAATTCCCCTTTAACCAATACAAGAAGAAAAGAAAGACCTATATACACCAGTCCAGTATGAACCATGCCAATAAGAACCAGACCCATTAGTAAGGAAGCAGCTGATAGTCACATTAGTGACTTAATAAAGGGGGCCTTGACAATATAGATACGCGGGGGGGGCAGGTAAGGACAGATTTCAGAAATCTTGGAGTTCTTGAAGTTAGAGGAGTCCAGGAAGCAGAGGCTGCATTCAGCAAGGAGCTCTTGAAGAATCTCTACTGTCTTTTGTTTCTTCCTGGATCTCTGTACAGTCTTTTGTTTCTTTCTGGATCTCTATACTGTGAATTAAGGATGAAATTCAGAAGTTCTCTAATCTGTCATCTGTTTTCAATACACACCAATTGAATTCTTTTTCTTGGACATTCTTGAATCTTGATAAAGATATTGGGAGCATATCACTTGTTATCAGAGCCATGATTCTGGCACCATGATGTCAAAGACTTTGGAAATTAACGTGGAGACAGTGGAAATCTGTTGAGAAAATAGGATCATTACACTCTTACCACTAAACTTCTACTAATTGTAATTCTGACCTTTTATTTTTTTACATAATAACCTATCGCTAGTTACCGTTAGAAAGTAACGGTCACATACTGACTGTATAAATATCACAGTACATTAATTGAAACTTTACTTTTTTCTGTCTTACTTCTCTCTGTGCAATAATCTCCAGCAACAAGAGCAATTCTTCTGGCAAGAGGGTTAGGGTTTTTCACAAAATCAATGCAAGATCTGGGAAGAAATGGAAAAATCAAGAAACAATAACAAGCAGTAACTACATCAAATGATGCAAACAATCGATGATCAATTTACAGAATTCCTAGCAAGAAATGATCCTACCACGATGACTGGAAGTCAATTGACATTGCCAATATCTGTGGTGCCAGGAATAACAGAAAGAAGTCAGAATTAAATGAGTTCCATTGTACATAGCAGTTCCCGGGTATACAAGGAAGGTTGGAGTTCAAGGGGGAGGATGTGGAAGGCTGATTGAGGAGAATGGAGCAACACTTCATAATAAATAAAATTCCTGACGAAGAGTGACTGGAGATTGAGTTATGACATAGCTGAAGGGATCCCAATTGTATTGGTATATCTAGACAGAGGAAAAATTTTCCTTCAAATATTGGACCAACTTCAAGATTGATGTAACCTGATATGGAGCCCAAGAGCCCCTTCCTGATGGGGCCCATAAAGCCCACTTCGGAGGCCTATTTCAAGCTTATTGGACCAGGGAAGAATCTCTACAAGCTGACATTATTGATAGAGAATCACATAGAGAAACACAAAAGAATTTCCGACAGATTCTACAATTGCCAGAATCTGCAAAAAATTCTGCAAAGGCCTAACAAAGCCTGGAAGCTTATTTTTCTTTAGTCAGTTCTGCTGCCTGATACATGCATGCTGTCAGGTTTGTATTTTCAAAGTCATGAGTAGTTTTTTTCCAAGGGTTTTGTCCTTTGAATGACCCCTCACTTTTTGAGGCATATATATGGCCCCCTTGTAACCCTTAAAGACACAATTGAAGTTATTTCCCTTTAAGATCTTTGCTTTCTTACTCATGAGTGTGCTCCCTGTTTGAGAGTGCTCCAATACTTGTGGATCCAGTTCTCTCTTCAACCTTTGCAAATATAAGGGTTGAAGAGGTCAGTTCCGTGGACTCAGAATCTAACTCTTCTTTTAGAGTAAGGCTTGTGGATTCAAGTCATCGATCTGCATTGTTCTTGCACTAAGGCTGCATCAAAGATAAAATTGGCTGAAATATCAGTCAGTGGCGGACAGCACCATGCACCAATTTCTGAATATCACGCAAGAAACTTCTATCAACGACTATCGAAATGAGAATGAGCATCTGTCCGTCAATTTACCTCCTGTTCAATTGAACATAATGGAACAGACATTTATTAAAGGGCTAAAACCAGACATACAAGCTAAGATTTCCTCAAAGAAGTTGGTGGGACTCTGAGCAATTATGGACACAGCTTCAAAGGCTAAAAAAATGCCTTCATGTGCTTTGGCAAGCCTAGGATGAAAATAGTAGATAACGATGGAAAGACGTCAGTACTAATCGTGGCACTGACCAAGCAGGGTGAGAGTTCTTTGAAAGGAGGGGGCATCCAATACTTGCACAACAGCACCAAAATCAGGGGAAGAAGCCAAACCTAGAACATTAGGGGTAATTGAAGCAGACAGACGGAGGAGAAAAATTTCTCTGACAGATGCAGAGTTACAAACCCAAAGCAAGAACGGATTTTGTTTTTGCTGTATGCAATCATTACAGATTTTATGGCATATGAAGATGATTGGGCAGGACAGGAAAAAAACTGGATTGGGATGATCTAGAGAAGAAAAAGACCACATCATGGCCAATTGATACATGCATGAGTAACCTTCAGATCCATGATGGGGTGGACCACCCTGCACTCCATGAAGTTGAAGGGTGAGTTGGAGGGTCAACAGGTAACTAATATCATGATAGTGGGACAACCAGAAATTTTATATGCTCCAAATTGGAGAATGAGTTGAAATTCCAATTGAGCCCTCCATACAATTAGAGGTTACGATGGGGAGTGGAAACAAAATAAAAGGGCAGGGAATTTGTGTGGGAGTAAAGCTTCATATCCATGGAGTTTGGATTATGGAGGGAATTCTGGTCATTACTCCTCTGAAGCACAGATGTCATCCGAGGCATCAAATAGTTGACTGCAGTGGGCTGGACTCACACACACTAAGGGTAGCTTATACTAAATTCATGGAGAGAGACACAATTAGAACTCTGAGGGGAGATCCAGAATCATCAACTTTGGATATAGAAGCTAAAACATCATTCAAGGAGACAAGGCAAAATAATGTGTGCATGGAGTTGCATAATTTGACTGGTATAGTGATGATGGAACAAGAGGATGAAGGAGATTGTGGGAAGATGATTGGGGACAAATTTCCAAACATGTTTGAAACACCAAAAGGATTGCTTCTGAAGAGAGTGGCAGATCATACGATTACCCTTGTTCAAGAAGCTCAGCCTGCCATCGTGAGATCTTACAAACACTCAAAAACACATCCAAAAGGTTGAAATAGGAAAGTTGGTAAAAGTTAATAGAAGCTGAATTAAAAAAGCCATCACATAGTCCTATAGCGAGTCCAGTACTGTTGGTTTGAAAAAAAGGTCGAAGATGGAGGTTCTATATTGATTACCAAGCCTTAAATCGGATAACTATACCCAATACATATCTAATTCCAGAGGTAGAGGAATCATTCATTTGATGAACTATCATGGCTCTACAATTTTTTCCAAACTTGATTTAAAGTCTGGATATTATCAAATTAATTTAGAGGAGGATTTCCATGAAATGGCCTTTAAGGCCCATGAAGGCCAATATGAATTCAAGGTGATAGCATTTGCGCTTACAAATGCACCAGTGACTTTCCAATCACTCATGAATCATTGTTTTGAGTCTTCCTCAGGCGGTTTATGCTGATGGTTTTATAAGACATTTTGACGTGCAGTCAAAATGAAGATTGGCGTATGGGGCATTTTTCAAGTATTTCAAGCCTTGCATGATAATTCTTTGCATGTCAATCCGAAAAAAGTGAATTTAGAAGCGATCAGCCGGACTTCTTGGGACACTGGATCTCTAACAGAGGAAAGACTGATACCACGAAAATTGAAGACATGAAAAAATGGTCACCACCTAAAAACTTAAAGCAGTTTTCAGGTTTCTGGGCTTAATAGGATAACATCAGAGATTTGTTAAGAACTATGCCCACAAGGCTTTACCTCTCACTGCACTCCTTCAAATGGGATGACAAAGCTCTGCAGGCCTTTGAGACCATTAAGCAAGCCATGATTAGCACTCCAGTATTAGCTTTGCCTAATTGCAGTAAGGCCTTTGTGTTGGAAACTGGTAAGGCCCCAGTAACCACGTATAAGAGGAAAAGTAAGAAAGGGCTTGAGACGATGGGACTGTTGGAACCTATAGCCAGACAATGACTGACATGTGTCCAGAAAAGAATAAGGAGCTTGGGCCCTGCAAATGGACTACAAATAAGAGGACAAAGGAGGCAAAGGAACCATTGAAGAATCAATAACCTGGAACTGGAAAGTGGAGGAGGGAGCTCTCAAATTGTTTCTCCCATTTTATCTTGGTCAATCCCTGTTCTTGTATTCATTTGTTCTTAATATTGAAGTTCTTGATTCCTTTCCCCCATATGTTTGAGCACTCTTACCAGTAGGATAGGGAATCTTACCAGAAACCAATACTGCAGGAGTTGGGGTGGGAGCAGTATTGATGTAAGGGAATCAGAAAATACTTCAGCCAAGTGCTACCAGTAGAAGTCAGGTGAAGTCAGAATATGAAAGAGAGTTAATGTCCATCCTGCTAGCCATCCAAAAGTAGAGACACTACCTTGTCCACTTACCTTTCATGATCAAGACCAACCAATACAGTTTGAAATATTTGATCTCACAAAACAGGTTCAAGAGCCTTACTGTAAGTGGATTTTAAAATTAATGGGGTATAATTTTGAAATCCAGCACAAACAATGAAAACAGAACCTAGCAGGTGATGCCTTGTCTAGATCTCCAGT
The DNA here is from genome assembly GCA_024174645.1 of Lemna minuta. Taxonomy (NCBI): domain Eukaryota; kingdom Viridiplantae; phylum Streptophyta; class Magnoliopsida; order Alismatales; family Araceae; genus Lemna; species Lemna minuta. Next base: position 8,010,532 of record CM044105.1, read on the forward strand.
GCTGGAAGAATTAAATTCGTTGGTGGCCTCAAAAGCACAACTTTTGGATTTAACCATCATTCCGCAAGAAGATCTCCATCCATCCAGAATCCCATCCAAACTTTACTCACAGGATTTTAAAAAAAAATTTTGAAAAGGAACTTTAGTAACAGGAATGGATTATTGTTTAATTAAGGAAGAGTAGTGCTATCATTCTACTCAAGTCTCATTCCAGGCATTTTGCAGGAGTATCATGACAGTCTTATATGAGGACACGCTGAATTCCTCCAAACATACAAGTGAATTACCCAGGATATGTATTGGGCCTGAATAAATAAAATGCTGCATGAGCATGTCAGCAAGTATGAAGTCTGTAAATGCCACAAAACCACCAACTTGTCTCCAGGAGGGCTGGAGCAGGCACTACCAGTTACAGCACAGATGTAGGAGACCCTCTCCATGGACTTTACTGACGGCTAGCCTAAATCAGGGTTCTATAACAGCATCATGGTCGACTATCTTGGTAAGTATGCCTATTTTATTCCCTTGAAACACCGTTTTACAACACAATCTGGGGACAGATAAGTTTTCCAAAGAGGTGATGAAGCACCATGGTTTACTAAATTCCATTTGTGTTGGACAGCAATAAGGTATTCACCAGCGCATTTGGGAGAGAATTATTCAGACTGCAAGGCAATCCTTCAAATGAGATCCTCTTGTCACCCACAGACTGATGACCAGACTACGGTAATAAATTGGCGCCTAGAAACGTATTTGCTATGTTTTGTCACTGAAACTCCAACTTTAGGGTCAAAGTGACTCCATAAGGCAGAGCTTTCTTACAACACCTTTTTCCATTCAGCACTTGACAAGAAGTCATTCAAAGTGGTCTTCGGTCGCAATCCCCCAGCATCATGAAATACACATCCCCATATCACCCCTGGAATCAGTGGATGAGTTACCCAAGGAGTGAGACCAAATCCTAGAAATCATCAAGGAAAAGTTAAAATGTGCCCAAACAATTATGAAGATGAAGGCAGATCAAAATAGAAGGGAGGTGGATTTGGAAGTGGGTGAGATGGTCTACTTGAGATTTCACCCATACAGACTGCATTAGTCTGCTAAGATGGTCAATGACAAATTAGCCCCCAAATACTTTGGACCCTACAAAATCTTGAGCAAATTTGGACCGGTCACTTATACGCTCCAGATATTATTGCTCCATTCATCCGGTCATTTCATGTTTCTCAGTTAAGGAAAGCCTAGGGCACCACAGATCAACCTCAAACTATTTCTGAAGAGTTGACAATGAGCTAGAATGGAAGACAGTGCCAGAGGAGATTTGGGCCGCAAGGAAAAATGTTGACAAAGTGGAAGCTCTTATCATATGGAAAACATTACCAGATCATGAGGCATCGTGAGAGTTACTTGTCATTTTAAAAAGCAATTTCCTCAATTCCACCTCAGGGACAAGGTGACAGTCGGAGAGGGGGGCAATGATGATTCCCCTTATAGCCTATATGAGAAGGAAAAGAAGTTCCATTAGCAAGGAAGCAGTTGATAGTCACATCAGTGATTTAATAAAGGGGAGCCCTGAGATTATAATTAAAGGGGGGTGAGAGGAAAGGACAGTTACGAAAATCTTGGAGTTCTTGAAGTCAGAGGAGTCTGGGGAGCAGAGGCTGCATTTAGACAAGCAGCTCTTGGAGAATCCCTAGAGTCTCCTGTTTCTTTCTAAGTCGCTGTACTGTTTTAAGGCTGAAATTCAGTAGGTCTCTGCTCTGCAATCTGCTTTTGATACACTTCAATAGAATTTCTTTTCTTGAAAGTTCTTGAATCTTGATAAAGAAGTTAGGAGCATACAAGACCTCCACCCTCTAATCAGTGCCATGCCGGACCCTATGATAACCCTAACAGGTTAGAAACTAACAACTCATATCGGAGATCCATCAGTCTGACATTCTGAGGATACAACTGACATTCTGTGGCCACAGATGCAAAATGAAAATATAACAGACATAAAGGGAAATATTAAAGATAATTTTGGGAATATCGGGCCCATAAAATAAGTTGAGAACAATTATACCAAGTGGCTTACATTAATTTCATGATCTTCACCATCCTTCTCTAGATACATGACGGTGCAATCTTTAAGCCCATCAATGTTTCCGTGTTCATCAACTTTAGCATCACCGAGCATTGTCAAGCACTGGTGCCATTCCTTAAGTTCCTCCTAATAGTAAAACAAAAAATAATAATTAAGATAGACAGGAAAATAAATCCAAATAGGGATGCCCCTCTGATACTCATTTATCATCACGTTGAAAAAACTACCTCTAACCACTCCATTGATAAACTCAAATACATATGTCCATATTAGTGGCTCTTTTTCAAGATGATAGGCATACGACTAAGCTTAAAATATTTTAAGAAGAAAATGCGAAGATCCTATTTTTACGATGATATTCTAATCATTGAAATAAAAGAAAACCCAACTGATTCTTGAGGTAAAGGTTATACTTCCTGGATTTTATGAGCATTAAGCTTTAAGAAAGTGCCAACCAAGTCTGTCCATCTATCAGGTTAAAGCTCCTAAGCAGAGAGTCCTTATAAGGCGACGTACCTTTTCACCATTACTCTACTCTGGGTTAATTCTGATCAAGGGGACTCTGTCGGGAGAGAACCCAATGTGTATATGTGATTTGGTACTCGCGTTTATGGTTCAAAAACGTATAAGTTTCACGATGTATCATCATGAGCAGAGTGATACGTAGCAAATTCTTCCGATTCCAGAGAGAGCTTATTCATTTTGCTCGTTTACTCCTTCAGCAAACTAGACGAAATTTAGAGAGATATCGAAATCCAAGGAGACAATCGAAACATCGGAAGGATAGGATGAAGTTACGAGGCATTTGGCGGCGAGATATCGGAAGCGGAGATCGCGGAAGACGATCTGGGAGGAATTGAGAAGGTGGAGAGCGCGGCGGTAGTTGCGGCCGAGGTAGAGCGCCTGCGCCTGCATGTAGATGTCGGCGGGATCCCCGGTCAGCGCCGCGACCTTGTCCGCGAAGAATATGGCGGACGAGTAGAGATGCTTGCTCACGCAGTCTTTGACCACGCCCCTCAGCTTCTCCACCTCCTCTTCCCTCATCCTTCCTCGCGCCTTAGTCGAATCCTGAAGCAGAAACTTCTCGCTGCTGAGATTCGTCTTCGCCCTCACTGGAGAAACGTGGAGAATTGAGCGGGAAACGTTTGAAATTTTAGGGCGTGGGAGTGGGGAGTATTTTAGAGAGAGAGGGAGAGAGACGGTTCTAGAGAGAGTATTGAGGGTTGTTTTGTGAATTTTGTCCTGGGGTTCGTATAGTCAACCAAGGACTTTAAGAAGGGTTTATATGGAATATTTACGTGAGAGAGAGAACCCAAAAAAGAATATTTTTTTATTCATACCTCCCCTCAGCTGGGAAGCCTAGAAAGTACCTCGTCGCCTCTTTTCCTTGTCAGGATCTCTTCGTCTACACGCAATCGCCGCAGGGGACCACACCTGCTCCATCATCATCATCATCAGTACATCATCCGTGATCCTTCCCAGTTCCCATCAGCACTTGAACTACACTTCTCAAGTTCCCAATCCCCCGCCAAAACGCAAAAGCCTTCTTCCCCAACTTTTCCACTCTGCCTCTTCTGTTTCAGCGTCGATGGGTAACCCTAACAATGCTGCACAAGCTCTGGTCTTTCCACTACTCTTCCTCCTGCTTCCTTGCACGGGCACCTCGACGGCGCCGTCTCCGGCTATGTCTCCTACGGTACAGCCAAAGCCCTCTCTTTCTTCGCCATCCACTCTCGACCCAAAACAGCTCACAGCTCTCCAGTCAATGAACTTGCCCACGACCCGCGATCCCTGCACGATCCCTCCACCCCGCAACTTCACTATCTGCGATGCCTCCTCTCCTTTCCGCCGCCTTGTCTCTCTCACTCTAGCCAACTGCTCCTCCGACCTCGAAATTTCCTTCACCGCTCTCCGCGCCCTCTCCTCCAGCCTCACCTCTTTCTCTCTCATCCGCTGCCCTACCCCCGTAGTGAAACTCCCTCCCCTGCTTTGTTATACTCTTCGCTCCTTCACTTGCTCTTCGTGCTTCAAACGCCTCACTGGCGTTTGGCTCAGCCGCATGGTTAACCTCACGGAGCTTGCAGTAACCAATTCCTCGATAACTGCTAGTGGGCTTTCCATAATTTTATCTCAGATGTTGAATCTCAGGAAAGTGAAGATTTCCAGGACTAATCTCGCTGGGTTTTTGCCGCACCACTGGCATTCTCTTAACATGACTCTTGTTGATCTCTCGGGAAATAATCTCAGAGGCCCTGTTCATGGCTCAATTGGGCAGCTCTCGTCGCTGGAATTTTTGGATTTGAGTTCCAACTCACTGTCTGGCGTTCTTCCTGATGCTATTGTCAACTTGGTCTCCCTAAAGAACGCTTCTTTCGCGGGCAATTCCTTGTCTGGTGCAATTCCGGAGACTCTGGCACAGATGACTGAGCTGGTTCATCTTGATCTAAGCTCCAATCGGTTCAATGGCTCGGTACCCGCGTTTCTGTCAGAGATGAAGAAACTAAAGTACTTGGATTTGGGGGACAACAACTTCCGGGGAGTTCTGCCCTTCAATTCCTCCTTCATCCAGAGCCTTGCATTTTTCAGAATTGGAGGAAACGATAATCTATGTTTTAACAGAAGTCTTATCTCTTCGAAGATCAAGCTGGGGATTGTTAGGTGCGACAAGAATGGATTGCCGGTGGTGCCGCCGGTGAGCCGGACGGCGCCGGCTGATTCGTCCGAGTATAGCGACGGTGCTGACGACATTGTCAGCGGCAGCGGAGGGCACCATGGGCCAAGCAAGATAGTACTCGGCGTGGCCATCGGGCTCTCCTGCTTGGTAGTCCTAATCATCTTCATCGTTTGTCTGTCAAGACACTGTGGTTGATCCTAGACAGGTTTGGAGCAGATGTCCGTCTGGATTTTGGAATGTGGAAGCCCCCTTCCATCCTATTTTTTTCTCCCATTCCTCTGATATATGTTAGACACCTGTGCAAAGTGGCCAGCTGCTTCTGTTAATTTAGAGAAGACTTCAAGTTGAAAGAACTCCTGAATCATTGCCTGTAAAAAGAATGCTGAATTACTTAAGACGACGACAGTTGCCCTTCATAAGGTAACTCAAGCTAAATCTGTAGAAACGGGAGAGGTGTTGGGCCGCTGAAACTACCAAGTCTCCCCTCAAGTTTCATCATTGAAAAGAAACATGCTCGGCTCGTATCTAAGTAGCAAGTTAGATAGATGCAGTATAGATTGATGACACACAAACGGCAACCTTAGGTGATTCAGAAGAGATAGCGATAGAGGTATTCCATAGAAGTGCCAATGAGTTTAGAACACAATTCAAGCAAGAGATCTCAAGAACCACTGTCCACAATGGGTCTGATCAATCAGAAATTCAATAGATGCATGGACCATTGAAGAGAGGGAATTTAATTAGAAATTAACAACTGCAAAATGGTCACAGCTGTTTGTTCTATTTAGGTGACAATGGATACACCAGACTGTGTCATGTGTCCACATGATTGTTGATTGAAGAAGAAACTCCCAGAATGATTGCAATGACGCCCCTAGGAGAGAGAGATGACTAGTTTGGGCCATAGATGAATCAGATGAATGGCAATTGTTCAATCAGATGATTGATCTACTCGCACGTGTCGAAGACATTGTGGCCCATGTCTACCCGCTACCTAAGAATGTGCTACTACGACCCTCAGCTGGCGTTTAGTGAAGATGGATGGCAATTGTTCAATCACGCCATCTGATGTCGTTGATTAAACAAAATCATGAGATGTCGCTAGCTGCGAGGATGCTACCACGTACCCCTAGCGAGTAAGTGACAATGAATGGTCTTCATTATATCGTAGCATCTAACATGCCTGATGCATCCACATCACATGTGAAAAGATAGGATTACAATTAGTCTCGTATGGAAAATGTTAAGGAAATTAGAGATTACATAAGTTCCCAAAATTTTACTACATGTCATTGGGCTATACATTATGTTATCATAGAACTAATATTCTCCTTAATGGGCATGATCCGGACGCCACTCATGTGCCCCGTGGCGCCATATGTGCAGCGCTAGCCACATTGGCTCATGTTAGATTTTCCAAGGGAGTCCCCTTTTGTCAATTTCAGCCTATCGAATATGGAAAATAATCATGAAAATTCCAAAAAAAATGATAAATTTAGAAAATTATAAGGCCTTTTCTCATTGAAATATGTAAAAAAATTAGGAAACTAGAAAACTTATATTATCATACCTCTATGAAACCAAAATAAAAATATAAACAAGAAGAGTATTAATGTTTTGACTAAGATTGATAGAAAAATCAATCTTAGTCAAAAGTAAACATGAAAATTATCGAATTTCCCTCTCCTTATCTTCTTAGATTCTTTGAATTCAAATAAATCCAAAAATTTTTAAAACTCAAGAAAATAATTAAATTCCAAGTGTTTGACCCCTTTTTACAAGGTCAAACATCACAAATATAAAATTAACATTGCAATCAAGAAAAATTAGAACTTGGGTAAAAGGGCATGGTATGCATCAAAACTTGAAAATATGATGATGGCGCACACAATATTTAATAATTCATGAATTTACTGAGATAATTAATCATAGATTTGTAGGTACAAAAGCATGTTATCAGACAACCATGGAGATGATTGCACTAGATGAGATACACTACATAACACACTTGTAAGTTGACGAAGAAAAAAGTCACCAATAGCTAGCAAAGGAAATGATATTATGGATTCGGCAGTCAAGGAAATGTTTGAAGAAGAAGATGTACAACATGAACACATGCACTGGGATTGATTGAAGGAGTTTAAAGTGAGTGGCCTGTTGAGGAGCCAACAACAATGGCGATACCAACTCTACACCAACAAAAGTGAATGTAAGCATATTGATGGAAATGTCATGGTAGATAGTGATGCTTTGATACATGTGTGCCAAGGTAGATAAGTACACACTGCTGGGTACATTAATCTATGTTGACTAGAGATGACTGTGTCCAAGGCACATCTTCTCTTTAATGTTGGTGGACTTGCATATAAGCACCATAAAAGGTCATCACGAGAGGTGAGAGTATCCCTTCCCTCACAATGATGTTGACAAGAGTTGCTCCCCTTAAGGAGACAAATGGTCAAGGTGGATTGTTGAGGAGATGATAATATTGATAGGGATACATGACGGATAGTTTTATGCCAAGCAGACACTGACTTTTGCATGTTATTGATCAAACCTGTGCATGTTGAGGAGATGTGGAGTCTTGAGGGGAGTCAACCCTCTAAGAAGATCATGGAGATATTTGTAAAGATGTTCCATTGGCACTAACGAATTGAGACTGCAAGGGGTATAGTGTTCAAGAGTCAAAATAATATCCAATCTCACCAATTTTAAGATGTAAATCACGAATTGAGGGGTATAGTGGTGAATAAGGGACGAATCCACATGGAATTAGGGCAATTTCTGAAGATCTCTTCGAATTTGATCAAATCGGATGATGAAATTGTGATAAAAATTAGGAAATTTGATATTTTTTAGAAAGAGGACTCGAAGATAAATCCACGGAATCAAGAATCACTGAATTTGGATCTGATTTCGTAGAGAAATCAACGAATGAACATGGAGAAATTTTAAAAATTAAAATTCGCGAAAAATCAAAATTGAAATTCAAATTGACTCAAATTATGATTCGAAAATGAAATATAAAGCTATATAAAGAAAGATTAGGATGAAACACGATCCCTAACCCAAGATTGCACTCAAATTGATCCAATTTAGTTGTCGGATCAAGGCTTTTCATCAAAATTCAGAAAATGCAATCGTTGATGTTCAAGCGTCGATTTCTTCCTTGTCTCTCTACAAAATCTCACTCTCAAACACTCTGTGGATGCAGAAATGAGTCTAGAAGCGATTGGAAGCAAGAGATTCAAGGGATTTGGTGTCTAAATAGTTTGATTAAGTCAAATTGCCCTGGAATGCTTTACAATGTCGAAGAACATCTCAATTTATAGGGTAACTTAGGCGTAACCGTCCGATTGACATTTAATCCTCGATCAACGGCTCTGATGAAACGCTTGGATACAAATCGTTATGATTAAGTCATGGCCGTTGGATCGCAGATGGACCGCCGAGATGATGCCACATCACGCGTGTTATAAATAACGCATCAAACACTTGCGGTTGGATCTTGATCTGACGTTTCAGATGCGCTTCCATCACTTTTAATCTCAACAGTTATAACTCCTTTGATCAACGAGAGAGATTAAATCTTTATAAAATGATTCACCGATGAATCAGATTGTGCCACGTACACACGCCTTAAGTGAAGATCGACGATCGCGATTTAATCGCGCGATCGAACGCTCCACATTGCGCCACTTCATCTCTTGCCTTTGATCATCGATCGCGATTGATTGGATGCTCCAGATTATGTCACATCACCTGCGCTCTTATAAAAATCTAAAAAAATTTGATTTTTTTAATTAGAAAAGTCTATTTTTTTAATTCTGAAAAAAATCTTGAAAAAAATTCATTAAAAAAATTCTGAAAAAAATTCTGAAAAAAATTCCATAAAAAAATTATAAAATTCATAAATTTCAAAAATATAACTGCAAATTAATCTAAATCTGTTTCATTTGATCAAAAAGTAATTATCTATCATTCTAAAAAAAATCAATTTTAATAAATAACAAGAGATTGAATTTCTGTTTTAAAAATACATTCATTTCTTTAAGATTTTAAAACTTAGAAAATTAAATGAATGTATATAAAATGATTTCTCTCATTATTTAACTTTTAAAAACTACTTATAACCTCAAGTAAAGATGGGTGGAAATTATTTATCTTTAATTCATCATAATTAACCCTAAATTAATGTATTTTGATATTATAATAACTTTTTCATAGAATGATAGACAAACACTCATAAATATGATAACATGCATAGGAATGTAATCTTTTATGCCTTACTATACATAAATAATCATGTATTATCATGTCTAATTAGCATGTTATCAGGCACCTAGGAGATGGTGTTTCAAAGTGCTCAAGAGAAGTGTGATGAGACCCTCAAGAGATGATGAAGTGGTGCTAGTAGAGTTGACGTGGTAAGCACCCTTGGGTGACGATACGATGGTGTACTAATGAGAGACACAACATGTACTTAGATGGGCAGCATTAAAAGAGGGTGATGAAACTACAAGAACCCATGAAGCCTATGCAATGATATCATGTGGATTGAGAGAAGGATAGAGAATTAGGAGACCATACATTAGGGTAATATGAAGGATGATGTTGACAGGGTTACACTAGAGAGACATGTGGATATATATGTTGGGAGGTTTTGGGCCCTAATAAAGTTTTAACAAAAAATAGCCATAGTTCTAGTGATTGTACACGAAAAACTTGCCCAATGATGTAACCAATAACCCATGTTTATTTTTATTTGATTTTTGAATTACTTTTATTGATATTTTCAGTAATAATGGCCTATAAGTTGATCACAGTTTACGCATCTCATTTATTTGATTATAAACCTTATGTTATTTATATCAAGGGTGATGTTTAAAAAGAATTCCAAAGAAATGTACAATGATAAGATATTTGATAGGGACATCAGGTATCAATATAGAATATGAATGCATGATTTTGCTCATATGATGATGACTGATCATATGACCATTTCTATGTGGACACTAAATCTGGGTATTGGGTTATATTTATAGAAATAAATCACTAATTTGATTCATGAAAAAAATAAATCAATCATAGTTGTTTATATGGTCAGACTTGAGATACCAAAGACATCTTGTGGATGGGTAGCTGTGTTTTGACATAAACTAACAAGTTTATAGACACAAGACTACAAATCTTCAAAGCTCATATGCAAAAATATTTTCACGAGGCTGATTGTATGTTCAATATGAGATCTTTAACCTTTTACTAAGGGGAGACATACTCTATTATGTAGTGCATTGAAACCTTTAGCTAAACCAGAAAGTGAAATTTTAGAAAATGAGTTTTTTAATAAATTTTTATTGCAATAATGACCAATTAGTTTTTGACATTTGATCATACCCTAAATCATTTAAGGAGTTTCATACATGTTAATGATAATATTATAAGGTAGTTGCTAACAAATAAGTTCTATGTTTGGGTAGCATAGCCCTATTACCTTGTTTGATGATTGTAGCCAATAAGTAGTGGCCTAGCAAGTCATATGAATACGGTGAGACACCATGCTTTGTTACCTGCATGGGTTGTGCCATAGAGCTAGCATGACCCATGCCATGCTAAGTTGTTTGCAAGTCAATGCATGGTGAATGCATGTGAAATTTTTTCAATTAAAAAATAATAATATTTAAATTATTCATAACACTAGAAATAACATTCCTTAATAGTAAAATTTAAATCAAGGAGAATATTTCCTACCTATTACCTAATTTTTTGTAAGCATAGATAGATATGAAAATAAAAATTTGAAAATATTTATCACGTTGAAAAAATATAAACCAACATTATAAACTGACTTAGATAATTCATAATTCAACATTGATTGATCATAGATTAGATTGAAAGAAGAAATTAAAGGCCAATGAAATTATAAAACTTCTAATGGAAAATACCAACTAAAATGAAAAGAATAATTACAGCTTATTAAAATCTATACTAAAATTAACAAATGAGCCAAGACAAAGTCATGGGCCTAACGAGTCACCAAACCCACATCAATTGTTGCAGTTGTGGCTAACCCATGAGATGTTGGGATCTAATACTTGCTAAGCTCTTTAAACTTCCAATCAAAATATCAAATATAGTAGAAGACATTAAATCCAACATTCAAAACACTAAGGTGCAAAGAATAGATGATAATATCATCTAGTATAAAAAAAATTCACACTTAAAAGGTTCATTGAAGGAGTTTTTGAAGATGTTCAAGTGTCTAGCTTCTTGCAACATCAACATAATTATTAGAAGATTGGGCACATCTTCAAAGCTCTTTAACAAGATAGAAAAAACAAGAAAGGGCATAGTTTTTATTAAGGTTTGCATGTGCATCCTTAGGTGTATCATTCTTTCCTTATTTAGAGACTTTTACATCATGAACTTTTCATAATAGTCATCAGAATTATGTTTATATCTACCAATTTCTACAGACATTGTGTGTTACTCTCTAAGTCAATATATCTTTCTAGTTAATAACTCCATAGACCTCATAAAATACTATTTAACCTTATAAATTAACTATATCAGCTCTTACATTAATTAATCAATGATCAATTTACCCAATCAATAGGTTGAGTTTCTAGCCCATTGGATGCCAAGCTACACTATGTGTTCTAGGAGATATGGAGTGTATAAAAACTCCCTCATAGAACTTTTTTTTCATCAATTACAATGCATGTATCATATATCATTCATGCAAAACACATGGACGACTTAGGTTATGGTTACTCAAGTCAATACTGATGCATGAAAAATCTCTCTGAGAACTCTTGATATTTCCACTACTTTGGCCAAGGATTTCATTACATCTCATTTATTGAGTCAATTTTCTCTTACATTGTGGTCAGATGATCCCATCTTGATCACACAATCATCTTTGAGGACTTATGTCATATCTAATCTAAGACGTTTTGGATATCCCATAGCTATGGATTCATCAATCATAGTTAAAAGATAATCATTCATCCACAAGATGTCTTTGGTGTCCAAGTCTAAGGATTGGATACACAATTGTGACATGAATCAACTTGATTTATGGTTATGTATAATACTGATATGTATAAAAACACAGTCATCAAAAGCGCCAATTCATATATTAAAAATTGTAATCAACTCTTAAAATTTGATTTTGAAATTTAGAATAGTACCGAGTTGAGTTTGAATACTTGAGGAAGATTAAAAGATTGAAGTCAAGAAATATTTTTGGTATTTTTAGATTAAGAAAACAAAGAAGATTGATGAAAATAAGAAGATTTACAAGGGAAATAAAATGAACCCATCAAACACTTCCAAGCTCCTTTCAAATATTGAAAACCCTTGATCAATGGTCAAAAAGTGATTTTAGGATTTGAAGATAAGAAATTTTGGTTCAAAAGATAGAGAAAATTGAAGAGATGGATAGAAAATAATTCTAATTTAAGGATTCAAGATGAAAACACACTCTAGTGATGCTCTCCAATCAAAACATATCTTCCAAAGCTTGTACATTTCGCCTACACTTAGCACATGCATCTAACACAAAGAATCAATAGAAAAGAGAAAAAAAAACTCATTTGAAATGATGTTCCATACACAAAGAATGATTAATCATTTTATTCTTTCTTGCTGGCTAGCTAATGCTAGAAGCATACAATGAAACATTGAGAACCATAAATTTTTTGTCTCAACCTTATAATCAATTTTGGTGGATTTGTAGAGCTTGAAATGATGATCATTCCCATAAAATTTCATCTCTTAACTGAATCAAGATAATGAGATATCATGATTTTAATTTGGAATATTTTGGATTGTTTATAGACTTTCTCTCTCCTAAAGCATCCCGATCAAACTGCTCTAATAAAAAAATTGCTACGATCAAAGAGCAGGTCAAACTTGAAAAAAAGGAAAAGAAAAATTCTATTCTCTCTCCTATTTCATCTCTCTTCTCTCTTCTCTCCTCTCTCTTGACACAATGGTGAGAAGCAATCAATGCGAGGGTGCAGGGCAATGGCGAGAGGGAAGAAGCAAGTGAGAGAGAGTGAGGGAGCACGAGGGAGTGACAGAATGAGTGAGGGAATGCAAGAGAGCAACATAATGAGGTTACATGCGACATAATTTTTCCATCATGTGAGAGAGAAAGGAGAGCAGAGAAATTTCCTGGGCAAAGTTAGAGAATTATATTGTGAGAGAGGGATTAATGAAGAGGGAGAAGAATTTCTCCTCCTCACGTGAGCATGCACATGCAAGGGCACACAGAGGGAGTGGAAGAGGGGCAGTGATGGCAAGGGGAAGTGAAGGTAAAGAAGGAGGTAGATGAGGAAGAATTTTTTGTCCGCACAATGGAAATTTCATTCTAGTTGTGAGAGAGAAAAATGGAGGAGGAGAGGGAGAGAGTGGAAAGGAATCTCCTCATCCTCCTCGTTACGCGTGCAAGAGTGAAGGAAGAGGGGAAACGAGGAAGTAGGGGGAAAGAGGAGAGAAATCTCATCCTCCCCCTTTTATGTGTGCAAGCAGAAGGAAGAGGGGAGATGACGTGAGATAGTTGATCCTCTTGTGAGAGAGGGTGGCGCAAGAGAGGTGATGAGAGAGAGAGAATGCCTTTCTGTCTCTTCTCTCTTATCTTTTTCTTTTCTCATATATATATATATATACATTTTTATTGATTGATTGATTTATTATTATTTTAATTTTTATAAATTCCAAAAAAAATCCAAAAATCTAGAAAATATCAACTTCCTCATATAAATAAATTTATTTAATAGAATTCACGATAAAATGTATTTATAAAAATTTCATGTCATTAAAGGCATTCTAAATGAGAAATAAATATAAATTTTATTAAAATTATATTCTTGATGAATCTATGTCATGAAATGATCATAAATTGTTATTAATTTATGAAAAATCAAGAATATTCTTTTCAACATACGAATTATCAATTTAATCATTTTAAATTATGATAAAATGCATTTTTGTTTATAATTTTAAGAAAAAGTACATAAAATGCATGATATTAATGTATGAAATTGCATGTTATTGAATACCCTTGATGAATTCATATGGATCAATTTAGTTTACTCTTTTTTGAAAAGAGAACCTACTATCTATCTTTGTTCTCTCCATACTAATGGTTGCAAGATCATTTATGCTTATCATAGGAGTAATATTAGATACTATCATTCATACTAGATATTTTGATATTCTTATCAAATATCCTTTGAATAAATTTTTTTTGAACGTATGTTTCAAGACTAAGGATTTATGTATTATGATCTCATCATAATTCACTTAGACATTACATATGTTTATGGACTTCATTGTAAACATCACACAAGAATAATAGTGAGTAAAAGTTCATTTCAATGAATATAATCGAGAGATTGAATTATGATTAGATTTTAGGATAAACAATATCCATCACGATATACTCTCTCCCTTCGCACACAATGGCATTCTACTGACTAGACACTGCATGGATCAAGACATCATTTAGATCATTTCTTTCCTGATAGAGGAGGTATCTTGCCTAGCACCTATATTTCGTTATGCACCTGTTGGGCATTTCACTACAAAATGCCCATGTATAGGAGATTTGAGAGCGTATACACGTGACGGATCGAATTGATGCGATCATTAATTGCACACCAATTCGTGTCAAAAATAAAGCCAAACTCACCAATTTTATGATTTAATCACGAATTGAAGGGTATAATGGTAAATAAGGGTCGAATCCACGGAGAAATAAGAGATTTTTGAGATATCATTTGGAATTTGATCAAATCAGACAATGAATTGAGGTGAGAAATTAGGGAAAATGATAGATTAAGAAAGAGAACTTAAAGACGAATCCACGGAATCAAGAATCACTCGATTTGGATCAAGATTCGCAGAGAAATCGATGAATGAATTAGATAAAAATTTCCGAACTGGAGTTTAAGAGAAATCCGAAACTAAAGACTAAATAAAACTAAATTACGATCCTAAATTATAAATTGATGATACATGACAAAAGATTATAGGGAAAACACGTAATCTAACCCGAGATAGCGATCGAAATGATCCAATTAATCGCCGGATTCAAGGCTTTTCATTCCGCGATTTCGAAAACGATCGTCGGTGTTCAAGAGACGAATTCTCCTTAATCGATCGACAAAATCTCACTTTTAATCACTCCATGGATGCAGAAATGGGTCTAGAAGCGATTAGAACTGAGATATTCAAGGATGGAAGTGTGTAGATAGATCAATTTAGCGAAATCATCCAAGAATACATCAAAATCTCAAAGAACATCTCAATTTATAGCCAATTTGGGCGTAACCGTCCGATGAAACGCTTCATCCTCGATCAACAGCTCTGATTGATCGCATTAATGCGAATCGTTACCGTTAAGTCATAGCCGTTAGATCGCCGATCAACCGCCGAGATTTTGCCACGTCGCGTGCGTTATAAAAATTGCATGTAACGTCCGTCGTTTGATCGCAATCGGACACTCAATTGCGTTTCTCGTCGGTTTAATCTCAGTCGTTATAACTCGGTTGATGGATGGCTACGATTAAGTCGTTTTTTTAAAACGATTCGCCGACGAGTAATAGTGCGCCACGTAACCCCCCCTCTTTAAGTGAAGATCAACGGCTTAGATTCTTCGCGCGATCGGACGCTCCACAAGCTGCCACGTTGTCTCCTCGCCTCAACCGTTGATCGCGATGCGATCGAACGGTCTTGATCGCGCCACGTCACCTACACGCTTATAAAATTTGTGAATAATCGATTTTAATTAGAAAAATTGATCTTGAATTCCAGAAAATCCTTAGAAATTTATTAAAAATTCAGGAAAATTCAGAAAAATTTTGAAAAAAATCCCTTAAAATTAAAAAATTCATAAATTTTAAAATACAACTCCAAATTAATCCAAATTTTTTTATTGGATCAGAAATTCAATTATCTATCATTATAAAAAGTCAAAATATTTAAATAACAAGAGAATAAATTATTATTTCAAAAATACACTCACTTCTACTTGAAAAACAAAACTTAGAAAAATAAGTGAGTGTATATAAATATTTTCTCTTATTATTTAACATTAAAACCTAATGATAATCAAAAATTTATATGGGAATAATATAATCTAAAATCTATTATTTAAAAATACATAATTATCTCTTAAATAGTGCATTTTGAGATTATCACTTAAAATTGTATGAAATGATAGAAATGCACTCAAAGTATGATAACATGCATAAAAATAGAATGTTTTATGCCTTAATTTGCATTAATAATTATTTTTTTGCATGTTAAGATTGCATGTTATCAACAAGGTGCCTAGAAATTTATTGTGTCATGAATCTATCATTGCTTGTGACTACTAAAGCATCTTCATTCAATTTCAACTAGAGCTAACTATTGTATGAAAATGTAGAGTAGGGCTCTTTGGAGGGCTAGTGGATCCATCATGCACACCCTTTGAGGACACCACACACAAATTCCACTTTACATGGACATCAACTACATACACCTAGATAGGCTTCCCTCACCTACTAGCCCACCCTTTATGTTGAGAGCCTTAGAGTCTTTGAATAGCACAATTGGAATGTTTATACACCTAGACCTTGGAGTTTAAACATTCAATTGATTTTGTTACAATACAGTGTGTGGAGATCAAACCTAACGAATCCCCTAAATTGGATGCTCTTAGTACATAATGGAGATAAGAAGATCTACTAGCCCATTGCGTACGAGAAACTTTCCCACTTCTACACTCATTGTGTCATCCTTAGTGACAATAGAAGACAACACTCCTATCATTGGTGACTACATGCACCTTATTGGCATCCCTATCATGCAATGTAATATCCTTGAAATGTAGAATCCACCCAAGGCACATGTCATGCCTCAAGCACTTGCCCTAATAAATGAATATAAGCTCCATATTTGTCGACATTGTAGAATCAAGCCATGAGCATCCCATTAGGGCACTACTTTGACATTTCCACACTCATTGGTTCCAATTGTAGCACCCTAAGCTTCCTCCTCCAATCGTGAAGGGGGGGTGGGAGAGAGAGAGAGAGAGAGAGAGAGAAGAAGAAGAAGAAGAAGAAGAAGAAGAAGAAGAAGAAGGGAGCAGCTTAGTGATGCCCCCTTCTTTTCTAGAGAAAGGAAAGGCAACCCAAACCTTAAACACATGAGAGCTAAATGGGACCTTGATCCTAGTGGATGAAATGCCATTTATGTCTTTCCTATTAGTTTTCTTGCTCGACAAGCTTCACCCCCTAGTAGATGCCCTTCCACCAAGGGGGTTTCCACTCTCACTCAATGCATACTAGCTCCCCACATCGCCTAGATCCTCATCATCCACTAGGTCTCCTCAACACACTAGATCCACCCTCCCCCTTGTCTCTATTCCTTTCACTAGCTCTCCCCCACTCACTAGGGTCCCTCCACCCACTAGACTTTTTCATCCTTGATCCACACCTCCCTATCATACATCCATTGATAAGATTGATAGGGTCACACCCGCTTGCCCTATTATAACTCGTGATAGGGTTCCTCTAGATAGACCCCACAGCTAGTACTCCCTATTAGGTAGCCACCCTTTTGACTCCCTAACTCTCACACTCCCCCCCTAACTCTCCTACTTCATTGATATTAAATGAACTTTTATTTATTGGCATTCTAGTGTGATGTTTTCAATGAAGTCTATGAGCATATACAATGACCAAGTGAATTATGATAAGATCATAATACAGTGGTCATTGTTCTTTAAACATATGTGCCAAATATTACTATTTGTGAGGTGTTCGAAAAGGACATCAAATTATCCAGAAAGAATAACACTGTTTAATGCGGCTAATGTGATGAGTATGACTAATCTTGTGGCCATCAGTGTAAAGACACCAAGGATAGATAATGGGTGCTCTTTAGAGAAAGAGCTTACTAAATTGATCCATATGAATTCTTAAATGGTATTGTATCAAACTCTTAGTCAGGTTGATTTAAGTTACAATTATGCACGTGATCCTTTGACTTGAGATACCAAAGGCATATTGCAGATGAATGATTGTGTTTTTACTATGACTTACAAATACCTAACCAAAAGATCTCTAAAACATCATATATTAGGTTTGACATGAAGGCCTTGAAGGTGATTGAGTAGTCAAGATGAGATTACTTGCCCTCGGTATAAGAGTAGATCAACTCAAGGAATGAGATGCGATTAAATCCTTAGCCAAGGTAGCAAAAATATCAAAGAAGATGTTCTCAATGATTTCTCACTAGCATCATTACTAAATTGAGTAAATGACAAGGATTTGATAGCTAATCATATCCTAAGTCATTCATGAGTCATGCACAGATGAAGGATTATACATACAAGTAAATGATGAAGACAAGGTTTCATAAGAGAGTTCTCGCATACTCCATATCTCCTAGAGCACGTGGTGTAGATTGGCATCCAACACGCTAGCGACTTATCATATCAATTAGGTTAAATCGATCTTAATGGATTTATATATATATATATATTAATAAGAAGGACCAATAAATGTTATTGGGTTGAAAGAGTTATTAATTGGCAAGATATATAGACCTAGAGGGTCACACATTTAAGGTCAATAGATGTCACTAGATATAGACATAATAATAACAGTTTTATAAAAATTTTACATTCCCAGAGTCTATAAATATGGGGACAGTAACTATAACAAATGTACCCATGTGAGCATAGTAAAAAACTCTTCCCTCTCTTCTCTTCTTCTCGTGGTGATGAGTGTTGTATTGGAGATTCAATACACTCGAACCTTCTCCCCTTCTTTGGAGACTATGTGGATATTGCTAGAGGCTAGACACTTGAACGACTTGGAGATTGATAACATGCAATCTAAACATGTAATTATATGACTATTAATGCAAATTTATCCATAAAACATTCCATTCTTATGCATGTTATGATGTTTTGAGTGTATATCTATCATTCTATCAAATTTTAAGTTATAATCTCAAAATGTACTATTTTAGGGATAATCATGAATAATTAAAGAGAGATATTTAAGATTAGATTATTCTCACTTTATATCTTAGATTATAATTGGGTTTCAATGATTCATAATAAGAGAAAATATCTTTTATATGCACTCATTTATTTTTTAAAACTTTATTTTCTAATGAAATGAGTATATTTTTGAAAAAAAATTATTCTCTTGTCATTTATTAAATTTAACCTTTAAAATAATAGATTATTTAATTTTTCGATCAAAAATATAAATTTGGATTAATTTAGAGTTGTATTTTAAAGATATGAATATTCTAATTTTTAGGGATTTTTTAAGAATTTTTTTGATTTTATATAAATTTATTTGAATTTATTTTGAATTACAAAGAATAAAATTAGATAAAAATCGTACACTAACATGGCAGCTGACGCAGCAGAGTGGATTACATGTCATCACATGGTGGCTTCTGTGCACATCACATGGCACACATGTGTGTGTGTGTGTATACACGCGTCATTAGTGCGTTAAGCATCCATTAATATATTTTTGCTAACTCATTAAGACCACGCCTTTTATATACACATTATTTTGCGTTGATTTTTTTCATGTGAGATTATTTTTGTTTGTTTTTATGCGCATGTGTTGTGGCACAATCTGGAGCGTACAATCGCGTGACTAAATTGCGATTGTCTATTTTCACTTAAAGAGGAGGGTTCATGGCGCGTAATGGTTCGTCATCGAATCATTTTAAAATAATGTAATCTCCGTTGTTCATCTGAGGAGTTATAATAGCTGAGATTAAAAGCAATCGATGGACTCCTGTGGACAAGTGTATGCATCCAGAGCGTCTGATGAAGATCAAACAACATGCGTTAATCGACATTTCTTCTTCATATACGACGTGGAAAAATCTCAATGTTCCATCTTCGATTGAACTGACACAACTTAAACGTAATGATTCACATTCAAAGAGTTTCATCAAAGCCATTGATCGAAGATGAAATGTCAAATTGACGAGACGGGACTGCGAGGTTGTCAATTTCACACAGTCTCGTGTCAAAAATATGTCCAAACTTACCAATTTGATGATTTAATAGTGAATTGAGGGGTATAATGGTAAATAAGGGTCGAATCCACAGGGAAATAAGGAAATTCTTGATGTTTTCTTTGAAATTGATCAAATCGGACAATGAATTGATGATAGAAATTGGGGAAAATGGTAAATTATGAAAGAGAACTTCAAATTGAATCCACGGAATCAAAAATCATTGAAAATGATCTTAATTTCGCGAAGAAATTGAAGATCGAAGTGGAGAGAAATTTTCGGAATTGTAAATCGCAATTTTAACCAAAATTAACCAAAATTAAACTTCAATTCCTAATCTAAATTGAAATCAAACATAAATGGACGACATATTAGCAAAAATTGCTTCCACTAACCACAATTAGCGATCGGATTAACACAATTAACCTGATTAATCGTCGAAAATACCGAAGAACGCGATCGTGAGTTCAAGCGTTGATTTCTACTGATCTACACGGCCAAATCTCAATCTCAAATGCTCCAGAGGTGCGAAAATGAGTGTAGAACACGATGGGATCGAGAGACTCGAGAGAGGAGGTGTCTAGACAAATCAATTGCTTTGATTTCCAACTCGAATGGTTTACAATTCGGAAGAACCCTTTGTTTTATAGGGCATTTGGGTGTAACCGTCCGATCAAAACGATCGACGATTACGATGGAATGGTCCATCGTGGACCGTTTTGAAAATGTCGTGACCGTTGGATTTGGATGGACGGTCTGGATGAAGCGTTTGAGATGCGTTTATAAAACGCCTTCGATCGCGTCCTTTGAATCGCGATCCGACAGTCCAGATGTGTAGCGCGCGATTTAATCCGGACCGTTATAATCCCTCCATTTAAAGCACGTGCTTTGATCGACGCGCAATGATTCGCGCCTCTTTTAATCCGACGCCTCAACTTCTGCCACGTGCCTGCACTCTTAAAAATCGTGTGGAACTTAGTCCCACACGGGTAAAATAAATGAAAGGAGTCGAGTTTATATTATGCAACGGAATGAAGGGTTAATAATTCTCTTCTGATAATCGGAAGACTATATGTACTATAACCCATATATATCTATAAATATAAATAGCGTCACATTGCCGCGTAGGCGCCTCATGGGCCCGCGTGGCGCTGCCACGTGGCCTTGAGTGCCACGTCGCATTCACGTGGCCACGCGCAGAAATAAAACCGCTTTTTACCTTTATTTTATTTATTTTAATCGCTTAAAAATCAAAAATAATTTAGAAAAAATCTGAAAAAAATCCCTAAAAATAGAAAATTCATAACTTTTAATATATAACTCCAAATTAATCCAAATTTCTTTCGTTTGATCCGAAATTTAATTATCTATCATTCTAAAAGATAAAAATTGATAAATAATGAGAGTTTTAAATTTTATTTCAAAAACACATTTATTTTTAAGGATTTTTAACTTAAGAAAATAAAAATAAATGTTTATAAAAAAATTTCTCTCATTATTTTCACTCTAAAAAGCATCCATAATCTCAAGTAAAGATGGGTTATTAGTTTATTCATCTTTAAATTATCATATTAAATCCTCATTTAAAGTATTTTTGAGATTATAATGATTTATTGTGGAATGATAGAAAAATACATATAAATATGATAACATGCATGGAAATAAAATTATTTATACCTTAATATGCATCAAAAATCATGTTTTATAATGTTTATTTAGCATGTTATCACAAATCCAACGGCTAACACCCAATTTTGCCTATATATACACATGTTCTTCGCCGATGTAAACCATTCTTGAGTGTTTCAAGTAATTGGACTGTTTCGACATCTTAATCCTTGAATCTAGTACTTTCTTTCTCCTCAAGATCAATTTCCACGTCTAAGGAGTGTTTGAAAGTGAGATTTTTTAGGAGAATAGGGAGAACTTGCTTCATGAATGCAGAAACTTATCTTCGAATGAAGAACCCTTGATCTGACGATTAATTGGATAATTTCGAGCACTATTTCAGGTTAGAATTTATGTTTTCTTAATCTCTCTTCCTTTAACAACATAATTCAATTTCAACTCGTAGATTAGTTGAATTTTAGATTTATTTTATATTTTCTTTCTCTTTGCGTTCAGTTTTTCTCCCTAATTTTTGTTCTTTGATTTCTCCAAGAATCTTAGTCAAAATTGAGTGATTTTTGATTCCATGGATTCGTCTTAGAGTTCTCTTTCTAAAATTGCTAAAATCCCTAATTTCTCACCTCAATTCCTTCTCCAATTTTGATCAAACTTGAAGAACATCTAAAAAATATCTTAATTCACTGTAAATTTAACCCTTTTCACCATTATACTCTTTTATTTGTGATTATAATATTAATTTGGTGAGTTTAGAATATATTTTGACATGTCTCTGTATGTATTCAACGACCGCACAAATTTTTTTTTGGTCAGAGATCTCCTTCAAATGAACCATGTAATTATGGTTTAAATCTATATTAAATGATAGGATTATCTCCCCTTTGCTGCTTTTACGTAACAAATGTTGGCTTCAATAGTTTCCGCTACATTCGATGATTTCATTGAAGTTTTAGAAAGCATTTCAGCTTCATATCCCAGCACTACCTCATCCACCTAACCCTTTGCCTACATGTAGCTCATTAGAGGCATATATCAAGAAAGGTGCTCAGCAAGGCCCATTGCCCATCAACATTATACAAAGTTTTAGTGGGAGGGATTTCATGACAAACCATTATGCACCCCCTTCACCCTCCTCATGAGTCGATGTTACTAATGGACAATACCCGAATAGCAGAGAGGAGGGAGACTCAGAGTGCTCCTCTAATTCCTTAGATGACAACATCAATCTCAACTTTGGGCTATTAGACAAAGGCTCCAAGAAAAAGATCCCCTTGATGTTCTCCTTATTCCACAACATCTTGAGCTAATGGTAGCAATAGGTAGCCCTCATGATACCTTGCATTGTCTAGAATTTTTTTGGGTTGGGCAACCCTAAAATGCACTCCCATGTTGCTAGATTTATTAATAAGCATCAACTAGGCCTAGTTGAGTCTATTGAACCCATGATATCATCAAACCGTATTTAACTTCTCCTTTAGAAATATAGTATAGAAAATTTTCATTCTAAACTCACAAATCATATTTGGCTCTTTTGGACATGAGCTTATATCCTATAATTTTTCACCGAGGGATCCCAACACATTATGATGGTGGTTTAAGGTTTCTTCAAAGATTTCACACGTTTGGTTATCTATGCCTCACATATGATGGGGATTATCCCCCGAAAATCGATTTTCATTGGTTAGTAGTTAGAGACTTCAACTATGTATTTGGAGTCAATGAACATCACGGTGGGTGAATATGGAGGGCCCAAACATGGAGACATTCAATGAATTTATCTTTTGAGGGAATTATTGCCCCCCCCTTTTCCAATGGAGGACCTCAAATATAGTTGAAGAATATCAAACTCTATCTTAAATGGTGGAACAAGCATGTAAATGAGAACATCCATTCCTAGGTTGAATTAATAAAAAAGGATTTAGTGGAGATCAAGAGACATCCTCAAGTTCAATGGAAAAATCTCACCTAGAAGCAGAGAGTACGAGTGATGAGCAGCTTGATGAGGTGTAATGATAAGAGATCTATTATCTCTATAAATTGCACATTCACTGAGTGGAAGAGGGTGATTAGAGCGCCCAATTTCTTTTTGCCTTAATCTCCCACATCTAATTATACATCTCCACTATAGGTGTACAATCAAAATCCATCCCCTATATAGAAGACGAGGACCAAGTATTTTTTTACCCTCCTTATCTCCAAACCTATATAGATCTCTAAGCATATGCTCTCCTTTATCTTATCTTGGTGATCCCCCAAAAAAAATTGGACACCATGAGAGTTCCTACTCCTAAGGAGATCACAAAGGCCATCTTCTCTATGGGTAAGAACCAATCACAAGATCTCCTAAGGATTCGGAAAGCCACCTTTATTAAGCTTATATCAAAGTGGTGAACCTAGGATTGATTTAAAAACTTTTGAGCCATTAGTCTTTATAATATGTGCTACAAAGTTGTATCTAAAATTATTAATCAACATCTAAATTTCACCTTTTTAGATACTTTTTTTGCCCTTGATATTCTTATCTCCTCAAAGTCATGAGAATTCATTTAGCGATAACACATTCATGATAACATCATGCCACTACATGAACTAGCACAATCATCAATTGTGATATCTATTGTTAAAACATCATCTACAAACTCGATATAGAAAAAACCTTGTGATAGGATCGAGTGAAATTTTGTCATCATAGTCCTTTGATGCTTTGAAATTATCAATGACTTCATCAGCTTAATTGATGTGTGCTAGGGAGACATATTGCTCTCTCTTTGTGAATGGTAATTCTGCCCCGTTCTTCACACTCACAAGAGGCCAATGAAAATATATTGTTCCCTATGATAGGATTTGATTCTTCGTAGGCTCTCAAAATTTTGATCTAAACATCGAATGTAGTAAAAGGCATTGAATCGAACATTCAAAACATCATGGCGCTAAGAAAGATGATCCTATCATCTAATATAGATTGAAATTCATACTTATGTGGTTCATTGAAAGAGCTCTTAAAGTTGTTCAAGAGTTTAGAATTTAGCAGTATTTACATGATTTTTGGCCAATCTGATCTCCTTTTCAAAGCTCTTCACTAAGAGAGAAGGAGAGAGTTGTCTATGAAATTTTCATGGAAAACTTAAAATGTTGTTGTTCTCTTCTTATTATAAAAATTGGGCACATGAAACATTTCATAAAAACCCATAGAATTATGTCTACATCTACTAATATTTATAAACCTTACGTATGTGACCCTTGAGGCCCATGAAAATGAAGGTTTCTTCATTGCCTTCACTGATATCTTAAGATAATCTTGTGACCATTTAGATATATTAAATCACTAGCAGAAAGAGAAAATTTAAGTGACATCCTTTAAATACTATTATAATATTCATCAATACAATCATCTATTGATGATCTATTGATGATCTGTTTGTGTATGATCATTAAGGGATCATTGTCATCATTGCATTGAAATACTCATGCAAACATTAAGATGTATCTAGAAGAGGAAATTTGTATTTGTCATGATGAGATTATAATTAAGTATCTGTGAGATCTTGGCCTTTTTCTGATTTACTTTTGTCAGGGCACTACTCATTATGATTAATTGAGTCAGCTCTTCTAACATTTGAGTATTTGTCAAGATGAGACATCTTGACCTTTTTGTGATTTATTTTTATTAGTACACTAATTATTCTTAGGTCGATGGATTCAACCCCTTCTGTTTCTCCTTTCTTGCATTTATTGAATCATTGGGACCATCAGACATTTGAAGGATTTGTTAATTATTGAAGATTGAAATTTTAAAATATTGGGATTTGAAGATAGCTCTGTCATATCGAAATTCAAATAAAAATGAAATGGGCAACAAAAGATTTGTAAGACATGAGATGTACTCATTTCATTGAAGATGTCAATATCACTCTCAAATTATCTAGCATAATGAGGATAAGTCATCTAGAGAAGATTATAGCATTCAACAAACAATCTAATTGATTTGTCAATTAATCCAATCTCAATCTAGCCCATTACTAGTCTACTAACAAGTGCTACATAATCATCTCACATTGAGGGTCATTTTGGGCATGGATTCTTAATCTCCTCGGAGACTAATAATTTAAGGGGTAAATGTTGGAGTTTTGAGGTTTCAAGATTTGTACAATGCAGAGAGTAAAATTTCTCCCCACTATGAACTACTTCTAACTTTGCAAGTATGGACCAGAAAAAAGGATTCAAGTCAGACAATCTCACTCATTAATCACCACCATGCCACAACATTATCATTCAAGAGTCAAATAATGATCAGATTGTCCGCTATGATCCTTGCCGGGAGAGCAATTTGTAAGAATATTATCGTCCAAGACCCCAAGACCCCTATGGCTCGAGTCTTTTGGGGATAGGAGAAATATGACAGGAGTTATGTATTTCCTAGGGTAAGTCTTACATCCTCCCAGGTTCTCTCTCCTAGGGTTAGCTGCTAATCTCTTGAGGATGAGAAGAATCATGACCCTCAGAAGATTGAACCAGGATCGGGAACGCTTATCAGCATAGGAAATAAAATGAAAAAATTGTCATATATCAGGTACTATAACATAACACACAGAGAACCAACAGACTTTTTCCGAAATTCTCATTATGGTCTTATGAAGAGATGATGTCGAAAAGTTGGCACCACCAGTTGGTGTATGGGATTCAATATTTTTCAGGCTTGGAAAAGAATCTCATGGAGTCCTCATTCAATCCCAAAAAATTAAGAACTATACTTTCCAAATCAATATGATCCCAAAGATGTCCCTCCAAGAAATGAACCAATGATGAAAATAAGCAGAAGTAAAAGAAAAAGAAATGAATGGTGCATCTTTTACTGGCAATATTTTCTTTTTCTATTTTAATAATACTAGCAACACTTTCAACACTTGATCCATTACGAACAAAGTAATAAACTCTAGAAAATAACATAGAAGGAATCCCACAAGGACATGAACAAGAAGAGTGGTGGGATTCATCCAAAACTGGTAACTTCTGCCTTCTGGTCACAGTTTTCAAAGCATAATCTGAACACTAAGATCAAAATTTTCTTAATTTCACCACTGATGAACAGAACCTTTTTTAAAGGTACTGATGAACAGAATTAGTTGGCTCCAGAAGATATATGATACATTACTGCTGATGACTTATGAGCAGAAAAAGGGCAGAAAGGGTAAGCCAGATTCCCTGACCCTTAATAATGGCAATATCACTAAAGAAGACCAATAATTTCCTAAGGGAACTAAAATAGTCAGGTGCTATCACACATGATTAGGAAAGAAAGGCAAATAAAGCTCAGTAACTTAAGGAGGAAGTTAACAGGGAGGTGGCTATAAATAAAGGAAAAGCTGGGAGCTAGAAAGCATGGAAATTGGTGGTGATATCTGGAGGTCGAGGAAGGATTGTATCAATATCTCAGCATTAAATTTCTCATCAAAATTAGAGGAACAAAAAAATGGTGGGATTTACCCAAACCTGGCTTCTTTCATCTGTTACAATTGAGTGGTGTTGTTGACTTCTTGTATAGACTAAGAGATTGTGTAGACCTTTACGACCTTTGATGTATCACAGACAACCAAGTTCTCTGAGTCTTTGGTGGTAGTACATAGCCAGTTGACCTGCATTGATGAGAGCATTCCATTATCCAGTGGACAAGGGCCAGAAACAAATCCTTATGGACAAACCTTTCTCTTCAAAACAATTGTAGAAGAAAGACTATTTTCATCGACTTTTTTTCTTTTTGTGCCAAGGTTTTTTTGGACCAGTTCCAGACCTTAAGGAGTTTATCATCTCCTCCTGAAATGAGCAACTTCCCCCTCTCTCCAAACAATGAGAAACACCTTCATAATGTACACAACATTAGGAGATGAAATTAACCTGAAGATGAAGATTCAGGGGATTACACGCTGGCCACAGCAGCAGTGTGGCCTCCCAAGCTATAGTCGAGCTTCAAGCTTTTTGATTGGGCTTTTATTCTTTGAGATGAAGAGCCTTTTAGTTTACTTGAAACGAAATCTGCTTCGATGTCTATTATCTCAACAATCCCATCACCCCGCGCTACAGCCAGGACCTTCTCCAAGGTTGTTCCCGCATCTGCTTCTGATAATGCAACAGAATGCACAAATGGGGGATTGAAACACTGGCCACTTGTAGAAACATCCCTGTGGCTATCCGGGTTAGGCCTTGCTGCAAAATCAAAAATAAAACTAGGGCCAGATCAAAAAAGACTCGAGAGTAGCATGTAGTTAAAGATATAGAGCACGGTGTAATAAAGGAAACAGGCTGGATAATGGAGATCGCAAAAATTCATGGTATATACCAAAATCTATGATGTTTTGTGGTCTTCCCTTTGAGAAATCCCAAAGCACAAGCTTTGAATCAAGACCTCCAGATATAGCTGCCAAATGAGTAAGATAATGTCATAAAGTGGCATGAAATTGGTCATCCGACTGACTGCAAGCTAAACATATTGATGGGTTGACAATACTGCTCATATTTGAAAAAACTTTATGACCGAATGGTATAGAAGAGACAGGACTAATTGAAGGTCGCTGATTGATGGGATGGCTTGACAAGAGAGAAGGAAGAATGTGTTATTAGAAACGCTCCAAATTAACAAAATAGGGTCAGAATAATGAATAGACACGAGGAAGAGAAAAAAAAACCAAGGTTTCCTGGTGCAGAAAACCTAATGTGAAAAAAAATCTTGACCTTTACCCCCTATCCTAGCCATACTAGTTATCTGGCCTGGCGTCAAGGAAAGATTCAAAGCCCACTATCTACAGCTGGTCGCCCTCTTTCAATGTCAGAAAATCCCTATAGATGGCCCGTCGTCATTGCTTGCTGCCCAGGCCACCTGGTCCTCCACGTGGAAGTTTGGGTATCTCCTTGTAACTTTCTTGCCACTCTCCCAGGTTGCATTGCCATCCAGTAAGGACACCCATTTGATCAGATCTATGTTAGAAACACAGTAGAATCAAACCACAAAAAGTAGATTACACAAAAGGAACAGGCAGAGGGAGGTAAGAGAAAGATGGAGATTCAGAGCCTATATCTATATTTAAGATAATTTTGGCAACTTAAATCCAGGTAATAATTTAGTGCTTCCATCTTACGCAATAAATGATATTAGTCTAAACAATAAAGAACCAAAAGATGAATTTTAAGCCAGTAATCAACTGTAACTTAACTATTAGAGAGATAATTTTTATTTTGGCCACACACCTGGATTTTGATAGGGTATAAGGTCAGGTTTAGTTGTTAAGGTTTTGATGATCCAAACTAACCATGACTGAACCAAATTCAGGCAAGGTCAAGATTTTTTTCCAAAAATTACCATGACATGACAATTGATCCCCATCAGCAAGGGTCCAAGACTTGTGTGTGTGTGTGTGTGTGTGAGAGAGAGAGAGAGAGAGAGAGAGAGAGAGAGAGAGGCGGATAGTGGAAACGTTATCCAATCGAAAGGAGACCAGAAGAGCACACACGACATGCATAATAGATGGTGTTAGGCAGGAACACAGCAATGTTCGGGGGAGTGGCAGCGGCTCTTCTCCATACTCTGGGCCATATGATGCCATCGAAACGAAGTCATTTTTAGGGGACGCATCCCCTCAGTCGATGCCATCCAGCACGACGCGAGGGGACTTGAGCTGTCATGGTATCGGAGTGGCTCAGGCCAGTCGACCTATGTACCCCTTTAATTTGACTTTGTACATCTGTCATATTACTCTATGACAACGGGGGGGCCTCTGGTTAGGGGGCCTCTCTCTCTCAATTCAAAAAGGAACCTCCATGGCTGGCAGGCAGGCTGGAGTAGTGCCAATAAGAACATAGATGTCTGAGCCACACATGGCTTGGCCAGTGAAGCACAGGCAGAAAATGAGGTAGATGGCAATGCACAAAGAGTGCATATGACAGCTGGAGGTGCCCACGCACCATAGGAGATAACCATTGAGGACAGTAATGACAGTGGCAAGGGGGAGATAGATATACAGTTCAGGGGGATACTCAGAAGCGTTTGTGTTGAAGAGGAAGAGGGAAATGGTTCTTTTATGGTGCTCTTTTGCATTGGAATTCTGTAACCAGCACATCACAGCTCTCTTCAGTCGAGAACTAGAGCACATTGCTTGAAGACCAGTAAATAATTTAGTGCTTCCGTCTTCTTTAAAAAAAAAGTTAAAAAAGAAGATCACCTGAAATCAGTGATCAACCAGTACCCTCTTCTTGTCATCCCCTCCCTGGATTGCCCATGCCTGAGCACCTGTACCCCTAAACCATCTAGTTCTCACCCCGGCATCCCTCTTCCCAAGGAATCACTCATGCCTGCCATGCCTGAGCCTGAACATGCTTAACTCCAAAGTCCTTCACCTCGGTGCCCCTCTTCCCAGGAGTTAACCCATCCTGGCACTGGCCAAGCCAGAGCACACTGAATTCTGGAGTTCTTCTCCACCCCGGCGCCCTCTTAAGGACTTAACACTTCCATCTTATCACTCAATTTATCCAACAAACAAGTCAGAATCCTTCATAATCAAGCAAATAAAAAGTCTGACACACAAATCCACATAAAAAGTGTATCATACTTGATCGTCAGACTATAGTATTACCTAGCCAGGGCCTCCATGGCAGGAACTGGACACTGCTGCATATCTATGAGCATAATAGCTTGGGGACACATTATCCTCAAATTAAATCAATCGTAAAATTATCCAAAGAGACAGTTCCAAACAGATAAATGAAACCTCCAGATTACTGAACAAATGAAATAATTGACCTAATAAGTTTAATTCTTTTCTCAATTCAATGCACAGACTAATGACTATACTGAAAAAGGATACACTAGTATGGGCAGATCTTAGAGTTTTGTAGACTGATTTTTGGCAATCGTCGATGATCTGAACTAGAAGTCAACAACATTGTTATCACATCACATTAGGTCAACATTTTAAACATAGTTTTAAATAAGAAACAGGTTTTCAACCTTAATCTCCCCACTGTCATCAGCAGCAGCCAGAAAAGGTGAATTTGGATGGAAGGTGACCTGCAAAAGAAATGAAATAAAATTAAGAGAAAATGAATAGTGACAGGTGAAATTAGGCTCTTTTCCAGTGTAGAAAAGAAAATGACTTCCATGACTGATGGGAACAAGGTAATTGGGTGAGTAAAAGTTAGATTGTGTTAAGATTTTTATAAAGATTTATGGCAAACAGATGTTCATCAAACAAATATCAATGTCTTATACCTGATTTATCTCATCTTTGTTATGATTGTAATTCTCCAAACGTTTCATCAATGATGCCTAAAATGAATTAAAGAGAGAGATATTATAAATCAATTGATGGTAATAATGTTCAAAATATGGGCCTAAAAACACTACCATTTGAAAATCAAAACCAACTATTTTTGTCCCCAGTGAAGCATATAGAACATCTTCTCTTCCTGGCAAAAAAGATTATGGTTCATCAGAAATGACATAAAGGTCTTTTTTCTAACTTTCTATTTTACTGCTGATTTTTAACTGTTTGCTGAATGGGCCAGATGCTCGTCAATGATTAATAGACGCTCTATAAGAGACGTATGTTTTCCTTTTAACAGAAAAGTAGAAGCTCATGTTTTCTTGCCAAGCTCCCCCTCTTCCTCTAGTGATATCAAGTAGTTCAGAAATGGCCGAGTTCTTGTGTGACACTGATACAACCCAAACAGTGAAGAAAGGGAAGTTCAAGATATCAGCCAAGCAAAAGCATAGACCTCTGTCTCCTCTCACCGTTGAAAGACTCAGCCCTCACCTTCTGGCCTCCCGAGCAACACACAGGTCCCATCCCTCGGGTACTTCTCCCCATCGTTTCATCTCCCCCCTTCACCTGCCCCTCATCCCCCTCGATATGTTGTCACCAATTCCTCTGACCTATGCATTCATCTCAATCAAAGTTGCAGCCTTTGGTGCTGCTTTATGCGTCAGAAGTGCCTTGTCACCATGTCAGCGGCAGTGCTAATATGTGCAGATTGGTAATGTAGCAGTGCCCCCTCATCTACCATCACCTTGTCCCCCAGATGAACGCCCAGAAATTGTTGTCAAATGGTATTAAGAGGTTCCCATAAAGCCTCCTCTGGGGCATGTCCTTTCCACTGAATGCAGACTTCCACAGGACCACCATGCCTGTGTGCTGCCAGCACTTGCTCTGGAATCATTATCCATTCAAGGTTGGGTGTCAGTTTGCAAGGGAAGATCTGAGATTGCATGTTGGGACCTAGCGCATGGCACAGCTGCAAAAATATAGAAGCTCCCTTGGCACCACCAAAACCAGACTCGCATAAAGGCTGTGGGATTGCCTGATCAGTTAAGCCTCCAGCAGCTCACATACCAATTTCTTGATTTCATCTTTCTGTGCATGTGAACTGTGATATGGCCAGATATTACTGGGTGGGCTTTAGGCACCAATGGCATTGGAGGGTAAATCTAGCAGGTAGGGGGTAATATATAGAGGTTTTCAAAAACTCCTGGAAAATTCAAGAAGCTGTGTCTCATGCTCATTAGTGGGGACTGCCCAAAAATGTATCACCAAGCCGACAACTAAACACAGGTCCATCATCAACCATTGTTTCCACTGCAAATTCCTTATCTGCTGCGTTTGGGCCCAATTCTGATTGTGACATACTATGGTTGCCTGGTATATCCACTAGTTGACCCTGTACCTTGAATTTGAGGATCAGGAGGGCCTGATGAATGTGAGTCCAGTCCAATGAAGTCTACCAGGACATCCACCCATGAGATCATATCCACTCCACCCAGAGCCATGGGAAAAAAATCATCAGCCAGGTCAATTTTCTGTATGTTGAAATTCACATCCTGGCACATCCATTGGCCTTTGGTCACCTAGCCATTACCCACCCTCATCTGAAACCTTACCCACTAAGTTATGTATTCCCCACTCTCACTGAGCACTATCATTTTAGTCCCCCTTACCTCTGTCCATTGATTTGGGGTGCATCTAGCCTCGAACAGACTTCCAGGAGACGTAGATTGATGGAGAATTCTCCCAAAACAAGAACACAAGGGTTCCTATAGAACCAAGATATGCATTAAGGAAGAGAACCCACCCCCAGCTACAACAACATGCCCTTCTCTTCCTCATCCAAAAGTTTGAGAAACTCACAATCCATGAAGTGAGTGACAAAGACCTCTCTAAATCTTTAAAAGAGAGTGTAGACCCAATGGGGATTACCTCCCCTCCTCTCCCATTTATAAACTGATCTAAAGATTGACTTGGTCAAAAGAAATTAACTTTTATCCTTAGATACCTAGAACTCTTTGAAGACCAAGTCAACCACCTTTTTACCTTTGATATAGGTTCCTAATTGTTCATACCACATCCACCATATCATAGGTACCTTGTATAGCTATGAATAATAATCTTAAGAAACATCAATAGGAACACCATTGTGATATATTCCTTCTTCCATTGAAAACCACTTATAGTTAGATTTAGGAGAGATCTAAAGGAGGAACTTACCTTCTTAGTTTACAGCAAAGACAATGCTCTATTTAGCAAAAACTCAGCAAAGACTCAGCAAAGACAATGCTCTATTCAGCAAAGACTCAGCAAATACTTCAAGCACGGTTCAGTCCGTGATTATCCCATGCGAAGCAAAACTCCCCGATCTTGAACAATAACAAGACTTGAGGGGAATTCTCTCCCCGAGACTGTAGCTGGCCAAGATCACAATGCGCAACGTCAAATGAGAAACGACCCGTGCTTAGATGTTACTACTGGCACCTACGATCTCCTACAACTTGCTGTGAAAATACATATCATATTCACAGGTTGACCTTGATCTTTCTACGGTACAAGCTTCCGTCGAGGATCAAATAGTCGTCCAAACCAACTTAACGGAATTTGCTATGAAGAAAGCACCACCAGATAGCCAACTCAAACAACGATCAACAAGGAACTGACCTTCCTTACCATTAAAAGGGCTCTATCGTTGGTATCCACTTAAAAGCTCGAAAATTTCAAGTAACAAAGCCCTGTCCCATCAGCAAGCGAAGTGGAAGCACTGAAGGAAGACCCAGATAAGCAACTCTCCTCGCAAGTCCCGATCTCGACGAAGAAAACCTCGGTTTCAAGCTCCGATGGAAAAGTCAAAACCCGACAGACTTCCACCTACACAAGTCCTCAAGCGGCCCCAACCGGACTTCAACCATTGACGCTCACCTGATAGAAGTCAACCCCGAGTCAAGCGACGTCACCAACACGATCCGAAATGAATCGCAAAACAACGGCGATAATACGAACTTTCCGAAGCAACCCAGTCGACTATTCATTTCCGTGAACGTTAGCCTCGTCACCAACCACAGAGAACACACCGTTTTCAACCACCATTAAAGAAGCCACTTGAGATGAAAGGAGATATCACGATTCGCATAAGTTACCATGCGCGGACAACCGTCACCAGGCGTCCTTTCATTTCAATTTTCTTCTCTTCTTCCTTAAAAGGATGAACGAAAAAATGAAAAGGCAGTTGTTGTATTTTGAATGAAAACTTTTCCACTGGTTATCGCTACCCTGTGTTCACGATCATCTCGTATCTCCATCGACCCATTCCGTATCATCTTCGTCTCCCGAGTTCTATCCCCCTATTCTTTTCCCCCTCCCATTCTGTCGCTTGCAATCACTGCTTGCAGAGTCCCCTCTCCTGAGGAAATCCGTTATGATTCGACGAGTTCAGGAGCGTCGCTTCCTCGCCTACTCAGGTAATCGTCCTCAATTTCTAAACAGTGATTTAGTTCATTTCCGAAGTCTATAAGTCCACATTCGCCACTCCGTTCTCCTCTCATTTTCACCACCCTTTTCATTTTCCGACGCTCTCTCACCATCCCCGATTTCCCCTCGTCTCTCGCCCTCTCTCCCCATTTTCTATATTATAATATACAATATCTTCTTCCGTTATATCTCCGCCTACTTCATTTCTCTATCACTATCCACCAATATCAACGCCCTCCTTTCCTCGTAATCTCTCTCTTCTCTTCAGTCCCTACTAACCGAGATTATCCACTGTTAGATAAGCCCCGGTTGTAAACCCTTATACTATAATATCTCTTTTATCTTCTATCTTTATCTATTACTTCTTACATATCACTCTATTATCCATCTCACTTCTCCACTTATTATAATCTTTATCTCTCTTACTACCTTCACTGAATTATAACTCTAACTCTCACTGATATCATTTCACAGGTCCTTCTAAAATTGTAGGATTACTATATCATTAAATCAGTAGGTTTTCTCATTATTTCATACATATCTTCTCACATCTTCATCATCACATCTTCATCTTCATATATAGCATATCCTTTTAAAAGTATCCTACATCATAGACTGTTAAAAAACTACCCTTGACCACCAGCTTCCCTGTCTCCCAAACTTGGTCTTTGTCTTTTAACAATTACAGTTGACTCCTTCATGTCCTCATGGACAATCATTATTTACTGGGACTGCTTACACCTGTGCCCCGGCCAAAGATTTCATTACAATGATAGCACAATC
The DNA here is from genome assembly GCA_024174645.1 of Lemna minuta. Lineage (NCBI taxonomy): Eukaryota > Viridiplantae > Streptophyta > Magnoliopsida > Alismatales > Araceae > Lemna > Lemna minuta. The sequence continues at coordinate 8,045,531 of CM044105.1, forward strand.
CCTTTTTCCTGCAGCTTTGGAATTCTGCATCTGTAAGCATGAGCTGTTTCCTGTACTCCAACCCATCAGAAGGATTGGCCCACCAGCTTTGGACATGATTCCTTCCTCAGCCTAACACTGACAAGGAAAGCAAGAAGATTTCCTCTCTTTTCTGGTGTAGTATACCATGGGGAGGATGTTCGCAGTGCCTGCCAAGTCGACCTTTTGCCCCGTTGAAGTGGTCACCCCCTTTTGATGCTGGCGGGTTTCATGCCTGCGACAGTAGTTTCAAGTGCTTTTCAGCACTAAGGGCTGCATTCATGATGTCACAGTCTTTGCAGCTTCTTACGAGATCGTTCCACATGGATCTTCAGTCTTTAAACCTTTTAAAAGATCTACTCCATGAAGTTTCATGGCACTGGTGGAAGATACACAAACAATCATCTGAATTCATAAAAGCATGCTTTCACAGCATCTTTTTGCTTAATATCGTGGAACTGATGAAGAACATCATCAGGCAGTGCCTCCCTGATGCACCATCCAATCTGCAATTTAAAATCATTCCAGTTGCCGAAGGTGTACCAGTCTGCAGTCCAAATGTACCACAGTAATGCAGTTGCTTTGCAGCAATTCATGACCTGGTGGAGACGCTCTCCATCAGGTATTTGTTGGAGACGGAAATGTTGCTCTATGCTACTCAACCACCCCTCGATACCCTTGCTCCAGAAATCTGCTAGCATCTGCTGAAGCAAGTTCTGATTGTTTCTCTGGACGACTGCAAGTCAAACAACACTTTTTTCTGCTTTTCACGCATGTCAGATGTGTCTGCTTCGACTGCTTCCTTTCTCAACTCAAGTGATTTGAGCATCATTTTTGCAACTGTTTTGACTCTAATACAATCCAAATAGTGAAGAAAAGAAAGTTCAAAATATCAAGCAAGAAAAAGCATAACATCTAATTTTTCTCATCTCCTCTCATTTTCGATCAAACTCTAAGTCACAAAACTAAAGTTATCAAAGACTCAGCCCTCACCATCAAACCTCCTGAGACAAATACAGCTCCCATTCTTCAGGTACGTTTTGTCTCCCCCCTCATCCTTCCAATCAGTAGTCATTGACTCCTCTGCATTCACCTCAGCCACCCTTTCTGCTTCTGTTCCAACTGCCATTTCTGATTCCATCCCAACTGTTGATTTGGGGTGGTTTGGCTTCTCTTTGGGATAGGTATTCTATAAGGTTACCTACCTACCAGAGACAATATTTAACTGGGCCTCGGGCATGAAGCCTGGCTTCTCTACTCCCTGCTAGTCATCAGCTAAAATATTAAGCATTTCCTCCTCATTATAAGACATAGCTAACTAATTGAACTCGGACATTATTTCCAGAAATGAATGAGACGCAATGAAGCATCCACACAGGTGTTCAGCAGTGGACAAAGAAATTGAAGCTCCTCTGAAGGGGAAGGAACCAGACCTCTTCCTAAGTAGAAGACACCAGATGACTGTATTTGGAAATACAAAACAAAATATGAAGCCAATGGACATATAAAGCAAAATCAGTAGGAGGAGGCTAAACCCAAACTTATGTTGCAGACCAGTGCGAAACTTTTGCACCAATATTACATAATAGTACACTGAATACTTGCCCAATTGGCATTTTCTGTTGGCCCCTATATCATTATTAAATAGCAAGTTGTTTTCTTACTGTTACACGTCCAGACGTCACTTATACGGTGGGTCTCCTTAACTAGTTTATGCATGCGTCTCAAGAGAACCATTGGCAAGCTGCTCTTCATGTTCTCGCTTATCTCAAGTATGCTCCTCGACGTGGTCTCATCCACCTACAATACAATTATCTTTGTGTGGAGGCCTACTATAACTCTAGCTATGCAAGCGATCGTGATATTCAAAAATCTATTTCTGGGTACTACACATTCGTTGGTAGGAACTTTGTCACGTGATCGAGTAAAAAACAACACGTTGTTTCTCTCCACTGTTTAAGCTGAATACTATGCTATGATACATACTTCCTCTAAGATACTTTGGTACGTTCTTTTCTTCAGGAGCTTCGTTTTCCAGTACAGGGTGCCATGCCCATGTATTATAATAACCAAGCTGTAATCTTTCTTTCCAACAATCCTACTTTTCTTAAACATACCAAGCATATCGAGATTGATTGTCATGCTCTTCGTCATCAGGTACTTGACGAGTTTATCACCACTCCTTATGTTGGCGGACATTCTAACAAAAAGACTAAGTATGGCCTCCTACGACTCTATTTCTCGCAAGCTGGGCTTGTTTAATCGCTACGCTCCAGCTTGAGGGGGAGTGTAAGTATATATGGCCCATAATGGCACTTTTGTAATTCTATATTTGTTAATCTCTCTCCTCTCCCCTATATGTCTCTCTTCTCCTCTATTCTTTTCCTCAATCAATATCATTATCTCTTTTTTATTTTCCACAGTTATGACATAAAAAATGTATCCCTCTAGAGAAATTTAGGTGAATAGATATTTAAGAATGTCTCTCCAGGCTAAAGCAATGAGAAAACAAGAATCTTGCATGTGATCTTGAAAAGGCCCTATACTGCCAAATATAGTCATTGGGTTATGAAAAAAAATTATTGCCAATTTAATGGTGATCACACTATATTCTTTTGACACTCAAGTCAAGGCGGAGTTACCTCATGTAGATAATATCATATGTAAATAATATCATCATCACGGGAATATCACCATTTTCTGGTGGACATAGGAGCTGCTGCCAGGTGACCATGACTCAGCTGAAGGGCAGGCTTACGACATGTCGCAGCATGGGTACATGATACTAGGCCCGCTTCTTTTTCTCTGGGATCATAACAGGTTCCCATATCAAAGTAAGTTTCGTAATCCCATCTATCAATTTGGTAAACATGAATGGTTGTGTTTTGGTGGAATTACAACTCGTTTCTTTTTGATCATCCAATTACTCCCAGGCAGCAATGACACAGGGCAGGCCTGGAATGTAGCGAGGCATGATGCACATGCTTGCTCATCAATGGGCACCCATAAAGTGGCAGCAAGCCGCTTGTTCTTCACCAGGCAAGGGCTGTGAGGCTGACTGTGCATGGCCCAGGCATGCCAGGGATTCCCTAATGACTTAATAAATGATATGATGAGTCATTAATGATGTGATGAGCCCTGAAAATAGCCAGAGTAATTAGATGAACAAAAAAAAGAGTAGCGATTCCACCCAAAACACACTAATTTCATGTTTACCAAGTTGATCGATAGGGATAATGAATATGGTAAGAATCCAGATCTTACCAAGGAGGAACAACAGAACAAACTGGAAAATCAAGATTTCATTTCAAGAAAAATGACACAAAAGGGCAATGACAAGGATTGCCACCCCCGGAAGGTTGGGAAGGTTGAATTCCAGAGCTCCTTCCTCTTGCTCTCTGATATGTCCCAGACATATCTGACCATGGAGTGGGAGAGGATGGAAAGGGAAGTGCATATAATCTGAAAACAAGAATGAGAATAGGAAACAAGATGATCCAAGACAGGACACAACTAGGGCTTCCGTCGGACTGATCCTCCAGAAAACCCTTCCTCTGACCAATTTGAGGATGGCCGTATCCTTAGGTACTATCTGCATGCCTACTTCCTGCCTAATCCTCCATACTTATAGCCTCTGATCCTGCCTCAACTTCCTTCTCCAACACAAGCGTCTTGTCGTCTGTCCTCCTTGGACAGCATGTAAATTCGGCATCTCTTCAAATATCCTCCTATATGATTCAGGTGAAATCGCGATATGAATCGTTGCCTGGGCTTTGGGTCAATCCCTCCAATGAAAAGCTTCTAGCTGTCCCTCTATGACAGCATCACACATATGTCTTGAGGGGGATCGTATCACTCTCTTTCTCAGTCTGCCTTCTTGCTTGTCTCCTACAGTATTTATAGGAATCCTCTTAGGCTGCCAGCTTCAGCCTTGTCCCCGAACATGAGGTGGCCCCATGTTTCTTATGAAGGTTTAATCTTTATGTTTACTCCTCTGAACATAGGTCATGGCTGAAGCCTCACCAGAACCTAGAAGAGGAAGAAGCCATAAACTTATCAACTTATTAACCATCAACTTATTAACTAAGATAGTACATGTAAATACAAGCAGAAGTAGAGGATACTAAATCACACTTACGCCCCTAACAGGCGTAAGCCAAAGGTGTAGTACATCTTTTACAGTATCTATCAACAATTAGTTGTAAAACTAATATTTATTGCATACATCAGAGATTTCATTTTGCTTGATATCTAAAGGGAATATCAGGTTTTGCAAAAGAGGTTCAAAAGGGAAGGAAAGTTACCTTGAACGAATACACTAACTTAGACTAAGTTGACCCATTGACTGGCTGCAATTCAACAACAGGATGTTGTTCAGTCTCTGGAAGAAACTTGATTACATGCAGCACGAAACAGAAGAGGATCGAAGGCGAAGAACCAAAGCAGAATTACAAAATAATGTGTAGGGAATATGTGAGACATTATAGATTCAAGGCATGACCTAGTGCAAGAAGTCAGCCATAAACACTGATCTGATTGTTCTATGTTAGATATAGCTCATTACAAGGTCCTAGATGTAACTCACGATAAGGTGTATTGTACTAGCTCTTATAAGAACTCCATAGTCAAGCGTGCTTGAGTAAGAGCAGTACTAGGATGGGTGACCTCTTGGGAAATATTCATATTTTATCATGCTCAAGGATATTAGTCCCACATGGGATATATTTCTATCTTTCTCTCTTTCTTCTCTATAAATAGAGGCTTGTAATCTCTTCTTTACTCACTCAATATTATTGGGCTTTACCATTCACATTCTACAATAAAAACTCAGCTATAAGCATTGCCCATGACCTAGTACCACACAACATGACGAAGTATATCAGAGTAGATTGACATTTCATCAACAGAAGCAGGTGGGCAAGACATGGCAGAGATACAAACCAAGGGATGGACCAAGCCCAAGATCCAAGAGTCACTATCCAAGCCTGGGAGGTTGATATCCAAGCCCAAAATTGAGGGGGAGTTTGAACATCTTAGGTACTTTCCTTTTTCCCTATTGCAGAGGTTGTTTTTCCTGATGCCTAATGGTCAGTTATCCACAGCACATTTACATAGTTTACAGAGGAGAGTGTTGACGTTTTTCCTTTTAACTTAAAAGAAAAAGCCTCATTTCTCTTCTTCCTAAGCTCTCCCTCTTCCTCCCGCCATCTGACACTGCAGGGAGTTTTGAGATGACAGCTTAATGACAGTAACCCCATACAGCACACTCATTTATATCCCCTGCTTAAAGCCTTAATTCTTGCCATAGGTGCACGTCCTTACTACTGCCACCTAAGAAAGTAATCTAACACTAATTCGCTCTGGAGTCATATCAGTCTATAGAATATCATTCAGTAAGGCTTCTTTCAGTCAGCAATGAAAACATATTGTAATGTTCAGAAAGAAAAATACTAATCGATGAATGATCAAACTCTATTCCTCAAGAAAATTAGATTAAACCCAAAATCTAACCTCAAACTAACCTCAAACCTTTGGTTAAAGATTAGCTAAGCATACACAAAAAGAAACTATCGTTCTTTCAGAGTCAGCTGGAGTATCTTGGCCACTTGGTCACCACTGATGGATTGAGAACTGATGTTTCCAAGATAGTTTTATAAACCAGACTGGCCATTTGAGGAAACTATGGCAAAATAGTTTCCACTTGGTCACCACTGATGGAGTGAGAACTAATGTTTCCAAGATAGTTTAATAAACAAGACTGACCACTAGAGGAAACTATGGCAAGTGAGGGGCTTCTTGGGCTTGTCCAGGTGCTTTAGGAGGTTCGTGACTCAGTACACGTCCATTTCTAGGCCACTCATGCAGTTTTTCAAGCAGGATGCCTTTTGTGTGGCTGCTGTGGCATTCTCTGGCAACCAGAAAGCCATGATGTCCTCGTAGATTTTGGGTGTTCATCCTTTAATGTTAAAAAAAAAAGCAAGCCATGATGTCTGCCCCCATGCCCACCTTTCTAAATTTCACCCTAGTCATGCCCAAGGATTGACATCAGTATACTGTTGATTCAATGGGATTGGAAAGTAACTTGAGTCTAGTGCTATCACCATCGGCAAGGTTCACATCTGCTTATGAAAGAGAATTGATGATTATCATCCTCTGGGTGCAAAAACGACATCACAATTAAATGAGATGACATACCACACATGTGGTATAGCTGCCGCCAGTCCAAACAGCCCCAGCAAGGACCCAACAGGTCCAGCACACCCCCACCCTAGGAGGTTATACATAAAGTCCGGGGTGACAGGGAGGAGGCAGGCCAGAATTAAGGTAACTCCTGTCTTTGCCCACCGAGGACGTCCTAATGGCTCTGCTCATTCAGGAATCCTAGCCAGCATCGCAACAGACCTCTACCTGCTTCCTCCTGGAGAATAGAAACCATCATAAACACCACCCTTCCTCTCATTCATGTCTCTCTCTCCCTCTCTTTCTCTTTTGAGACAGCTCTTTCGCATTGGAACATTCTGAATTACAAGGAATGGAGTAGACCAAAATCTCATTAACACATCATTCCCACAGACCAGAACATCATTATCTATTTGGCGATCAAAAAGTGCATGACTAATATAGCTGATCAGTGTGCAAAGTCATCTATTTGTTCCCAGAAGATTCACAACAAAGAGGCAAACACAATAAACTGGCACATTATCTTTTTTTTTCTATCATCCTTTGTGGCAGCCAAACTTTGGTTTCATTAAGTCTATTCCATGCTCAATCTGGACAGTATCAAGCAAAAAAATCCAAAGCTATGAGCACCTTAAGAAGGTATGCTTGAAGAGCCGAATTACTTCACCATAACGACTTTCTGTTTTACAGAGACTGCCAAACCATCCTGAAGTCGTCACTTGTAATTCCTAGACTCCTAACTTAATTTCGTGTCAAGATCTTGAGGGTCAAAGGGTCCCTGAATATGTGTAAGTGGATTGTGTTACACTGGCCCAGAATGAAGAGAGACATCAATATCCCTGAATATTGACGTGATACTAATTTGCATCTAGAAACAGAGACAGAAAAGGCCGTACTTAAGACAGGCCCGCCAGCACAGGGGGGCAGTGAAACAAGACTGGCAAATATCCCTCCTTAATTCATTCAATGATTTGTATACATTTAAAAGATAGATCCAGGTTCAAGCCACAAGCCATGGACTAGACAATGACATAACCTGCATCCTTTCTTAAAAAAAAAATTCACAACGAGGGAGAAAATGTCATAATCTTAAAGCTTAACGTCATCCTCAAATGTTTCGTTTCAGGGGCAAGTAATTTTTACCATTTAACTGGTGTAAATGGTAGTTGACTTTGAAGTCTTCTAACAACTATAAAAGACGGCACGTTCGAAGCATCCCATTCGATATTTTTGAAATTTAAACTTTGAACATACAAATGACTCAAATTATTCGCTCTATTGACCTGGTTTAAAGCACAATGACGTAACTGCTTCAGTCCCCACATCCAAGGTGAATTGAACGTTTTTGCACCGTAGATCAAACCAACATATACGGCCGTCCTGTTCAAAACATGAGAATAAACGACTTGACCACAGAGAGGGTTCTTCGGTAGTATGACAGTCCGACACATAATTATAAAATATCTTCATGAAATAAATCACTTCTGAGAGAGAAACAAAGAGAGTGAGAAATAACCTCTCCGGAAGAAACGAGGATTCCAGGTCTGGCACGAGAAGCGATGCAGCAATTGACTGCCCCGTTGTGACCCCTCAGCAATCTCGACTTCTCCATCTCCCTCTGTTCAAAACCTCGGCGGAAATATCACGTCCTTCGTCTGCTATGATTCTGATTATTCGATTCTTCCTTGGAAAAAGGCAGCCGGAGAGATACTTTCAGTACGCTTTTCTCCCGTTAATGAGAGCGTGAGGAGGTGAACAGCGATCGCCGATCCGAGATCGATCAAATATCGATTGAGCAAATTGACACGATCGATAATTTCAAGTGACCGACGTTTAATCTATGTTAAAAGCGATTTTGACCTAATTAAAATTTACTCTCTCTCTTATCAAGTCCGAACTTTTCAAAGTGTCCAGATATGAGTCTCAACTTTTCTTTTCTTGAGTCCAATCTCCCACCTCCTGCCTAATATGAACGCTGAGATAATCATCTCCCGGCGCCGATGTTATCGAAAATGGGTGCCTGAATAATCGGACGTTCAATAGAAAAGCATCAGCGGGGAGGAATCTTAGGTAGAGAAAGATGCGGCGAGCTGACCATTCGAACGGAGAAACTTCAGGGCACTGAACGAACATGTACTGGCCGCTCTTGTAGCGAAACACGGGAGGTTTTGAAACTTGGAGACAGAGAACATTCCCGGGATATATCGTCACCTGTTGCGCGCAGAACAGTCAGTAGAAAAAAAATTTGTGAAAAATTGTCGTTCCAGAAGAAGCAAAGGTACAGCAAGATACATCCATGTCTGCGATGGAAGAGACAAACGAGAGGCTTCAGCTACCAAGGGAGGTCGAACGAAAGGAAGAAGACGGCTTTGATGAGAACGCGATGTCAACTACCGATAATGAATAGAAGTTCACACAATCTTCACCCTGCAAGCCGGGATTCTTTTGTTCTCTCTGTGATGCGGTTGAACCATGAGAGAGAGAGAGAAGAAAGAGAACAGCTGAGAGCTGACTAATCATAAAATAGGGCCGTAACTGAGAGAGAGAAGTGGCGGCATATGCATTTGTCTTTTTCGTCCTCTGAACTATCTTACCGCGGCATTTAATTCCAGAAGTGAAAAATTGTCGTTCCAGAAGAACTCACTTTCAAGAAGCGAACGGAGTAGTACCCTGATCTGAACGCTCGAAGAATCCTCTCTCCAGCATAGAGAAGCAAAGGTACAGCAAGATACATCCATGTCTGCGATGGAAGAGACGAACGAGAGGCTTCAGCTACCAAGGGAGGTCGAACGAAAAGAAGAAGACGGCTTTTTCTCACCGTTCTGAGATACCATTCGTGAACGAGATAAAGCATCAAGCCATGGACGACGAGCAGGATGTAGACCAAGACGAAGAGGTGGTGGGAGTACCAGAAGGCGTTGAAGCCGGTGATGCGATCAAAGGGTTTTGGGAGCTTCACCAAGCTCCGGCGGAACCAGTGGGTGGCGAGAGTAAAGGCAATGAACATCAGCACCACCATCAAAACTCCCGTTATTCCTTCCCAGCCCTTAACCAATTCTGAGTACGTCGGCTTGGTATCTCCAAAATCGTCTTTCATGGGTGCATACTCCTCCTCGGAAGTCGCCATTAGCCGGGGAAAATCACAAGCAAGGTGGTTCCCGGCGTGGAGGATGACACCAACATCGCGTTCTCATCACAGTCGCCCAGTTCTTCCACGTTCCCATCCATGGGAAGGAGCCCCCTCGGAAGGTTCAGCTCCTCCAAGAGCTCGATCGACTTCTGACGGCAAAGATCATCTCCGGTATAGATCGCTGCACCTTCGCGATTGGCCTCGATGCTGTTCTTTTGCGCCATAACTGGAACGGAGGCTAAGTTAGGAAAGATTGAAGGGTGATGCTTTCTCGACTGGATGACTGGATTATGGAGAAGAGGGGAGGCTTTTATACGGTTTGGTTCGCCAGGGAGTTGACCAGAAGTATGCAGATCCTCAAACGCAAGGCTGCGTCATTATTAGCCTTCTAATTTTCCTGCGGGAGCCGGTCTTCCTTGAGACGGTCTGTAGTAGTCAATTAGGATAATGCTAACGCGCTAGCCTGATCCCAGCCCCTATTGCATTAAAGACGGCAGTTCTGAGAAGATTTTCCAGGCTTTCTTGTTTGACTTCAGTTCCTTTCTGCCAGCAGATTGGCCCTCCCCAGTGTTCATGCATTCACCTATGATTGCGAGAATGCCTGGGGACTATGGAAGAGAAAAGGGAGATGAACCCGAGGGAGATGCTGTGTCGCCCGCCGGCTGTTAACGGTGGGCACATCACGCTTTCGTAAATGTATGAGAGTGGCGAATACCAGACGTCATAAAAAGCGTTATAAATGAAACCGAGAACTACTTCGAAAAATTTGATTATCTACCTTCGAATTAAATGCTTTCAGAATGAGAGAAATTTGAAGGCAAAGAAGTACTGCGCCCGTCGGCAACAAAGGAGAAGTTTAACTTGTCTATCTATCTATCTATCTATCTATCTATCCACTCATCCATATATCTATCTCTCTCTCTTCATCAACTCCACTCTTCCTTCATAATTTCTCAATTCCCCTGCTATGGATCTGTAAATACAGCGTAAAATAGAGAGAATAAAAATACTCCTCATCTTGTAGGGTTCAGTTTGCTAAAAATTGTCTTTTTGTTGGCATAGTTTGGCCGCCGAATTTCATCAATGGTTTGCCCCGATTTTAATCTTGTTCTCCTTCTTCTAAGTTGATGATGCAATGAGCCGAAAGAACTTTTTCAATTGAAGAACTTCGTCTTCCTCGCTGATTCATTTTGGTCTTCTGGAAAGTGGTTTACTAAAAGTTGAATAACATTTCTAATTGATTTCGTTGCCGCTTCCGTGGTTTCCTTCCCCGCTTCTTATTTTCTATCAGTTAAAACGGCATCGGCAGTCCCTCGTTGACTCTCTGCAGAGAAATCCCTCACTTTTTGTCTGTAGGACTCAACGTAAACCCCAAAATAATCGTCTCATTAGAGGCGATAGCTACACTAGTTAGGAGAAAGATGGTTCGTTGATGGGCTGAGAGAGAGAGAAAACTTCAACCGAAGGTTTTCTTTATGTCTATGCCTAACCGCCTGCCGATTTGGCCGTATTCTAATGGACCATGGATTGAGGACTAATTGAACCTGAAGCTAGTTTGTAGTTGGCAGTAGCTTGCTCACTTGCCAGCAATTAATGGCCAGCGTTTCTTTCTATTTTGTCATGGTTTGAGACGGAACTGATGACAGAAATCCATCAAGAATTAAATGCCGCGGTAAGATAGTTCAGAGGACGAAAAAGACAAATGCATATGCCGCCACTTCTCTCTCTCAGTTACGGCCCTATTTTATGATTAGTCAGCTCTCAGCTGTTCTCTTTCTTCTCTCTCTCTCTCATGGTTCAACCGCATCACAGAGAGAACAAAAGAATCCCGGCTTGCAGGGTGAAGATTGTGTGAACTTCTATTCATTATCGGTAGTTGACATCGCGTTCTCATCAAAGCCGTCTTCTTCCTTTCGTTCGACCTCCCTTGGTAGCTGAAGCCTCTCGTTTGTCTCTTCCATCGCAGACATGGATGTATCTTGCTGTACCTTTGCTTCTTCTGGAACGACAATTTTTCACAAATTTTTTTTCTACTGACTGTTCTGCGCGCAACAGGTGACGATATATCCCGGGAATGTTCTCTGTCTCCAAGTTTCAAAACCTCCCGTGTTTCGCTACAAGAGCGGCCAGTACATGTTCGTTCAGTGCCCTGGAAGTTTCTCCGTTCGAATGGTCAGCTCGCCGCATCTTTCTCTACCTAAGATTCCTCCCGCTGCATGTCTTTTCTATTGAACGTCCGATTATTCAGGCACCCATTTTCGATAACATCGGCGCCGGGAGATGATTATCTCAGCGTTCATATTAGGCAGGTGGGAGATTGGACTCAAGAGCTCAAGCGGGTCTTCTCAGTGCATTGGTAAGCTCTGATTTTGCTCAGTGCATTGGTAAGATAGTGAGACCCACGTGGACTCTCCGCATTGTCCACGTCAGCAACGAGACTTTTTTCTGGAAAAAAAAAGTTCAGACTCGTATATGAGAAAAGAAAAGTTGAGACTCAGACAAAAAAAAAGTTCGGCCTCATAAAGTTCAGACTTTTTTATGATATTAACCCAGTCGTAATGGGCCATCCCCAATCTGATCAGCAATCAAAGACCTTTGATCGATTCGATCAGCAAATTTTGATCCCCTCGATTGATGATTCGATCGGGATCTGAAGCCTGATCAGATTAATTTTTTTAAAACAAATTCTCTCTATCTCTCTCGGATCATCTATTGATCGGCCTGCAGCGACCCGATCATGTGCCGCAATGGTTGATCATCAACTTCATTGATCAACCAAATTTTGATCATGATCCAGTTGATTTGATTGATGGGCCCCAAGAATGTCCGCTACATGTAAAATTAGTCAGCATATATGTCCATTTCATGTCAGGTATTTCTTTTAATTAAAAAATGTAAATGGTTAATTTAATTACAAATAAAAATTATGGGTATAAAGAGTGAAGACCGATTTTTGAAATTCGAGCCGATCATTGAAATTAGGGGCTGGAAGGACAACTGAATGGCGATTCGATCTGATCAAGGGGATCATGATTGATTTTATGTTAAAATGATCATGATCATGATTGATCGACGATCGAATAGAGTTAAAATGAAAGATTGTTGACTGATCTTAGGTATACTTCATTGCCTGTTTATCCAATCACAGATCTTCTGCATATCTGGGTTCAGATACTGAAGAATGAATCTGAAATCTCTCCTAAGGAAGAGGACGCCTTTGCTTCTGAAAATTTTCTATTCTTACTTTTTCTTTTTAATCTTTTTAGCCAAAGGAACTAAGGAAGCATACATCTTCTCTTGACTTTTCGTCTTTCATTACTGTTCTGAGTTCTGACAAGCCGGATTCCAAAGCACTCCGCAGCAAAAATCACCGACGAGCAGCCGAAGAACGCCTACCAAGAGAGAAATTGACAGAGACACAGAGAGAGATGCACCTGAAAGCTCATAACTATCAGACTATACAGATATTAACAGAGGCGGAGAGAGGTTAAGTTATTGAGGATCATCGGAAAGAAGAGGCGACGTTGTGAGCCCATTGGCGGAGATGGAGCTTCATATCAGTGGCATCAGAATGAACTGGGACTTTCCAGCTTTTCAGCCGCCGCTGTAGAGCAAGATTTCTCCGATCATCAACGGCGGAACAGACCCAGGATTCGGATAAGTAAGGTCTACAGACAGAGCCGTCTCCTGCCTCTTCCTCTTCCGATAAACCATTACTTTGCTGACCCAGCTTCTGCAAACCAGGCACAAGAGAGAGAAGCCTCTGATCAGACTCCCATTCCGAGAAGGTGAAGCCCAGATCCAAGAACCCCTTCAACTCCTCGAATTGAAGCTCTGAGAAGCTTTTGCTTTTGCACGTCTTTCTCGCCTTCTTCTCCGTCGGCTGTCTTATGGTCATTTCTTTGGTTTCCAGTGCAAGCCTGTCGGAGGGGATGGTGCAGCGCTGTTGAACTCGCCGCTGACCGGTTTCGAAACCGAACCAGTTGCAATCGAACAAAGCAAGCAGCCGTTCTTCTTCAGCCATGGTAGAGACAGGAAGCTTTAGAAAGGGAAAGATATTTAATAGAGAACATCCGTATTCTCTATTGTACGTATATATAGTAGGTAGAGAGAGAGAGAGCGAGCGACGAAAATGGTGAAGAACTGAAGATGAAGAATTATCACGCCTTCACGCCGTGGATTAGCGGGAGGCGGCCACGTAGGAATATCCGGACATTTTCAACATGGACCGCGTTACGACATTTAACGCGAATGTTGTCTCAAGGCCCACAGTTTAATTATTCGAGTATTAGGTGGGCCCAATATTAAATCTAGATGATCCCTCTGGAATCCACTCCTTGACCTGGGAAAAAATGCTACTTAGAAAATATAAAGCGCGTAGCTGGCTCTCTCTCCCCCAGAACCGTTGACCCTTTAAACTGGATCAAAGCCAACTCCTCTTGACCGAGAAGACGGAGAACCTTCTGGATTTAAACCCGAGAAAGAGAGGGATGGAGATTCGATCAAACCCAGAAGGAATAAAAATACCGCCTTCATGGATCTTGGATTTTGGGAGCTCTCCACGTCAGCACGGTCAACCCTTTCGGTCAACCCTTTCGGTCAACCCACAACTCCTCGACCATCCGCACATTACCTAGGAGATTCACTTCGCAGGCATCTCCCCCACGAGATATTTCTTGGTCGGAATCTCAACCGCCTTGCCAGCTGTACCCAAAAAAGTCAACACAAAAGGGGTCAAAGCCCCGCAAACGGCATTTTCGTAAATAAAGATATACCTTCCCGCGAGTAGCCTTAGATGCATTGCAGCAAAGAAATCTTCTGGATCTTGGCTCCAGCCTTCTGTAGACCAAAAAAATAAAAAGTCAACCACTAAGTTGGACTTCGACTGACAAAAAATATGCTCACAGGTTTTCTTGTTCAAGTTTCTCAGCGATAGAGATGGCTTTTCGGGTTGACCATCCATCTCCTCTTTGAATCACGTGAGCAAGAGATACTTTGTTCTTCACTAGGCTCTGATCCTTCAATTTTTCAGAGCCACCTCTTTTTTCGGAATTTCCTACCCTCACCTCCCCAACTTCAACAATCTCACTTTTTGCCTTCCCAGTAGAACTGGATCCTCCTTCCATAGCATGATCTCGAGGAGTTGAGAGGGGACGTTCAGGGCCAAGTCTTAATTGCCGGTCCTGCAAAGTGATGGCTTTCATTCTAGAATAACGGTTTTCAGAAACTCGAAGATCTTCACGATCAAGTTTTTCATCCTTTACTGATTCATATCTCATTTCAAGTATCACAGGAGATGAAACAACAGATTCAAAAGCTTGGAGGATGTGTTTTCTGTAATTTTCAGCCTTTGACTTGCTCGAGGGCGAGCTGAATGTTAACTGCACAGTTGGAGCTACCAGAATACGAAAAGAGTATCAATCAAGAGGAAAAAATAATTATAAATAAATAAAAAGAATGGAGTGTAAAAAGAATAAACACTAAAAAATGCTCTAACATGAGTGAAACTAATCCCAGAAAGTGAGACAGTTAAGTTTTTTCCTGTCACAGCGAGGTAGCCGGATATTTTATTTATTGGTTTTATGTGAGGTATGCTAGTACTGAATTTTTATTAAATTGCGTGCAAATAGAGACTTCTTTTTTCGAAATTAAAAAACTACAATTTAAAAAAAAAAACATAATGTAACAGACAAGAAGTTGAGGCAGAACATAGTGACTCTGACACATGACGCAGTGAAGAACAAGGTGGATCCCCTCGGGCACACTTTTGAGATGAAGAATAATACTCTAAACTCAAAATATGCCAGCTAATTCTATTACTTGACGACCTATTTGTAAGCCTTGGAGGAAAGAGAAAGTACAAGTTAAAAATTTAAAAGAAATGAAATTAAATTAGAAAATAAACTAGAAAAATAAACCCTAATAATAGACGACGGACGGAGTCTTCGGTCTAGTGATAGTGATGTCCAAAGGTGTCGATGTCAGGTCTTTGTCAATGTCAGGTCTTTGTCAGAGTAAGGATATCTGAGTCATTATGAGATCCATGGGAATGATGGTAATTTTCATAAGTGGTATGTCTATTTATGTCATTATCTCAAATAGGCGAGCATTCAATCCTGAGACTATGACAGAAATGATCTCATCCTCACTGGTCTACCTCTCCATTGCTCCACCTAATCTACCAAAGAACTAAAATGCAGGCAAAGACCCAGACTAGAGAGTTAGAGTCAACCAAGTGTTGCTTACCAAAACCAAAGCTGAGTGCCGTTAGCTTTCCCTCGTCCATCAAAAACTTTTTCAGAGAATTCAGTTGAATCTTCTCCAACACAGTCCACCAAATGTTTTGAAGATCTCTCTGCCTCCCACAAAAATCATTCTTCATCAGATTGTCAAAGTGTGTGTGACTTCCATTGACTTTAAAACCTTTTTCTTCTCCACCTGGGGAATTATGGTGAATGTCTCTTCGAGTGACATTAGTGGGCAGTTGACCATGGTCAACAATTGGATCAATGGACACATCAGGCAATGAGTAGCATTGATCAGGAGCAAGTTGAAGTAGAGCAGCTGTAAGCCATGTCCATTTATCATTAGATGATCTCAACTGCTTTTTCAGCATCGGACAGAATTTTTCAGAGCATGACGTAATTTTTCCGTGTCCTCGGTAGACACTGAAATCAATGAATTATGACAAAAATCAGGAGATGTTTCCTCTACTGAAAATTAAGTGGCAATCTTTCACTTACGCATTGACCCATGGAAAAATCTACAGCGAAGACTTTCTCTGGTGAACATGTAACTGCCAGCCATTATATCAGTTATAACAGTTGCTACTTGGGCCATCAACGCCAGAGGCTCCACTCCTGCCTCCATGATATCCTTCAACCTCTTCACGGTGTTCACAGTATCCGCTGACAAAGCAAAATCAAGTAAATCTACCAGCTTTTCATCGGCCACGAGTCCTGCCTGAAAAACAAATGTGATATTTTTTCAGTATATTAAACTAAAAGGCAATAACTGAGATAAATGAATTTACCAGCTCCTGAACTAGAGTGACAGATATTGGTTGACCCAGCAAACTTAATTGATCAAGAGTCATTTCTGCGTCCCTCAATGATCCATCAGATCTCGAAGCTATGATCTTAAGGGCGTTCTTGTCTATTTCTAACCCCTCGTGGGAAGAGATACGCTGCAAAATGTGGATAATTTCCCCATCCTTTAACTTTGGAAAGAAGAATTTCTGGCATCTAGTTATGATCATATGAGGTAAGGACTCGACACTTGTACTAATTAAGAGAAAAACCACACGTCTAGGAGCAAGGTCAATGATCTTTAAGATAGGGGTCCATGAATCCGTTGATACCGCATCACAATCGTCGAGAATGAAGACTCTATATGGGGAAGACGATGCTCTCACTGTCTTTGATTTCTCAAAATGGATACAAATGCCTTCCAGCTCAGATTTAGAGAATGAACTAAGTTCCAAAATATCTCTATTCTTGCCATGTTCATGAGACACACAAGGAATGCATTCACCACAAGGTTTTGAAAGAACTCGTGATTGACAATTGACAGCTCTTGCAAATATCCGGGCACAAGATGTTTTCCCAGTCCCATGGGGCCCGTAGAACACATAAATTGACCCAATTTTGCCTCTCTCCACAGAATTTGCAAGTGCTTTAATCACTAAATTTTGGCCCACCAAATCTCGAAAGTTTTGGGGAGCATACTTCTGAACCAAACTTTGATGATTACCGTTATTTGAACTTGAGTTTTCTTTTGAGATGAATGAATTCTCAGTGCCAGCTTGAGACCTTGAAGGCTCGATCAGTAAAGGTACCGATTCAGAATCAGAACTTGTAGGAACCTCCATATCATCATGGCTTATTCTCAACTTTGACTCTGTCAACCCACAAGATAGATTTTTCCCCGCCTGATCGATGATTGCCTTACTCCTGTCCTGGAGTTTTGACCAGTTCCAATGCATTCCGCACACATTTCTCGAGCCCGAGCTAAGTCCTGATTGCCATTTACTTCAACTGAACTCTGGGTCAAGAGCCTTCTTTGACTCGTAGACCCTCTTCTTAACCTTATAATTAAGCTCCGGTGACTTCCCTGATCCTTTCCTATAAACTCTAGAAGGCCTCCGAATCTTCAGAATCTGTAGACTTCCAGATTCCGCCAATTGATCCGCCAGAGTTTTTCCCTGATGTGTCTTCCCCTTGACCATCTCTGAGTCAACGACTTTCGAAGAACCCACATAAACTCTACTTCTCCCTTTCCTCTTATCAACACCCGGAGAGACATGAGAAGAGTACCATGGAGTAGGACTCGTAGAAGGATCTCTAAGAGACTTCGACCTCTGAAGCCTAATCAGATCTCTGAGTATAGATTTCTCCGAGATATTCGGACTTAAACGATGGATGTGATTCTTCAAGTGGATGCAATTCGTAAGATGAACATGATTCCGGAGATGTTCGGCCATAGTGTCGTGTTCTTGCTTCAGCAGTTCGTCGCGAATTGGCCTCGTCATTATTTAAACCTGGTGGGCGAGAATCAAAGAAAAGGGTGAGGTAAGATTAAAAATAGCGGACAGAACCTTGCCAATCAGTTAATGTTCATAAATTCATGTACAGATCTGGGAGAAATTTCAATATTTCGGGTTCCGAAAATCGGCAGATTTAAATCTACCTCGGGAATCAAGAAGCGCGTGCTAAACATATGCAAGTATTTGGACACTTGAGAAAATAAAAACAGAGTAAGAAGAACTTAGTAGATTTGTTACCGCTAAAATCCCTAGCTCTTCGGCTTCGATCGTAATTTCATTGTAGGGAGAGAGAGAGAGAGAGAGAGAGAGAATAGGGTTGAAAGGGAATAAACTTATAAACTGCGACAAATACACACCTGGCTCTCGCCGGCAGTCGCATCCGGTACAGGACAGCTCACTATTCTATCTTGTTAAAAATTGCCAGTTTAACTCTGAACAGCGAAACAAGCACGTCAAGACAAACGCAGAAAGAGGGGAAAAAAATGAAACCCTACTTTACTGCACTGGCAAGAAGGAATCTTTCCACCGATTCATCCTGAGTTTCTTCTTCTATAGCGGACTCAACGACTTTGCGAGTTTTGTATGGTTCCAGAATGCATCGGACCTTGACCGTGAGGGCATCATTTTCGCCATGGCGGTCATGTAAGCGAGAATCACGGATCCGGAGGATGCCGGATGACAGTGAAAGATGCATGCGCGATGGATTCGTCTTGACCCGAGATCCACTCGAGTAGACCCTGGGGCCACGTCGTCGGGAGAATTCCCGGGATCTGTGCGCAATAATGTCAGCCATGTCGAGAAGTGGGACCGATCCTCGAAAAGTCAGCACTCCATTGACAGAGTTGAATACCGTAAGCATTACAGGCTGTAGAGGATAACTCTCTTTTGATTCTTTTTCATTGCAGCGAGGTTGTAAACGCAAGGTAAAGACAAAAGATCTAAACCTTATGTCACTGCTCAATAAAACCAAGTCAAAGTCAACATAACAAACACTGGCGGATAAAGTCAACTTCAAGTCAGCACATCCTGAACAACCATCAACTAAAAAAGTCAAAGTCAACACAATCTAAAGTTAACTTAGTCAAGGAAATAAACCGATGAGAAGTAAATCAAGGAAAACCAAATCAAGTTAATCGACTAAACAAGTTAATCTCGAGTCAAGGAAAACCAAATCAAGTGAAAGTCAAACACATAAATGATGAATAGTCAAAGCCAAAGTCAACTAAACCAATGGTCAACACAGGCCTACTAAAGGGAGGTTTATCGTCCAGTCAAATTGTTATCTTACCTTCACTTGTGATTATTTATTTAATTTAAACTCAGCAAAACCGGGTTCATTCAGAAAGGCCCATTGACATTCTTGCCTGACTCATCGTGAGGTGTACTAATCGCAACGGGCAAGTGGGTGACTCTCCAGGGGTTTCCACTATTTTCAGAGGATCTAGGGCGACTCTTATTGGATGTAGGAGCTTTTGGCAACACTAGACACACTTGAGTTGGAGGGCACTTATAGACGTAGAGGTATGAGCCTGTAATGATACATGACATTTAAGAAGAATGTTTGCTTGAGGGAGTTCATCATAATCCTTGTCACAAATAGGATCGATCTTGGACAATTTAGTGTTATAGAACCTCGAGTTTTAATAGAGCCAACTTGAAAGTCTATCCTAGACTTTGAGTTTCTAAAAATCTATTTCACATTGTATGAGTACTGCGTGCACAGTGTTAACTAGCTCAACTTTGTTGGGAGCTCAGGCTTGCTAAGCTCTCTAAAGTTTCTATCAAAACATCGAATGCAATGGAAGACGTTGAATCGAACATTCAACAAAGTTGCAACACTAAGAATATATGATTATATCATTTTTTTCTAAATGATTGACAAGACAAGACCACGAGGTCGTCAATTGCACGTGGTCAAGAGTCAAAAATAATTCCAAACTTGCCAATTTGATGAAAATATCTCGAATTGAGGGGTATAATGGTAAATAAGGGTCAAATTCACAGAGAATTAGGGAAATTTATGATGATCTCTTCGAATTTAATCAAATTGGATGAGGAGATGATGGTAGAAATTGGGGAAAATGGTAGATTATGAAAGAGAAGTTCAAGGCAATTCCACGGAATAAAAAATCATCGAATTTGACTTTGATTTCGCGGAGAAATTGAAGATCAAAGTGGGGAGTGATTTCCGAAACTTAAAATCACAAAAATAACGAAAATAAAATGAAATTAAGATGAAATTCCTAATCTAAACGAAAATTAAACATGAATAGACGAAAGATTAGTAAAAACTGCCTCCACTAACCCAAGATTGCGATTGGATCAACCCGATTAATCGTCGGATCAAGAATTTTAATCAAAAACCCGAAAAACTGCGATCATGAGTTCAAGCGTCGATTTCTTCCTCGTCTTTTGGCCAAATCTCGATCTTATGCCCTCCGTGAATGCGGAATTGAGTCTAGAAGAGGATAGGATTGAGAGATTCAAGAGTATTGGTGTCTAAACAGATCAATTTGATTTATTGCTCTTGAATGGTTTACAAATCGAAAGAATATCTCTATTTATAGTGCATTTGGGTGTAACCGTCCGATCAGATTAATTGATGGTTCTGAGGAAACGAACCATTACGATTAAATCGCGATCGTCCGATTTTTGTTGGAGCGCTCAGATGAAGCCACGTCGATATGCGGTATAAAACGCATCAAAACCGTCGCCGTTGGATCGCGATCCGACGCTCCTAATGCGTTTCCGCGTGTTTCAATCTCGACTGTTATAACTCACATTTTAAGACACGTGCATGATCGGTGATCCGGTGGACTTCAAGTTCACGCGATCCACGCACGAGATTTAATTCAATCGCATCCAACACATTTGATGCTGCCACGTCGCCTAAAATAAAAACAAAGAGGGGAACATAGTCCCACACGGTAAAAAGTAAAAGGGAAAGGTCGAGTTTATAAGATGCGACGAAATAAGGGGTTAGCGTAAATCCGATTACGGATGCTTATATGTACTATAACCCTATATTATGAGTAAATATAAATATGCACAAGTGTCACATACGCGCCACGCAAGCGCTCACGTGGGTTTGCGTGGCTCAGCCACGTGGCCTTGCGTGCCATGTCGCATGCCCGTGGGTCCCGCGCGATAAATTAACCCCCTTTTTGCCTTTTTAATTGATTTTAACACTTTAAAAATAAAAAATAAATTCAGAAAAATCCAGAAAAAATCCCTAAAAATTAGAAAATTCATAACTTTCAAAATATAACTCCAAATTAATCCAAATTTCTTTCATTTCATCCAAAATTTTGTTATCTATCATTCTAAAAAGTCAAAATTAATAAATAATGAGAGTTTTAATTTATATTTCAAAAATAAATTTATTTATTAAAGATTTTAACTTAAGAAAATTAAATAAATGTTTATAAAATGATTTCTCTCATTATTTATCTTTAAAAAAACCTATAATCTCAAGTAAAGATGGGTTATAAAATTATTTATCTATAATTCATCATATTTAACCTTAATTTAAAGTATTTTGAGATTATAATGACTTTTTCATGGAATGATAGATAAATACTCATAAATATGATAACATGCATAGGAATGAAATCATTTTATGCCTTAATATGCATCAATAATCATGTATTATCATGTCTAATTAGCATGTTATCAAAGATCCTATCATCTAGTTTAGACAAAAATTCATACTTATAAGGGATTATTTGAAGGAGTTGTTAAAGCCATTCAATCGTTCGGCTTCTAGAATTATCTATACAATTTTTAGGTGATTGGATCTCCTGTGAAACACTTGTCACCACAAGAGGGAGAGAAGAGGGGAGAATTTTCTACTAGGCTCATATGGGTACCCTTTTTATGGTCTTTTTTCTCTCTATTATTAGACTTTGAGAATTTGAACTTTTTACAAAAACCCTTATATCTATGTCTTTATCAACCAATGCCCATTGACCTTATGTGTGTGACAGGGGTTCAACGGTTCCGGTGACGGTCTAGCTTTTGGTACAAGTCTTTGCTATAAGGGAAACTCTTTCAATTGGTCAAAGTAGTTCTCGTAGTTTGTCTCGTTCATCTTCGAAGACTTTCTCTAACCCTCGTCTTCCAAACATACTACTTCAAATACTTGCTTTGCATTGCTCCAAATAGTTGCAAAAACTTTTAAATTGAGGATGATCAAGTAGTGTAAAAGGTGCATCTGTCTTGACAATTAAATTTATGCACTCTTTCATTTTTTGCTCTGGGCTTGAACTTAAAAATTTAGAAGTCTTTGAAAAATAGTCCGTTAAAGTATTAGATGCACCAGATGTCCTTAATTGCTTGTAAATTTCAACATGAAACTTCTCCAAGTGCTTCCATAACTTGATCTTGCTATTACTTCTATCTCTCTTCACTTTTACCTCTTTTTGATGGGAGTGGCTTCCTTGTAAATTTTGCAAAGATACTCATCGTCTGTGATCTTCATAAAATTCACCAAGGTTGGCAAGGTTTTTTTCGTTGTGATGAGCTCATACTAATAGCATTTGTAGAAACAAATGTTGATGTCTCGGTTGATTCAATCTAAAAGAAAACAAGGCAATAATTTGTAAGCTATTATCATACATTTTTAGAGATAAATTCAAAATTAAATATACCTCATCTCCATTGGATTCTGATGTAGGATAATTTTGGAATCATTATATGTATGAATATGGCAATGTAAATATGATGAAGTGATGGAAGATGAATGAGATATGATATGGATGTCTACTGATATTAAAATGAAATAACCCTACAATTTTATTGGAGGACCTATGAAGTGATATCAGTGAGAATATAAGATAGAGGAATAGAAGATGGAATATGTGTAATGCTTGATAAAATAGTGAATGTATATATAATATTTTAGTGAATAGGGATGATAGAAGGGATGATAAAAGAGAGAATAAGGAGAAGGACGATGTGAGGATAATATATTATATAATATAAGTTAGCGGATGTTAGGAAGAGAGAAAGGAGAGTGAGAGAGAAAGAGTGAAGGGGTGACGAAATAGGTAGGGGGGTGGAGGAGAATAGAGAACGAGGGATATCCATGTGGACTTAAAGATTTAGGGATGCGAACTATTATCACGAAGGATAGGAGGACGAATACCTGTTTGAGGTGTGGAAATGATGCTTCAGATTTGCTCCAAATGACAAAAGATCTCCTCGATTTTGTTCTCTGACAGGAGGTGTATGAAAGCAAAAGAATGGGAGGGAGAAAAGAGAAAGAGAGAGAGAGAATCGGAGATGAAGGAATGTGGGAGAGGCAC
>CM044105.1:8069209-8355744 GCA_024174645.1 Lemna minuta
TGTCACACAGTCTTTGCAGGTTCTTATGAGATAGTTCCACATGGATCTTCAGTCTTTAAACCTTTTAAAAGATCTACTCCATGAAGTTTCATGGCACTGGTGGAAGATACACAAACAATCATCTGAATTCATAAAAGCATGCTTTCACAGCATCTTTTTGCTTGATATCGTGGAACTGATGAAGAACATCATTAGACAGTGCCTCCCTGATGCACCATCCAATCTGCAATTTAAAATCATTCCAGTTGCCGAAAGTGTACCAGTCTGCAGTCCAAATGTACCACAGTAATGCAGTTGCTTTGCAGCAAATCATGACCTGGTGGAGACGCTCTCCATCAGGTATTTGTTGGAGATGGAAATGTTGCTCTATGCTACTCAACCACCCCTCGATACCCTTGCTCCAGAAATCTGCCAGCATCTGCTGAAGCAAGTTCTGATTGTTTCTCTGGATGATGCAAGTCAACCAACACTTTTTTCTGCTTTTCATGCATGTCAGATGTGTCTGCTTCGACTGCTTCCTTTCTCAACTCAAGTGATTTGAGCATCATTTTTGCAACTGTTTTGACTCTAATACAATCCTAACAGTGAAGAAAGGGAAGTTCAAAATATCAAGCAAGAAAAACCATAACATATAATTTTTCTCATCTCCTCTCATTTTCGATCAAAGACTCAGCCCTCATCATCAAACCTCCTGAGACAAATACAGCTCCCATTCTTCAGGTACGTTTTGTCTCCCCCCTCATCCTTCCAATCAGTAGTCATTGACTCCTTTGCATTCACCTCAGCCACCCTTTCTGCTTCTGTTCCAACTGCCATTTCTGATTCCATCCCAACTGTTGATTTGGGGTGGTTTGGCTTCTATTTGGGATAGGTATTCTATAAGGTTACCTACCTACCAGAGACTATTTAACTGGACCTCAGGCATGAAGCCTGGCTTCTCTACTCCCTGCTAGTCATCAGCTAAAATATTAAGCATTTCCTCCTCATTATAAGACATAGCTAACTAATTGAACTCGGACATTATTTCCAGAAATGAATGAGACGCAATGAAGCATCCACACAGGTGTTCAGCAGTGGATAAAGAAATTGAAGCTCCTCTGAAGGGGAAGGAACCAGACCACTTCCTAAGTAGAAGACACCAGATGACTGTATTTGGAAATACAAAACAAAATATGAAGCCAATGGACATATAAAGCAAAATCAGTAGGAGGAGGCTAAACCCAAACTTATGTTGCAGACCAGTGCGAAACTTTTGCACCAATATTAAATATTAGTACACTGAATACTTGCCCAATTGGCATTTTCGGTTGGCCCATATATCATTATTAAATAGCAAGTTGTTTTCTTACTGTTACACGTCCAGACATCACTTATACGGTGGGTCTCCTTAATTAGTTTATGCATGCGTCTCAAGAGAACCATTGGCAAGCTGCTCTTCGTGTTCTCGCTTATCTCAAGCATGCTCCTCGACGTGGTCTCCTCCACCTACTATACAATTATCTTTGCGTGGAGGCCTACTATAACTCTAGCTATGCAAGCGATCGTGGTAATCAAAAATCTATTTCTGGGTACTACACATTCGTTGGTAGGAACCTTGTCACGTGATGGAGTAAAAAACAACACGTTGTCTCTCTCCACTGTCGAAGCTGAATACCATGCTATGATACATACTTCCTCTAAGATACTTTGGTACGTTCTTTTCTTCAGGAGCTTCATTTTCCAGTACAGGGTGCCATGCCCATGTATTATGATAACCAAGCTGTAATCTTTCTTTCCAACAATCCTACTTTTTTTAAACATACCAAGCATATCGAGATTGATTGGCATGCTCTTCGTCATCAGGTACTTGACGAGTTTATCACCACTCCTTATGTTGGCGGACATTCTAACAAAAGGACTAAGTATGGCCTCCTACGACTCTATTTCTCGCAAGCTGGGCTTGTTTAATCTCTACGCTCCAGCTTGAGGGGGAGTGTAAGAATATATGGCCCATAATAGCACTTTTGTAATTCTATATTTGTTAATCTCTCTCCTCTCCCCTATATGTCTCTCTTCTCCTCTCTTCTTTTCCTCAATCAATATCATTATCTCTTTTTCATTTTCCACAGTTATGATATAAAAAATGTATCCCTCTAGAGAAATTTAGGTGAATAGATATTTAAGAATGTCTCTCCAGGCTAAAGCAATGAGAAAACAAGAATCTTGCATGTGATCTTGAAAAGGCCCTATAATGCCAAATATAGTCATTGGGTTATGAAAAAAAATTATTGCCAATTTAATGGTGATCACACTATATTCTTTTGACACTCAAGTCAAGGCGGAGTTACCTCATGTAGATAATATCATATGTAAATAATATCATCATCACGGGAATATCACCATTTTCTGGTGGACATAGGAGCTGCTGCCAGGTGACCATGACTCAGCTGCAGGGCAGGCTTACGACATGTCGCAGCACGGGTACATGATACTAGGCCCGCTTCTTTTTCTCTAGGATCATAACAGGTTCCCATATCAAAGTAAGTTTTGTAATCCCATCTATCAATTTGGTAAACATGAATGGTTGTGTTTTGGTGGAATTACAACTCGTTTCTTTTTGATCATCCAATTACTCCCAGGCAGCAATGACACAGGGCAGGCCTGCAATGTAGCGAGGCATGATGCACATGCTTGCTCATCAATGGGCACCCATAAAGTGGCAGCAAGCCGCTTGTTCTTCACCAGGAAAGGGCTGTGAGGCTGACTGTGCATGGCCCAGGCATGCCAGGGATTCCCTAATGACTTAATAAATGATATGATGAGTCATTAATGATGTGATGAGCCCTGAAAATAGCCAGAGTAATTAGATGAACAAAAAAAAGAGTAGCGATTCCACCCAAAACACACTAATTTCATGTTTACCAAGTTGATCGATAGGGATAATGAATATGGTAAGAATCCAGATCTTACCAAGGAGGAACAACAGAACAAACTGGAAAATCAAGATTTCATTTCAAGAATAATGACACAAAAGGGCAATGACAAGGGATTGCCACCCCCGAAGGTTGGGAAGGTTGAATTCCAGAGCTCCTTTCTCTTGCTCTCTGATACGTCCCAGACATATCTGATCATGGAGTGGGAGAGGATGGAAAAGGAAGTGCATATACTCTGAAAACAAGAATGAGAATAGGAAACAAGATGATCCAAGACAGGACACAACTAGGGCTTCCGTCGGACTGATCCTCCAGAAAACCCTTCCTCTGACCAATTTGAGAATGGCCGTCTCCTTAGGTACTATCTGCATGCCTACTTCCTGCCTAATCCTCCATACTTATAGTCTCTGATCCAGCCTCAACTTCCTTCTCCAACACAAGCGTCTTGTCGTCTGTCCTCCTTGGACAGCATGTAAATTCAGCATCTCTTCAAATATCCTCCTATATGATTCAGGTGAAATCGCGATATGAATCGTTGTCTGGGCTTTGGGTCAATCCCTCCAATGAAAAGCTTCTAGCTGTCCCTCTATGACAGCATCACACATATCTCTTGAAGGGGATCGTATCACTCTCTTTCTCAGTCTGCCTTCTTGCTTGTCTCCTACAGTATTTATAGGAATCCTCTTAGGCTGCCAGCTTCAGCCTTGTCCCCGAACATGAGGTGGCCCCATGTTTCTTATGAAGGTTTCTTCTTTATGTTTACTCCTCTGAACATAGGTCATGGCTGAAGCCTCACCAGAACCTAGAAGAGGAAGAAGCCAATAGACCATCAACTTATTAACTAAGATAGTACATGTAAATACAAGCAGAAGTAGAGGATACTAAATCACACTTACGCCCCTAACAGGCGTAAGCCAAAGGTGTAGTACATCTTTTACAGTATCTATCAACAATTAGTTATAAAACTAATATTTATTGCATACATCAGAGATTTCATTTTGCTTGATATCTAAAGGGAATATCAGGTTTTGCAAAAGAGGTTCAAAAGGAAAGGAAAGTTACCTTGAACGAATACACTAACTTAGACTAAGTTGACCCATTGACTGGCTGCAATTCAACAACAGGATGCTGTTCAGTCTCTGGAAGAAACTTTATTACATGCAGCACGAAACAGAAGAGGATCGAAGGCAAAGAACCAAAGCAGAATTACAAAATATTGTGCAGGGAATATGTGAGACACTATAGATTCAAGGCATGACCTAGTGCAAGAAGTCGCCATAAACACTGATCTGATTGTTCTATGTTAGATATAGCTCATTACAAGGTCCTAGATATAACTCACTATAAGGTGTATTGTACTAGCTCTTATAAGAACTCCATAGTTAAGCGTGCTTGAGTAAGAGCAGTACTAGGATGGGTGACCTCTTGGGAAATATTCATATTTTATCATGCTCAAGGATATTATTCCCACATGGGATATATTTCTATCTTTCTCTCTTTCTTCTCTATAAATAGAGGCTTGTAATCTCTTCTTTACTCACTCAATACAATTGGGCTTTACCATTCACGTTCTACAATAAAAACTCAGCTATAAGCATTGCCCATGACCTAGTACCACACAACATGACAAAGTATATCAGAGTAGATTGACATTTCATCAACAAAAGCAGGTGGGCAAGACATGGCAGAGATACAGACCAAGGGATGGACCAAGCCCAAGATCCAAGAGTCACTATCCAAGCCCAAAATTGAGGGGGAGTTTGAACATGTTAGGTACTTTCCTTTTTCCCTATTGCATAGGTTGTTTTTCCTGATGCCTAATGGCCAGTTATCCACAGCACATTTACATAGTTCACAGAGGAGAGTGTTGACGTTTTCCTTTTGACTTAAAAGAAAAAGCCGCATTTCTCTTCTCCCTAAGCTCTCCCTCTTCCTCTCGCCATCTGACACTGCAGGGAGTTTTGAGATGACAGCTTAATGACAGCAACCCAGACAGCACACTCATTTATATCCCCTGCTTAAAGCCTTAATTCTTGCCATAGGTGCATGCCCTTACTACTGCCACCTAAGAAAGTAATCTAACACTAATTCGCTCTGGAGTCATATCAGTTTATAGAATATCATTCAGTAAGGCTTCTTTCAGTCAGCAATGAAAACATATTGTAATGCTCAGAAAGAAAAATACTAATCGATGAATGATCAAACTCTATTCCTCAAGAAAATTAGATTAAACCAGAAATCTAACCTCAAACTAACCTCAAACCTTTGGTTAAAGATTAGCTAAGCATACACAAAAAGAAACTATCGTTCTTTCAGAGTCAGCTGGAGTATCTTGGCCACTTGGTCACCACTGATGGAGTGAGAACTGATGTTTCCTAGATAGTTTTATAAACCAGACTGGCCATTTGAGGAAACTATGGCAAGATAGTTTCCACTTGGTCGCCACTGATGGAGTGAGAACTAATGTTTCCAAGATAGTTTAATAAAAAAGACTGACCACTTGAGGAAACTATGGCAAGTGAGGGGCTTCTTGGGCTTGTCCAGGTG
The DNA here is from genome assembly GCA_024174645.1 of Lemna minuta. NCBI lineage: Eukaryota > Viridiplantae > Streptophyta > Magnoliopsida > Alismatales > Araceae > Lemna > Lemna minuta. The sequence continues at coordinate 8,074,669 of CM044105.1, forward strand.
CTTTAGGAGGTTCGTGACTCAGTACAATTCCATTTCTAGGCCACTCAAGCAGTTTTTCAAGCAGGATGCCTTTTGTGTGGCTGCTGTGGCATTCTCTGGCAACCAGAAAGCCATGATGTCCTCGTAGATGTTGGGTGTTCATCCTTTAATGTTAAAAAAAAGCAAGCCATGATGTCTGCCCCCATGCCCACCTGTCTAAATTTCACCCTAGTCATGTCCAAGGATTGACATCAGTATACTGTTGATTCAATGGGATTGGAAAGTAACTTGAGTCTAGTGCTATCACCATCGGCAAGGTTCACATCTGCTTATGAAAGAGAATTGATGATTATCATCCTCTGGGTGCAAAAACGACATCACAATTAAATGAGATGACATACCACACATGTGGTATAGCTGCCGCCAGTCCAAACAGCCCCAGCAAGGACCCAACAGGTCCAGCACACCCCCACCCTAGGAGGTTATACATAAAGTCCGGGGTGACTGGGAGGAGGCAGGCCAGAATTAAGGTGACTCCTGTCTTTGCCCACCGAGGACGTCCTAATGGCTCTGCTCATTCAGGAATCCTAGCCAGCATCGCAACAGACCTCTACCTGCTTCCTCCTGGAGAATAGCAACCATCATAAACACCACCCTTCCTCTCATTCATGTCTCTCTCTCCCTCTCTTTCTCTTTTGAGACAGCTCTTTCGCATAGGAACATTCTGAATTACAAGGAATGGAGTAGACCAAAATCTCATTAACACATCATTCCCACAGACCAGAACATCATTATCTATTGGCGATCAAAAAGTGCATGACTAATACAGCTGATCAGTGTGCAGTCATCTATTTGTTTCCAGAAGATTCACAACAAAGAGGCAAACACAATAAACTGGCACGTTATCTTTTTTTTTCTATCATCCTTTGTGGCAGCCAAACTTTGGTTTCATTAAGTCTCCTCTATGCTCAATCTGGACAGTATCAAGCAAAAAAAATCCAAAGCTATGAGCACCTTAAGAAGGTATGCTTGAAGAGCCGAATTACTTCACCATAATGACTCTCTGTTTTCCAGAGACTGCCAAACCATCCTGAAGTCGTCACTTGTAATTCCTAGACTCCTAACTTAATTTCGTGTCAAGATCTTGAGGGTCAAAGGGTCCCTGAATATGTGTAAGTGGATTGTGTTACACTGGCCCAGAATGAAGAGAGACATCAAGACTCAAATAAATGAATGATTAGAATACTAGAGCTGTAAAATCTCTTCCTTTGTACAATACTTGCATGTTCTTCAGCAGATTTGGGAGGATATTTCCATGAACTTCATTGATGAACTCAACTTCTTTCATTTGGCTACAGCTGTTAAGAGCACTGGGCAACAATGCGAGCTCACAACCTTCGCCAACAGACCTGTCAGACAAAGTTGAGTGGTTAGTAATGCTCGAAGACCTCAGCTGTGAACCATCGGCTTGCAGACTACGGGTTCTCATCAAATGGTAGCAGCTGACAAAGTTTGGAAGTTTCAGGGGATCGTCAACCTATACGATCAAGCAATTTCCCATTTTTCAGCTTGAGGACAAGTTGGTTCTGGGGGGGGGGGGGGATATTGACGTGATACTAATTTGCATCTACAAACAGAGACAGAAAAGACCGTACTTAAGACAGGCCCGCCAGCACAGGGGGGCAGTGAATCAAGACTGGAAAATGTCCCTCCTTAATTCATTCAATGATTTGTATACACTTAAAGATAGATCCAGGTTCAAGCCACAAGCCATCGACTAGACAATGACATAACCTGCATCTTTTCTTAAAAAAATTAAATTTCACGACGAGGGAGAAAATGTCATAATCTTAAAGCTTAACGTCATTCTCAAATGTTTCGTTTCAGGGGCAAGTAATTTTTACCATTTAACTGGTGTAAATGGTAGTTGACCTCGAATTCTTCTTACAACTATAAAAGACGGCACGTTCGAAGCATCCCATTCGATATTTTTGTAATTTAAACATTGAACATACAAATGACTCAAATTATTCGCTCTATTGACCTGGTTTAAAGCACAATGACGTAACTGCTTCAGTCCCCACATCCAAGGTGAATTGAACGTTTTTGCACCGTAGATCAAACCAACATATACGGCCGTCCTGTTCAAAACATGAGAATAAACGACTTGACCACAGAGAGGGTTCTTCGGTAGTATGACAGCCCGACACAGAATTATAAAGTATCTTCATGAAATAAATCATTTCTGAGAGAGAAACAAAGAGAGTGAGAAATAACCTCTCCGGAAGAAACGAGGATTCCTGGTCTGGCACGAGAAGCTATGCAGCAAGTGACTGCCCCGTTGTGACCCCTCAGCAATCTCGACTTCTCCATCTCCCTCTGTTCGAACCTCGGCGGAAATGTCGCTTCCATCGTCTGCTATGATTCTTATTCTTTTGGAAAAAGGCAGCCGGGGAGATACTTTCAGTACGCTTTTCTCCAGTTTATGAGAGCGTGAGGAGGTGAACAGCGATCTCCGATCCGAGATCGATCAGATATCGATTGAGCAAATTGACATGATCGCTAATTTCAAGCGACCTACGTTTAAACTATGTTAAAAGCGATTTTGACCTAATTAAAATTTACTCTCTCTCCTATCTTTGGGCTTGCTTTTCGGGGGTCTCCCAGTCGTAATGGGCCATCCCCAATCCGATCAGCAATCAAAGACCTCTGATCGATTCGATCAGCAAATTTTGATCCCCTCGATTGATGATTCGATCGGCATCTGAAGCCTGATCAGATTAATTTTTTAAAACAAATTCTCTCTATCTCTTTCCGATCATCTATTGATTGGCCTGCAGTGACCCGATCATGTGCCACAATGGTTGATCATCAACTTCATTGATCAACCAAATTTTGATCATGATCAAGCTGATTTGATTGATGGGCCACAAGAATGTCAGCTACATGTAAAAGGGTTATTTGCCCCATCTATCCAGGGTTGCGCGATCATGATCGAGTCGCCGATCTGATCATCGCGCATCGATCGATCGATCGATCGGCGATCAGAGAAAACTTGATTTTTGTGATCGATTGATGAAATCGCCGTGATCGATGAAATTTTTTTCGTGAAATCGCGGTTGTCTGGAAATTAAATCTCTCTCTCGCGCGCGCCCTCTTTTGCTCTCTCCCACTCTCTCACACTCTCTTGCTCTCTCCTCTCAGAAATTTCTTCGTCCAAAGCTCTCTTGCTTCGTCAGAAGCTCTCGCGCTGTCAAGAAGATACTGTTTTCTCAGAAACAAGTAAAGAAGCTAATACATGAAATAAAATATGAAAATACAAAATAAATATAGGTATTTATTTTTCTTAAGAAATATCCAATCTAATGATGTTAATATAAAAATATGAAATAACTATTTAAATTTATCTTATTACAAAATATATATTCTAATGATATTAATGTATAAAATATGGAATAATATCAAGCTGTTTGTTGTTTTGCATCTCCTGTTCTCGCCTCTCTCCAGGATTGCGCGATCATGATCGTCAACCTCGATCGATCGACGATCAGGCAACGATCGATCGGCGCACGGACCCCTGTGATCGATCAAGGCGGCGATCATTTGACGATCAATCTCAATCGATCATGATCGCGCAACCCTACATCTATCCCAACCTTTTCAACTTGTCTCTAATCTATCCCAACCTTTTTAATTTGCCCCATGCATCCCAATGTTCTTTCTCTGTCCTCTATCTATCCCAGCTGCTGACGCGTCATGTCCACGTCAGCCGCCAAAATTAGTCGGATCCTCGTGGCAGCCACGTCGGAGAGAGAGAGAGAGAAATCTCCCTCTCTTTCTTCTCCTCCCCTTCTTCCTCCTCCTCTTTCCGCGCCGCACCTCCTTTCCCATTCTTCTCTCTCCCGTTTCTCTCTCTCCTTCTGAATCGCCGTTCTGTCTCGATCTCTCGCACGCGAGCGGACGGAAGACAGCTGCTTCTCCCGATTTCTCCAGCCCCCATCTCTTTCATGTCCCAAACATTTGTAGACCTATCGCCGACGATTGGTGTGTACGGGAACCGCATCTCATTCGATCGCTATCATTGAATGAGTTGATTCTGAAAATTATTTAGCCATGTTTTTTTTCGCAAGAAATGCTTGCTTGAATTGAATGTGTACTTGTCCGCACCATAGACAGTGTAAAAGCCAAGGGAGGAGAAAAGCAGGTGGTTGGATTTGACGATCACGGACATGGTTTTGGAATATGTCTTGACGAAGATTTTACAGAATCTGTCCCTCTCCATGTAAGGTTGGGATAGATTAGAGACAAGTTGAAAAGGTTGGGATAGATTAGAGACAAGTTGAAAAGGTTGGGATAGATGAGGCAAATAACCCCATGTAAAATTAGTCAGCATATATGTCCATTTCATTTCATGTCAGGTATTTCTTTTAATTAAAAAATGTAAATGGTTAATTTAATAACAAATAAAAATTATGCGTATAAAGAGTAAAGACCGATTTTTGAAATTCGAGTCGATCATTGAAATTAGGGGCAGGAGGGACTACTGAACGGCGATTCGATCTGATCAAGGGGATCATGATTGATTTTATGTTAAAATGATCATGACCATGATTGATCATGATTGATCCCCAATCTATCGACGATCGAATAGAGTTAAAACGAAAGATTGCTGACTGATCTTAGGTATACTTCATTGCCTGTTTATCCAATCACAGATCTTCCGCATATCTGGATTCAGATACTGAAGAATGAATCTGAAATTTCTCCCAAGGAAGAGGACGCCTTTGCTTCTGAAAATTTTCTATTCTTACTTTTTTCTTTTTTAATCTTTTTAGCCAAAGGAAGCATACATCTTCTCTTGACTTTTCGTCTTTCATTACTGTTCTGAGTTCTGACAAGCCGGATTCCAAAGCACTCCGCCGCAAAAATCACCGACGAGCAGCCGAAGAACGCCTACCAAGAGAGAAATTGACAGAGACACAGAGAGAGATGCACCTGAAAGCTCATACCTATGAGACTATAAAGATATTAACAGAGGCGGAGAGAGGTTAAGTTATTGAGGATCATCGGAAAGAAGAGGCGACGTTGTGAGCCCATTGGCGGAGATGGAGCTTCATATCAGTGGCATCAGAATGAACTGGGATTTTCCAGCTTTTCAGCCGCCGCTGTAGGGCAAGATTTCTCCGATCATCCACGGCGGAACAGACCCAGGATTCGGATAAGTAAGGTCTACAGACAGAGCCGTTTCCTGCCTCTTCCTCTTCCGATAAACCATTACTTTGCTGACCCAGCTTCTGCAAACCAGGCACAAGAGAAAGAAGCCTCTGATCAGACTCCCATTCCGAGAAGGTGAAGCCCAGATCCAAGAACCCCTTCAACTCCTCGAATTGAAGCTCCGAGAAACTTTTGCTTTTGCCCCTCTTTCTCGCCTTCTTCTCCGTCGGCTGTCTTATAGTCATTTCTTTGGTTTCCAGCGCAAGCCTGTCGGAGGGGATGGTGCAGCGCTGTTGAACTCGCCGCTGACCGGTTTCGAAACCGAACCAGTTGCAATCGAACAAAGCAAGCAGCCGTTCTTCTTCAGCCATGGTAGAGACAGGAAGCTTTAGAAAGGGAAAGATATTTAATAGAGAACATCCGTATTCTCTATTGTACGTATATATAGTAGGTAGAGAGAGAGAGCGACGAGAGAGCGAGCGAGCGAGCGAGCGACGAAAATGGTGAAGATGAAGAATTATCACGCCTTCACGCCGTGGATTAGCGGGAGGCGGCCACGTAGGAATATCCAAACCATTTTCAACATGGACCGCGTTACGACATTTAACGCGAATGTTGTCTCAAGGCCCACAGTTTAATTATTCGAGTATTTGGTGGGCCCAATATTAAATCTGGATGATCCCTCTGGAATCTCGTTGACCTGGGAAAAAATGCTTCTTAGAAAATATAAAGCGCGTAGCTGGCTCTCTCTCCCCCAGAACCGTTGACCCTTTAAACTGGATCAAAGCCAACTCCTCTTGACCGAGAAGACGGAGAACCTTCTGGATTTAAACCCGAGAAAGAGAGGGATGGAGATTCGATCAAAACCAGAAGGAATAAAAATACCGCCTTCATGGATCTTGGATTTTGGGAGCTCTCCACGTCAGCACGGTCAACCCTTTCGGTCAACCCACAACTCCTCGACCATCCGCACATTACCTAGGAGATTCACTTCGCAGGCATCTCCCCCACAAGATATTTCTTGGTCGGAATCTCAACCGCCTTGCCAGCTGTACCCAAAAAAGTCAACACAAAAGGGGTCAAAGCCCCGCAAACGGCATTTTCATAAATAAAGATATACCTTCCCGCGAGTAGCCTTAGATGCATTGCAGCAAAGAAATCTTCTGGATCTTGGCTCCAGCCTTCTGTAGACCAAAAAAATAAAAAGTCAACGACTAAGTTGGACTTCGACTGACAAAAAATATGCTCACAGGTTTTCTTGTTCAAGTTTCTCAGCGATAGAGATGGCTTTTCGGGTTGACCATCCATCTCCTCTTTGAATCACGTGAGCAAGAGATACTTTGCTCTTCACTAGGCTCTGATCCTTCAATTTTTCAGAGCCACCTCTTTTTTCGGAATTTCCAACCCTGACCTCCCCAACTTCAACAATCTCACTTTTTGCCTTCCCAGTAGAACTGGATCCCCCTTCCATAGCATGATCTCGAGGAGTTGAGAGGCGACGTTCAGAACCAAGTCTTAATTGCCGGTCCTGCAAAGTGATGTCTTTCATTCTAGAATAACGGTTTTCAGAAACTCGAAGATCTTCACGATCAAGTTTTCCATCATTTACTGATTCATATCTCATTTCAAGTGTCACAGGAGATGAAACAACAGATTCAAAAGCTTGAAGGATGTGTTTTCTGTAATTTTCAGCCTTTGACTTGCTCGAGGGCGAGCTGAATGTTAACTGCACAGTTGGAGCTACCAGAATAGCAAAAGAGTATCAATCAAGAGGAAAAAATAATTATAAATAAATAAAAAGAATGGAGTGTAAAAAGAATAAACACTAAAAAATGCTCTAACATGAGTGAAACTAATCCCAGAAAGTGAGACAGTTAAGTTTTTTCCTGTCACAGCGAGGTAGCCGGATATTTTATTTATTGGTTTTATGTGAGGTATGCTAGTACAGAATTTTTATTAAATTGCGTGCAAATAGAGACTTCTTTTTTTGAAATTAAAAAACTACAATTTTAAAAAAAATTAACATAATGTAACAGACAAGGTGGCTCTGACACATGACGCAGTGAAGAACAAGGTGGATCCCCTCGGGCACACTTTTGAGATGAAGAATAATACTCTAAATTCAAAATATGCCTACTAATTCTATTACTTAACGACCTATTTGTAAGCCTTGGAGGAAAGAGAAAGTACAAGTTAAAAATTTAAAAGAAATGAAATTAAATTAGAAAATAAACTAGAAAAATAAACCCTAATAATAGACGACAGACGGAGTCTTCGGTCTAGTGATAGTGATGTCCAAAGGTGTCGATGTCAGGTCTTTGTCAGAGTAAGGATATCTGAGTCATTATGAGATCCATGGGAATGATGGTAATTTTCATAAGTGGTATGTCTATTTATGTCATTATCTCAAATAGGCGAGCATTCAATCCTAAGACTATGACAGAAACGATCTCATCCTCACCGGTCTACCTCTCCATTGCTCCACCTAATCTACCAAAGAACTAAAATGCAGGCAAAGACCCAGACTAGAGAGTTAGAGTCAACCAAGTGTTGCTTACCAAAACCAAAGCTGAGTGCCGTTAGCTTTCCCTCGTCCATCAAAAATTTTTTCAGAGAATTCAGTTGAATCTTCTCCAACACAGTCCACCAAATGTTTTGAAGATCTCTCTGCCTCCCACAAAAATCATTCTTCATCAGATTGTCAAAGTGTGTGTGACTTCCATTGACTTTAAAACCTTTTTCTTCTCCACCTGGGGAATTATGGTGAATGTCTCTTCGAGTGACATTACTGGGCAGTTGACCATGGTCAACAATTGGATCAATGGACACATCAGGCAATGAGTAGCATTGATCAGGAGCAAGTTGAAGTAGAGCAGCTGTAAGCCATGTCCATTTATCATTAGATGATCTCAACTGCTTTTCAGCATCGGACAGAATTTTCAGAGCATGACGTAATTTTTCCGTGTCCTCGGTAGACACTGAAATCAATGAATTATGACAAAAATCAGGAGATGGTTCCTCTACTGAAAATTAAGTGGCAATCTTTCACTTACGCATTGACCCATGGAAAAATCTACATCGAAGACTTTCTCTGGTGAACATGTAACTGCCAGCCATTATATCAGTTATAACAGTTGCTACTTGGGCCATCAACGCCAGAGGCTCCACTCCTGCCTCCATGATATCCTTCAACCTCTTCACGGTGTTCACAGTATCCGCTGACAAAGCAAAATCAAGTAAATCTACCAGCTTTTCATCGGCCATGAGTCCTGCCTGAAAAACAAATGTGATATTTTTTCAGTATATTAAACTAAAAGGCAATAACTGAGATAAATGAATTTACCAGCTCCTGAACTAGAGTGACAGATATTGGTTGACCCAGCAAACTTAATTGATCAAGAGTCATTTCTGCGTCCCTCAATGATCCATCAGATCTCGAAGCTATGATCTTAAGGGCGTTCTTGTCTATTTCTAACCCCTCGTGGGAAGAGATACGCTGCAAAATGTGGATAATTTCCCCATCCTTTAACTTTGGAAAGAAGAATTTCTGGCATCTAGATATGATCATATGAGGCAAGGACTCGACACTTGTACTAATCAAGAGAAAAACCACACGTCTAGGAGCAAGGTCAATGATCTTTAAGATAGGGGTCCATGAATCCGTTGATACTGCATCACAATCGTCGAGAATGAAGACTGTATATGGGGAAGACGATGCTCTCACTGTCTTTGATTTCTCAAAATGGATACAAATGCCTTCCAGCTCAGATTTAGAGAATGAACTAAGTTCCAAAATATCTCTATTCTTGCCATGTTCATGAGATACACAAGGAATGCATTCACCACAAGGTTTTGAAAGAACTCGTGATTGACAATTGACGGCTCTTGCAAATATCCGGGCACAAGATGTTTTCCCAGTTCCATGGGGCCCGTAGAACACATAAATTGACCCAATTTTGCCTCTCTCCACAGAATTTGCAAGTGCTTTAATCACTAAATTTTGGCCTACCAAATCTCGAAAGTTTTGTGGAGCATACTTCTGAACCAAACTTTGATGATTACCATTATTTGAACTTGAGTTTTCTTTTGAGATGAATGAATTCTCAGTGCCAGCTTGAGACCTTGAAGGCTCGATCAGTAAAGGTACCGATTCAGAATCAGAACTTGTAGGAACCTCCATATCATCATGGCTTATTCTCAACTTTGACTCTGTCAACCCACAAGATAGATTTTTCCCCGCCTGATCGATGATTGCCTTACTCCTGTCCTGGAGTTTTGACCAGTTCCAATGCATTCCGCACACATTTCTCGGAGCCGGAGCTAAGTCCTGATTGCCATTTACTTCAACTGAACTCTGGGTCAAGGAGTCTTCTTTTGACTCGTAGACCCTCTTCTTAACCTTATAATTAAGCTCTGGTGACTTCCCTGATCCTTTCCTATAAACTCTAGAAGGCATCGAATCTTCAGAATCTGTAAGACTTCCAGATTCCGCCAATTGATCCGCCAGAGTTTTTCCCTGATGTGTCTTCCCCTTGACCATCTCTGAGTCAACGACTTTCGAAGAACCCACATAAACTCTACTTCTCCCTTTCCTCTTATCAACACCCGGAGAGACATGAGAAGAGTACCATGGAGTAGGACTCGTAGAAGGATCTCTAAGAGACTTCGACCTCTGAAGCCTAATCAGATCTCTGAGTATAGATTTCTCCGAGATATTCGGACTTAAACGATGGATGTGATTCTTCAAGTGGATGCAATTCGTAAGATGAACATGATTCCGGAGATGTTCGCCCATAGTGTCGTGTTCTTGCTTCAGCAGTTCGTCGCGAATTGGCCTCGTCATTATTTAAACCTGGTCGGCGAGAATCAAAGAAAAGGGTGAGGTAAGATTAAAAACAGCGGACAGAACCTTGCCAATCAGTTAATGTTCATAAATTCATGTACAGATCTGGGAGAAATTTCAATATTTCGGGTTCCGAAAATCGGCAGATTTAAATCTACCTCGGGAATCAAGAAGCGCGTGCTAAACATATGCAAGTATTTGGACATTGAGAAAATAAAAACAGAGTAAGAAGAACTTAGTAGATTTGTTACCGCTAAAATCCCTAGCTCTTCGGCTTCGATCGTAATTTCATGGTAGAGAGAGAGAGAGAGAGAGAGAGAGAGAGAATAGGGTTGAAAGGGAATAAACTTATAAACTGCGACAAATACACACCTGGCTCTCGCCGGCAGTCGCATCCGGTACAGGACAGCTCACTATTCTATCTTGTTAAAAATTGCCAGTTTAACTCTGAACAGCGAAACAAGCACGTCAAGACAAACGCAGAAAGAGGGAAAAAAAATGAAACCCTACTTTACTGCACTGGCAAGAAGGAATCTTTCCACCGATTCATCCTGAGTTTCTTCTTCTACAGCGGACTCAACGAATTTGCGAGTTTTGTATGGTTCCAGAATGCATCGGACCTTGACCGTGAGGGCATCATTTACGCCATGGCGGTCATGTAAGCGAGAATCACGGATCCGGAGGATGCCGGATGACAGTGAAAAATGCATGCGCGATGGATTCGTCTTGACCCGAGATCCACTCGAGTAGACCCTGGGGCCACGTCGTCGGGAGAATTCCCGGGATCTGTGCGCAATAAAGTCAGCCATGTCGAGAAGTGGGACCGATCCTCGAAAAGTCAGCATTCCATTGACAGAGCTGAATACCGTAAGCATTACAGGCTGTAGAGGATAACTCTCTTTTGATTTTTTTTCAATGCAGCGAGGTTGTTAACACAAGGTAAAGACATAAGTTCTAAACCTTATGTCACTGCTCAATAAAATCAAGTCAAAGTCAACATAACAAACACTGGCAGATTAAGTCAACTTCAAGTCAGCACATCCTGAACAACCATCAACTAAAAAAGTCAAAGTCAACACAATGTAAAGTTAACTTAGTCAAGGAAATAAACCAATGAGACGTAAATCATGGAAATCAAGTAAACCGACTAAGCAAGTTAATCTCGAGTCAAGGAAAACCCAATCAAGTGAAAGTCAAACACATAAATGATGAATAGTCAAAGCCAAAGTCAACTAAACCAATGGTCAACACAGGCCTACTAAAGGGAGGTTTATCGTCCAGTCAAATTGTTATCTTACCTTCACTTGTGATTATTAATTTAATTTAAACTCAGCAAAACCGGGTTCATTCATAAAGGCCCATTGACATTCTTGCCTGACTCATCGTGAGGTGTACTGATCGCAACGGGCAAGTGGGTGACTCTCCAGGGGTTTCCACTATTTTCAGAGGATCTAGGGCGACTCTTATTGGATGTAGGAGCTTTTGGCAACACTAGACACACTTGAGTTGGAGGGCACTTATAGACGTAGAGGTATGAGCATGTAATGATATATGACATTTAAGAAGAATGTTTGCTTGAGGGAGTCCATCATAATCCTTGTCATAAATAGGATCAATCTTGGACATTTTAGTGTTATATAACCTCGAGTTTTAATAGAGCCAACTTGAAAGTCTATCCTAGACTTTGAGTTTCTAAAAATCTATTTCACATTGTATGCGTATTGCGTGCATAATGTTAACTAACTCAACTTTGCTGGGAGTTGAGGCTTGCTAAGCTCTCTAAAGTTTTGATCAAAACATCGAACGCAACGGAAGATGTTGAATATAACATTCAACAAAGTTGCAACACTAAGAATAGATGATCATACCATTTTTTCTAAATGATCATGTCATCTAGTTTAGAAAAAAAAAATTCATACTTATAGGGATCATTTGAAGGAGTTCTTAAAGCCATTCAATCGTTCAGCCTCTAGCAATATCTATACAATGGTTAGGTAATTGGATCTCCTCTGAAACACTCGTCACCACAAGAGGAAGAGAAGAGGGAAGAATTTTCCACGAGGCTCATATGGGCACCCTTTTTATGGTCTTTTTTCCCCTATTTTTAGTCTTTGAGAATTTGAACTTTTCACAAAAACCCTTATATCTATGTATATATCTACCAATCCCCATTGACCTTATGTGTGTAATTAGGGTTCAACAGTTCTGGTCACGGTCCGGTTTTTGGCATAATACTCGGTCCAAACCTTAATTCGGTCTCAGTCTCGGTCAACCTCGATCACGGTTCAATTTTCGGTCTTAATTTCAGTCTCCTTGACTCAACCTCCTTTTATGTCAACAATGAATAAAAGTACATTAAACAATTTTTTAAGAGTATTTGACTGTTAAAAGGGCAAAAAATAAAAACTAACATGAGCCAATTAGTCTTATTAGGCCTCATTAGAGATAAAATCCTATCATTCCAAAAACCTAATTAGAAATACAACATTTCTATCCATGGGAGAAAATTTGTCCAAGAATTGAGCTTCCTCGAGAAAAAAATAATATAAATATGACTGTTTGATAAACATCATTTTCTGTGGCTGCTCATTCAAATATAAATACTACAAAATAATTTGCCAAACTTGAATGGAACTCAGTAGTACCTTTAGTTTCTAAAATCGAACCAAACCTAAATCTCAATGGAGAAACAGACCTAAAAACAAGAAATCGATCGAAAACTAGTTTCAAATGTCAAAAACTTTCCCACCTAAAAATTTAATTAAGCGACAGAATGAACTCACAATGCATATAAGAATTGGTGGCTGGCTCCAAAAGTTCAAATGCCATCTCTCAAAAGGTGTATCCCTTGCAAATCTGAACCTCTGAGGATTTGCCCTGAAGAAAAATCAATTTTTTTAATAGTTTAGAAACTTAAATAGTTTAAAATTATCATAAAATTCCAGTATTATGTAATTAATATTTACAAGTGTGCCTATTGGTAGAAATGCAAATGAATGATAAATTTAGAGACAACATCATAGAAACATGATATTCCTCAAATGTATATTATCATAACTATGTCACATAATAGGATGATAATGATGACACTTGTGATCATGAAGAAGAATACCCCACCGATCATGACATCAAGACTCGGCACAAAGTGAAAATCTAAGGGCGTTAGCATTAGATTTCTAAAATTTGAATGGAACTTAGTAGTACCTTTAGTTTCTAAAATCCAAGAAAACCTAAATCTCAATGGAGAAACAGACCTGGAAATAAGGAATCTACCTAGCAATAAGAAAATTTACTCTTTGTAATGAATACAGGTCACTAAGGGAGTTTAAATAAAGAAAAATCAATCACTTCATAAAGCAATCATTCCTCGAGAAGATCATAGGAGATCGATACCTTGATAGTGTTCTTTGAGGAAGAAGAAATATTAGTCATCATCTTCACCAAGTTCTTCCACATCGTTATCTATTTCATCTTTATAACTCCTAGATTTTAAGGTCATCCAAATTGATATAATTCTTGGAGATAATCTTTTCCTTTTGTATGTAACGATCCCTCGTCTTGATGAGAAAAGACACTTTGATGGAGAACTTGATGCGCAAATTGATAGAAACCTCTTTGCTAGTATTGCAAGCCGTGGATATTTTTCGGACCCAATTTTACACCATTGTAGAGTATCAAGGCGAGAACCCACAACTTTAGACTAATCCATGATGCAGGACACGGTGGTGAAAACCCTCGTGCCTGATCAATGGGACTGAGGTTGACCGGAGGTAGCCGGTCAACCCTAACCTATGAGTAGGCAAACTCTAGACTCTAAATACGACTTCTAACCTAAACCTAAGTGCAGGCAGGCGTGCCAATCAGCGGAGTCGACTCCGGGTGACCCCGGGGAAACTCGCGATGATGGATAGGGTGAGGTCCTCTCGATCCACGTCCGGAGGCGTGGAAGTCGCTCGTCGTGGAGTAGCCGGAAGGCTGCAGCCCACACTCGGAGCCGGACCAGACGTACGCGTGAGAGTTCTCGATCCTATATCCGCTCTATCCTATCTACGTCGTCCGTCGGCGGTGGAGACGAATAAAGGAAACGCTTCGAAAGGGTAATTGAACTTTAAAATGAGGGGTCGAAGCTAACCTGCGGGCGCGAGCCCTGGGTCGGTCGGGGCGAGGGAGGTCAGTCGAGCGCGGCAGCGAGGTCGAGCAGCCGGGCGAGTCGGCGAGGAGCGCGGGGAAGCGATCAGCGTGGAGGCGGAGTGATGATGAGTCGGGCGCGCCGGGACGAGCGCAGCGAGCACGGAGGCGGGAGGCGCGTCCGGCCGATTCAGGGCGGGCTGGAGCAGTCGCAGCCGAGCCAGGCGGCTCTGGGCCGTGCAGACCGGTTTGGGCCGGTTTGGGCCCTGATGCAGGCCGTGCAGGCGCTGCAGGCGGCTCGGGCGGTCTGGACCCGGTCTGGGCCGCCGAGGCCGGTCTCAGGCCAGTCGGGCCCGTCTACAGGCTGAGTCGAGCTGGGCCGTGAGGCCCGGCTGAGCGAGGCATCTGGCGGTCGGGGTCAGTGTCAGGCCGGCTGGGCCGTTGCCCAGGCACTGGCGGTGCAGTCCGGCCCGGGCAGGTCGATCTGAGAGCTGGGCGGCCAGTCCGAGTCAAGGCCGGTCAGGGCGGCTCGCGGTTGACTCCGGCCGATCGGGGTTGAGTGGGGAACGGTTCCGCCGAGTCGACTCGGCGGGAATCGTTCACTTCTTCCTCTAGGGTTTCCCCTGCGGTGGTCGTGGCGCGCGTGGCGGTGGAAGGGCGATGCGGCGATCCACGCGCGGAGGAGAGCGCGCCGGGCGCGGAAACGAGAGGAAAGCGAGCGGGCGCGGTTCTGTGGCGGAGAGGGCGCGGGAACCTTGCGGAAGTGCTGGTACGAGCGGAGCGAGGGGCGGAACCGGCAGCCGGGTGAAGGCGTCGGCGGCAGCGAAATCGCGAGGGCGCGGCGGCGAGTTGCGCGGCGGCAGCGCCGGCGCGCAGCGGCGGCCAGCGCAGCGCGCTCGAGGCTCTGGAGGTCAGTCGGAGGAGGCGGTTGAGCGCGGCAGCGATGGCGCGGCCTTAGGCGGCTGTGAGTGGCGGCGGCGGAGATCGCAGCGCGCGCGCGCGCAAGCGCGCGGCGGCGCGCGGACCTCGCGCGCGGCTCAACGGCGGCTTGGAGCGGCGGCAATGGCGGCGGCGTGGAGAGGATCCGGAGTTAGGAGCAAGAGGTGGCGGCGGAGGCGGCGGCGGCGGCTGCACAACGGGTGCGGCGGCGCGCGCGCGCGTCGGCGGTAGGACCTCTTCCCCAACTTTCCTTGAGCAGCCACTCGAGATGAAGTCTCTTCTTTTTCTCAAATGACGGCTAGGGTTTGTGGGGGGGTCCCTTCCCCTCTTATAGAGCCCATAATGGGCCGAGAGGAGAAAGGGCCCACTTGAGGCCCACAACCCACACCTAACATACTCATAGAAAGAAATAAGGTTCACAAAGAAGGATGGGCTTCACAAATGGGATCCCGAAAAGGGAAGAGCCCACCCGGAAGCCTAAAGGGAGAGAAGAAATAAACGAGGACCTGCTTAAACATGTGCGGATCAAAAGTTCATAATAAAGAAATAAAGAAATAAAGATAAGCGGATAGATCCGCGCGCGCCAAAAGGGCTCCTCCGGCGCCGTGGTATCGTGTCTTGGTGGCGACGGGGGTCGTACGCCACCAATCCAAGTAATCAAATATTTCATCAAATATTTGCATTTCTAATAAGAATTTTGACGGATCATTTTCACGCGTCGTTAAAACACAAAAACGATGGTCAAACAAAATTTATAAAACCGAACTCACAAAGATAAGATATAAAAATCAAGTATTGCGTAAGTATCGTGTCGATCCACAGAGAGCATGGTTGACTTGGTCAAACTTAGGTTTAAAAGGGGTTTTAAATAAGTAATGAGTGGAAATGATATAAATAATCTAAATAAGAAGTTTTAAGAATTTAATTCTCGGGTTTGATAGAGAAAAGTCAAAAGTCAAAAGTCAAAGTCAAAGCATTGACTTTGACCAATAATAAGTGTACTGTCAAATCAGAGAATCAAACAGAGTCAGAGGATTACGAAAATTATATATTTGGAAACTAGAGAGAAAATGGAATTTATTGATATATAATTCGTGATTTTTGGATAAGAAATGGATTTACCATGAATTATAGAAAATCAAATATCAGAAAATCCCCGAAATGAACACCTCGGAGGAAATCGTCAAATTGACCAGTCAAATGAAATCCAAATCTTGAAATTTATATGTCATTGGAAAGCTAGGAACCAGAGGAATCTAAAGAGACTAAATTTATCAAATTCTGATTTGTATATTGAAAGTAATTGACCCCAAAAGTCAATGTTTGACTTCTAATGACAAATGAATAGTCCACGGTCAAATGTCAAATTGAAGGGTCAAATGAACTCAGAATTCGATGAATTTTCTATCCACGGAAAGTTGATGAAAATAGGAATCCAAAGAAATCAAAATCAAGTGATTTGGAATTATAATCAGAGAGGTATCCTATTTTAAAAATTAGCAATATTTTGGACTAAAAATTAGGAACAATGAAGAACACTATGAACTACTTTGCAAAATTAAAGATCTAAACCTAATAAAAATACAAATTACTTCTTGATAATTGATCGAATCTCACTACTAACCCGATTTACGCAAGAATGGGGCATCAATTCTCGTGGATTGAAGAGAATTTGCTCGGATTCTTCCTAGTGGACGTTTGGAATTCAAGGGGAAAATTCGATGAAATCAAGAGATGAAATCGTGATTATCATGCTTCAATGGATGCGTCTCTACACACTTGGAAGCAGAGGATCATGAGAACTTAAGACCTTTCTCAAAACTCGCTTAATTTCTTCACGAGTTGATCAAAAGTTAAAGAACAATGAAGAACTACATGGGTTTTTAAAGGGAAAATTAAGCCCGATTTTGAGGGCAATAGAGGTGGTCGTGGGAGCGGTTTTGCGGGGTCGTGGGAGCGATTCGCTGGCGCGACGTCGTTGCTCCCAAATTTGCGGTGAGATCTTCCTCAAATTAGCCTCAAAAGAAGTCACGATCGCACCACGATCGGGCCACGATCGTGGATCGATCGTGATTTTGATCCTCCAATGAAGCATTATGAAGATCGTGGAGGTGATTCCGCCCTGAAGGAATCACGATCGCGGCTCGATCGCGCCGCGATCGCGATTCGATCGGACCGCAATCGTGGTGTTCTTCCACGAGACTTCTGCGCCGTCAGATTAGAATCTGACGCTCCAGGTATCTTCCGAAAAGAGAAGAAAATCGGACTTCACGTGGCCATTAGATCGCGATCGCGCGGTCTTAATGTTGATGAAAATAAGCTCTCCTCATGTCGCCACGTGGCGATCGGTGAGCCCTCCGATCGTCGTCACTTAAATCCCTCTTTTGCGTACGTGATGAATTTGATGATCGCGTGGACTCGGGTCCAAGCGATCTCTGCCGTTCCGACCGAATCCAATATCCGCCGTGCGTCCACGTCACCTGCAAAAGGTAAGACCGTGTGGGAACATAGTCCCACACGGAGAAAAATATGGGAGATATCGCAGTTAAATTGGGGGGCTCCCCTTACTAACAATTGTGTTACCGCCCCCCAACTGTTACCAAGGCCCACTTTACGCGTGGGCCCTCCACTTGCGAACCCTCACACGCCACGTGGCGCCCCTCATGGGCGTCCGCGTGGCCTCCTGCCACGCGTCAGCGCCACCTGCGCCTCGCGCGGGCCACCCGGGCTCTACCATGTGGCCTCAGTGCCGCATCGCACCTCGAGGTGGTCCAGCGTGCCACGTCAGCGCTTGCCTCACCAAGTCATCACCTACAGGTAAAAACCCCTTTTTTTGCGATTTTTTAAATAAAAATACTTAATAAAAATCAAATAAAAATTAAAAAAAGGTATAAACTTCAGAAATTCATAATTTAAAATATATAACTCCTTTTTTATCCAAATTTTCTCCATTGGATCACAAATTCTTCTCTTTTTAATATCATGTCATTTAAAATATATTTTGAAAGAAGAAATCAAGATGAATTAGAATTTACTGAAATCATTTCTCATTAAACATTCTAAATCATAAATTTATCCTGAAATTATCTTTCCAAACATTTACTAAAGTAAAAAGAAATCATTCAATAACAGAGATTAACTTCTATTATTTAAACAAAAGATTAATCATCGATTAAGCATGAAATTATCCCTAATTTATGCATAAATATCAACTTTAGTGAAATGACGTGCCAATGGAGAAAATTCCTAAAAAGTATGATAACATGCATCATATTCACATAAAATAAGCATGAATATGAGTTAATTTGGATAAGAATTCAAGTTAGAAATGCATGTTATCAACTTTCATGTTCCTCTTCCTTTTACACTTTATCAATTCAACCATTATTTTTGACCAAGTTGTAAAATTACTAAGTAACGTATCACCCATGTGTGCAAGTGCTTTATGTTGGCGGGGCAGTCATCAATTGAAGCAAATTCTTCTAGTGTTTCATGATGTATTCTTTCTTATCCATAGAAATATATTCAAGTTTTACAGATGGATCAAGCATTGTTGTGATGGGGAAGATTGGTTTTCTTTTTACTTGTGACTCATACTTAAGTAACTCTGCCTTCATCACATGGTATGCTCCTTTGAGCGCCATTGATTGTTCTATTCTCATCAATCTTCTCACTACATCTTGACAAGGGTTCTCCAACACAACAATTAGTGTGTTTAACTGATTTAATAAAATGTCAAAAATAGAAGTAACATTAAGTGATGTTATGGACTTTGACTTACAAAATATCTTGGTGGCTGCCCGAAAAGCTAAAAGTTCACATGCAAACATCTAATGAAGATCCCATTCTTGAGATGTGACTAAGAAAATTTCTTTACCATCTTTCTGACAAGTGGTTGCCATCGCATTCAACACCTTCCTTTTCTCCTAGGCTTCCATAATCATGTCATATGTCGAATTCCACCTAGTGGGAACATCTGTGATAAGCAAGTTTTTTTTGGCATTTTATGCTTCTCACACAATTCCTTGTATTAGCAAATTCTTTGAGGTGTACTATTCGCCACAAGAACAAGTTTTCGGAGCCGACAAAGAATTTCTCCAAATAATTTTTTAGAGGAAACTTCTAATACATCTTCGTCACACCCTTCATCATCCTCACCTTCTAAACATTATGAAGTCAATGATGGATTACCTAACTTCTTTAAGCCTCCTTGAACGATTAGGTTGAGAACATGGGCCTTACATGACATATAGTGATGCTTGGTAAACATCAATCTATTCTCATTTAACATTTTTTCCAAGCTTGCCACCATTGTCTTGTTATTGTGTGCGTTATTAGTTGTGATTGCAAAAACCTATTAGAATTCTTTTTTTAAAAATGCATCGAGGATTGATAATGAAAAATAGATAAAGAAAAATTGCTAACCTTTTGAGTGATATCAAACTCTTCAAACACATGATATAACACCTCTGCCAAAATTGCACCTTAATGTGATGCACCTAATTCCTCAACACTGCCCACTTTTTTCTTGAAGTCTTCACATATCATCAATCCAATGTATTGTAATCCCAAGTATTGCCACATTATTTCTTGTTGTCCAAGTCTTTGCTGTAAGGGAAACCCTTTCAATTGGTCAAAGTAGTTCTCATAGTTTGTCTC
The DNA here is from genome assembly GCA_024174645.1 of Lemna minuta. Taxonomy (NCBI): domain Eukaryota; kingdom Viridiplantae; phylum Streptophyta; class Magnoliopsida; order Alismatales; family Araceae; genus Lemna; species Lemna minuta. The sequence goes on from CM044105.1 coordinate 8,094,431, forward strand.
GTTCATCTTCAAAAAATTTCTCTAACCCTCGTCTTCCAAACATACTACTTCAAATACTTGCTTTGCATTGCACCAAATAGTTGCAAAAACTTTTAAATTGAGGATGATCAAGAAGTGTAGAAGGTGCATCTGTCTTGAAAATTAAATTTATGCACTCTTTCATTTTCTGCTCTGGGCTTGAAGTTAAAAATTTAGAAGTCTTTGAAAAATAGTTCGTTAAAGTATTAGATGCACCAAATGTCCTTAATTGCTTGTAAATTTCAACATGAAACTTCTCCAAGTGCTTCCATAACGTGATCTTGCTATTACTTCTATCTCTCTTCACTTTTACCTCTTTTTGATGGGAGTGGCTGCCTTGTAAATTTTGCAAAGATACTCATCGTCTGTGATCTTCATAAAATTCACCAAGGTTGGCAAGGTTTTTTTTGTTGTGATGAGCTCATGCTAATAGCATTTGTAGAAACAAATGTTGATGTCTCGGTTGATTCAATGTAAAAGAAAACAAGGCAATAATTTGTAAGCTATTATCATAAATTTTTAGAGATAAATTCAAAATAAAATATACCTCATCTCCATTGGATTCTGATGTAGGATAATTTTGGAATCATTATATGTATGAATATGGCAATGTAAATATGATGAAGTGATGGAAGATGAATGAGATATGATATGGATGTCTACTGATATTAAAATGAAATAATCCTACAATTTTATTGGAGGACCTATGAAGTGATATCAATGAGAATATAAGATAGAGGAATAGAAGATGTAATACGTGTAATGCTTGATAAAATAGTGAATGTATATATAATATTTTAGTGAATAGGGATGATAGAAGGGATGATAAAAGAGAGAATAAGGAGAATGACAAAGTGAGGATAATATATTATATAATATAAGTTAGCGGATGTTGGGAAGAGAGAAAGGAGAGTGAGAGAGAAAGAGTGAAGGGGTGACGAAATAGGTAGGGGGGTGGACGAGAATAGAGGACGAGGGATAGGGTGTTGACTAATAGTGGACTTAGGATAACAATGTTAGGACGAAAAGACGACGCTTCGGATTGCCGTTTGATTTCCAAGTTTCCATCATTTGCGTCTGGGCTCAAAGTGACTGAAAGAAGACAGAACGGGAGGGAGGAAGGGAAAGGAGGATAGAATCTTGGAAGATGAAGAGGATGCGGGACAATGGTGGAGACACATTAAGAACAATGAACACAAAGGGGGTAGAAGTAACCAAGTAGTAACCAAATTTTATCAAAAACAACACGTTCTTTTCGTTTACACTTTCCCATTTTATAGAGGGAGAAGGTTACTTCGGCGAAATGTCGCGTCGTTGCCATTTCCGCGTTCGACAGTTACACATCACGACACTTCTTTATTTTTGTACGTGTGTTTTGTGACGGTCGCTGGATGACCTCTCAGATTTAGAATTTGATGACGTCCGCGCCGATGATACAGGAACTTCCTCATGAGTGTTGACCCGAGGTCATTTTGTTTGGGTGACCGGGTTGCTCGACGACTATTAGTTACTGATGCGCCCAGTTGAGTTGTTCGAAATGTAGGCGTTGCTCTCACTGCGGGACATAAGAGGGCGGAAGATATGCCAGGTAGGAGTCAAAGAATAGGAAGTCTCTGGATGAATTGTTTTCCTGTCTTTGACGTTCTCTGCGGCGATTTCTTTAGTAGGAGGTCTCTGTAGTATGACCGTGCACTTGATCTCCTGATAGCCTTCCATTGCCGTGAGCGATTAATTATGAGATTGTGGTGAGGAGAGAAAAAAGACGGTGACGCGATATGGAAGATATCGACTGAATTAACCCACCTTCTTGTTTTCTTTTCATTCGCCCGAGTGATGGTGTTTGATCCTGTTGACGTTGAGAGAGCCAGTCGGTTGAGCGACGGGTAGGAGAACTCTCTCGGACTTCTCCGCGATTTAGATCTGACGAGGTTCCGTCGTCGGGGTTGTTGGTCAACATCATGTTTGACCCATCCTATTTCCTCGTATCATTTTATTTCTAGTCTTTGACGCTGAGAAATTCCATTGGATGGGGAGTTGTACCCTTATTTTGGGATTATTTTAAGCCTCTTTTGAGAATCTCCTCAGCAATCAGCAAAGACATTGAGAAATGCGAGTCACGATAATTCCGCGTTGAGGGTGGTTATAACACATCTTAGCGGAGGCCTTCATGTCGCTTTACTATTCCATATCAGCACAGAGAGGGTGCATGGATTCGTTTGGCAGTTATCCCGTGGGAAGGTAGTTTACATGATTGGATAATAGCCTTTAGTCTAATCCGTTATATTCTTCAATAACCGTGAAGATCCAGTATTATCTTTGGGGAGGTATGTTGTCTCTACTATGGTCGATTAGAAGTAACCAGACCAAGATTTTAGTATCTTCTTTAACTGTATAGATCTCAATCATTAGTGAGAAAGTACTCACTGCTTGAGCTTCCTTATCTCCTTACTTTTCTCAGGATATCCGAGGAAGAAGTTGTGGGAATTTATTGGCCTGTAGATGACCTTGGAAGTCCAAGTAGTTAGGAGGATGATTCTCGTGTTTGTCTTCCATAATGGCAGCTTTCTTTAGACTGACTGTCAAACATATAAATGCTCTTCAGGATCTTTTGGAAACTATTGAGTCCTTGATGTAGTTGTCTTCATGTTGAATTGCCTTCACATGAGTCTTGGAAAATTAGAAGGTTGATCCTTGGATAGACTGTCTTCTTTAAGGGCAGATCTTTCATATTGAGTATCAATACGTAGATGCATGGTATACTCATGAAAAACTTTGTCTTTAGGTAGATTTCTAATACCATCTTTTCATAATTGAAAATAAATAGATCTCTCTTAAAATTCTAACTAAGGGTGGTTTTCAAATAAAGTAGGAATTTAATAACAAAGATGTTCCTATTAATTTTCCTTGAGATCATTACTTATAACTATACAAGGTATCTATGATATAGTGGATATGGTTTGGAAAATAGGGAACCTATATCAAGGTAGAAGGTGGTTGACTTGGTCCATTCAAGGAATTCTAAGTATCTAAGGATAAGGGTTAAATACTTTGACCAAGTCAATCTTTAGATCAGTATAAAATAAGAGAAGGAGGGAAGATAATTCCCTTAAGATCTAAACTCTCTTTCAATGCTTTAGAGAGGTCTTTCTTCATTCACTCAGTGGGTGGTGAGTTTCTCAAACTCATGAGGGAGGAGGAGTATTGGTTCCCTTGGAACCCTTGTGTTCATGTTTGGAAATAATTCTCCATCAGATTCCATCAAAGGTGAGTTTTTAGACCAAGTAAAATATGATTTATTTAATAAAAGAAAATCTAAAACATAGGTTAAAATTTAGATTAAAATATTAGAGTTCTAAATCAGATTATTTGCATTGAATAAAAAATTCAAAATCAACAAAACATTTAATTAGTTAGACTTCTAGGAATGTTCAAGGAAGTCTAGAAATGTTAGTAAGAGTGAGAGTGTGGGTTAATTTTAGAGAGAGAGAGACAAGTAGGCACCTATTCCACTAAACGTGACAAGTAGGCATCAATTTTAGAGAGAGAGAGATGCAAGTTCGGGAGATAGAGTGAGACATTGTGATTAGAGTAAGAGTGGGACATTGTGATTACGGGAAGTAGAGAAACTTGAGTCAGACATTGAGTATTTTAGAGAGAGAAGGCAGGGGGAATTGAAGAGGGTAAGTGAGAGTTTGACTATTTTGAGCAAAGAGAGATCGACATTAAAGGGTGATAACATGCAATCTTAACATGCAAAAACATGATTATTAATGCAAATTAAGGAATAAAACATTCCATTCTCATGCATGTTATCATACTTTGAGTGCATTTCTATCATTTCATGCAAATTTAAGTTATAATCTCAAAATGCTTTAATTTAGGGTTAATTATGATGAATTAAAGATAAATAATTTTATAACCTATCTTTACTTGAGATTATAAGTGGTTTTTAAAGTTAAATAATGAGAGAAATCATTTTTATAAACATTCATTTAATTTTCTAAAGTTAAAATCTTAAAGAAATGAAGTATTTGTGAAATATAAATTAAACCTCTTGTTATTTAAATAATTAGACTTTTTATAATGATAGATAATTTAATTTCAGATCCAATGAAAAAAATCTGGATTAATTTGGAGTTGTATTTTGAACGTTATGAATTTTCTAATTTTTAGGGAATTTTTTGGAATTTTTCTGAATTTTTCTGAATTTTTAATGAATCTCTAAGGATTTTACGGAATTAAAAATCAATTTTTCTAATTTAAAATCGAATTTTCAATTTATTTATAACACGCAGGTGACGTGGCGCGATCGGGAGCGTTCGATCACGTCGCGATCAAACGGTTAAAATGGGCGATGACGTGGCAGCGTAAGGAGCGTCCGATCAAGCGTTAAAAATGAACCCTCGAGTGTCACTTAAGTGAAGGGGTACGCGACGCATTGTGATTGGATGATGATTCGCATTTCAAAGCATTTAATCTCAGCCGTTTATCAAGGGAGTTATAATGGCTGAGATTAAACGCATGCGAAGGACCGCTGTGGACATGTGGAGATATCTTATCAGTTCGATTGAGATCGGACAGAAAGCCTTACATGACGAACCAATCACAAGGCTTCATCAGGAACGTCCATCCGCGATCCAAGGGCCAAAATTTAACCGTAATGGTTCGCCCTCACATGTTTAATCTCGACCGTTGATGAAGATTAAACGCCCCATGCAACGATTATGTCCAAATCGCCTATAAATTAAGATGGTCTTCGAATTTGTAATGTATTCTTGGATGATTTTACCAAATTGATCTATCTACACCCTTCCATCCTTGAATCTCTCGCTTCTTATTTCTTCCAGACTCGTTTTCGTGTCCACGGAGTGATTAAAAGTGAGATTTTGTCGATCGATTAAAGAGAATTTGTCTCTTGAACACCGATGATCGTTTTCGAAATCGCGGAATGAAAATCCTTGAATTCGGCGATTAATTGGATCATTTTGATCGCTATCTCCGGTTAGAATACATGTTTTCCCTCTAATCTTTTGTCATTTATCATCAATTTGTAATTTAGGATCGTAATTTAGTTTAATTTCATCTTTAACTTTGGTTTTCATTCTTCCAATTTTTCAGAAATTTCTCTCCTTTTTGCTCTTTCATTTCTCCGCGAATACTAATCCAAATTGAGTAATTTTTTATTCCGTGGATTCGTCTTTGAGTTATCTTTCCAAATCCACCATTTTTCATAATTTCTATCACCAATTCATCATTCGATTTGATAAAATTCCAAAAGATCTCTCAAAAATCCCTTATTTCTCCGTGGATTTGACCCTTATTTACCATTATACCCCTTAATTTGTAATTAAATCATTAAATTGGTAAATTTGGATATATTTTTGACACGAATCGGTGTGCAATTTATGACCGCATCGATTCGTTCCATTAGAGGGAGTGTGAGACTGAGCAAAAGAGGAAAAGAGAGAAAAGAGACTTTGTGATTTAGAGAGAAAAGAGGATTAGAGAGATTGAGCAAGAATCTGAATAGTTATGAGTAGAGAGACTGAGCAAGAATTTGAATAGTTATGAGTTGAGAGAAAGATAGAGTAAACAGAGAGACACTGTGAAACTTTGAGTTAAAGAGACGGAGATTCGAGAGATGATGAAACTTTGTGAGACAGAGAGAGAGAGAGAGAGAGAGAGAGAGAGAGAGAGAGAGAGAGAGAGAGAGAGAGAGAGAGAGAGAGAGAGAGAGAGAGAGAGAGTGGCTGACTTATACTTTGAGTGATTTTAAGAGTGATAGAGAGAGGGAATAGAGAAACTGCAAGAGAATTTGTGATTTTAAGTAAGCTAGAAGGATTAGAGGGACTAAGTATAATGTTTTTGGTATTGGAGCAATTTGGAAAATAGTTGAAGCATCTGAGAACAAGATCAGAAAAATGGGAAGGAACTCTTCGGTTTAGGATTTGAACTCGGTAAGAGGAAGGACTACGAGGAAGAGGAAAATAGATCGAATCAGATTATGCATGTAACCATGATTTTTGGCAAAAATCATTAGATGAACCAACCTATGATCTGATCCCAAGAAGATTTGCCTTTTTCATCCCACCCAATTCAATCAACTGAAAATGATATCACCAGGACTAAACCTAGAAGAGGAAAATTAAAGGTGCAGAGAGAGAGGAAGTCATTAAATCAAAGATTCAGCAATCCAATCCCAAAAAGACGGCCTATTTTCTTGTCATCCTCTTTGATGTGCATCAAACAAAAGCATCGCACTAGGAGTGTACCCAGAGAAAAAAAAAAGAAATTTGAAGCAAAGAACTCGGCAAAAAATACACACAATGTGGGAGAGATAGAGAGCAGAATTAGTGAATGACCCAATGAACATAATAATTACCAGATAAGCGTCTTTTTTTTCTTCCTACCCACTTCAATGAGCATCAAACTAAGGAAATCAATCGTATTGGGGGACAGAGAAATAAGAGAGAGAGGTTTAGGGACCAACCGAGAGGCAGAGAGGCATTGGGGGATAGAGAAAAAAGATGAAGAGAAACAAGACCTAGAAATTGATTTCGAAACTCCTAACAGAAGTTCCCAAAATCTCTTAGCAGCTTGCGATCAATATATGTGATTGATGATCGATTGGAGAAGAATGCGATGATGATGCGATGAAGATTCTTAGAGATATTTTTGAAGAACTTGGGAGAAGAAGAGCAGACCAAAATCACCGAATGAGACCAAAATCACTGAATGGGGAACTCTAGAAATGAGTAAATGAATTTTTTGTTTGCATTCGGTCCAAGACCGAATGCGTGAGAATAGACATTACATTTCCAAGCAGTTGCCGCTTTCGTGGGGAGTTCACGGTTCTTCATTTCCACGTCAGCAGGAGAGTACAGTGGAGAATAATTTAGATCTCCAGATAATTGTGGTAATTGTGACGTCGAATTGCTGAATGCTGACCAAGCCGTGCAATCAGACTAAGCCGTCGTAATCCTCAGAAATCGTTGAGGCGTGTCCCGTGGAAGGTAATCTTCTCTTGTACGAATCTTCTTTATAGTCGTCAGGACCGATTTTATCTCTTCATTGTTCAGTTTCAGGTACATCGTATCCACGTCCTTGATAAGTTGGAAGCAGCTCCGTGTTTTGAAGATTGTCATTGTCGACCTGTTCAGCGAGTCGCCAACGTCATTGATGTCGTTTATTGCCAGTTCAAGGCTGTGAACGGACGGTGCTTTTGTGGTGATCTTGGTAACGTCGTTTTTTTCTCAGGTTCTTCTGAGGTGTCGCCGTCAACGTCGTGGTAGATGTTCTATGAATCAACGCCTCTTGGAGAGGTGGCCGATGGGAGTGCTTTCTGACGTTGCCTTCGGTTGTGGTCTTTGAAAGTCCCTTTAGGGTGGTTGCTTAACCTAAGAAGGGGGGGTTGAATTAGGTTATGTGAAATTTATTATGAAATTGTCTAATTTTTCGGTTCTACTTGTATTCATTGACTTAGTCACTCACTTCTTGTCCTCTCAATTGCACGAGATATTATTATACTAGTTGGGGACCTACTGTCCCTTAATCCAGTCCCGAGTACTATAGACTCGGAGCCTCCTCCTCACCAAATAAAACCTAATCCTCTCACCACTCAAAGGGTGAAGGACAATGTTCAAATACAAGGTTTTAGATTTGCCCCCTACGGCAAACCTACCACTCACCTTTACATGTCCCTACGGCACTACCGACTAGGCCTCGACCTCCTCGGCTCCTAGATGCCCTGATTTCCTCAGGTCAATCTCCTCGCGATCGCTCGTCCCTTCACACCCTATCGTGCCTCTTCCACTAGTGCTGCCGACCACCGGTAAATTCTGACCTTGTCTTCCGGCTTCACTTGATCTTCCCGCTCCCTGAGTTTAGACTCCTTCTAGTCTCAACAAACGAAACACTTATGTCCTCAACGTGTATGAATGTGAAAGTATGTAAATCTGACTACTGCTACTTAAATATGTGATTCTAATAGTTCTTTTATGTCAAGCGTTGACCTTCTGTTGAGGTTTACTATATCTGACTTGAGTTGACTTTTCTTATTTCTATTGACTCAGAACAAACTTCTAATCTAAAATTGACTTTCTGCTAAAGTTGACTTTTTTCTGATAGAGTTGACTTTGGTTGACCTTTGACCTAGAGTTGACCTTTCTTATCTCTATTGACTCAGAACAAACTTCTAATCTAAAATTGACTTTTTGCTAAAGTTGACTTTTTCTGACAGAGTTGACTTTTCTGATCGAGTTGACTTTGGTTGAGCTTTGACCTAGAGTTGACCTTTCTTATCTCTATTGACTCAGAACAAACTTGTAATCTAAAATTGACTTTCTGCTAAAGTTGACTTTTTCTGACAGAGTTGACTTTTCTGACTGAGTTGACTTTGGTTGACCTTTGACCTAGAGTTGACCTTTCTTATGTCTATTGACTCAGGACAAACTTCTAACTGGTTGAAAAACGAAATTCACAGAAACAGAATAATTAGATTTATTACTGCAATTAAAACAACAAAAAAACAGAAGTAGTATTTATCCAAAATATTCAATCTATTTAATGAGACAGAATACTAAGATAGATATCTTACCACTTCTCCTCGAATATTCGTCTCGTACTGCAAGTATTAGTATAAAGCACAAATATATATATATATATATATAAACTACAAACAATATAACCTTGATTGAAATACCAATAACCAATTTACAGCTGAATGAAAGAAACAAACCAATCGTCAGAGGATATATATTCTAGGAAACTGTATTAAATACTTGATATAAGCAAATTAAGAATATTCACTTTAAATGATAGAGAATTAATCTAATTCTGCTGATGAAAATGTGATAGTGCAGCAAACGATCAGAATGCCGGAGTACAGAATTTAAAATACCACAGAATTGAGGCTTACCCTGCACTTCCGAACGGATATAGTAATTTATGAGGACTTCAACTGATAAACCAAGAATATAAGTTGGACTGACGAAATACTGTGATGAGATTAAAAAAGAGTTGCAGAGAAGAATATTTTTAAACAATATTGATAAGAAATAAAAATCGCAGAGATGAATATTTTTTAACACTACTGATAAGAAAGAAAAATCATAGAGATGAATATTTTTAAACAGTACTGATACGAAAGAAAAATCTTAGAGATGAATATTGTTTTAAACAATACTGATAAGAAATAAAAATCGCAGAGGTTAAGGTTACTGACGTGAATATCTGAAACTATGTAAGAGGTTCGAGAGAGAGGAAAATCGCTGATGAAATAAGACAAGAAATAAACTTGAGAACGAAAAATGACCGACGATCAGCTGGTTCTTGCAATCAGGTGAATGTCGAAGTTGCTCGTGCGAAAGAAGAAAAGATGCAGAATTGAATGCTGTCGACAATGCTGATCTGTCGCCGTGAGAAAAAAAATAAGAGAAGCTTGGTGTCGATGTCGTGATCTCAGTCTCTGGAGAACAATTGGGCACGCTTTTCGTTCTTCAGAAAATTTCCCCTTTTTTTGTTTTCACGCTATTTGATCAAGATGCTATCTCTCAAAAGGAAAAACGTCTACTAAAACCCGAAACCCTAACCCTGCTTAAATACCTGGACGGTAGGTAGTAATTCGAATAATACCCCTGACATTAGAACTCTTCTTAATAATATATAAACCGTACATGAACTATTAGACAATAGATAAATAATCATGTATGTTGAGATATTAGAACATGAACTCTAAGCTAAGCTAAATTATGTTTATGCTCATGATTAACAACAGGATTGATATATGTATGATGAGATTCTTGCTGCATTTCCTGAAAGCAAACACAAGTCTTCATGAACACATTAGTCGGTTAGTGAAGAATAATCATATGGAAATAGTGAGGAATATGACATAATAAAGTGTAACATTAAGGAAATCTTTTAATGATAAATAGAACTGAAACTATAATGATACGCACTTAACTAGGAATGGTATATTCTTCCCTAACCACTCATACATCCATTCAATCGATGTATATCTTCAAAACTACTTCTCTAACAGTCTTTCGGTCAGGGAAGAAATGATAATTATCTTCTTCACTTTAGCTTTGGGGTGATCATTCCAACATGATGGCCCTCCGTGCACACGACATTCGTGTTTGTGACCCGATCGCATCGGCGGAATTCCGTCAACTTCTTGTCGTCAGAGTGAGGCGACGGTGGGGGGGGTGATAACATGCATTTATAACATGAATTCTTATCTTAATTAACTCATATTCATGCTTATTTTATGTGAATATGATGCATGTTATCATACTTTTTAGGAATTTTCTCCATTGGCATGTCATTTTACTAAAGTTGATATTTATGCATAAATTAGGGATAATTTCATGCTTAATAGATGATTAATCTTTTGTTTAAATGAATATAAGTTAATCTCTGTTATGGAATGATTTTTGACTTTAGTAAACATTTGGAAAGATAATTTCAAGATGAATTTATGATTTAAAGTGTTTAATGAAAAATGATTTAGGTAAATTTTAATTCATCTTGATGTCTTCATTCTAATATATTTTAATTGACATGATATTAAAAAGGAGAGAATTTGTGATCCAATGGAGAAAATTTGGATTAAAAAGGAGTTGTATTTTGAGAAATATGAATTTCTAAAGTTTTAGCCCTTTTTTCGTTTTTTATTTGAATTTTAAAGTGATTTTTCAATTAATTTTCTTGTTAAAATCGTGAAAAAGGGGGGTATTTTGGTCCACAGGCCCCCGACTGATGACGTGGCAGGCGTACCCAGGTGGCGGCTGATTCAAATTTCATCTTCTAATTCAAATTTCTTACTATCATTAGTAGGAAGAGGGTTGGGATCATCCATAACTTTGGTCAATTTTGGGCAATTGGTTTTAATATGCCCTTTTTGTCGGCAATTAAAACACCTGATGGTACTATTTGATCTAGGGGTAAGATTTGTTGTTTGGATGGTCTTTGGAAGGCTACTAGTCATATCCTAATTGAGGTATTCTTTTGGATCATCTACTTCCTTAAACATTGGGATGTCCACTCTAACTTTATTATACTGATAATCAGTCATATCCCTTAGATAATGATAATTAGAAGGCACGAAATTAGAGAAATTAGGAGGATCATTACTAGGCTCTTTTGGAATCTCTATTTGAGGAGAGTTATCTTCCCAAGAGTTGGACTCCTTTGGAGATTCTAAATTCTTAAGCCTATTGTCTCGCTGATCTAATTTAACAATAAGATGATATACCAAATATGATGTAGGATATTTCACAAGAGGATATGTATGAATATGATGATATGATTTAAGAAATACTCCTACAAAATGATTGAGGATCTATGAATGATATCAGTAGGAATTATTGTTATAAATCAGTGGAAGTATAGTTCAAGAATATAAGATTATATGAAGATCTTAGTAGAGACGATAATATGAATAATAAGATAAGAGAAGAGAAGTGGAGAATAATTTGTTATATGTTATGCATTAAATGAGGATGGTTATAATATAACTTTATATTGTGGATAGGAAATAATAAAGATAATATGATCGATTAAAGGAATAAATATTGTGGAGATGTATGACTGGGGAGTTATTTAAGACTAATATTTTTGGATGTGAGAGAATAGGCAGAACGAATATAAATAGAAGAGATATATGAAGAGATTAATAACAGAAAGGAGCGAGACATAAATGGATGGTAAGGAGACAGTGATCGTGATGAAGAAAATAATCGCATGACGTGTGGAAGATAGGATATATTTTAATATAGAAAGTAGAATGGAAATGGTGAAAATGCGGAGACTGAGAATTTGGGAGAATGAAAAGGAGGACGACGAAAGGATAGAGTAGATTCGGGGATGAGATGGAGGAAATAGAGAATGGGAGAGATAAACGATGTGTTGGACTTATGATTTTTGGAGGCGAACTATCAACACGGGAAAGAGGAGAGGATGATTTACTTGGAGAAGACGAGAAAGATGTCGTTGGATTACTCCCGCTGACACCGGATAACCTCGAGATGCTTCAGATTCCAAATGGTGAAAGCGGACAGAAAGGAGGGAGAAAGGGAAAGGGAGGTAGAACTCGGAGAGGGATTTTGGGAGAAGCACAGTGAGGAATGATGAACACAAAGATAAAAATGAACCAAAGTAACCAATTTTTTTTATCAAAAACAACATCTCCGTCTTTGTTACAATTGTTTCGTTTTATAGGGTAGAGATAGTGGAGAAGCCGGGTTGAAGAGGTGCATTGGAAGATAAGCAGTTTTTTGGTTGCGTCCCTCCGTTTTACGTATTTGCCTCTTCGTTGCTGTACTCCGTGTGGATTGAATCCGTAATCCGTGCGGTTTAATCCGTGTCTGTGCGGTTGACTGCGGAATCTCCTGTATTTCATGTTTTCACGTGGTAATGGGTAGTTACTTATCTTCATTTGACATAACTTCACGTGGTAAGGCGCCGGACAGTTGGTGCTTTGGATGCCAGCGTGGCAGCGCCATTAACGTCGTGGCAAAGTTCTATGAGCCAACGCCTCCTGGGGAGGTGGTCGATGGACATGCTTTCTGACGTCGCCTTTGGCTGTGGCTTGTTGGTAAGGAAGGTAATGATAGATGTATTTCGTTTCTCTTCGTAAAACCATCATTGCATGTGGACGAGATGACGAGGAGGCAGTGGCGATCTTCGGAATGCTTTCTGTCCTTCAAGTCTTCACGTGATATTCTTCGTGAGCGTCTCTTCAGAACTAGTCGCGCTATTTCTGCGATCGCATGATGTGCTAGCAGTTTTCTTTGCCTAACTTCAGTGGATTCAATGTCGTGATTGTGCTCTTCAGTATCGCGGAGTTTGTTTCTAGTTGACTTTAAGTGGTCTTCTCCGAGTAATCTTTTTCTCCACAGTAGATTGATTTTACGTGGAACTTTGTGTCTCTTCTTTGTTCTACCTCAGCAGGGAAAGAGGACGCGAGCTGAGGTTTGTTTTTCTGGACTACACGTCATGCGTCTTCAATAACTTTATTCATTAACCGGTAAGGCCTTGGTATGATGGGAGATAGTTTCTTCATAGTTCTTGTTGTCAATACATCCTCATTTGAGTTTATGATGGTCTTTAAAACCGTAACCCATTCCTTTTGTAGTTGTCCTCATAATCAGTTGAGCGAGTCATGGTATTGAGCTTCTTTAATAATGATGCTTCTTTGATGTTCAATGACTCTCTTCTTTGATGTAGTCTTCTTTATCTTCATGGGATTTGACTTGAGTTGCCATGGAGATTAGTCTCTCCCAACAGTAGTAAATAGATCGCTCCTAAAATTCTAACTATAGGTGGTTTCAAAGAAAAGAGGAATATATCACAATGGTGTTCCTATGATGTTTTGAGATCATTATTCATAACTTTACAAGGTACCTATAATATGGTGGTTATGGTTTGGAAAATTAGGAACCTATATCAAAGGTAAAAGGGTGGTTGACTTGGTCCATTCAAAGAATTCTAAGTATATAAGGATAAAAAGTTAATTTCTTTTGACCAAGTCAATCTTTAGATCAGTGTACAAGTGGAGGAGGAGGGAAGATAATTCCCTTAAGATCTACACTCTCTTTTAATTACTTAGAGAGGTCTTCTCATCCATTTAGTGAATGGATAGTTTTTGCAAACTCATGAATAAGGAGGAATATTGGTTCACTTGGAACCCTTGTGTTCATGTTTGGAAATAATTCTCCATCATTATAAATGCTTTTTGTGCTTTTATCAGCATGATTATTTTGCTTGCCATAGTAAGGATAGGGCGGGTAATAGTTTCCATGAGGAGGGCGACCGCCATCAGAGCGGGAAGGGAGACCATCATCACGAGCCCGAGGAGTTGAGATCGCCATAGCTAAAGGAGGAGTCGTTTTGCTTGGAGTTGCAGAGAGAGGGGAAGAAGACCTACCATTCATGACAGGAAGAGCGGCAAAGAAAATAGCAATGAGGCTAAGTACACGATCACTAGGGAGAAGAGAGCCCCAAATCTGAGATGTGATGGAGTGATGAAGCCCGCTCAAGTAGATGCTAGCATAAAGCTCCTCTCGATAACACTTTAAAGTCACTAGGTCTGTGGTGGGTGGTTGAAAACGATCAACCTCTTGAATTAAGGCCTTCAAGTGGGCAAAGTGAGCCTGAAGAGAGATATTGCCTTGCTTGCACATGAGAAGGGACTCAAAGATGTCAACCACATGATTGATGTTTATCTAGTTGGCATACATAGTCTCAAGAATTTTCCAGACGAAGCATGCTAGCTTAATGCATGTGAGAGACTCACCAATGCTCTACTCAATGCTATAAAGCATCCAAGTGATGATGTCTAAGTCTGATTGCAACCAAGAAGCAAATGATGGATCATGATATGGTGGAGGGTCATTTGTGAGATGATGAAGAAGACTATGAGACTCAATGAAGAGCTCAAAACCTGAAGCCCATGCCGTGTAATTATGTCTCATAAAATTTTAAGCTATCCAAGTAAGTTGTGTCATTATCAAAAGACGAGGCATGGAAGTTGACAGAGTAGGAAGCATTATAGGTGGAAGAATTACTAGAGTGTTAGCTTGAGGTGCTGGGATGGATGGTAATTAAGTATCATAACCCAAAGCTGAAGAGGCTGGCGAGAACGTAGAATCCATAAGTGATGTCATAGATTGTTGTTAGAGTCCTGATACTATTTTGCACGATGACGAATGTAGGCATCCCCAAGTGCGCCGCACGGTCGACAACGGAGAGGCTTGATAGCGACGACGGTTGGAGATGATGAGTGAGAGGAGAGTGCACCAGAGTGGGAAGAGGCGGCGCACCAAGAATGACAATGGCAACGCCAAACAATGATAATGTCAGAGAGAGGAGTTAATGATCTAATACCATGTTGACGATGAGAAGAAGAAAAACCTAGAAATTGTATAACCAAAAGAGAGCACATAGGTCCTTATTTAGAGAGTGAAGAGGAGGTGCCCTAAATGGACCAGAAGCTCGATATCACTATCAGACAAAAATAAATAGATAGTCCCACATGACAAAAATAAATGCGAAACATCGGGTATATAGCTAGTATCTGTTAAGATGTTTAACCCAACAATCACACATGCGCACACACCTAGTCACATGCGTGCTCCACGCGTTGCGTGCACACATCTCCATGTGGCGACATTTTTTTATTACATGCAAATTATAGATTAAAATAAATGATTATAAATGCAAATTAAGGCATAAAACATCACATTCTTATATGTGTTATCATAGTTTGAGCGTATATCTATTATGATATGAAAATTAAGTTATAATATCAAAATGCACTAATTTAGGGATAATCATGGATAATTAATTGAAAAATTAAAAGATTACATTATTATCATCTAGATTTGATATTATAATTAGGTTTTAATGGTAAATCATAAGAGAAAATACTTTTTTATATACGCATTTATTTTTCTATGTTTTATTTTCTAAGAGAAATCAATGTATTTTGAAATAAAAATCCATTATCTTATTATTTAAATAATTTGAATTTTTAGCATGATATATAATTAAATTTTTGATCTAAAAAAATAAATTTGAATTAATTTGGAGTTCTATTTTAAAAGATATGATTTTTTTAATTTTTAGGGATTTTTCTAGAATTATTCTGATTTTCTATAAATTTAATTACATTTATTTTGAATTAAAATGAATAAAAAAATATATTTTTTTATCACGTGCTGACATGAAAACTGACATGATGTGGACGAAAATGCAGTGCCATATGGTGGCATATGAGAACGCCACGTGGCACACAACGTATGCATGTGCGCGCATTTGTGTATGTGCGGGTGTGTGCTTAATGAGAATAAGCACCCTTTTCAGGATTTTTGCTATTTCATTAATTACTCACCTTATATATACTTGTCCATTCCCTTTAATTTTTGTCACGTGGGATTATGTTTTCCTATTTTTGTGCATAGGTGTCGTGGCGAAATGTGAAGCGTGCAATTGCGCAATTAAATCATGATTGTTAATCTTCACTTAAGTGAAAGTGATGCAGGACGCGGTGGTGAAAACCCTCGTGCTTGATCAATGGGACTGAGGTTGACCGGAGGTAGCCGGTCAAGCCTAACCTATGGGTAGGCGAATCCTAGACTCTAAATACAACCTCTAACCTAAACCTAAGTGCAGGCAGGCGTGCCGATCAGCGGAGTCGATTCCGGGTGACCCGGGGAAACTCGCGATGATGGGTAGGGTGAGATCCTCTCGATCCACGTCCAGAGGCGTGGAAGTCGCTCGTCGTGGAGTAGCTAGGAGGCTGCAACCCACGATCGGTTCCGGACCTGACGTACGCGTCGGAAATCTCGAACCTATGATCGTACTATCCTACCTACGTCGTCCGATGGCGGTGGAGACGAGTAAAGGAAATGCTTCGAAAAGTAATTGAACTTAAGATGAGGGGGTCGAAGCTAACCTGCGGGCGGGGTGCCCGTGGGTCGTGGCGTAGGGGAGAGATTCGTCTTACGCATCACGGGTGTAGAGCGAGAAATGAGGCCGGATCGAGTGATGTCGAGGTGGGCGGGGCAGCAATGTAGCGAGCGCGGGCGGAAAGACTTAGCCCTGAGGAGCGCGATGATTGGGAGGCGATTATGCGTGCGGGCGCGATCAGGGGGCGAGAGGGCTCGGGCGTGATCCAGGCCGGGTATGGAGGTGGCGAGTGGCGCGATCACGCGAGCGCGTGCGTGGCTGGACCTGGGGAGGGCAGGATGGCAAACGCGCACGTGGACCTTGGTTGACCACGGTCAGACTTTGACCATGGGGAGTCCCAAACTCGGGATGAATGATGAGGTGGCTGCGGGGAGAATTCTGGCGAGGTGAAATGCAAGAATTCGTGCGGGAAGAGGAAGAGGGAGGGCAATGGGTGTCAGGCGGTTAGAGAGGAGAATGGAGAGAGGCGTGGCCGGCAGGGAAGGCTCGGCGGGGTGAGCAGGCTGAAAGTGGTGTGGCGATGGCAAAGATTCGACAAGGCTTGGGGCTGGAATTTCCGCAAGGAAGGGGAAGGGAAAACTGGGCGGTAAGAAGAGTTCCGCCGGGTCGAGGGGTAGGGAAATTCGGGTGATAGCGTGGGGAGGAGGGTGTGAATCGGGAGTTGGGAGTGGAAGGTGAGAGGGAAGACTAACCGTTCAGCGTGGGGGAAGAGGCGAATGCAATAGGGGCAGAGCTGGGAATTCGGCCGGAACCCCAAATCCGACGGAATGCGAAAGAATTCGGCTTGGCGACAGAAGTGGTGCAAGCGATGGGAAAATTTTGAGGTGGCGACTCAATGGGAGTCGAGCGGCGAAATTCGCCGGGTGGAGATCGTGATGATACTTTTTTTTTTGAGCGTGACGGGATGGGAAACGGATGGCACGAGCGGAGATCTGGTGGTGGCAGGGTGCTTCACGGGGGAAAAACCGGCGGGAGATGGGGAGGATTTCGGGGTAGTGGGAAGGATGGGAGTTGCGTAGGGATTGTTGGACCAGGGTTCCGAGGAATTTCGGGATGGGTGAGGAAGGGGAAGTTGAGGTGTTCGGCAGGGGAGACGGGAGGGCAGGTCTGGACAGGAAATTGGGGGAGGGGTGAAATGGCGGGGCAGGGAAAATTCACGATGAACTGGTCGAGACGGGGAGGAAATCGTCGCGCGGGCAGATGTATTGGTGGGGAGAGAAATGGTGAGAGGGAGGAGGGGAAATCATGAAGGTGGAGGGGGGTTTCGTGACGGGGAATGCAGGAGGGGGAAAGGTGGAGGTTCGTCGCTCGATGAGGGGGAAGAGGAAGCGGCCGGGAGAGAAATCGCCAGGAGGGGAAGTCCTGATGGCGCGACGGGGAGGAATTCGGGACGACGGGGGATGGCCGGTGAGGTCGCGAGGTGAGGACGGAGAAAGCAGGAGAGGATTCGGGAATGGTGGGGGCAGGAGAGTGAGATGGTTTCGGCGGAGGTAATCTGGAGGTTCCCCGGGGAAGGCCTGTTGGGGAAGACGGGAAGTTCGTGGAGGGGCTGCGCAGTGCTGACGCGGGAGGTGGGGCAGCAGAGAGATTCAGGGAAGAGGATGACCGGCGGAAGGTGGAGAGGGTACAGTGGAGGAGATGAACGGGAAGGTGGAGGGGCTTGACGAGACGAGACCGCGAGGTCGTCGATTTCACACGGTCTCGTGTCAAAAATAATACCGAACTTACCAATTTGGGGAATTAAGAGAGAATTGAGGGGTATAATGGTAAATACGGGTCGAATCCACGGGAATTTAGGTATTTTTGAGATATCTTTTAGAATTTGGTCAAATTGGACGATGAATTGAGGTGAGAAATTAGGGAAAATGGTGTTTTTAGAAAGAAGACTCAAAGATCTATCCGTGGAATCAAAAAAATCACTCGATTTGGATTAGTAATCACGGAGAAATCAAAGATGGAAGTGGAGAGAAATTTTTGAACTCGCGAAGAACACACTTGAAATTAAAATGAAATTAAACTTAAATTAAAGTCCTAATCCTAAAATTGATGATACACGACGATAGATAAGAGGATAAACTTGTTTTCTAACCCGAGATAACGATCAAATCGATCAATTGATCGCCGGATCGACGGCTCTTCATTCCGCGAATTCAAAGCGTGAACATCGGTGTTCAAGAGACAAATTCTCCTCGCTCGATCGTCGAAATCTCTCTTATAAACACTCCGTGGACGCGGAATCTTGTCTAGAAGTGATTATAAGAGAGAGATTCAAGAGAGAATGCAAATAGATAGGTCAATTAGATCGAAACTCCCAAGAATGAGTACAAACGACGAAGAACAAGGCTATTTATAGCCCAAATTGGCGAAAGCCCGATCCGATCAATGCGTTAGGCTTGATCGACGGTTCAGATTAAACGCCCTTTTAATTGAACCGTTATCCTTATATCGTGATCGTCAGATCTCCAATCGACGCTCCGGATTTGTCCTTCTGATTTGCGTTATAAAATGCTTGGATTTGTGGCCTTTGGATCGTGATTCAACGGTCTAGATTTGATCTGATGAAACGCTTTAGAAAAACGCTTCAAATAACGCCCCTTAGATCGCGATCGGACGGTCATGATTCTCCCTGCGTGATCAAATCTGGACCGTTATAACTCTTTTAAATAGGCACGTGTTTGATTGATCTCCGGTGCGCCGCGCGTCCACGCGATCGGCGCGCGAGATGCTGCCACGTCGCATAAGATCCAGCCGTTATAACTCTCCTATTTAGCACGTGTCTTTGATCAAATCAGGTGATCCATCTGTCCACCCGATCGACGCTCGTCGTTTAATCCCGCCTTCGATCCGACGTTCAGCGCGCGTCCCACGTCACCTGCCGAGTAAATAAAAAGTGTGGAGATTAGTCCCACACGGAGTATAATTATGAAACCGTCGGGTTTAAATAACCCTGACGGTTTATAAAGTATGACCCTCCCCATATAGGGGAGGACAAAGACCCCTTTTATAACTATATAAAATAGAAATATATACTATATATACACGCGCCACGTAGGCACGCTGCGTGGGTCCGCGTGGCGCTGCCACGTGGCCTTGCGTGCCACGTCGCATCCACGCGGGCCCCGCGGCCCCCATTTTTTATTATTTTTAATATTTTTTTATCGTTTTTAAATAGAAATTTAAATCAGAAAAAAATCAGGAAAAAAATCCGAGAAAAATCCCTAAAAATTGTAAAAAAATCATATCTTTTTAAAAATACAACTCCAAATTAATCCAAATTTCTTTCATTGGATCTGAAATTTAATTATCTATCATTCTAAAAAAATTCAAAAATATTTAAATAACAAGATATTTAATTTATATTTCAAAAAAATACATTCATTTCTTTAAGATTTTAACTTTAGAAAATTAAATGAATGTTCATAAATATGATTTCTCTCATTATTTAACTTTTAAAAACATTCATAATCTCAAGTAAAGATGGGTTATAAAATCATTTATCATTAATTTATCATAATTAACCCTAATTTAGTGCATTTTGAGATTATGACATAAATATGCATAGAATGATAGAAATGCACTCAAAGTATGATAACATGCACATAAATGTAATGTTTTATGCCTTAAATTGCATTAATAATCATGTTTTATCATGTTAAGATTGCATGTTATCAGGGCTGGCCGGAGAGGGAGGAGATCTCGCCGGAGGAGAAGCTGGGGATGGCCGGAGATGGAGGTGGAGGTGGAGATGATGGCGGTCCGGAGGCGGCGGCAGCGGCGACGGCCTGAGGCGGCGGCGGCGGCTTGAGGACAGCGGCGTCGCGATGACAGTGGAGATGAACCAGTGGCCGGGGCAAGGAGTGGCTGCGGTCGTCGCGGCGGTGGTGGCGGCACGGAGGCGTGCGACGGCGGCGGCGGCGGCGGCGGCGACGACGGTGGTTGGACTCCTTCCCCGGCCTTCCTTGAGCAGCCACTTGAGAGGGAGAGAACTCCTTTCTTTCTTCAAATGACGGCTAGGGTTTGTGGGGGGGTCCCTTCCCCTCTTATAGAGCCCATAATGAGCCGAGAGGGGAAAGGGCCCACTTGAGGCCCACAACCCAAAACCCAAAATACTCATAGAAAACAAAGGTTCACAAAAGAAAGGGCTTCACGAATGGGATCCCGAAAAGGGAAGAACCCACCCGAAAGCCTAAAAGGAAGAGGGAAATAAGCGAGGACCCGCTTAAACACGTGCGGGTCAAAAAGTTCATAATAAAGAAATAAAAAAATAAAGATAAGCGGATAGATCTGCGCGCACAAAAGGGCTCCTCCGGTGCCGTGGTATCGTGTCTTGGTGGCGACGGGGGTCGTACGCCACCGGAAAGGGTACATGACAGAATTTAATTGGGCAACGATTCATTTTATAACATTTTTAGCTCAACCGTTGATCTGAGGAGTTATAACGGCTGAGATTAAATGCGCTTGATGAACTTCGATGGACGCGTGGTGATATCTCACACTTTGATTCCCAATCGGATGGATGCAATCGCGCAATGATTCTTCTTCACACGCAACGTGGCAAAATCTGGATGCCCCATCTTTGATCAAATGGACGCAACTTAATTGCAATGATTCGCATCCAAGAGTTTCATCTGAGTTGTTGATTGAAGATGAAGCGCCAAATCCAACAGCCACGCCCAATTTTGCGTATAAATAAACATGTTTTTCGACGATGTAAGCATTCTGGGGTGTTTCAAGCTATCAAATTGTTTAGATATCTCAATCCGTGAATCTCTTACTTCCCTTAGCTTCTAGACTCATTTCTGCATCCGAGGAGTGTTTGAAAAGTGAGATTTCATTGAGAGAATAGGGAGAGATTGCTTCTTGAATGCCGACAATTGTCTTTGAATTCGTGGAATGAAAAACCTTTGATTCGGTGATCAATTGGATCAATTTGAGCACTATCTTGGATTCGAATTTATGTTTTCCTCCTAATATTTCTTCCTATAACATTAGATTTCAATTTCAAATCATATATTAGTGGAATTTTATATTTAATTACAGTTTTCTCTCTTCGCATTCTGATTTTCTTCCTAATTTTTTCTAGTGGATTTTTCCGCGAATCTTGATCTAAATTCCATGATTTTTGATTTCGTGGATTTTTCTTTGAGTTATCTTTATAAAAATATCAAAATCCCTAATTCCTCACCTCAATTCATCATCCAATTTGATTAAATTTCAAGAAGGTATTCAAAAATACCTTAATTCTCCATAAATTCGACACTTAATTTACCTCTATAGTATCTAATTCGTGATTATTTATCAAAGTTGGTGAGTTTGAACTTGTTTTAACATCTATTCGGGTGTTTTCAACGACGTCGCAGATATGTGTTGTCATATGTCACTCGCTCAATGTGTCAACTGCCACCTTTAGTGCGCGATAAATACTCGATTTTTTTAAAAAAATTTAAATAAGATAAAAAATAAAACTAGAAAAATTTTAAAAATTCTAGAAAAAGTCCCCAAAAAATTAGAAAATTCATAACTTTCAAAATGCAACTTCAAATTAATCCAAATTTATTTTGTTAGATCATAAATTAAATAATTTATTATTTTAAAAATTCAAATTTAATAAATAACAAGAGATTAAATTTTAACTAAAAAAATACACTCATTTTTATTAAAAAAATAAAACTTAGAAAAATAAATGATTGTAAAAAATATTTTCTCTTATTATTTAACATTAAAACCCAATTATAATCTCAAATATAGATGAGAATAATCTACTCTAAAAGATATTATTTAATTATACATAATTATTCGTAAAATAATGCATTTTAAGATTATAACTTTAAAATCTATAAAATGATCGATATGAAATGAAAGTATGATAACATGTATAAGAATGGAATATTTTACGGCTTAATTTTCATTGGTAATTGCATAATTACATGTATAAATTGCATGTTATCAATATGTAGAACTTAATGTCTCCTCCTACATATGCTAATATGCAAGTGAGCCTTCTCATCACATGCAATTTATACATGTAATTATGTGATTATTAGTAAAAATTAAGGCACAAAATATTCCATTCTTATGCATGTTATCATACTTTGTGCGCAAATCTATCATTCTATAAAAATTTAAGATATAATCTCATAATGTACTATTTTTAAAAATAATCATAAATAATTAAAGAAAGATATTTGAGATTAGATTATTCTCATTTTATATTTGAGATTATAATTGAGTTTTAATGTTAAATAATAAGAGAAAATATTTTTATATATACTCATTTATTTTCCCATTTTTATTTTCTAAAAAAATTAGTATTTTTTGAAATAAAAATTTATTCTCTTGTTATTTATTAAATTTGACATTTTAGAATGAAAATTATTTAATTTCTAATTAAACTAAATAAATTTAGATTAATTTGGAGTTATATTTTTAAAGATATGAATTTTCTAATTTTTTGAGATTTTTTTAATAATATTTTAGAAGTTATAATAATTTCTTTTTTATTTTATTTTGATTGAAATAATAAATAAAAAATTCATTTTCGCATACTAATGTGGCAGTTGACTCAGCGAACTGTGCTTACGTGTCATCATGTGATGAGAGATGCACGTGCCTTGGGCGGCACTCGTGTGTGCGTGTGTGAGAAGTTGATGAAGCATCTTTTAAATGATATAAGCTAACCCCTCAATGTGCCTCACCATTTATACACACGTCATTTCAACATTTGCATAGGTGACGTGGCAAAATTTCCTTTGGGTTTAGCGAGAGCCGTTAATCTTCACATAAAATGAGCGGTACGTGGTGCATAACAGTTCATCACCGAATCATTTTAAAACAACTTAATCTTAGCCGTTCATCTGAAGAGTTATAAGGGCTGAGATTGAATGTGCTTGATGGACTCTAATGGACACGTGGCTGCATCTCAAGCGCTTCATAAAGATCAAACTGTAGACGTTACACGATTCTTCTTTTTCACGCAACCATATGGCAAAATCTTAGCGCTTCATCGCAATACCAACGACCACGACTTAATGGCATCAATTTGTATTCGTGGGTTACATCTGAGCCATTGATTGAAGATGAAGAGGTGAATCGAACGGTCAATCCCAAAATTAGCCTATTCATACCCTTGTTCTTTGATGGAAAGAGCGTTCTTAGATGTTTCGAGTAATCAAACTATTTAGACATCTCAATCCTTGAATCTCTTACTTTCTCCCTCTTCTAAAATCACCGCGTGCAAGGAGTGTTTGAAAGTAAGATTTCGTTGAGAGAATTGAGAAAATTTCGCCTCTTGAACATCAGATTTTGTTTTCGAAGCATGGAATGAAAATCCTTAATCCACCTATGAATTGAATCATTTTGAGCACAATTTTGGGTTAGATTATGCGTTTTCTCCTTAATCTTTCCTCCTATAACATTAAATTTCAATTTCGAATAGTAGATTAGTCGAGTTTTATGAAAATTTTATTGTTTTCTCTCTCTTCATGATCAATTTCTCTCATAGATTTTCGCTATTTGATTTCTTTGTGAATATTGATCCAAATAGAACGATTTTTATTTCGTGGATTCGTCTTGGAGTCTTATTTCAAAACAATTTTAAAATCCTTAATTTCTCACCTCAATTCATCATCCAATTTGATTAAATTTGAAGAATACCTAAAAAATTACCCTATTTTTTGTGGATTTGATAATTTTTTTGACACGCATTTGTATGTTTTCAACGACAACACGAAAATGTATCATCACCTTTCCTTGAAAGTATAAGTCTGATGGCATAGTGATTCTACTCAAAGCGTGATTAGTGGCCATGAGATTGACTTAGGATCATGGCATTGATAAATACTAAGACATTCTCTCTTGTCATTCGCTTGAACACCATTTGGGTTTAGGCTTCGCTAGTTCAGATACCGGTATCGAATACCGGTATCTGTAACGATAACGGTATCGCGTACCATTAAGGTTCTAAACGGTACCCGATACCGACATCCAAATGTCAGTTTCTGATACCGTTATCCGAGATCGACATCCGTTAACGGCTACCATTGGGTGTCGATACCAGGTATCGATATCGGAACCGATACTGATACCCGGTATCCAGTTTAACCTAAATGGTAAACTAAATAAAATAACTTCCTAACTTCCTAACTTATTGAATATCGATTCATACGTCCTACCTAATACCCGATTAACCTAAGTCCTAAATTATGGAATATCGAGCAGCTGAGCTTCAAAGTTCAAAATACTTTACAAATCACAATTTCCATATCACTCTCTGCGCGGCGTTCTTCCGACGTTCTTTCAATTTTTCTTCGCCATCTTCACTCTATGCGCGGCGTTCTTCTGGCATTCTTTCGACGTTCTCCCGGCGTTCTGCACTTCCGGTGTTCTTCCGGCATTCCGCACATTCGACATTCCGCACTTCTGGCGTTTCGCAGTTCTTCCGGCGTTCTTCCGCAAAAAATCAGGTAAGGGATTCATGCCTGGTATTAAATGATTAAATGAAGGAATTTAATTGTTTATGGATATGGCGCGTGCGAAATGGATCGATTCCCCTGGAAATCCTTCGACAACTTTTTCTTCATATAGTTTTTCATGACAAAGTTGTTTGTGGAGGGTCAACATTTGGGCAGATGGTCTGCAAACAATTAGCCTGCCTGATGTGTTCTTTCTGTTCATCAAACTAAAGGCAGATAGCCTGCCATCTGACCCTGGACCCTGATGCCTAACTGTAAGATGTGGAATTTACTATATTAAAAAAAAAAGATGTGGAATTTACTCCTAGGTCTGCAGAGTTCTTACAATTTATTCCTACTACTTTAAAATAGCATGATATAACTAATATAGTGCTTGGATCTTCTCATTCACAAATGAATGTACTCAGAGTATTCGAAATTAGTGAGAGGTCATGGTGTATCTTCTCTTGTTTGGCAATGATCTAATCATTATATCATTTTGTCTCCAGATTTTGTCCGATGCTGATGACATGTAGATTTTTAATTCTTGACTATTGAGTGTGAAAAGCAGTGTACAGCGGGAGAGGATGTCTTACCATTTATTCCATGGAACCGTGAAATTTCCAAATTTTTTGTCGTATTACACATTCTCCAAATATCATTGAAGTTGTTGAAGAATAGTAAAAGCCAGCCAGTGAACACGCTTTGTATCATTAATTTTTCTTGCCTTTGGAAAATATAATTTGAGCGATTTCTGTTCTTCTTGTTCTATTATCAGTCCAGGTACTCTTTGATTAGTTTTATAATTATCTATTATTAGTTGAAATTTTTTATTAGTACATATCTTTGATTAGTTTTATCATTACCTATTCTTAGTTTAAATTTTTTCCTCCATTTTTGTATTTTAAATGTATGATTTCATAATTCACATTTATTTTAAATGTATGATGTATATTATTTTAAATGTCTGATTTCTTCTTTAGTTGAAATGTATGATGTCTATGTTATTTTTCCAATTAATTATCTCGTCAATTTTCCATATAATTTTATTTTCTATAATGAAGTTAGGGCTTTTGATTTTACTTTTTTATTTTAGAAAATGTCGACAATGGAGAGTTCCAGTTCGCTACACGTGGATGCCGCAGAAGCAAACACAAATGTGACACCATCTCTTGACGAGCGAGGGTCAACAAGAGTGAAGCGAAGCCGCATCACACGATCTCCCATCATGCAATATTTTAAATTGATGCATGACTGCACTTACTCGTGTGAAATTTGCCGACAGAAATATCCAGACGGCATGCAAGGGGTCATCAAGTATCCAACAGACGTGAGCACTAATGTCTTTTGGAAGCACTTTAAAGCTGTGCCTCGAAGGCTATATGATGCACTTAAGGGATTTGGCGATGCTGATGGCGGCCAACAATGCATAATTACTGAAGGGGCAGATGGGCAATTGAAGATTGAGGCCCCGGAGAAGCGACCCTTGGGGGGTCTAACCCCCGATGAGACGAAGGATGTCATTGCCCGTTTCGTGTGCCTCACTAACTCTCCTTGGAGCATCGTCGACCACAAAGCTTTCAAGGAGTTATGGCAATATGCGACGCAGATAGAAGTAGATCCCCCAAGTGCAAAGGTGATAAAGTCATGGACCATTAAGATGCACCAAAGGATAAAAGAGACGATTGCAACGGGGTTCACTTCAGTACATCATGTGATGCTCACAGCAGATGCGTGGACAGAAGAAAATGGATGTGGCTTGTTGGGTGTCACAACCCATTGGATTGATGTTGCTTGGGAATACCGTGAGTGTGTGTTAGCAGTTCGAGAGCTCGCCGGGAAGCATGACGGCAAAAGTATGGCATCTATAATACTTGAAATTATAGAAGAGTTTAAGTTGCAGGCTAAGGTTAGTCTTTTCGTCTTTGTTTTCTAATTTCTGATTTAGTATACCCTGAAATCTCATTTTTCTTTCTTATAAATTTTGTTTTTAAACTCCAACAAATCTTAATTTCTTTTATTAATTCTGTATTGGTTATTTTACTCAAACTATTAATCTTAATTTCTTTTATTAATTATGTATTTGATATTTATTAATTATAATTTTCTTATTTTATAACAAACAACAATTTATATTTTGAATCTTTTATTAAGGTACTAATTTTGTATTCTTATTTCAGGTTAGTGTTGTGACGACTGATAATGCGTCCAGCAATAAGAAGATGATTGCTATGATGGCGAAAAAGTTGAAAAGAGACAATAAGAACTTCAACGCGAAAAGGCACATACCGTGCTTCGCACATATTTGGAACCTCGTTGTTCAATCGGCCATGAAGAGCTTTGACATCCCTTCTGCTTCTCAATTGATGGAAGAAGAAGGCGACGAGCAATTGACGGCTTTTGACTATGCTAGCGATATGGATGTCGAAGAGGATGTTGATATTGGTCCTTCGACATCGACATCAATGCATAGGGTACATCTCACCCTCGGCGAGGCAGTGGCAAAAGTTAGGACATTGGTTCGGGCTACCCGTAATGGTAGCCAACGACGGCTTATGTAGGCAAAACTATGCGCTGACTTGAAGATGTCTGATAATAACCTCCTCGAATTAGACTATCCGACGCGATGGAATAGCACTTACGGCATGCTTCGAGCCGCCATTGAGAAGAGGGCCGTCCTGGATGAAGGAACATCTCATTTCAAGACAAATGGGAAGGAGACGAAGATATCAAAGGACGAGTGTGAATTACTATGGATATTTACTGATTTATTAGAACCATTTTCCTTCACCACTCAGCATGTTTGTCAAACAGTGACCCCAACAATCACCGACGTATTATTTATTTTGCAAGTATGATAGTAGAACTTAATAATTTTATTTTATTTGCATCTCTTTTTAATTGTTTCATGACTTAGTCTGATTGCCTCTCTTATCAATTTATCTTATAGGAGCTTGATTCGCATATGAGCAACGTGATCAATCACGTTGAAGCATCGACACTCTTCGTAGTGGTGAAGAAATTGGGAATCGAGGAGAAGATATCGATGGAACTTTCATGTATGGAGATGAAGAATAAGTTGGATAGTTATCAGTAGAAGGTATGGGAAAATCATGCTATCATAGCAGCAGCTCTATTGGACCCCTATTAGAAGGGTTCAATGCTTGATGAAACGACAAAGAAAGCGGCGATAACATATATTAGGGGGCTCTTACCCTCCCCACCGCCAACTTCATCTACTACATTGCCACCTTCTACTCCCATCAGCTCGACTAGTAGGCATGATTGGTTGAAACGAGTATGCAGGAAGAAAGATGGACCCGCACAATCGACATTGACACCCTCAGAGCAATGAGATGCTTATATGAATGAAACTGAGAAGGATGAGGGAGACCCCGTGCTACATTGGTGGGCTCGTAAGGGGAACATTACATATCCTGCCCTTGCCCCCATTGTACGAGAACTCCTTGCAGTATGTGCAACCAGTGCTCCGTCCGAACGTGTGTTCTCTACCGGTCGAGCTGTGGTCACATACAAGCGTGCACGTCTCACATCACAAAGCATCGAAACACTAGTGATCGTAAAGTGTTGGCTTCGGGTGAATAACACCAAGTGGTATGATAATGTCCATGATGAGGATGCCGACATGAGAGTCGTTGTGGATGAAATGGTATGAACATTATATGCAGGGAATTCATCACTTATCATATTATTATTGAGAGAGAAATGTTATGATTTGCTCACTCGTTTTCATGACTTAACCTTGAAGGGGATAAGAAATTGCGAAGGAGGCTCCGAAGCTTGACGATCTTCCCAAGCGATAACGAGGAACAAGCATAGGGTTCGGCGATCAGATGACCAAACACCCGATGGGGAATATTGACGTTTATTTTAGACGAGGAGAAAACTTTATAGTTCTTTGTAGACGTTTATTTTAAAGTTTCTAGGGTTTTTTATCAATTTTTAGAGAGGAAATCAATCATTTTTTTTTTTCAAAAATTACCCACTAAACTAGTTGTCTCATTCTTATTTTGTCCTCAAATGTAATACTAATTAAAATTTTAATATTACTTCACTTAGAGTCAAAATGTAAACATGATTATCATGCAATTAATGTACAATTGATTTTATGATTAATAATGAACATAACTCTATGTCAAAGCCATGTGCTAAATTACACTCCAATTTATAATCTGGTTGTTTTACACATCATGGTTTTTGTCAAAATGATATTCAAATCATGGTTTTTGTCAATTAATTGAGTAAGGAAATCTAAGGAGAAAGATAGAGACTGTGGTGTCAATGGAGTGGTCAACACCATTTGTGAAGTCAACTTGAGGCCGAACAGTCAACAACATTCCTTGACTGCCTGAAGAACACTTAAAAGGCATAGGAAGTTAAAATTTAATTCAAATTGTGGATGTCAAATCAACGTATCATATGTTTGATATGCGTTGATGAACTTGTCAAATAAAAATGCCATGCATGTGGAGACCATGTGCAAGTTGATCTAAACAGAATGTTCTTTTTGAAAACTTTAATTCACCTTGTAGAGGACTTAAACCTTGAATCAATTTAAATCACATGAATCAAAGGAGCTGGAAGCAAAACCCTAGATCTCCAATCAATTTTTTTGTCAAAAAGTGGTCAGAGAGAATCTGAATTTCAAAATAATATTTTAAGAATAAAAAACTCCAAAAAATTCATGTTTTTCCTTTATTTTTTCTCCTTCTAGTTCTCATGTTTAAAATATTCTTTTAAGTATCATAATCCTCTACTATCCCTCTACTTTTTCTCCCTCATTTGAATTCTCTCTCTTCACTTGATTAATATTTTAATTTGGATTTCCTTGATGCTTTATCTCCTTATAAAGGATGCTATCTAATGGAAGTGGCATCAATGATCATTTCCACCTTGTATAATTTTCTTCGCTTCACAGATCAGCTTTGAACGCCAATAAAGAGTGATGTATATGCAAGGAACCAATCTAAACTTTATACTCACATAGTTACTCTCATTTTTTATTTTTCTTCCATCAAAGTTTTTGGGTTTCGATATTCTCTTTTTCAAAAAAATTATGAACTCGTCTAATCAGAGTCTAAACCAGATTTTAAATCAGATTTAAGATTTAACAATAAACGGGCCTGAAATCTGATTCCAAAACAGATTTCCAATCAGATCTAACATTTAAATACAATTGGACCTGATGGATATTATGTGGCTTATAAGCCAATCACACTTTCATGTATCTTGTTTATGTTCATTGAAATGAAATTCATTCACTGTCATTCTTGTGTGATGTTTGCAATGAATTCCATGAGCATGTGCAATGACTATGTGAATTATGATGAGATCATAATATAGTGATCACTAGTCTTTAAACATATGTTCTAAATATTCCTATTTGTGGGATATTCGAGAAGGACATCGAATTATCCGGAAAGAATAGCACTATCTAATCCATCTCATATGATGAGTATGGTCGATCCTATCTAAGCCATCGGTGTGGAGACACTAAGGATAGATAGTGGGTGCTCTTTGGAGAAAGAGTTCACTGAATTGATCCGTAGGAATCCCTGAATGGTATTATACCTAATTGTCAATCAAGTTGATTCATGTCATGGTTGTGTATGTGGTCCTTTGACTTGAGACACCAAAGACATCTTGTGGATGGATGATCGTGTTTTGATTATGACTCACGAATCCCTAGCCACGGGATATCTAAAACGTCATATATTGGATACGACATGAAGTCCGCGAAGATGATTGTGTGGTCAAGATGGGATCATCCACCCTTGGTATTTGAGGAGATTGACTCAAAGGAATGAGATGCGATGAAATCCTTGGCCAAGGTAGTAGAAATATCGAAGGAGTTCTCAATGATTTCTACACGCATCAGTACTAACTTGAGTGACCGATTAGGGTTTGACAGTTGACCATACCCTAATTCATTCATGAGTCTAATGTGGATGAAGGATTATACATACATGGTAATCAATGATGGGAAGGTTCCATAAGTAAGTTCTTACATACTCCATATCTCCTAGAGTACGTGGTGTAGCTTGGCACCCAACGGGCTGGCAACTCAACCTATCGATTGGGTTAAATCGATCTTTGATTAATTAATCTATATGTGGATATGGATAATTAATTAAGGTTGACCAATAAGGTGTTATTTGGTCTATAGAGTTATTAACTAGTGAGATATATGGACCTAGAGGGTCACACACATAAGGTTTATGGATGTTGGTGGATATAGACATAATTATGAGGGTTTTTATGAAAAAACCTCATTCCAAATGTCTATAAATAGGGGGAGGACGACCACAACTGAAGGTGCCCATGCAAGCCTTGTGGGAATTCTCTCCTTTCTTCTCTTTCTCTCTTGGTGAAGAGCTTTGAAGAGGAGATCCAACCATCCGGAGACCGTGTGGATACCGCTAGAGGCTAGACACTTGAATAGCTTCAAGAACTCCTTCAAGGAATCCCTGTAAGTATGTTTTCTCATACATACTAGATGATAGGATCATCTGTTCTTGGTGGCTCGGTATTTTGAATGTCCGATTCAATGTTTTTCCGCTGCATTTGATGTTTTGATCAAAATTTCGGAAAGTTATCGACCACAGATCCTAACAGGACCATGTTGTAAAAAGGAACGCTTTTTAAACTTCTTGCAATGGAAAAGATGAAGCTTCAACTCTTCTATCAACCAGCTGGTTCCTCAGGCTGCGAACTTCCCCTTCCCGCAGCACCTTCAATATGAACCCAAGAAAACGTGTCATTGATAGCTGAAATTCCAAGTGAGTTGCAAGTTCTGGGTTCAATTCTGTCTCAGAGGAAGAAAATGAACGAGAAAAATTAAAGGGTCGATATGTATACTTTTTGTACTTCATGTTGGAGCCGCAAGGGCAAGAGGAATTCCTACCAAGCTGCCCTCCTTTCTCCATCTTCGCCCTCGCAATGTCCAACCGCGTAGATCCCATCATTTTCTGTAGCTGCACATAAAATGAAGCAAAAAAGATATATCATCACTGCGAAGTTGTCCTCAAATCAGTCTCATCATTGATTGGCTAATGAACAAGTAATCACCTCTGTGAAGCTCTCTTTAAATATTCACAAGTAATCACAAGTAATCGTAGTAAAATCCACATGATGAGATTAAATAACAACCTCAGAATTTATGAAAACAAAATAAGAAGTTAAGAACCATTAGAAATTCACACAGAAATCAAAGCAGGGACAATAATCCACGCAGAGTAGGTTTCTGAAAAATGTCAAGCGATTTTCATTCTTGAAAAATCGCTTCCGAAGGGACACATTGAAAAATTTAGTGGCAGGCGAAAAGAATAATAGCCACAAGACAAAAATTATCTTGAAAGGAGGAAAAAAATGGATTTTCTACCCTGTTCTCTGCGTCTTAAGGCGATTCACCGAGAAGGGAACATGAATAGGGAAAAGAGATTTCTGATCGAAGAAAGGGTTTATGAAAACAAAATAAGTTTAAGTTTCGGAAGCTCAAAAATTATGTAACGGACTTACATTTTCCTTTATCTTGCGTACGATTTTGAGGCGGAGATCGTCAAAATCACCGTCATCTTTGAGCTTCGATATCACATCTTTCGCCTTGAGACGATCGACGCTCCCCTTTGATGATTCCACGGTAAACCTAAAAATCTATTCACTGAGGAGTGAGGACTGAGGAGCATAATTGCATAAATAAAAGAACACGTTTTATGGAACCCGGTATCGGGAGAATACCGTCATCCGGTACCGGTATCTCCCGATACCGTCATCCAGTAGCGTCATCCGGTACCGGATCGGTACTGGAAGCATCCAATACCGCACCCGAACTCCCCTTTAATCCGATACCTGTCATC
Source organism: Lemna minuta (assembly GCA_024174645.1). Lineage (NCBI taxonomy): Eukaryota > Viridiplantae > Streptophyta > Magnoliopsida > Alismatales > Araceae > Lemna > Lemna minuta. The sequence goes on from CM044105.1 coordinate 8,127,249, forward strand.
CAGAATTGGATGACGGTATCGGGTACTGGATACTGGTAATAGGATGACGGTAGGCGAACCCTATTTAGGTTCCCTTATATCTGGCAATTAATTAAGCATGGTTTTTTCTCTCTATTGGATATCACCTTTCTCTATGATGACCTAGATGAACAGGCCTTTCTCGAGCAACCTCTAAGGTATGTTGCTTAAGGGGAGTCTACTAAGGTTTTCTAACCTTTTCATGTTATAAATGTTCCTAGTGCCTAGTTTATGAATTTTAGTTGTCTCCTCACCACCTATGAGTTTATCCCTTGCACGACTAATCCGATTGTGATGCATAAGACCATGTTTGTAGGTATTGTGCTACTTGAAATTTATGTTGACGATATTATTTTAGCTAGGCAGTGATGAGGCAAGTATTTCAGTGACCAAAGCTTATCTTTATCAATAATTTTCGACACGAGATTTAAAAACCCTGTGCTATTTTCTTGGGAATGATTTTTCTTACTAGTTGGGAAATTTAGCTCTCCCATGGAGGAAATATACCCTTTCTCTTTTTTTAGGAGACAAGATTACTTGGGTATTAACTTGAGACTTCATCGATGGAGGCTTGGCCAAGGTTTTGGGTTACCAATTCTCCAATGTAGAAGGATATCAGCTGTTATTAGTGATTATTAGGAAGCCAATATAGCTGATAATGACTTGCCTAGATATTGTCTATGTGGTTGGTATTATTAGCTAGTTTATGCATGAACCTCATGAAGTTTATTGAGCTGACGCTTTAAAACTTCTATCATACATAAAGTGAGCACCTAGAAAGAGACTTATCTATAGATAACACAATCATCTTCAGGTTGAAGCTTATTCAAACTTAGGATATGTTGAGGATCAAGGAGATCAAAAGTCTACTATTGATTACTTCACTCGTATAGGTGGCAATTTGGTCACTGGGTGCTCTTGGAACAAAACACTCTTCGCTTGAGTGTAGAGGCAAAATATCGCCCCACGGTAGACACTACTTGTGAGATGATATGGCTTTAGTCTCTTCTTTAATATTTAAGTGTTATCTCTTAAACACCTATACCTATGTATCGTTACAACCAAGTTGTCATATAGAAATTGCGATTAACCCCACATTTTATGAGCAAACAAATCACATCAAGAAAAAATATCACTACATCCAATATGAGGTTCTCAAGAGTGTCATCTCCATGCCATATGTAGCTTCATCCAGCCAATTGGCTGACATATTCACCAAGCCTTTGAGCAATATCTCTTATGGCTCCTAGGGCCCTAAGTTGGGCATATTCAATATATACACTCCAAATGGAGGGAGTGTTTTTTTATTTTATTAAAGTTGAATAAGCCTTTTTAGAGGCATCAGTCCCACGTATGTCATAACCTCATTCTCTCTCTTCTCTCATCTATATAAACATATGTACTCATTGTTTGTATTTTATTAATCAGGGTTTTCTCTCTCATAGAAGTAGTCATTTGAGTGATCAATTGGGGTTTGACAATTGATCATAATATAAGTCATTGATTAGTTTTGGATACATGAAGGATTATATGTATATAGCTAATCAATAACATTAAGATTCCATATGAGAGTTATTATATATTCCATATCTCTTAAAGCAAGTAGTGTAACTTGGCACCTAATGAGTTGGTAACTCAACTTCTCAATGATTTAAATGATTCTTTGATTATTTATTTTTTATGTTAATATAAATAATTAATAAGATTGACCAATAAGTGTTATGCGATCTATAGAGCTATTAACATGAAAAATATATGGACCTAGATATAATTTTAAGACTTTTGTACAAATTTCATGTGGATATTGCTAGAAAGTGTTAGAAAGTTTCTTCTTTCTTATCCTTTTCTCCTTATAAAGATCATTTAAGAGGAGATCTTATTGTCCAATGATTGTCTAGATATTGCTAGAGATAGGAAAAATAAATATCTTCAAGGACTCAATCTATGAGCCTGGTAAATATTGATTTTAATCTATGATATTTACTTATTAGTCCCTCAATGTTTTGAATATTAGATTTAATATTTTCCATCAAGTTCGATGTTTTGATGAAAATCATGAGGACTACTCGAGCCTCAGATCTCACCAATGAAGATAAAGATGAAGAGTGACGAGAAGATGGAGGGGAAGGGACATGAGGAAGGAGAAATGAGGAAGGCGGTTAGACACAAGAGGTGAGAGAAGATGTGAGAGATAAGGAGACATACGATGGGCCCATCGAATGGGTTTAGAGAATGCATCCTGGAAGGCCTAGCGAATAGGCCCATCAAAGATAACCTAAGCTATGTTTCCATTGTAGGAGATAAAGAGGAGGGAGGCTTTCTCTCTCCCGCAGAAGGAGAGAGAAATTTGCGTGAAATAATTGACAAATATTCTTCAAAGGTACTTTTAAAATTATTTAGTAATAAATAATTTGAGATTTTAATCACACCCAAACCATTTATTCTTTGTATTATTAAGTTTCCGAGATTTAAAAATTTTCATTATTCTGAACCGCCAATTTGCTACTGTTAACCGGTGCCCGAGTGATCCTCCCGTTAATCTGACGGTGCACAGAAAATTATCCGTTGGTCTGTCCAAAGAGAGCAGAGAACCCTTCTATTTTCCTCGTCGTAAAATAATAATAATACCCTTAATGAACTGGACTGCCAACCTGCAGCCACGTGTCCACGCCATCCGCTGACAACTGTCACCTCCTGCAGCTGTCGCAAAGAGTCTTCCACCGTAGGATCTCGTCTGGCATCTTCACAATCAACGGCCCTTCAACAAAGAAGACGACTTCCTAAAAGATCAGTTCTACTTAAAGGCTCTCGTCAGCAAGAAACGGCTCAAAACTCTAACAGGTCAAACTCAACAAGACCAAAAAGAGTCAACGGTCAGAAACTTGATTGAATGCCTTCACTCTCCCCGTTAACCAGATCTTAACTGATGGCGGGTGTCTGGGCTTGAGTACTTGCTCCTTGAGTGGAAGTGTTCAAACTTCCGGTCAACTGGGTTCACCTCGGTGGGCCGTGCCGTTGACCCTTGGCCCCTGATTTCGTGATGCCTTGCAGTCAACCCGTAAAAGTCTGCAAACTCTTGTCTTCTTCTGTGCTTGATGGGCCCCACAGGATCCCTCTGCACTGATGCCTTGACATTCTTCTGCTGCTTCAAGTCCACGGAGGCGCTTTTCAGCTTTTGGTCGACCAACATTGACTTTGACTTCCGACGAGATAAAAAGTCAACGCAGAGTCCACACAAAGCAGAGAAAACCCGCCGGCAAGAAGCCCAGGCGGCGGCCCTCTCAGATTTCAGCTTCTCCGAAAAGGGATATCGTGGTTGACTTCCAAAAGTCAACACCTGCATGGTCAATACGAGAGAGTCAAAGAGAGCTAGCTTCAAAGCATTATCTAGAAAGAGAAAACCCACACCTTTTTAACGGAAGAAGACACGGATCCGTGCTGTATGATGCAAGAGAGATATCCCCCGAGAACAGCTCCAAGAACCATGATAATGTCTACGAACAAGAAGAATCAAAATTTTAATTTTCATAAATATTTATTATTTATCACCCAACAAATAGAAAAGATAAAAAATTTAGGCTTTTCACTTTTAAGAATAATTCTGAACTCATTCCAAATTCAAGTAACAGTGGAATTGAACTTCAGATACGAACCAGAGGAATCAAATGACGAGAGCTTGCTCGAGCAATCATCATCCTGGAGGAAAATTTGACGGAGAGCAGCGTTTCCTCTATCCACAACGATCAAGGAGCACATGCTTCCAACGTATATAAGCTCAAAATCGCTGGAGAATCTCGCATCCTCGCTCGGACCGTCTCTGTACCCCGCCGTATTCGATTTTCCTCCGGCAATCGTCGTTACTCCTGCAAGGATCGTTCAATCGTGGTCGGAAGCACACGAATCATGAAACGAGAATGTAAGATGGCAGAAAACCTGATTCTCCGATCTTGCGAATGGCTAAATTTGAAATGTCTGCAACGTAGATGTTCCCCTTTCGATCCATGGCGACGCTTCCAGGATTTCGGAATCGAGCGTCGCTCGGCTTACCATCCACGTGGCCGGATTGGCCTTCGAAAGATCCAGCGATCAATCTCGCTCTGCTATCTGGAACAATTTAGGGTTCGAGAGCAGAGATTTTACTATGATGATTAAACTGATAAGTAAACAAAATTATTTGCATATAATTCGAGTAAATCTGAAAGATCGTATCTAGTTTTTTTGCAGAGATTTTGTAATTATAAATATAAAAAAGATAAATTAGCAAATATTGATTGAATAAATAATATCATTTATTTCACGAGTTAATGAAAAAATTAGGGCTTTGGGGACGAACAGGATGAAAGAGGAGGAGAGATGCGGACGATGTTGTTGTTAATGGAATCCACGGAGATGAGCTCTCCTTCAGGGGAAACGCGGATCGAATAAGGAATCATCCCTAGCTTGTTCCCCTCTGCGATGGTTTCCACCAGATATCCGCTCTCGAACTGGAGCACGCTGCTTTCTGCCATTTTGAGGGTTTCGGATAAGAAATTCACTGATAGTGAAATATGACCTTTCCTGTTTCTCACCGATCGGAGTTTTGGGCGGAGACTTCGGGGTCCATTTGAGGAGAGAGAAGAGCTGTCCGGCGACCGCGGCTGAGAGAAAAAGACAGGTCGATCTTTCAGATGAGATGAAGTCATTAACCGAATTTGGGTTTGTACGCTTTACCTGAGAAAGAAGATTTTGCAAGAGCAGTCGAGAACGAAGCAACGGGCTAGTAAGAGGAAGAGCAGTGTCCGCTCCATGGCCTCACTCCGTCCTCTTTCTCTCACCAGCTCCCCGTCTTTCTCCCTCTAAAACAGTGACCTTCTTCCAATGGTCGAAGGCGACTTCATTACAGACACTCTCTCACTCTACCCGTGTAGTCTATATTTATTCAGGATGGGGAAAAAGTGGGACAGATTGGCTCAACTTTTGATCAGTACTGGAACACTTCTCGGACGGCAGCTAAAACGCCCGCATCTCTCTCTCTCTTCGTCTCTCTATCAATCTCTACTGGACTGAGCAGCGTTATTTACAGCTGGAGAGGCAGAATAGGGAAGGTGGGTACGGCAGGGATGGCTGGATTCATTGATCAGATGAAGCCATAGGGATCTCTCTCTCTTGGTTGGACATGAAAATATCGGTTTCGGTGGGGGTGTAGAGGGGTTAACACGCAGTAATGCGACTGTGCACTCAGGAAAACCGGGTTTTATTCCCGATGCACTTACCCTTCCTTCCCTCTCTCTCTCTCTCCCCTCCTAAGATAGATCCCAAACTTCGTTTCCGCCGCTGATAACCTCGCCGGCAGACGTCACTGCAACTTCCGGCACCTCACACTACTTTCTCTCTCATCCATCCCGGAAAGCACTCATCTAACAACGTACACCTTTCTCTCTCTTCCATCCTATATAATCTCCATATAATCGCCCCCTTCATACGCGGCTGACCTCCTCCCGCGACTCCTTAAATTATCGTCTTCGGCTCTTTGCCATCCTAGAAGAGAGAGGAAGAAGAGGGAACATGGAGCGAGCGAAGCCAACGTCAACAAAAAGAAGAAGAGCTCACAGTCTCTCTTCTCAGAACTCTTCGTCAGCATCTTCACCGTTAAACTTAGTACTCTCAGCTTCTACTTGTATGATCTGCATTTAACCCTGAAACCCTTCAACTGCAAATCACGCCATCATCTTCGAACTCAAGAATCTCTCTCTCTACCTTATTCAGATCTTTCCGGAATCTTTAGTGCATCTGGTATAGCTCCAAGAACAGAAGAAACCCATCAAAATGTTTTAAATCACCATTAAAACACTGCACTTTCAAGAACTCCGCCGTTTCTCTCCACAGGACTGTGCATCCTTCAAAGGAGGACACAATAGATCCGGAGACGGTGGAGAAGGGGAGCAGATATTCGGAGGAGTTCATGGCCGTCGGCTCATGGTGGCGCCCGGTGTCCCTTTTTTGAGGAAGACCAGTGCTCTCTGCTAGGTGTCCCTTTTGTGAGAGACTCAGTATTGGTTTCCGTCTTTGAAAATTGTTCTCTTGCAAAAGCTGTTGGAATCTAGAATGATGGGGTACCGCCAAGGCGCTAGCCGTGTGAGGTAGGCGGAGTCGCACACAGAGAGAGGGACGGCGGATAATTCGGTCGACGAAACCTGCTCAAGCCGGATTTTTAGATTCGGATCGACGAAACCTGCTCTTGGAGCAGGATGGTCAGTCGTGCATACGGTTCGGAGACGTGAACGGGATGTGAAAATCGTTCGCCCACACTATGAAGACGGTTCAAACAGTTTACTGGACTGGACGGTCCAAACGTCCCGAACGGCCCAATAAACGAGCTCCCATTAGAAGAGAGTTTTAAATCAAGTCTCTCAAGAAGGAGAAGAGCTCCTGCCAGATTTTCTTCCGCAGAGATCAAGAATCAAGTGGCAGAAGGAGCCACTTCTCATGGCAGAGAAGATGGGTTCGTGAAGATGGTAGTGACATTAGCGGGGATGAGAACACAATGGGGAAAGCTCGTAGCTGCTCTAGGTGAATCTGCTGATGGGGAGACGGGAATTTGGGGAAGGCATGAATTTGGGAGAGAAAGCTTCAAAACCATCTCTCAGTGCCTTCTTCGTTGGTTTTTAACCTAGGGACAAGTCCAAGCTTTAGTCCCTATTGGACTGGACGAAGGGGGACGTGGACGGATTTTCTTCACATCTTGTCCGTGTCCCTGGACGCGCTGAACCCTAGTCGGGCAGAGTCGATCTAGCAATTTGGCAATCCGATCGGGCAGTCGGCCTGGGCCGTGGGCAAATATTATGGGGCCAAATTTCTTTTGACAAACAAGAAAAGTGCCCATGGGCTATGGAGATCTTTTGGGTCAAAGTTTTTCCAAGGGTTTTCATGATAGGATTTAAAATGAAAAAGAAGAAGCTGAAACACAATCCTACCTCCTCTTATCCTAAAAACCCTAAAAAAACCTAAAAACACCAGAAATTAATCCTTTAACATAACCTAAAATTAATAATTTAGAAAAACTTGAAATTAAACCTAAGGAAACTTGAAATTAATCCTTTAGAAAAGTCTAAAATTAGTCTATTTGAAAAACCCAAAACTAAACCTTAAGAAAATCTGAAATAAATCAAAACTGATTGATAAATGATTCTAAAAACACTCTGAAAACTAACCTTAAACAAATCAAAGAATTAGCTGATAAATAGTTTCCATATCTCCCTTAAAACTAACATAAACATAAATCTATGAACTAACTAATAAATGATTTTGAAAACTCCCAGAAAAGGAATCTAAAAACAAATCTAAGAACTAACTAATAAATGACACTGAAAACCCCTTGAAATTGGACCTAAAAAAATCTAAGAACTAATTGATTAATGATTCCAACATTGATCAACATTTAGATCCTCACCTACTAAGCATACCTAACACTCTAACTAAGACATTAAATTATTCTCCTACAAAGGATTGTAAAGACATTGACAATTTAATATTGATGGATATTATGCGGCCTATAATTCAATCACACTTCTACGTATCTTATTTATGTTTATTGAAATGAAATTTATTCCTTATCATTTTGATGTGATATTTAAAATAAAATCTATGAGTATATGTAATGACTAAGTAAATTATGATGAGATCATAATACAATGGTCACTAGTTTTTAAATATATGTTCTAACCATTCCTATTTGTGGGACATTCGATAAGGACATCAAATTATCTAAAAATAATTGTATTATCTTATCTGACTCATATGATGAGTATTGTTGATTTAGTTACTAGGATCTGATGCTCGACAAGCTCTCCAAATTTTTTTATCAAAATATCAATTTTAGCGGAAGATGTTAAATCAAAACATTTAACAAAGTTGAACCACCAAGAATAGATGATGCTATCATATATCCTAGATGATCTAATCATCTAGTGGAGAATAAAATTTCATACTTATAGGGATCATCTAAAAGAAGTTCTTCAAGCCGTTCAGGTGTTCGGCCTCTAGCGGTATCCACACGGTTCGCTGGACAATTGGATCTCCTCTAGATTACTCGTCACCACGAGAGGAAAAGAAGAGAGGGTAGAGTTTTCTACTAGGCTCGCATGGGTACCTATGTTACAGATATTTTCTCCCTATTTCTAGACTTTGAGAATGCAAACTTTCCACATGAAACCCTTATATTTATGTTTAAATCCACCAATGCCCATTGACCTTATGCGTGTGACCCTCTAGGTTCATATATCTCACCAAATTAGTAACTCCATCGACCCAATAACGTTTACTGGTCTTCCTTATTAATTAACTATATCAACATATAGATTAATTGATTAATGATTGATTTAACCCAATCGGTAGGTTGAGTCGCCAGCCCGGTGAGTGCCAAGCTATACCACCTGCTCTAGGAGATATGAAGTATATTAGAACTCCTTCAAAAAACCCTTATGTCATCAGTTATTATATATATAATCATTCATCTGTGCAAGACTCATGAATGACTTAGAGTATGGTCAATTGTCAAACCCTAATCGGTCACTCAAGTTAGTATTGATGCATGGAGAAAATCATCGCGAAACCTTTCTCCAGTATTTCTACTACCTTGGCCAAGGATTTTATCGCATCTCATTCCTTGAGTTAATTTTTTTATATACCAAGGGCAAACGATCTCATCTTTATCACTCAATCATTTTCGATGACTTCATGTCGTATCAAATATATGACGTTTTAGAGATCTTGTGGCTAGAGATTCATAAATTATAATAAAAAAATGGTCATCCATGCACAAGATCTCTTTGATGTCTCTCAAGTCAAAGGACCACATACACAACCGTGACATGAATCAACCTGATTGATAGTTAGATATAATACAATTCAAGGATTCATACGAATAAATTTAGTGAACTCTTTCTCCAAAAAGAGCACCCACTATCTATCCTTGGTGTCTGATAACATGAAAATTATACATGAAAATATATGATTAGTAATGCAAATTAAGGCATAAAACATTCACATCTAATGCATGTTATCATATTTTTGAGTGTTTATCTATTATTCTATGAAAAATAAGTTATAGTTTCAAAATGCACTAATTTAAGGATAATTATTATAAATTAAGAGAAATTTTTTTAAGATTAGATTATCCTCATTTTTATTTGAGATTATAATTAAGTTTTAATGTTAAATAATAAGAGAAAATACTTTGTATACACTCATTTATTTTTCTAAGTTTTAAATTCTAAAAGAAATGAGTGTATTTTTGAAATAAAAATTTATTCTCTTTTTATTTATTCAATTTGACTTTTTATAATAATAGATGATTTAATTTCTAATCTAATGAAAACAAAATTTGGATTAATTTGGAGTTTTTATTTAAAAGTTATGAATTTTCTAATTTTTAGGGATTTTTCTAGAATTCTTCTAAATTTTTTATGAATTTAATTTGATTTATTTGAGTTAAAATAAATATTTTTTTATATTGCATGCTGATGTGGCAGCTGATGTGGCATGGACAAAACAGCGACGCCACGTGTCACACACGTGTACATGCGCACGTGTGTGTGAGTGCGCGAGTGTGCGCGTGTGCGCACGTGTGTGGGTGCGTGTGTGTATAAATATTGAGATAACACCCTTTGTAAGATTTTCGCCATCTCATCATGTATAAATACCTTATATACATGCGATTCTTTTGATTTTTTGTCATGTGAGACTCTTTTTATAATTTTATGCGCGCAGGTGACGTGGCAGCATGTGGAGAGTTCGATCGCACGACTTAATCGCGATTGTTGATCGTCACTTAAGTGAAATGGGTACGTGGCGCACTCTGATTCGTTGGTGGATCATTTTAAAATGATTTAATCTCAGTCGTTCATCTAAAGGAGTTATAATGGCTTAGATTAAACCTGACGAAAATACATCTTGGAGCATTAGATTAAGATCAGATGGCAAGTGTTTCACACGTTTCTTCTTCATGAATGACGTGGCAAACTCTCGGCGGTCCATCTTCGATCCAACGGATGAGATTTAAGAGTAACAATTCACATATATGCATTTCATCAGAGTCGTTGATCAAAGATTAGAAAATCGATTCAATGGTTACACCCAATTCTCCCTATAAATTGAGATGTTCTTCGATGATGTAAATCGTTCTTGGGTTTTTCAAGTAATCAAACTGTCTAGACACCACAATCCTTGAAATCTCTTGCTTTCCTTCACTTCTAATCTTTATGCGTTCAAGGAGTGTTTGAAAGTGAAACTTTGTAGAGAGAATAGGGAGAAATTGATTCATGAACACCAACGATCGTCTTCGAATTCGTGGAATGAAAAGCCTTTGATCCGACAAGAAGTTGGATCAATTTGAGCACTATCTTGGGTTAGAAATCGTGTTTTCGTCCTAATCTTTCTTCCTATATCATTAGATTTCAATTTGAAATCGTATATTTAGTCAATTTTATTTTTAATTTTGGTTTTTTCTCTCTTTGTGATCCGAAATTTCTATCTAATTTTCCCTCGTCGATTTCTCCACGAATCTTGATCCAAATTCTGTAATTTTTTATTCCATGGATTTGTCTTCAACTTATCTTTCAAATCTATCAAAATTCCTAATTTCTCACCTCATTTCATTATTCGATTTGATCAAATTTCAAAGAATACATCACAAATACCTTAATTCTTCGTGGATTTGACCCTTATTCACCAATATACTCCTTAATTCATGATTAATCTTTAAAATTAGCGAGTTTGGTAAGTTTTTATTTATGCTTATCCACGTGTCTTCAATGACCTCACAGATTCGCTTCATCAAATGGCATCGCTGCTAGGGAAGTTAAGACATATTTTTAATAAAAAAATCATCGATTTGGACTTGGTCAACTCAGATTTTTTTGTTTATTTCTTGAAATTAATTCACATCAATCCAACATCGAGTAATCTAAAGTAGAAATCAAATCTTTGAGATCCTTAATTCGATAAGATTAAGTGATTTTTATCCCTTTTCTATGGATTACGGGTGATTATTTCTTCAAATTTACATTAAGAAGGCTTCACTGTCACGGATAACGACACTCAGGTACGATCTTTGTCATTATTTGATAAATTTCTAAGTATTTCTTACTTATATTCATAGAAATATACAATCCACCCTTCCATGAGAGGACAGACCACCTAGAGATTGAGGAATAACCCTTTACACGTAGATCTATTTGAATGATCCTCGCGATCACCCGCCACTACCCAATCATCTTCAATCGTAGAACCTGTAGAAATGGCCCCGAATGTTGAGGGAAATGCAAGGAAATGCCTTAGTGACTACACTAGGCCCATCCTCCAAAGACTTGTCACTCGAATTCATGCACCCCTTAATAGAAGTGCGAATTTTAGAATAGATTCATATGTAATGAGTATGCTTCCTATCTTCCATGGTAAACCTTCCAAGGACCTGTATAGGCATGAAGACAAGCTTACCTAAGTTTGTGAAATAAATCAAATTCATAATGTCCCAACCAACGTAATGAAGATGAAACTCTTTCCCGCTACACTTAGAGACCGAGCTAAGGATTGGTTTCTAAAGTTAGGAAAAGAATTCACTAGTTGGACTGAAATGGAGGAATAATTTATTAGAAAATACTATTCTATTGGGAAAACCACCTTCATTTGGAAAGCCATCTGTGAGTTTACCCAAGGCCTGGCTGAAACTTTTCACGAAGCCTGGGAGTGTCTTAGAGACCTCACTAGGGAGTGTCCTCAACATGGAGTGTATAACCATGAATTAAACGCAAATATTTTATGATGGCTTAGGCCCGCAAAATAGATATCTTTTAGATAGTAGTAGAAAATAACCATCATAATACAGCAAAACCATTCAGAATAGGTGCTATGCTGAAAGGACAATTAATTGATGCAAAATCAACAAAGACAGGAATGCTTCTAGAAAGAATCGAAAAAATAGCATAATTTCATAATCTCCTATTGGACCGACTCAACATCCGCAACGGTTTTGAAGGACTCGTGCCCATCTCGATATAAGAAGTGTCACCATGTGCCAATTGCTCAATATTCGACCAAGTCGAACTAGATTGCCTTGTCATGGCAATACAAAGGTAGGGCATGTATAGACAAGGCCCACTAGGAGGGCCAACTCAAAAGGGACGACCAAACTATCCGGGTTCATACCCAAATTATTATAATAACATTGTTTTCAATAACAATCTTTCATAGCATGCAAGATTTAGGAGGAATAATGATTAGACGTATCCTCCAACCTACAACACCTGTTAGCAACAAATTTAATAACCCTACACAAATCCTAGATAGTCGACGTACGTCTCGCAACTGCAAGCCTATACTCAAGTTCCATGACAAAACGCACCGACATCAGATCCCGATCTTCAAAGCGATCTCGCAATTAGTGGAGAAAATGAATCGGATGAATTCATGCGTGGACAAAATACAGGACTTCGTCAAGACGAATGTCCCACTCACAATTGATAACAAGAAGGGAAAGCAAGTATCCTTTTCGGACCAATTACCATCGCAAGCCACTGTCAATGCGAGGAATCAAGGGGCCTCATTGAATCAAATGCACAACTTAAACCATGCCCATTTTGACAAGGAGGTAGTGGAAACTACACTAGCTATATCGAGCCTTCAAAGTGGCAAAGATCTACCGGATCCATACAAAGATCACCCCTTCCACCAAGGCACGATTGATGGAGAAATACCAATTCCAGTAGCTGATAACATGCATATTTAACTCGTATTTTCATCATAATTAACTTTTACTAATGCTTAATTTATGTAATTATGATGCATGTTATCATATTTTTATGACATTTTCACCATTGGCATGCAATATTATTAAAGTCCACATTGTTTTCATTATTTAGGGTTAATTATGTGCTTTATCGATGTTTGACCTTTTTCAAGGTCAAATAACTTGAAATTAACCATTTTCCTTGAGTAGAATTTTCAGGACTTTAGTGGATAATTAAAGAAAAGATTAGAAGAAGAGAATGATGGGAAGAATCAAAAGTCAACTTTAGGGGGTTGACCTAATTTGGCTTTTAAAGTCAAGTTAGAATTATTTGAGTTCATCATATTTTCTTGCTAACATTTAAATTTCAGGTGGCATGAATTAAAGAAGAAGAGATTTGTGATCCAATGGAGAAAATTTGAGTCAGAAAGGCCTTTTACACTGAAATTTATGAATTTCTAAAGTTTGCATAATTTTCTAGAATTTATTTTGATTTTTCACAATTTTTAAAGGCCAAAAATTGCAAAAAAAAAGTGGATTATTTGGCACGGACCCGCGCGATGCCTATGTGCCGTGTAGTGGTAAGTGGGCTAAGCAGGTTGGGCCCATGGCCATAGTGGGCCCAGAGTATCACGTAGAGAAAGAGTGGGGGCATCATTGGCCCATTGGGCAACACAAAGTTACTAAGGAGCCATCCCTCGTAAAGAGGTTGAATTGCCAAAGTTTTCTTCATGTAGGACTAATCTTTTTTTAGCAAGCGACGTGTCAGCTCGTGAGGCGTCGGATTTAGGCACGCGAATGATGCACATTGATCTGGTGGAACCCCCTCCACCATATCTCACTCACAAGCATGTGCAAAATTCATAGCCGTCGATCTCATTAGTGAGTTCTATTGCTAGGAATTAGTCTCGCAATCGATGAATCTTGGACTTACACGTGATGAATTGTGGATGCTCTGATGAAGATGAAATGAGGGAAATGGACAAAAGGTGGAGCCCCTGTCATGGGGATCGTGGCTCACTTCTTCTGTGTGACATGGCCTCATCTGAGCCGTATGATTCTTTAAAAGAAAACGAACAGTGTAGATTAAATCACGAAATTCCTTTATAAATTCATATTCTGTCTTACGGAAATTTTAACTCTTGATTAGACGTTAAATTGAGCATTTTTGGAGTAAAATCTTAAGTTCTTCATAGGTGTTTTTTTAGATTTGGATACCATTTGACTTGTAAATTAAAGGATTTTGGCCAAAACCTTAATTTTGATGATTTTCTGTTTGTTGACTTTGAGAAATCACAATAAATTCAATTATGCTCTAAAAATCACGATCTTTATATCAAAATTCTCTTCTTTCTCTCTAGTTTATAGATATATAATTTTTGTAATATTATTTCATCTTTTTCTTCTCTGATTTCATAAAAAGTTAAAGTAGGGTCAAAGTCAATGCTTTGACTTTAACTTTTGATTTTTCTTCTCCAAACATTTTTCAAAACATCTTCTCTCGTATATTAGTACTATTTCCATTGATTATGTAGCATATTCCTTTCTTAAAAACTCTAATTAGACTTAAGTTTGACCAAGTCAACTCTTTTGATAAAATTCAACCGTGTTCACCGTGGATTCGACCCAATTTTATCGTTGCAGTTGATTTCTAATTTTTAAATCATCGTGAGTTTAGAATTATAGTTTTTTGACTGACGATTGTGTGTTTCAACGACCTCACGTTTCATTGCTCGTAAGTAGCCGAGCAAGATAACGATTTCGAGGACGAGAAAGAAGAGACTAATGCTGAACCTAACCTTGACATATACAAGCCTCATGTGCCTTATCCTCAAGCACTTAATCGCCCTAAAGACAAGGTAAATGAATCAAACGATTACCTACTAGAAGCCTTTCAAAAGGTTAGTATTACCATCCCTTTGATAGATGTCATTAAGCATATTCCTGCTTATGCAAAATTTCTTAAAGGCATATGCACGCCCCATTAAAAGCCCTAAAAGGATCCGACTTAGGGAAATAGTGAGTTCAATCGTGATGAATTCCCTACCTTTTATAAAAGAGAGATCTAAGAGCACCCATGATCTCGAGTGAAATCGAAGGAATGGCTTTTACTAGATCTCTGTTAGATATTGAAGCTAGTATTAACATCCTCCCTAAGGTAGTGTTTGACCATCATTATGTAGGGGAGTTTGTAGCCTTTCTTTGTAGAATTATGCTTAGCGGATGGATCGGTAAGGAAACCTCATGAAATAGTAGAAGATGTGATCGTTAGGATAGAAGATTGCTATTTCCCGGTAGACTTCCTAGTTGTAAACATAAAAATGACCAAGGAGCTTTAGTCAAGCCCCAATCATCTTAGGACAACCATTCTTAGCTACCACGAAAGTCATCACATACTAGGGAAAGTTGAAGTAATTCTTAAGGTGAGAGAGCATACGGTGAAGGTCAACATCAACAAGTTAATGAAATACCCTTCACGAGCTTCTGAGGAATTGAGCGTCATGGACCTATCTGAAGACTACGATATCAACACCTACATAGAAGAGGTGATGATGATCAACGAGGAAGCTAACTTCGAGGAGCTACCATTGGAAAATCCTACATTAGAGTTCAATACTCTAACGTCTACACTTAAGTACGCTTTTCTTGATACGGAGCAAGCGAAAACCAGTGATCATTTCATCCTAGCTTGATCAAGAGCATGAGGAAAGATTACTTGAAGTATCGCGATGGAAGGACCAAGCAATCGGTTGGACCTTGGGGAGACTTAAGGGGATTGGACCCACTCATTATGCACTCATCGCATCTTCTTAGAGGATGAGTCCAGACTCATTAGAGAGGCCTCGAAAAGACTAAACCCGAAGGTATGTGAGACGGTAAATGAAAAAATTCTTAAATGACTAAACGCATAGATCATCTACCCCATATCTGATAGCCAATGGGTTACTCTAGTGCACGTTGTTCCCAAGAAAGCGAGCGTAATAGTCACTATGAATAAAAAAGGTGAAGAGATACAAACACGCCTTCCGACAAAAATGATGAGTGTGCATTGACTATCAGAAGCTGAACTCTGCAACAAAGAAGGATCATTTCTCTTTACCATTCATTGACCAGATCCTAGACCGTTTGATAGGACAAAATTACTTTTGCTTCTTGGATGGATACTCGAGCTACAACCAAATTTCTATTCATCTGGATGATCAAGAAAAGACGACATTTACATGTCCTTTTGGCACATTTCGCTTTTAGATGGATGCCATTCAAACTATGTAATGCCCTCGCGACATTCCAACAATGTATGACGGTGATCTTCTCTGATTTTTTTCGTGATAGTCTCGAAGTCTTCATGGACGATTTCTCTGTCTTTGGATATGACTTCGACAGTTGTCTGGCTGACCTAACTAAGATCCTCAAGGTCTGCATCAGGAAATGACTGGTATTTAGTTGGGAGAAATCCCACTTTTATGGTGCGAGAGGAGTAGTACTCGAGCATCTCGTCTTCGAGCAAAGGACTAAAGGTGGATGAGGCCAAGATAGAGGTAATCTAAAACCTCCCTCTCCCGGCCACATTACGAGATCTATAGAGCTTTCTCGGGCACGTCAACTTCTACTAGAGATTTATATAGGACTTTGTAAAAGTCTCCAAGCCACTAACCACCCTTCTTTGCAAGGACAAAGACTTCATCATTGACAAAAGAAGGGGAGCGCGCATTCAAGATGCGGAAGCAAGCACTGATCAATGCACTAATTCTCCTAAGTTCTAATTGTGACTTACCTTTCGAGATCATGTGCGACGCCTTAGACTATGCAGTGAGAGCGGTCTTGAGGGCAGCGAATAGAAAAGAAGTCAACGACCATATGCTATACGAGCAAGACCCTTGTTGAAGCTCAGATGAACCACACAACGAGAGAGAAGGACCTTTTGATAATAGTCTATGCATTAGAGAAGTTCCGACCGTATATATTGGGGAGCAAGATCATCATCTATAGCGATCATGCGGCACTCAAATACTTGCTCTCTAAGAAGTAGGCAAAGCCAATATTGAAATGATGGGTGCTACTTCGTTCAAGAAATTGACTTGGATATCAAAGGCAAGAAGGGTAGCAAAAAAACTCGGTGGCAGATCACTTATTGTGTATCCACATTCAAGGGGATAGGCAACATTGGTGACACATTTCTCGATGAGCATCTCCTTACTATATCGACTCACGGTCCCTAGTTTGCGCATATCATCAACCTCATCGTAATTGGATCAATTTCAGAGCATTGAAATTGGCCTAAAAAATATTAGTTGTTCTATGATATCAAGTACTACTTTTGGGAAGAACCACTTCTATTCCATCTCGGATACGACCAGATCATCTGATGATACATCCAAGAAGAGGAGCAAGGAAACATATTAGTGATGTGTCAGTCATCAACGTGCGGAGGACATTTTGCTGTGCCCTAGACCATGAACAAGATCTTATAGAGCGGCTTCTATTGGCCCACCATCTTCAAGGACACCCACCGTTTCTACACAGAGTGCCTACAATGTCAAGCAACATTAAACATCTCCAAGCAAGATGAGATACTGATGCGGCCTATCGTTGAGGTGGAAATCTTCGATCTATAGGGAATTGACTTCATGGGACCTTTCCTACCATCAGATGGGAAATAGTTCATTTTAGTGGCGGTGGATTATATGTCCAAGTGGATTGAGGCAATCCCCACTAGGACAAATAGCCATTGGGAGGTGCTTAGATTTGTTACGAGATGCATCTTCTCCCGATATGGATGTTCGAGGGCCATCATCAGCGATAGAGGCTCACACTTCAATAATGCACACTTTTCGTGCATTGTTAAAGAAGTACATAGTACACCATTATCTCACCACACCATACCATCCCCAAGCGGATGGGCAAGTAGAGGTAAGCAATAGAGAAGTAAAGAACATATTAAAGAAAAGTATTCGACCACATGGGAAGGATTGGGCGCACAAGCTTCTTGATCCACTAAAGGCGTAACGGACGGCTTACAAGACACCCATCAGGATGCCTCCTTTTTGCTCATCTTTTGGCAAAGCATGCCAACTTCCAGTTGAGCTTGAGCATCGAGCATACGGGGTTATCAAAAAGCCCAACTTTATCTCTAGATGAAGCGAGGAAACAATGACTTCTCCAGCTTCAAGATTTACAAGAGCTAAGACACGATCCATACGAGAACTCAAAGATTTACAAAGAGAAAGACCAAGGCCTTTCATGACCAACACGATAAAAGAAGAATCTTTCAAGTCAAGGACAAAGGCCTAGCTCTACAATTCTCGCCTTAAGCTCTTTCTTGTGAAGCTGCGCTCAAGATGGGACAGTCCTTACATGGGTTTGGAGTTGGTTGAGGGCGGATCAGTATCTCTGACATCAAATCCGATAGACAACTCAAGGTAAATGGTCATCGTCTCAAGCCTTACCTGACACCAAAGTCACTGAGGTACTTGAGGATGTGACGACAGTATCACCCTCGCCCTCTTCGGTAGTCGTGAGCTCATTAGATTTTTTTGTCTGGCTAAAGACGTTAAACTATGCGCTTCTTGGGAGGCATCCTAATATCATATCCTTTTTTGTTTTCTTTTTCTACACTTGTTGTTTTTATTTTTGTAGCTGTCAAAGAAGAACTACACTATAGAGAGGATGCATACACAAAAAATCACATGAACAAGTAGTAACACATCAATGAGTTTTTCTAAACCCTTCCCATTCTCACCATATTTTTGTATCTTTTTCATGCCATGCTTGGTATTTTTGTTATCAGTTTTCACGAGCATGAAAATTTCATTGAGGGCAATGAAACGTTTTTAGTTGGGGGGTGATGATAGATATTATGTGCCATGCAAGACAATCACATTTTCATCTTTTTGTTTATATTCATGAAATGAATTTTTATTCATTGTCATTCTTGTGTGATATTTGCGATGAAGTCCATGAAGATATGCAATGATCAAGTGAATTATGATGAGATCATAATACAATGATAGTTGGTCTTTAACAAATGTTCTAAATATTCCTATTCGTGGGATATTCGAGAAGGACATCAAATTATTCAAAAACAATAACACTATTTGGTTTGACTCATATGATGAGTATGACTAATCATGTTGCTATCAGTGTTGAGACACTATTGATAGATAGTGGGTCCTCTTTGGAGAAAGAGTTCACTGAATTGATCCGTATGAATCCGTAAATGGTATTATGTCAAATTTTCAATCAGGTTTGATTCATGTCACGGTTGTGTATGTGGTCCTTTGACTTGAGACACCAAAGCCATCTTGTGGATGGATGATCGTGTTTTGACTATGCCGTACAGATCCCTAGCCACGGGATCTCTAAAATGTCATAGATTGGATATGGCATGAAGTCCTCGAAAGGTGATTGAGTAGTTAAGATGGGAGCATCCACCTCGATATATGAGGAGATCTACTCAAAGAATGAGATGTAGTTAAATCCTTGGCTAGGGCAGTGGAAATATTAGAGAAGAATGAGATTTCCTACTTGCATCAGTACTAAATTGAGTGACCGATTAGGGTTTGACAATTTACCATACCCTAAGTCATTCATGAGTCTCGTGTAGATGAAGGATTATACGTACACAGTAACCAATGACGATAGGGTTCCATGAAAAGAGTTCTAATATAGTCAATATCTCGTAGAGCACATGGTGTAGCTTGGCACCCACTGGGTTGGCGACTCAACCTGTCAATTAGGTTAAATCAATCCTGGTTGCATTATGGTGTCATTTCCACTTGGTCTGGCTTAGAGAGCATGAGCACCACTTGCATTGATTCATTCATATTTATGTGGACTGATGAAGACACCATCTTTGAATGATAGCAAGTATTTCTTTCTTATTGTGGATGATTATAGAAGAGTGAGTTAGGTTTATTTTTTGAAAGAGAAGTTAGAGGTATTGAAAAAATTTGTTGAATTTATGGCATGGGTTGAAAATATGTCTAGATATTTCATGAAAACACTTGGTACTAACAGAGGGGGAGAATTTCTTTCAAATCATTTTGATTCATTTTAGAAACATCATGGAATTGGAAGACAATTGACCTTAAGAAGAACTCCTCAACAAAATGGTATATCAGAAAGGAAGAAACGAAACTATTGTTCAAATGACAAGAAGTATGTTGAATGATAAGAAATTACCAAATAATTATTGGGCACAAGTTGTGGTTGTTGCTATTCATCTACTAAATATTTCTGCTGCAAAGGCTATGAGGAACATTACCCCTATGAAGCATGGTTTCATAGAAAACCTAATATCAGCCATTTAAAGGTGTTTGGATACATAGCATATGCATTAGTTGATGAAAATGATTGAGGCAAAATGGATAAGAAGAGTAAGAAAGTGTATTTTTATTGGCTATAACAATGAAATGAAATGATATCAGTCGTATAATCTAGAGACAAAAAAGTTGATAATTACAAGAGATGTTGTTTTTTATGAGTCAAGCCACTGGAATTTGGATGACAAGTTTATGAACGAGAAGGTTAAAAATACAAGTCAAGGATTTAATTTTGATCCATTATTATCTTCGGGAGCCCTCTTCTCATGATGATTCATCACCACCATAAAAGGTATGCTCTTTGCGAGATGTTTATGATTTATGTACATTTGCCTTAATGACCACAGAAACTATTGATTTATGAAGAAACACAAGATAAAGAAGAATGGAGAAATGTAATGAAAGAAGTGGTTTGATGCTATCGCAAGAAATGAGACATGAAAATTGGTTGATTTACTTTGTATCTTGTGATGCAATTGGAGTTAAGTGGATTTATAGGTTAAAGTATAATCCTGATGGGAGTGTTAAAAAACACAAATCAAGGTTGGTAGCTAGAGGATATGCTCCACACTGTGGTGTTGATTATTTTCAGAAATTTTCTTTTGGTAGCAAGGTTTGAAACTATTCAAATGTTGTTATCTATTGCTCACATGGAGTGGAAGGTTTATAAATTTTATGTTAAGTTAGATTTTTTGAATGGTTTTTTAGATGCAGATGTATATGTTGAGCACCCTGAAGGTTTTGTCATCCAGGCAATGAAAAAAGGGTGTACAAGTTGAAAATGCCATTATATGGGTTGAAGCCAGCATAGAGTGAATGGTGTGGGAGATTACATTCATATCTTTGTGAAAATATGTTTCAAAGAAGTGAGAATGATATTCTCATTATTTGTATTTATGCGGATGATATAATTTACATGGGTTCATCTCAATATCTTATCGATGAGTTCAAATTATCAATGATGTCAAAATTTGATATGACAAATTTGGGTATACTCTATTATTTTATGGGTCTTTATGTATATCAAGGTGATCATGATATTTTTATTTCTCAAAAGAAATATATAATGGATATGCTTAAGAAGTTCAACATGTTGAAGTGCAAGATAGTTTCTACACCCATAATTTTAAGTAAAAAAATGTGTATTAACGATGGGACATTGAAGATAGATGAACCATTCCTTATAAGAACAGTTGGACGTTTAATGTATTTAACACATATAAGACCACACGTTATGTTTATGTAAGTATGATCTAAAGATTTAGACATTGACCTTCATCACATCGTCTTGGAATGACAAAGAGATTATCAAAAGGTTTAAAATTTTAATTTGCTTGGATATTCAGATAGTGATTGGGCTGGATCATGTCATGATATAAATATCACTAATGGATAGACATTTAATTTAGGATCAGGTGCAATAGCTTGGACTTCAAAGAAGCAAGAGAGGACACATTTATCATCTTTAGAAATAGAATATATTTCAGCATCGTGTGCAGCACAACAAGTGATTTGAATGAGAAGAATTATGAAAGAATTGAATTTATACCATCAAGCCCAAAAGTGATCTATTTTGACAAAAAAATCAACCATATAAAGTACGAAGAATCCAGTATTTCATGGAAGAACAAAGCACATATAACTCCGTTATCATTTTATTAGAGATCAAGAAATTTTAGGCACTATTGAAGTGAAGTTTTGCTCAATAAAAGATCAAGTTGCTGATGAGCTTACGAAAGCTTTAAACTACACATCTTTTATGAATTTTCGAGGAGATCTTGGTGTAAGTAGCTTCGCATCAAGGGAGAGTGTTGAAACTTAATGCATACGTTGCATGTTTACCACATAAGCACTAGAAGATAAAAGAGGAATTTTTTTTTGCGTCTTTACCGAAATTTGTTTTCTTTATTTTGAGTGAGTCTTCCTCTTTTCTTCTTCTCTCTCTCTTTCTCATATTTCAGTCTTCCTCTTCCTCTTTCCTCGAATTTGCTTCATGATCTTTTGATCTTATTTCATCCTTAAAGTCCTACAAAACGGACACAGGAGTCCGTAAACAGGCATCAAGACATTTCATCAAGATCAAGAGCCGGAAAGGACTAAGAAATAAACTAGCGGGCGATTGTCGTCATAAAGCACATCGTCTTCTATCTTAAGATTTCGTTATTTTGAGCGTATGCAGGAGAAGCTCAGTTTAAGGATACAAACGGACTCTCGCCGACGAAGTTCCCCGGAGGATGGTAGCTGCAGATGATGATAATACCTCCGCCAATGCAGCTCTCCCTTGCGCATCCAACCATGACAGTAGCGTTCCACACGATTTGCGTGTAGTGGCCGCACATCCTTCCTGTTTTGCAGGTATTACTCTCGGGGTCATAATCGTAGTGCTCCAAGGCCCAGCTTCTCACTGCATCGGTGGCGCGCCAGCCTTTTCCTGTTCCCCAGAAGATGTTTTCCCCATAAGGGCCAGCGGAGTGGACACATCGGCAATCGATTCTCCTTTGCTTTGCCCATCTTCGAGCGTACAATGCCAGTGAGTGGTTCCAAATGACGGGCGGCTCTCCGACGAACTGTCGGACTCTGTTGTGGGCGTCCAGGAACTCTCTTGGGAGACGTTTTCTCACATCGACAGGAAAGTTGAAGTCGGCGAAGCCCGGCGGCGGAGTAGAGGAAACGATCGCATGGGAGAGGATGAACAAGAAGGCGAATAGAAGTACAGGGTGGAGATTCACAGTTGATTGTCTCGCCATCTTCTCTTCTCTTTGAAAACTTGCCGTCAATGGGGGTCTGAGATTAGGACGCGGTAGCGATATGTGGGGAAGAAGGAGACGCACCGGAGGAAAGAGAGGAGGGGAGACTATTTTTGAGAGGGAGAGCGGAGGGTCAAAAGAGAAAACGCTGATATCCTACAGCCTAATAACGCAACCGGAGAAGAAAAAGAATAAATCACGTCGACAACCAATCAGATCAGACTTAATAGTCAAGTCTGCCACGTCAGACTTAATAGTTAACTAAAGGGTTATTATCACCAGCTACCCCAACCCAGCTGCTGACATGGCAAAATCGGACTCCACTGTTCATCGACGTGGACGGGACGGAAGCCACCTTGGCTGCCACATCATCAGCAGAGGAAGAAATTAAATCCCGGCAAGAGAGAGAGAGCGGTAAGAGAGGGGTAGAGGGGACAGCGGCGAAAGAGGAGCTCTCTGGCGGCGAAGTGGGCAGCGGCGGAGGGCAGCGGTAGGTTTTCCCAGGGCCAGGAGGAGAGAGGAGCATCCATGAGGCCGGCGACTACGAAGGGGGAGACGAGTTCTGAAACTGAGGACTTCCAGACAAGAGATAGCCTAAAACTTCCCGATTTTCTTCAGGGAGAACTTCTGAGTTGTGGCATGATTCGCCCGGATTCGTCGCACGATTCGCCCGGCATCGACAGATGTCAAAGATTAGATAATAGAAGAGGGCAGGAGGAAGAATACGGGAAAGATGGTTCAGATCATTAATGGCGGCGCCGATGAGAGCACGCAGAAAAAACTCAACCATGGGTGGAGTTCAAGGGACATTGTCGAGGTGGAGAAGCTTCGCATCGTGCTTTTCTATTTTGGGACCAAAAGCATCATCATGAGGGGGAGAAAATTGTGAAGAAAATATTCGAGGATAAGCAACCATTTTGAGAAGAACGCTTCAGACTACTGAAAATCGATAAGATTTTGTGACGAGGAGAATGTTTCAAACATCATAATTTGAAAATGAATTTATTTGGAATTAAAAATCTTATGAAAGACGAAATTTATTATCTTATGAAAGATTCGACGGCAGCTAGAGAGGGAGAGAGGAAGATGAGATAGATCAGTCTCTTCGACGGAATGGTGCTCATAGACTCCTCCGAGCTCCTTCCTCCTTCATCTCCAAACGAGGTGGAAATCGCGTCCTCTTCGGCATCTATTTCTTCCTCCCTTCCTCTCGACGAAGATCTCTCCTCCGATCTCACAATTTTGACTTCGCCAACGCTCGATCCTAATCCGGTATTGTCAACTCATTCCTCGGATGTTCCAATGCGGAATCCGTTAGGTTTTCCGGCTGATCTCTCTCCTTCTTCGACTCCAGAAACTCCGCCGCTGCTCCAATCGTCCAGATCCATTCCTAGGAAGAAGAAGAAGGCGATCAAAATCGGTTAGGCGTGGGACACGGTTATAGAGAATACAATTGAGGTGAATTCTCGCGACGATTCCGGCGGAATTTTAGAAAAGATCGAGGAAGATCGCCATCTAGTTGAGAGACGACCTAAGGAGAATGAGGAAAAGGAGGAAAAATTTGATTTAATTTACCGCTGCCCTCCGCCGCTGCCCACTTCGCCGCCAGAGCGCTCCTCTTTCGCCGCTGTCCCCTCTACCCCTCTCTTACCGCTCTCTCTCTCTTGCCGGGATTTAATTTCTTCCTCTGCTGATGATGTGGCAGCCAAGGTGGCTTCCGTCCCGTCCACGTCGATGAACAGTGGAGTCCGATTTTGCCATGTCAGCTGGGTTAGATCTGACTAGTTTTTTGAAAGGTTGGGGTAGATCTGGGGGTTTTAAAAGGTTGGGGTAGATCTGGCGGTCGGGGGAAAGGTTGGGGTAGCTGGTGATAATAACCCGTTAACTAAACCAGACGCCAGCTCAGCATGACATCAGCCAACGGATGTCCAGCTGCTCTAGTAACAAGACCCATGCACGAAGGTCCACACAGTTGAGAAGAAATTGAAGGAAACGACACTCCCATCTGATTGAGAGGGATTGCAATCAGATCAAGACCCTCAATCCCATCAATACTGTGATAGTCTCTCCGATCAACAAACAGGTCATAAAAAATGAAAATAATAAGAAATGAAAACAAATAATTAACAATGATTAAAGTTCTAAAAAAAATTAAAACTGCGCCTCAATCTGATCAATGACCAAATTGAGGATTGAGCTCTTTGCCTCGATTGATGACTAGATCGCTGATTGATGCCCACTTTGGCAGGTCGGTGAACAAATTGAGGGATTGGATCATGTCGATCGGATCCACTCTCCTTGATCCAATTGCTATTTGTTGTTCCCTAGGTTGTAGGATAACTAGGTCTTGGGTAAAACTTTTCTAGGTTGAGGCCGAATAGAGAGGATTTTAAGAGCTGAGACATTAGATGAATGAGATGATGAATTGAGAGTTTGGTAGACTGGGAAATGTTTCTTGATCAGGATTTCCACTTTTTGCAATTCGCTTGGGCGAGACAAACCAATGTATTGAATTCCAAGGAACAAAACACTTTGAGAGGCAAAATATGGAAATAGATAATGGATTCATGGTACCTAGAAAGAATTTGACGGTAAAAATCTATGGAATTGAAAGCAGAAGGTGCTTGAGCTCTCCCTACCTCATGTCTTTCACCATAAAAAACAAGAGAAAGGCTCCTCTCTCTGAAATAGAAAGTCAAGTTCATAAATTTAGTCGGATGGCTATTAGGTAAAATTATGGGCAACATAATGCCATAGTTTTTATAATTTGGAATTTCTTTTAATGATTTTCTCTTCTCCTTATGCAATGTAATCATTGCTGTCCATTTGTCAAGAAATAATGGCATAGGTACTGCCATGTGGGCTTAGGCCTAGTAGCCGCTTTCATGACCTTATAACTCTAGCTTGTGATGCAAGTTGTTCAACCTGTGCCTATAAGAGATTATAGCATTCTAATCTTAGTAAGTGGCATACAAAAAATTTATCATCTCAATATAATCTATTTTCTCAAACTCACTTGTGAATCTTTAGTGTTCTTGAGAGATTCAAGTTCTGGTTTCTTTATTTTGTATCAGAGCAAGTTATGATTCTGCCATTCGACATGACGATGTTGTGGTGAGGAGAGAACTCATATAAGGATCTTGCCACGACAATAAAGCCAAAGGGTTTGTGGGAATCCATTCAGGTAGAAACTTCTCTTATTTTAAACAAGGCCGATTATGGAGTTTGGGCGACAAGGGTGTGTCTCCATGTTGAGAGTCTTGAGCTATGGGATATCATAGACGTTAAGACCCTTGCAAAAAAGAAACATTGAAAATTTATTTCGATTATATTCAACACGATATCTGATGACATCACTTGTGATATGGATGTGCAGAAGAGAGCTAAGATTCGGGATACACCAAAGACCAAAAGCGGTGGCATATCTTGTCTTCGCAAGGTAAGGATTAAATAACTCTAGAAGCATTTGGATTATTTTGAAAAGATTTCAGTAATTGGTTGAGATAAGGACAAAAAAATGCAAACTCTCGAAATAGAATAAAGTGAGAGGGGAGAGGAGAGAGAAATGCCCCAAGTGTTTCTCTTGATGAAGAGACAAAACACCAACAAATCTCCACCTCGTATCTTTTGTCAAGTAGGGAAAATCTTTAAATTATCCCAATAAGACTACGACAATGCCCTAATGTCACTTAAGGTATTGGCTTGGTCACCATGTTTCCATTGTTGTTTTCATTTATGAGTGTTGATCTTCATAATGTGTACATCTTCTTTCATAAACACATTCTGTATAATGTGAAATTTGTACTCCTGTATTTTTTTCTCATGGAACATTTGATCTTTTGAAAAATAGGTTGATCGGATAATGGCTCAAATAAATTATACCAAAAAGCCCTATGAAGAAAATAGCTTCTTTGATGGTTCATTTAATGGATACAAACATTTGACTTTAATCATAGATACCGATGTGATAGGATGCAAATTCACCTTCTCAAAGAGGGCACATCCTCCAAACATGAAAATATATCATGTGAGTGATCTCTTTTTATCAAGATCACCGGAATAGTCTCAATGAAAATAATCGAACAACCCTGTCCTCTAAATTCCACTTTAGAAAATAAGTCCACGCCTAAGAGAAGTCGTAGCTTAAGATGGAAAATCGGTAGAGCCACCATAAAGGGGAATTGACGAAGGACCCCAAAGCTCTTACTGAATATGCTAAAGAATGCCCTTTATGATATGGATGATCATTGGGAAGCTAAATCTCGTATGCTTCCCATGATGCGATGCTTGCACGACTCTGAGTGCATGTTCTTTGACTAGGGGAGCAAAATCAAATTGACTAAGTTCACTCATGCCCTGCTCAATCAAGTTGCTATGGTCCAACTGTGTAACTTGGGCAGAGGTAGTTTCCACAATGGAATTTCCTATGACCATGATGCCATCCAACACATAGAGGTTGACATATTTCTAATGTCCTTTCAAGATCACAAGAGCTCCTTTGTACACTATAATGATGCCACCTTTACGAACAAATCGATATCCTCAAGCATCAAGGTTACTAAGTGTTATTACATTTATTCTTTTCAAGTCTAGAGCATACGTTATGTTTCTCAACATTTTAATGTTCCAATAAAACACTTGAATAAACATATTCACTATGACTTCAACTTATCATGGCCAATGATTTCCCATCACAAAAACTCCTAGCGAAGGTTTATGACAAAGCGAATCTAATAAGTCGTTGAAAACATGCGGATAAGCGTCAAAACATTTACCAAACTCACCAATTTAGAGAAATATTCACGAATTAAATAGTTTAGTGATGAATAAAGCGTTGAATCCACAGAGAATTAAGGTATTTTGGATGTATTCTTTAAAATTCGATCAAATCGGATGATAAAATTGTTGGGTTTTGATGTCAATAAACTTTCATAATTTTAATCAAAACATCGAATGCAACAGAAAACATTGAGTCAGATATTAAATTTAACAAGCCACCATGAACATATGATCCTATCATCTAGTATGAATGAGAAAACATACTTATAGGGTTTCCTTGAAGGAGTTCTTGAAGTTATTCAAGTGTCAAACCTCTAGTAGTATCCACACGGTCTCTGGATTGTTAGATCTCCTCTTCAAAGCTCTTCACCAAGAGAAAAAGAGAAGAAATGAGAGAATTCCCACAAGGCTTGCATGGGCACCTTGAGTTGTGGTCGTTCTCCCCCTATTTATAGACATTTGGTATGAGTTTTTTTTCATAAAAACCCTCATAGTTATGTCTGTATCTACAAACATCCATAGACTTTATGTGTGTGACCCTCTAGGTCCATATATCTCACTAGTTAATAACTCTATACACCAAATAACACCTTATTGGTCAACCTTAATTAATTATCCACATCAACATATAGATTAATTAATCAATGATGGATTTAACCCAACTGATAGGTTAAGTTGCCACCGTTGGGTGCCAAGCTACACCACGTACTCTAGGAGATATGGAGTATGTAAGAACTCACTTATGGAACTGATAACATGCAATTTCATGCATTAATATCATGCATTTAATGCCTTTTTTCTTTAAATTATAATCATAAATGCATGTTATCATGATTTAAAATGATTAAATAGATCATTTCTATGTTTTAAAGGATATTCTTGATTTTTCATAAATTTGTAGCATTTTATTAGCATTTAGTGATATGGATTAATCAAGAATATAATTTTCTTTTATTATGAAATGAAATTCCTATTTAAAATGTATTTATTGACATAAGAATATTTATGAAGTGCATTTATAAAAATGCATTTATCAAGAATATTTAGAAATATATATATATATATATATATATATAAAGAGAGGAAATTCTCTCTCTTTCTCTATCTCGATCATCTCTCTCTCTCTCTCTCGTGACGGGAATTCCATCGCGAACCTCTCTCTTTCCGCCACACCTCTCCACTTCTCTCTTCCTCCCTCCCTTTCTTCTCTCCCTCCGGATTCCTCTCCTCTCTTCTCCCTCACTCTCTAAGTCTCCTTCTCTCTCTCGCCCTTCTCTGTCTCCTCTTCGTCTCCCTTTCTCTCTCGCTCGCTTGAGCGCACACGCGCGCGATCCCTCTTGCGACAGAAATTTTTCCGTCACGAAGAGAGGGACGAGGAGAAACATTCATCTCATCATCTCTCCGCGTCCTCTCCTCCCTTTCTTCCCATTCTCTCCCAAACTTCTCCTCCCTCTCCTTTCATTTCTCCTCCCTCTCCTCTTCTTTCTCTCCCCGTTTTCTCTCTCTCTCACTCTCTCCGCGCGTGAGAGTATCTCTTCCCTCTCCTCTCCCCCTTGCTCTCCCGCACGCGCGCGTGCGCACGTAACAGGAGAAGTGGGAGATATCTCCCGCTCTTCCTCTCCACTTCTTCTCTTCTTTCTTTCTTCCACCTCTCCTCTTTCTCCCGTGCTTTCTTCATCATCTTCTCTCGTCCACCTTTCTCGCTTCTCGCTGCTCATTTCTCTCCCTCAACCACGCGCGCAGAGGAGACCTCTTCGTGCCCATATTCTTCACGATCAAGAGACAAGAGACAGAGACGAGAGAAGGGAGAGGGGAGGAGAGGAGAGAGGAGAGATGAGCGAGGAGAAAGGAGTGAGGAGAGAGGAGAGAGACTAATATTTTGTTTTTAGTTTTTCTTGTCTTTTAGCGAAGTTTGACCGGGCGCGATATTGCATTTGAGCAGGCTGACCGGCGCGATCTGAGGAGAGAGAAGGGCAGATCAACGGCCCGAAATGCTCCAAGTTAAAATCACGATATCTGAAAATCTTGATGGAGTTAGGAGCTGAAATTTCGTGGGCATGATTGTCATTTCAAGCTCCACTAATCTGCTGGGGCTGATTTAAGTTCTGAAACAAAAAAATAGGGTTATGAATATTTTGTTGTATGCTTCTAGTTTTAGGCTAGCCCGAAGGAAAGAAAGCAGCAATTGATCATTCATCATGTGTTGAACATCATTCTCAGTGAGTTTCTTCCCTCTTCTATTCATACCTCGTGTTGGATGTAAGACGCCAAGTCCGTGCATAATATACAGCTCTCGAAGGTATATTTTGATTAAGGAGCATCATTGGATTGTATTTTCATCACGTATCTTTAGATTAGGATCATCTTCTATCCATTTCTTTTATATTTCTCATCTGTTCATCAACATTTTCTCATTTATAAACCCTAAAAATCACTTTTCCACCCTCGATCAAGGGTTTTCAATCTTCGAAAGGAGTTTGGAAGCGTTTGATCGATTCATTTCATCTCCACACACATTTTATTCCTTTCATCGATCATTTTCGCTTTCTAAATCCAAAAAGACCAAAAAATATCTTCTGATTTCAATCTCTTAACCTTCCTCCCTGTGGATTCGACCTTGACTTGCCACTATTCTAATTTAAAAATCAAAATTTGAAGAGTTGAGTATAAATTTATTTGATACGTAAATTTGCGCATTCAATGACCGTATTTTTACGCGTTTCAGGAACCTTTTTGTCATTGATTACCATGTATGTATAATCCTTTATCCGCACGAGACTCATGAATGACTTAGGGTATGGTCGACTGTCAAACCCTAATTGGTCACTCAATTTAGTACTGATGCGTGTAGGAAATCATCGGGAACTCCTTCTCCGATATTTCCACTACCTTGGCCAAGGATTTCGTTGCATCTTATTCCTTGAGTCAATCTCCTCAAATACCAAGGGAGGATGATCCCATCTTGATCACACAATCATCTTTGTAGACTTCATGTCGTATCCAATATATGACATTTAAGATATCCCATGGCTAGGGATTCCTACGTTATAATCAAATACAATCATCCATCCACAAGATGTATTTGGTGTCTCAATTCAAAGGACCACATACACAACCATGCCATGAATCAATCTAATTGATAGTTAGGTATAATACCATTCAGGGATTCATACGGATCAATTCAGTGAACTCTTTCTCCAAAGAGCAACCCCTATCTATCATTAGTGTCTCCATACCGATGGCTATAGGATCAGCCATACTCATCATATGAGTTGGATTAGATAGTGTTATTCTTTCTAGATAATTCGATGTCCTTCTCAAATATCCCATGAATAGGAATGTTTAGAACATAGGTTTAAAGACTAATGATCAATATATTATGATCTCATCATAATTCACTTAGTCATTGCATATGCTCATGGACTTCATTACAAACATCACATAGGAATGAGAATGAGTAAATTTCATTTCAATGAACAAAAAAAGAGATACATGGAAGTGTGATTGGCTTATAGGCCACATAATATCCATTAGTGGCATCTTAATTGGCATTAGATTTCACCTCAATTGACGATCATGATGTATTTTTATTTAAGGATACATAATACCACTATGTTCTTTATTTATATGACCTTGTTAAGTCTCCATTGTCTGATCATGAGGAAGGGTAGATCACCTCTCACATTCACCTCATTGATTGGGCCTTATGCAGTCAGTGCCTCCCGAATTCTGATTTTCTCCCCTAGATCTTCAAATTTAATTCTACTAAACTTTTTGGCGAAGATATTTCTAAGTTGGACCTCCATCTTCACATATTTAATCAAAATGTTCACTTCGTTGATAAAAAAAAGGAAGTATGTGTCCATGTGTTTGGTTCTCCTATGAATGTTTGGTTCACCAACCATAGTCACATTTTCATATTTTGAGAACTGGTTAGGTTGACTTCAATCGATGTTCTCATTTCTCTTATGATGTTCTCACTTCAATCAATGTTTTGATAACTAGTTAGGTTTTTCTGAAAAAATCTTCGATGGAATCACATTCACAATAGCGATCAAACTCAAGGGATATCATAATCTCACCTCCTCTAGTATCAATCTCATTAGAACCTGATTCTAGCTTCCTTCCTCTTCGAATATAACATCTCTGCTCACATTTAGTTTGAATGTGACGGGATCTAAGCATCTATAAGCTTTAGTACCTATATCATAACTGGTGAACGCCATTATTTTACTCATGTCTTCCAATTTAGTCAACTTTCTAGAATCCTTTTTCACATGCACAAGTGATCCAAATAATCTCAAATTCTTGATGTTTGATGACTGATCGAATTGATGCAGTTGTTGAATGCAGACCAATTCATGTCAAACTTAATACCAAACTCACCAATTTTATCAAATAATCATGAATTAAGGAGTATAGCGGTGAATAAGGGTCGAATCCATGAAGAAATAAGAGAATTTTGAGAGATTTTTTAAAATTCAATCAAATCGGATGATGAATTGAGGTGAGAAATTAGATATTTTTAAATTTTTTGGAAAGATAATCAAAGAAGGATCTACGGAATAAAAAATCAATCGATTTGGATCAAGATTTGCAGAGAAATCAAAGAGCAAATTAGATAGAAATTTCCAAACACGAAGAGAGAGAAATCTGAAATTAAAAAAAAAAATTAACTAAATCTACGATCCTAAATTATAATATAATGATACAAGACAAAAGATTTGGAGGAAAACACATAATGTAACCCCAAGATAGCAATCGAAATGGTCCAATTAATCATCAGATTTAAGGCTTTTCATTTCGCGATTTCGAAGATGATCATCGGCTTTTCATTTCGCATTGAAGAGGAGAATTCTCCCTATTCTATTGACGAAATCTCACTTCCAACCTCTCAGTTGATGTGGAAATGAGTCTAGAAACTATTGAAAGCGAGAGATTCAAGAATGGTGGTGTCTAGACAGATCGATTACTTAAAAACATCCAAGAATACATTACAATGGCGAAGAACATCTCAATTTATAGAAAATTTGGGCATAACTGTCGTATGGAGCGTTTAATCTTTGATCAACGGCTCTGATGAGAAGTAGAGATGTAAATCTTTACGGTTAAGTTGTGGCCGTTGGATCGAAGATGGACCGTCGAGATTTTGCCACATCGCGCGCTTTAGAAGTAACGCTTGAAACGCCATCCGTTGGATCTTGATCTGACGCTTTGGATGCATTTTTGTTGGTTTTAATTTCACCTGTTATAACTCCTCAGATTGACGGGTGAGATTCAATCGTTTTAAAATTATTCGCCGGTGAATTAGATTTCACCACGTACCAAATTAATCTCCTTTAAGTGATGATCGACGATCATGATTTATCGCGCGATCATACGCTCTAGATTTTGCCACGTCACCTGCGTGATTATAAAATTAATTTTAAATTAAATAAATCAATTTTAAATTCAAAAAAATTCATAAAATTTCAGAAAAATTCAGAAAAATTCAGAAAAAATCCAAAAAAATCCCTAAAAAGTAGAAAATTCATAAAATTTAAAATAGAGCTCCAAATTAATCCAAATTTGTTTCATTGGATCATAAATTAAATTATCTATCATTCTAAAAAGTCAAATTATTTAAATAAATAGGGAATGCATTTTTATTTCAAAAATACACTCATATCTATGAAAAATTAAAACTTAGAAAAATGAATGATTATATAAAATGTATTTTCTCTCATTATTTAACATTATTATAATTTCAAATATAGATGGGAATAATCTGCTTTAAAAATATATTCTTAAAAATACATAATTATGCCTAAAATAGTGCATTTTGAGATTATAACTTAAATTTGCATGAAATGATAGATATGCACTCAAAGTATGTTAACCTGTATAAAAATGGAATATTTTATACGTTAATTTGCATTAATAATTGTTAATGGGCATGTATCTCTTCTCCCTCTCTCTCTCTCTAGTGGGCTCGGCCCACTAGTCTCCTCTCTCCTATATTAAGCCCCCATTGCATGGGGGCATCAAATCGATCAATGACAATCTCTCTCTTTCTGCTCTAACATGGTATCAGAGCGTAGAGAGAAAATTTAGGGTTCACGCCGCCCTGCCTGACGCGCCGTCCTGCCCTGCGCTGCCCGCTCGCCGACGTCGTCGTCCCCGCTCGCCTCCCTGCATGCCTACTGCCCCTGACGCGCCGCCTCCTGACTCGACGCGCCGTCACCGCCTGCCTCCCGCACGCCCTGCCCTGACGCGCCGCTCGCTCGACGCGCGCCCTGCCTTGCGCGCGCCGCTCCTGCGCGCGCCTCCCTGCTCGCGCCGCCGCCTGCTGCGCAGCCACTGCTCTCTGCGCCTGCCACCTGCTGCGCGCCGCCCTGCCCTGCGTGCTGCTCACGCTCGACGCGCCGTCTCGCCTGCCTCCTCGCACGCCTACTGTCGCGCCAGTCGCGCACACCTGCACGCGCGCCTGCCGTCGTGCCCTATCTCGCTCCGAAGCCTGCTCTGCTGCCCTTACTCGACCGCCACTTTGCACATGGCCGAGTCAAGCATATCATCCCCTACGACCCTGCCTCAGCCTCCTCAGCTGACGGGGCTGGCTCTGCAGTCCGGGAAGCATTCGATTGTGAGTGCACTCGCCAAGCCAGCATACACGTTCGATGGGTCCAATTATGGGCCCTGGCACGGCGCCTTCCTGGAGTTCCTGAACGCTCACGGTCTTCGGCACCATATAACCGAACCTCCTCTTAAGGAATCGGATCCGGGTTACTCGAGTGGAGCGGGATCGGAGTTGCGGTTTGTTCTGGCTTATATCCAGCGTCGCGACTCAGATCATGGAGCCGCTCAGCATGA
Source organism: Lemna minuta (assembly GCA_024174645.1). Classification (NCBI taxonomy): domain Eukaryota; kingdom Viridiplantae; phylum Streptophyta; class Magnoliopsida; order Alismatales; family Araceae; genus Lemna; species Lemna minuta. The sequence goes on from CM044105.1 coordinate 8,161,727, forward strand.
CACGTCTTGCTCGCGCCCTGTGGCTCAAGTTGGAGACTATGTACGCCAACAAGAGCAACGTGAGTCGGACAGTTCGCCTATATGAGGAGTTGTTCGCCTGTCGCCAGGGAACCCGGACACTGCAGAACTACTATGGATCGGTCGACGCTATCTTCACCAACCTCGAGGTCTATCAGCCGCTCGTTTTGGATCTTGACACGCTTCGACGGTATCGTGATGAGCTCCGAGCTGGAGCCTTCCTCACCGGATTACGTCCAGAGCTGGCAGATATGATCAGGGGTCAGGTACTTGGGGGATCGCGGGTGCTACCCACTGAGGAGATCTTCGCAGCTGCACTTAGAGTGCAGGACAGCCTGCCCTCATCCCAGACCATGCAGCCCACCGAGACATCCGCTCTCATAGTATCAGCCGGGGCTCACCGGGCATCTGGGAAGGGCGCATCCTCCGGGAAGAACCGGATCTCCTATCCACCCTGCAAGTACTGTGGGAAGACCTCACACCCAGCAGAGAAGTGCTTTGGAAGGAGTTCGGGAAGCCCGCTCGGGCCATGGGCCGCCGCGGGAGAGGCAAGGCGTCCTCCACGCCTGCCGAAGGCTCTTCCTCTACTGCTCCTTCAGCCGGAGGGATGGTCAGCCTCTCACTCTCTCCCTCGGAGCTGGCCTACATTCAGGCATCACGCGCCTCCTCACTTTGCCCGACTGCGGCACCATCAGCCAGTCTTGCGGCACTGACCAGCAGCTTGGCGTCCTATGCGGGAGGACGCGGCTCTTCTCCAGGTACGCCGTCTATCTCAACTCCTCATATTACTTCTTGGGTTATTGACTCGGGGGCCTCTTCCCACATGACCGGTTTTCCCACTATCTCGACCTCTCTACGGCTGACACCTCCATTCCTCGACGTCCGTATAGCCGACGGTCGTTTCCTGTCTCTGTCCTCGGTACAGGGCCGGTCTCGTGCCACATCTTCCCTTCCTTTACGTGAACGTCCCTGTACATTCCCGGTTTTCACCCTTGTCTCATTTGTCCATCGGTCCGATCACTAAAGCCCTTCACTGTGGTGTGTTCTTCTTTCCTCATCACTGCATCTTCCAGGATCTCGATACGGGCCGGAGGATTGGACTGGGCCGTGAGAACGGACGTGGGATCTACGAGCTGGTGGCTGATTCTCCCTCTACGGGACTCAAAGCCCTTTTTGCACTTTCTGCTTTCTCTAGTTATCTTCATGACTCCTTTTTATGGCACTCCCGATTGGGGCATCATAGTCTTGTCAAACTTAAGGAAACTCTTCCTTGGTTAAACTTATCTGAGTTTCATTGTGAGTCTTGTGAACTAGGGAAGCATCATCGATCATCATATCCATCGCGCACTGGTCCACCTACTCATAGTCCGTTTGACTTGGTCCACTGCGACGTCTGGGGTCCTGCCCCGCATTCATCTCCTACAGGAGGAAAGTATTACATGGTGTTTGTTGATGATTACACTCGGGCGAGTTGGACGTATATTCTGAAGAGTCGGAAGGACGTACTTTATCGTGTTCAACATTTTCTCATTGAGATCAGTACCCAGTACATGACTAAGGTAAAAGTCCTGCACACGGACAATGCACTTGAGTTCACTCAGAAGGCGATTGAGGACCTCTGTCTGGCTCATGGGATAGTCCATCAGACTACTTGTCCATATACCTCGCAGCATAATGGAGTGGCCGAGAGGAAGCATCGACACCTTCTCGACATGGTCCGCACACTGCTGCTTGCTATGCGAGTACCTCAGTATCTCTGGTGTGACGCTATCTTGACTGCTACATATTTGGTGAACCGTCTCCCATCTGCTGCTCTTGGAGGTGCGGTTCCCCTTCAGCGATTGACTCCTATGGCTGATATCTTCTCCCTCCCTCCACGGGTGTTCGGCTGCACTGCCTTTGTTCAGGATCACACTCCCGGTCTGTCCAAGGTAGCTCCTCGTGCACGCAAGGGTGTGTTCGTAGGTTACTCTCGGACTCAGAAGGGCTACCGTATATACTTCCCCGATCAGCACCAGTATGTTACTTCGGCAGACGTGACCTTTCATGAGGATGTTCCCTACTTTTCATCTACCCAGTCTGCCGATGATCTCTCCTCATCATCCCTACCCCCTTCCGTATCTGCCACCACTGTTTCCAACCTTCCTGTGCTGATGTCACCCTCTTCCTTGCCTGATGTGTCACCCTCTTCCGCATCCGTCCCTAGCCTGTTTGAGGTGGACCCTCCCTCCTCTCCACCCCCCCTGTTCTGGCTACATCGTCACCCCTACCCTCTCCACCACCTCCCGTCTCTGACCTTGACCTTCCCATTGCCCTTCGCAAGGGCACTCTCCAGTGCACGCAACATCCTATCGCCCATTATGTTTCTCCCTGCCCCGCCTTTCTCCTTCCCTATCGAGTCCTTTGCCCTTGCTTTGTTCTAACCGAGTCAATTCCCAAGTCGTATATTGAGGCGTTGCGAGTACCGGCGTGGAAAGCGGCGATGGATGTGAGTATGCGGCCTTCCTCCAGCGGGAGACCTGGACGTTGGTCCTCGACCGAGTCGATGCCAGCGTCGTCTCTTGCAAGTGGGTGTACTCCCTTAAGTACAATCTGATGGCTCCGTTGCTCGCTATAAGGCGCGTCCGGTGGCCCGTGGCTTTTTCTCAAGCCTATGGTCTTGACTATCATGAGACCTTCTCTCCCCAGTGGCGCGCCTCGGCTCCATTCGTGTTATCTTCTCCATCGCCTTGGAGCGAGTGCTGGCCGCTTCATCAAGCTGGACGTCTCCAATGCCTTCCTTTACGGAGACCTCGAGGAGCAGGTATTCATGGAGCAACCGCCCGGGTACGTTGCTCGGGGGAGTCTTCGAGGTGTGTCTCCTCAAGAAGGCTATCTATGGGCTGAAGCAAAAGCCCGCATGCGTGGTTCCACAAGTTCTCCCAGCTTCTCTTCTCATATGGCTTCATTTCTACAGTCTCACGATCCAGTCCCATCTGCGGAAACGCACCCCACTCGGGTCGTGTCATCCCTGGCTGTGTATGTCGATGACATCATCATCACCGGTAGTGATGACGCTGAGGTTGCTGCGACCAAGGTGTATCTGGCTCAGCACTTCGTGACCCGAGACCTGTCTCCACCAAGGTACTTCCTTGGACTTGAGATTGCTTATCGTCAGGGGCAGATGTCTATTTGTCAGCGGAAGTACGCGCTTGATCTCCTGGAGGAGACAGGGATGTTGGGGTGCAAGCCGGTCGCCTCACCCATGGAGCAGAATGTGGACTGGTGGGACCATGCCACTGCACTGGTGGAGGATGCAGGCCTCTACCGACGACTCGTGGGGAAATTGATTTTCCTCACTGTGACACGCCCAGATATCTCTTATGCGGTTAGTATCTTGAGTCAGTTCATGCAGGCTCCTCGTACTATCCATCTGGAGGGGGTCTACCGTGTTCTGGCGTACATAAAGAGAGCTCCGGGGAGGGGCCTCCTGTATCGACGCCATGGCCATCTGCGCATTGAGGCCTACTCTGACTCTGGATTTGCCGGCGACAAGGAGGACCGGAAGTCACATGGTGGATATGCCACCTACGTTGGAGGTAATCTTGTCACATGGCGCTCTCAGAAGCAGTCCATTGTATCTCGGTCCAGTGCTGAAGCCGAGTATCGAGCCATGGCGGATACCACCGCAGAGATGTTGTGGCTGCGCTCTCTTCTTACCAAGTTGGGATTCCCCCCTGGAGAGCCTATGCAGATGCATTGTGACAACCTGGCTGCGACCTTTATTGCCAGTAATGCTACGTTCCATATGCGGACGAAGCACATTGAGATTGACTGCCACTTTATTCGACAGTACGTGGTGAGCGGTACCATCTGTACTCCACACGTCGCTTCGGCACATCAGCTGGCAGACATCTTCACTAAGGCACTACCAGGCCCGACCTATGATACTATGGGGTCCAAGCTGGGCATGTTCGACCTCCACGCTCCAGCTTGAGGGGGAGTGTTAATGGGCATGTATCTCTTCTCCCTCTCTCTCTCTCTAGTGGGCTCGGCCCACTAGTCTCCTCTCTCCTATATTAAGCCCCCATTGCATGGGGGCATCAAATCGATCAATGACAATCTCTCTCTTTCTGCTCTAACAATAATCATGTAATTGCATGTTAAGATTGCATGTTATCATTTGGCTTTCTCCCATTCCACTTTTTCATAAGGAATGGTTGTATTTAGGCTTTTCTTAGAATCTTGATTTAGCATATATACACAAGTATACAACTCAATGCCTCAACCCACAATTCAAGAGGCAGCTTCTTCTCTTTCAACGTGCCCCTCACCAATTACATGATTATTTTTAGTGCCTAGTTTTTTGTGTGATGCTTGCTCTCTATCACCCCATTTTCTGAGGTGAAAAAGAGCAGTAATCTCCTCTTAATTCCATGATGTTCACAATATTATTTAAATTCTTCCAATGTAAGTTCTCTTCCCTCAATCAGTTCTAAAACACTTGATCTTTATCCTTTTTCAGATTCATTTAGAGCTTCGAATGTGTTGAAAGCATCAAATGCATCTGACTTGCACTTTAGATAGATACCCCCATTGATTTGGAATTGTCATCAACAATCAAGGAGTGATTAACAGTCACCTCCAAGTGTTTCTGGAGTTATAGGCCCAACAATGTCACCTAAAACAAGTTTCGAATGGCTTGGAGGTTGATAATTTGAAAAAAAAACAATTCCTCTGATGTTTTTTGACATAGCTGCGTTGGGGGCTTAAGAGAAGGTAACCATTCTACTATCTTGTGTTTAGCCATTCTCTTGAAGAGAATTAAAGTTTAGATGCCTAAATCTTTGATGGCAAATCCATTCAGCCTCCTCCGTGATCAAGCAAGCTTCCCTCACGGCTTCCACACCATGGTGATCAGCCTTCTTGATTGATCAAATATTGTCAAGTAACCATTGTATAAGGTTTTCCCAAGATTTAGTATGTTAAGCTTAAATCTGGGAATATAAAGCACATTTTCAAGCTTCATGGTATCTTCATATTTGATAATTGAACATCACCAAAACGCGAAATACCTGTTTTATCTTTTTCAAGATCGTAAAATAATCCCTTTTGCTTGTCATGAGGCTACTGGCACTGTCAGTATACCGCGAGTCATCTCCAACAGCCTTTCTCCCAAGTTCTTGCAAAAGAATTCACCATCCTCATAAAATACAGCCATAAGAAGAGAGGACTCTTCTTTCCCATCTTCTTCTACCACATACAACGATTCTTCCATGTTATTTCCTTCTCTTTGAATCTCTGCGTTCATCAGAAAAATGAACTAAATCTTTGACTATTGAAACACGTCGCCTTATATTTTTTAAAAGACTTCTTCTCATCATCCTTAGCCTCTTCCATGCCCTCTACCACGGCCTGGACCTTGACCACGATTACGAGATGACTAACCATGGTCATCTATCTTTGACATGGTCAATATCCATGCCGTCAAACCTTGCTCTTCTTCGAGGGAAATTTTAGAGAGATCTCACAAGTTCTCTAAAGAAAGCATCAAAGGATCGTACCTTGGTGGCACTGAAAAAAGGAGTTTACACGCAACATCCTTCTGCCACAGTTTCTCTCAGAAATTCCTTAATTCCGACACTATCTTGGAGAATTTCAGTGAGAAATCGGCACCGATTCTTCCGTTTTTCAATACCATATTCTTGTATTCTCCTCTCAATAATTTAATACGAGATTTCACCAGTCTTTTGACTCCAACGTTGAGAATCCTGAAGATTTCCCGATTCTTTTTTGGCGTCTTCTTGGTGTCTAGTTGATAGACATATTCTTATGACCCCGAGTTCATGATTACGGAGAGCGCGTGACAATTTTCTTGCATTGACCATCAGTGGAGAAAATCACTTCCCACAACCCAGATGCTCCCAAGTAAACTTCCATTCCCATCGCCCATTGACAATGATTCATCTTCGTCAAAACAGAAATGGAGATTGGGCAGTTACCTCCATTTTTGGCAGAATGTCACCCGCAATTTAACCTTCCCGGCATATTCGCAGATCCCTGGAATCACAATGTGCTGTGATGCCACTTATTAGCTGTCACAGGAGGTTACAAGGAACGATATGGGATTGCAAGGGATAATCTAACAAACAGGATTGAGAGAGAGATGGAAAGAGGAAAATCAATCACAACTATCGTCGAGAACCGTGTTATACGCACACTGCTTTAACTTGATTATTTATATGCCGTCGTTAAATCTCCACTGTCAGATCATGAGGAAGGGAAAATCACCTCTCGCAGAGGGGGGGGGGGGAACTTGAGTTTAGCTGGAGTGCGTTTAGGAGCCTGCTAAGCGATAGTGCGTAGAGATCTCCTGTTGATTGTGATCTGAGTCGCAGCTTTCTCGCGTTGAGGAAATCGAGGAATTCAGGAAGAGGAAAAAGAAGAAGACCATGAAGATTACCTTGGGTGAAATTCTCTTCAACCAGGGAGTTTTTATTATATGAAAAATTAAAAGACAGATCTAACTTCAAGCTAAAACATAAGAATGAAAGAGAGGAAAATTTTCAAAGAAGAATAATACGATGTGATGTATGAGAAAATATAGAATGATCAAGCTCTAAGAAAAAGAGAAGGAAGAAATGGAAGTACTCGAGAAGTTTTGGTGTGTTTCATGATTTTATCCTCGTTCTTTCTGAGAGATTTTATTCTTAATTTTCCTAGTTTGGTATGAGACCTAGTTTGGAACACCAGATTAAGAGTATCTTGAGTTTCTCGATATGATATCATTCTCAACCTTCATCATTTATTTATATTAGTCATTTTTATCATGCGATATTTATGTTTTCGAAGTCAAGCTTTTTACATTCATGGAGTAGATTCCTTCCTCGTGTTCCATCTTAAAAGTTTATATTCGTTTAGGCACATAATGTTTACTTGTTTTATTTCTGTCAATTTTCCTTAAAAAGCAAAACATAATCTGGTGAAACGCACGCTCTCATTTATGCCACATGCGAGGACTTTAGCCAAGGTTATATAGTTATGACTCATGAGGAATGCTGATAGCATTAGACCTCCATGAAAGAATGAAGAAAGAGCTAGCGAAGCTGAATTGAATTACCAGTAGCAAAGTTGCAGAAGAAAAAGAACTACATAAGAACTCGGTTTCAACTCAAGCTCTAGAAAACCCTAGAAATTGATCTCATGGATCACTGCAAGTTAATTATGAAAAATCATGAAAAAAAAGTTGGTTAAAGTCGTAGAAGAAAAAAATGAACTACATAAGAACTCAGTTAATTATGACAATACTAAAGTTCTCAAAGAAAAAAATGAACTACAAAAGAACTCAGCTAGCATTTGATTTCTTTCAATTGATCTCAAATAATACCCAACGTATTATTTGCTCCATGTTTTGTATTGAGCTAAGCTAAACAATAAAACATAGAAATAGTATCTAAAGGATCAGTCTGTGTGTGTCTTGGTGTTGATAATTAGAAGATTAGCTTGATGGATATGTGTGTATCATCCAAAATCAGGTCAAGTCAATTTCTAAGAAAATATTTTTATCAGAAGATCAAGATAATCCAAAGGTCGAGGTCAAGATTCTCATTATAGACGCCCATCAAAACGTGAAAAATATCACATGCAGCCTCATGATGCAAATACATAAAATACCCAACGAACGAGGATAAAATACCGTGCACATTACGAGGTTCAAGTCATGACAAACAACGTAAAAATATTATTGAATTACATTGATGAAGTCAGGATAATCTTTGCAATAATAATGAGGAATACCTCAAGATGACAGTGCAAGAAAGATAGAAGATAAAACTAAGAAGATGTCGAAAAAATAAGTCAATGATGATACATAACACATGAAGAAGCTAGTGACATAGGAGCCCAAGCCTTGGCATGTAATTGTCAACAAAATAATATAAAATAATAAAATAATACATGGGCAAAAAAATTATGTACGCCATTAGATATTGATACAACCACTTGAATGTTAACTTAATGAAAGTTAATTTCATTATAGAGCACATCTCTTTCTGATTCGATTTTTCTCTTCGAATTGCCATTTTCTTCAATATGGCGCATTTCCTTTCAACGAGATTTTTTCAACGTTAATTGTTTTATTCAACGAGATTTTTCTGTTTGAATTTTTTTATTTAATGGCATTTATTCATTATTTAGCAAGTCCATTGTTATTTTAAAGAGATTTTTTTTCTTGTATTGGCCTTTTCCCTTTAACCGTAATATTTATAAGTCACGCCTGTTTTAATATTTTTTTGGGCGTATTATGGCGATTATTTGAATTTTATCTGGGCGCTGTTCCACTATTTAATTTCATGGCTGCCGTCGTCATCTCGACAGCCCCGACAATTGAAATATTCGACGTAAACCAGGTTATGGTCTCTATATAAAGAAGTAAATGGAAAATCTTGAAAAAGCTTCCGTTCCGCTGACGAACTCCCCGACATTGTTTCCGTGGAAATAACTCGAGGTTCGTAGGACGCGAGTTCCTCTAAAGGTAAGCGCCACCTCACGTTTACCTTTCTACGAATACATTTCTGCTCTCTCTCTCTCTCTCTCTCTCTCTCTCTCTCTCATTATAAGTGTGAATCGATCCTTCTTTAATGGGGGAAATTCGTGGCAGAGCCCGGTTCAAGAAGAATGCTGATTCAAAAGATTTTGAGACGCGGAGGTGGCGCCGCTTAAGGCCGTCAGGTTATTCCCACGTAGCAATTATCGTGACCTTCTTCGCCTCTGTCTTCTTCCTTGAAGTTCCAGCAGAGCTCGGTGGAGCTCGAGAGATAAGCTTAAAAGTGAGAAGTCTCATCCCCTTACGGCACTCGTTAGGTCCTCATCGCTCCCTGTTTTCCGCAGCTCTGCCATCAAAATGACAACTTCAATCCCCATCCTGCTGCACCATCATATCTCTATCTCTTTCTCTCTTTGTCTCTAAGAATCTCCTCATTTCGATCTTCATGGCTTCCAAGCTGAAGAACATTCCACCCGAGGACATCATCCAGGTCTTCTTCTTCCTCTTATTATTCTCTTCGATTCCCTCGGAAGCGAGAAACCTACAGTACAGATCAAGGCCAACAGGAAATCTCTACACAGAAGACGCCGGGCTTTTCAGCTCTAAGTCGAGATTACAGTCTCCCCCATCCTCTCCTGGAACTCGACGAAACCTCGCCGCATTGTCTTCAACCCGCAATCTGGGGTCCGTGCCCAGCCCGGGAGTCGGCCATTAGATCTCTAAATTCATTGAGGGGAACAATTCTGGGTTCTCTTTCAAGACATTCAAAACCTATTTTTTTAATGCTGAGGAGATACATGAAAGCTGTTTGCTAGGATCGTTTATTGAGGGTTTCCTCGTTTAAAAGTCTCTTTGTATGAAGACTGTTAGAAAATACTTGTATATCTACCGAGAATTTGTAGTTATGCTCGTTTAATGGGGATAAGCTCCCCGAAATTCTCGTTTCGATTTTGCTGTGTCCTCGGATCGGACTGTTCCCGCGAAACACGCCGCTAATATCGAAATATTTGAGCTGGATTGCGGAGGATCGCAGACTGCGGAGTCTAGATCGCTTCTTCCAGGCTGACATTGTTCAAGTGAAGACATTCGCCATTTTCACCCTGTTCTCTCCCTCTCTCGGTGTCTCTGTGTCTCTGTGTCTCTCTCTCTCTCTCTCGCTCTCGCTCTCGCTCTCTCATGGTATCCTTGTTGCACTGATAGAAGATCAAACCTCTCTGTCTCTCTCTGCTCTTTCTCAGGTAATGAACAAATAAATAAAATAATTCCGATTAGGTTACGCGCAAGGATCATGAGAGAAGTCGAACAGGAGCAATCTCTCCTGCTGATTCTCGTCAAGGAGAGAGAAAGAGACCACCAGCGGACCAAAAAATCCTCGAAGTCACGTTCTTGGAACAGCGTTCCCTCTATGACTCGGGCCTGAGGGCGGCACTCGCCTTCTTATCTTCACTTCCGCCCCACGCAAATAAGTATGCTTCGGAGCTGGAGCCCCAATCGCCGCGCTGGTCGCTCCCCCGATGCTCCTCGCCATGCTATTATCGACGGCAGAGAAGACGAGAGCGAGAACGACCCAGAACCCTAGATCCATTACCAAAGTAGATGTTGTTCTTCAGAAAGAGCAGGAGGGCTTTCAAGGGTTTTATACTGCTGGAGAAGCGCATCATATCTCGGCGCATCTACTTTGAAGAGTTTCCGGGAAGGACGAGCTTCCTTATCACAAGAGGACTTCCTCGTCGTTTCTGGGCTTCTCCGATCTGAGGTCACGGAATAAAATCTATCTGGTCAGCAGCGGTGGTAATTCATCACATGGAGATTTCTGCCGCGTTCAGATGGGATGTTCAAACATATCAAAGTCGAGATATCCTTCCCATCTCTGGAACAAGTCCTTTAGATAATTCGAAAAGCGAGCCGACGGGAAGGCATCTGATGCGAAGCCAAAAAGTAGCCGCGTTTAGGATGATTTGCCGCCCTGGATCCTATCTGGCCAAGATGCCTTACGTTGCTCCCGGTCGTCGACGAGCGAGAGAGAGAGAGATTAAAGGAGAATTGAAATAAGATCAAAAGTGGGATAACATGTTTTGGTTGGTGGCGGTGGCCATGGGTATTTCAAGAGGATGGAGAGCACAGATTTACAGAGAGAGTAATTCGTTAAAACTCTTAGGACATTTGTATAATTTTAATTGTGTCAGTGTTCTTTTGTTTTTTTCTTGGTGATTGTAACGTCAGTTATTACCGTTTTGCGAAAGACATGGGTGTTTTGGGTGGCCCTATGAATAATGCCAACAAGACATGCTTCTTGAATTCTATTTCCAACAAGAGGAAAAATCTACATCGGATTGACTGCATGCGACTATGATTATACCACAGAGGTAACTCCACGATTCTCTAGAATCTCCATGATTCCGTGTTTTAGAAACAGAGATCCCTACATCAGACTGTATACGGTTGAAGACTTTTCGAAATTGAATATTTCTTTGCACTGCTATCCATCAAACATCTTCATTCGTATGCTACAGTGCCTGATATGGTATCTGATCTACATGATCAGATGTTACCATTTCAACTCGTGATTCCTCTATGCAACAGTCTTTACATAAGGTTGGCTCTTTACTCTCTCTGAATCAATTCTGATTTAAATCAAGAAAGTCGGAAAAATTGAGGCATTGAGGTATGGGTTGATAGAATAGACATCTTCAAGAAGTATGTCAGAATCCGAAGTCCCAAACTTATCCACTCAACCCAAACTAATGATTCAAGAACTAGTCGGTAACGGAAAACTGCTCTTGGTAATCAGAAATAGTTGTCAACTCTCATACAGAGCTTCTTGAAATACAGCTCTTTTAGGACATAATTTGTTGTCAATTGTTCATTTGTATCCAAAGACAGTTGAATGTAAGATATCAAATAGATCATCGACAAAGGCAAGGCCTCGATTAATGACACAAGTTATTTCAAATTGATTCACCTACAAACATTTCTTTGTCGGTGGATATTTGATTCTATGATTAAGGGAACATGAATCACTCAGCTCTAAATCAATGTGTAAGTTTTTGTGGGAAGCGGCTTATCTTCATCTCTCAGAAAGAGAAGACGAGGATAATTTTTAACTTGCATCATCCATTTGGAAAGTCTCATGTCCTACAGACACCAAGAGAGTAAGAGGCTACATATTCTATTGTCCTACACACACCACAAGAATCATTGGTACTAATAAAGTTGTCTTTTAAGAGGATAGTTGTATTAGAGGGAGCATCCTTAAGGATCTCATTCTTGAGGATTCAAAAGATGATACAATTGTTTCTCATGCAGGAACAGAAAAAATTATGATACCTTACCTCAAGAAACACATGGTCACTTTCCATTTTTAACCCAATCAAAGGGTAATAATGCACCTACTCAAGAATCACCACGTGAAAACCATAAAAAAAACTTGCCATTGATCCACCTATACAAGAATCAATGAAGGATCAAGATGTGATTCTAAGACAATCAAATAGTCATAGGAAGCCAAAATCTCATGACATTATGTGGTATATCTTTCAAATAGAGACATCAATAGAGGGAAAAATGACCCCTTCTTATTTTGACTAGCCATTAAAAGTGCAAACTCTGACCACTATTTGTGAGCCATGAAAGAAGAGCTAAACTCAATGGTTTGCAACGGAGTCTAAAAAATTGTTAAATTATCCAAAGGAAAGGGACAATTTGGTTGTAAACGGTCTAAACTATCAAATTATGATGGTTTAATTGAGCAACATCAAGCCAAACTTCGGGAAAAGGGTTTTACACAAAAAGAAGTCATTAACTATGATGAAAATTATTCTCTTGTTTCTCTTAGGATTCATTAAGGACATAAAAGACCTTGGTTTCACATTTTTGGTCTAGAATTACATCAAATGGAAGTGAAAATAGCTTTCCTCAATGGAGTATTGAAGGAAGAGTTATACATGCTGAAAACTCAAGGGTTTGATGATACTAAATAACATTAAAACTATGTAAAATCATATATATATACATTTATTAATATGCACTCGGGTTTGTATTAAAAAAATTAAAAATACATCTTATTGATCATTATGGTCATTTGAGCCTTATAATTTGCATGAATACATTTTTATATCACCATTACATAACTTGAAGTGAAATTCCACATCATAGTGCCATTGGTCTAAACTTTTTATGCCATTGATATAGTTGTGCCATTCGTTTAAATTTTTATTATTGACTTGAAGTCTATTGCCATCACCTGTCTTGAAGTATCCGGTAGTCATCAAGACAAAAGAAGTAATTTTTTACAAGATTTATATTTTTATTAGGAAGAATAGCTATTATTTGAGATTTTTTTTATAAAATGATTGACACAAGATTACAATGAATTGAAAGATAGTTGAGCCAAGGCCCAACAAGTGCAGTTTATAGCAAGGGAGTGAAAATTTAATACATATCATTTGTGTCATTAGTGCTAACCTAAGATACTAAAAGATATTATATGACCTGCAAGCCAATCACACTTCTCTGTATCTATTTATATTCATTGAAATGAACTTTTATTCATTGTCATTATTGTTTGATGTTTATAAGGAAAGTCCGGAAATATATGTAATGACCAAGTGAATTATGATAAGATCATAATACAGTGATCACTAGTCTTTTAATATATGTTCTAAATATTCCTATTCGTGGGATATTCGAGAAAGACATTGAATTATCAGGAAAGAGTAGTACTATTTAATTCAAATCATGTGGTGAGTCTGGCTAATCTTGTGGCTATTGATGCGGAGACAAAAAGGATATATAGTGGATGATCTTTAGAGAAAGACTTCATTGAATTGATCCGTATAAATCCATGAATGGTATTATACAAAACAATCAGTCATGTTCATTTATGTAATGGTTATGTACATGGTCTTTTGACCTGAGATATCAGAGATATTTTGTGGATGGATGATCATGTTTTGACTATGACTTACGAATCCCTAACCATGAGATCTCTAAAATGTCATAGATTGGATATGATGTGAAGTCTTCAAAGATGATTGAGTGGTCAAGATGAGTTAGTCCACCCACGGTATAAGAGAAGATTGACTCAAGGAGTGAGATGCAATTAAATCCTTGTCCAAGGTAATGGAAATATTGGAGAAGAAGTTCTCGATAATTTCTTGACGAATATTATGTGGCCTACAAGCCAATCACACTTCTGTATATCTCGTTTATATTGATTGAGATAAAATTTATTTATTATCATTCTTATGTGATGTTTGCAATGAACTCCATAAGCATATGCAATAACTAAGTGAATTATGAGTGGGATCATAACACTATGATCACTAATCTTTAAACATTCATATTCATGGGATATTTGAGAAGGACATCAAATTATCAGGAAAGAATAGTATTATCTAATCCAACTCCTCGAATGATTATGGTTGATCCTGTAGCCATCGGTGTAGAGATTCCAAGGATAGATAGTGGATGCTCATTGGATAAAGAGCTCACTGAATTGATCAAGATGAATTGTTGAATGGTATTATACGTAACTATCAATCATGTTGATTCATAGCAGAGTTGTGTACATGGTCCTTTGACTTGAGACACTAAAGACATCTTGTGGATGGATGGTTGTGTTTTGATTATGACTTACGAATCCATAGCCACAAGATCTTCAAAATATCATATATTAGATACGACATGAAGTCTTGGAAGATGATTATTTTGGTCAAGATAGGATCTTCCACCCTCTATATTTGAGGACAATGACTCAAGGAATGAGATGTGATGAAATCCTTGGCCAAAATAGTAGAAATATCAGAGAAAGAGTTCCCGATGATTTCCTGCACACATCAATACTAACTTGAGTGAATGATTAGGGTTTGAAGGTCGACTATATCCTAAGTCATTCATGAGTCTCAATTAGATAAAGGATTCTACTTACATGATAACTAATGATGGAAAGATTTTATATAATAGTTTCTTATATACCCCATATCTCTTAGAGTATGCGGTGTTGCTTGGCACCTAACTGGCAGGCAACTCAACCTATCGATTAGATTAAATTAATCTGTAATTAATTAATCTATATTTTGATATACATAATTAATAAAGGTTGACAAATAAGATGTTATTGGGTCTATAGAATTATTAGCTAATGAGATATATAGACCTAAAGGTCACATACATAAGGTGAATGGACATGAGTAGATATAGACATATTTATGAGAGTTTTCTTTAAAAGGTCATATGCCCAAAGTCTATAAATAGAGAGAGAAATGACCACAAGTCAAGGTGCCTATGAAAGCCTTATAGAAATTCTATCATTTCTTCTTCTTCTTTTCTTTTAATGAAGAGCATTCAAGAGGAGATCCAACTGTTTGGCGATTGTGTGAATAGCTTCAAGAAATCCTTCAAGTGAACCCTAAAAGTAGGTTTTCTAAATATACTAGATGATAGGATCATCTAATCTGGGTGTCTTAGTGTTTTAGATATTCGATTTAATATTTTAGTGCGTTTGATGTTTTGATCAAAATTTTGGAAGGATTATTGACTTTAGATCCTAACATTTTTTTACACATCAATACTAAATTGAGTGACCGATTTGGGTTTGATAGTCAACAATATCCTAAGTCATTTATGAGTCACGGGCATGAAGCATACAATGTACACAATAACCAATGAGGGCAAGGTTTTATGATGGAATTCTCATATACTCTATATCTCCAAGAGCAGATGGTGTAGTTTGAGACTCGATGGGCTGGTGACTCAACCTATCAATTGGGTTAAATCAATCTTTAGTTACATAATAAGGAGAACCAATAAGTGTTATTGAGCCGAAGGAACTATTAGCTTGCGAGATAGTCGATTGAACCTTAGAGGGTCACACAAATAAGATCAATAGACATTAGTGAATATAGACATAATAATAAGGAATTTTTTGAAAATTTCACATTCTCAAAGTTTATAAATAGGGGGAGAACGACCATGACAAAAGGATCCATGCAAGCCTAGTCGAAAACTCTCTCCTCCCTTTTCTTGCTTGTGGTGATGAGAGCTCCATAGGAGATCCGATTGTCCAGACTACTTTGTGGATACTGCTAGAGTTGGATGCTTGTAAGGCTTTAAGAACTCCTTCAAATGATTCGTGGAAGTATGGTTTTAGTCTATACTAGATGACAGTATCATCTCTTCTTGGAGCCTCTTTGTGTCGAATGTTCAATTCACTAGTTTATGCTATGTATGATGCCCTTCATTGGAATTTTGGAAAGCTTGTAGACCTTAGATCCTAGCAGACACTTGATGCCATGGTTATTTTTTTAAGAGTATATCAGGTCCATTAAGAGTTAGCAATCCCATTAATCAAGAGGAATATCTATCAATAAGCAATGAATCTAATTATCCTGAAGAAGTAAGTGACATCATCATTGGCAAGCATCACACAAATCATTAGGTAATATTCATCTATATCAAGGACAATATGATTGTGTTCTCGTGGTGAGATAAATCAAGAGAAGGCAAATCATTGTATTCTCCTTGTGAGAAAAGTGGTGGACGTTATGTGGCCTATAAGTTGAAACACTTTTCCATGTCTTTTTTATATTCATTGAAATAAAATTTATCCATTATTATTCTTAATGAATTTTGCAATGAAGTCTATGAGTTTATATAATGACTCAGTGAATACTTATGAGATCATAATAGAATGATTACTAGTCTTTAAATATATATCTTAAACATTCCTAGTTGGGGGATATTCGAGAAGGACAAAAAATAT
Source organism: Lemna minuta (assembly GCA_024174645.1). NCBI lineage: Eukaryota > Viridiplantae > Streptophyta > Magnoliopsida > Alismatales > Araceae > Lemna > Lemna minuta. The sequence continues at coordinate 8,178,031 of CM044105.1, forward strand.
ATGAAAATAATAGTATTATTTGATCTTACTAATATGATGAGTATGGATGATTGTGTGGTCATCAATGCCAAGACATTAAAGATATATAGTGGGTGATCTTTAGAGAAAGAGTTCACTAAATTGATCAATATGAATCCCTATACAATATTACACCTAAATGTATGTCAAGTTACTTCATGTCATGGTTGTGTATGTGATGATACGAATATGTGCGATCATTGAAAACACACAAATGTGTGTCAAAACAATTACCAAACTCACCAATTTAAAGTTTTAATCAAGAATCAATTAGTATACTGGTGAATAAGGATCGAGTCCATAGAGAAATAGGGAATTTTTAGGTATTCTTCAAATTCTATCAAATCTAATAAGAAATTGAGGTAAGAATTAGAGATTTTAGTAAATTAGGAAAGAAAGCTCCAAGACAAATCCATAGAATCAAAAATCACTAGATTTGGATCAATATTCCAGAGAAATCAAAGAGCATAATCTAGCTAGAAAATTCGATCGCAAACAAAGAGAATTCAATAAAACTTCTAAAAATTAATATATTCTAAGCTTCAGAATTATAATCTAATGATAACTGATGAAAGATTAGGAGGAAAACACATAATATAACCCAAAATCTCACTTGAAATGATGCAAATGATCGCCGGATCAAAGGCTTTTCATTCCGCATTTCTAAAAATGAATATCCAACATTCAAGAGGTAAAATCTCCTTATTCTTTTGACAAAATCTTAATTTCAAGCATTCCCTGGATGCGGAAATGAGTCTAGAAGAGGAAGAAATCAAGAGATCCAAGGATTGAGATGTCAAAATAGTTCTATTACTCGAAACATCTAATAATACATTTTCTGTCGAGGAGAGAGAATTTATAATGTTATGAACTTATGTGGGACCGTCTGATCTTCTCCTTGTTGAGATCAACGGTCACGATGGAATCCGAAGAGGCGAATCGTTATGGTTAAGTCGTGACTGTCTGCTCTTCATCAAAGCATTAGGATCGCGGCATATGATCGCGCGAAGAGAGAGCGTCGCGAAATCTCATCTGTCCAATCGTGAATCAATGTTTTAGATCTTAGATGGCTCTTCAAATTCTAGCCGCTATTACTCCTGAGATGAATGGCTAGGATTGATCCATTTTAATAAAAAAAATTGTCGTCCACTCAAATGCTGCCACATATCCCCCCACTTAAGTGAAAATGAGGGATTGAGATTAAATCCTTTTTATTTCTGCCAATCAAATGATTTTGAGCGCGCCACGTCACCTACAAAAAGATAAATATAGAAAGATAGTCCCACACAAGAAAAATAATAGAAAATATTGTGTCTTAAAGTATACACGATATTAGTAGTTAGCCTATACCCTTAGCAAGATGCTTAACAACTAAATAGCACACTAATGACATGTGCACATATGCGACATGTGGCGCGCGCATACGTCGCCACCTGTCGACATGGTAGAGCATTGCCACATCAGTGTGATAAATAAAAAGTAATTTTCTTATTTTTAAATATAAATAAATCCAAAAAAATTCAAAAAATTCTAAAAAACCTCCTAAAAATTAGAAAATTCATAACTTTCAAAATATAACTCCAAATTAATCCAAATTTATTTTGTTACATCAAAAATTAAATAATATATCATTATGAAAATTAAAATTTAATAAATAACAAGAGAATAAATTTTATTTTAAAAATATACACATTTCTTATAGATAATTAAATTAAAAAAATAAATGAGTGTAAAAAAAATATTTTTCCTTCGTTCTTTCTTGTAGAACCAAACCTTCGAAACCTTTGACTTCTTATTATTTAACATTCAAAATTAATTATAATCTCAAATAAAGATAGGATTAATCAACTCTAAAATATATTCTTTAATTATACATAACTAACCCTAAAATAATGCATTTTGATATTATAACTCTAAATTGCATAGAATGATAGATATGCACTCAAAGTATGATAACAAGCAAAAGAATGGAATATTTTGTCTTACTTTGTATTAATAATCAGGCAATTACTGGTATAAATTGCATGTTATCAGTATGTAGTAAGATCTAGTACACCAAACACATCTTATGAATGGATGATTGTGTTTTCTGCTATAACATATGAATCTCTAGCCATGGGAACTCCAAAAATTTATTGATTGAATATGATATGAAGTCTTTCAAGGTGATTATATAGTCAACATAGGATAAACACCCTTAGTATAAGAGGAGATTGACTCAAGGAATAAGATATAATTTAACCCTTTGCCAACGTAGTGGAAATATATGAGAAGATGTTATCTATGATATCCTCAATGCATAAGTATTAACTTGAGTGACTGAAAGCATAAAATATCATGTATTAATATCATGCATTTTAAGTATTTCTTATTAAAAATATAATCATAAATGTATGTTATCATGATTTAAAATAATTAAAATCATAATTCTTATATTTTAGAATATATTCTTGATTTTTTTCATAAATTATTAACATTTTATTAATAGTTTAATGACATTGATACATCAAGAATATAATTTTTTATATATAAAATAAATTAACATTTTTTTAGAGTTTTTTAGAATTTTCTGGGAATTTTATGAAATTAAATCATTCAAAAATGATTTTTTTTAAAAGAAAAAGAAAAGAGGAGAGAGAGTCGTTCTCTCTCTCTCATAAGGGGAAGGAGGAGAGCCCTCCTCTCCTTCCTCTCCTTTGTGTATCTGTCTCACGCGATGGGAAAAATTCCATCGCAAAGAGAGGCGCAAGGAGAGGCACACAATCTCTCTCCACTTTCTCCCTCCTTGCCTTCTTCTCCTTTTCTCTGCCTTCCACCGTCGACGTCTTCTCCCCTTTCTCTTTTCTCGCATAACGAAAGTGAATTCCATTACGTGTAAATTTAGCAAGCTGAGAATTGTGTCCGCCTTTTTCCTCTCTCTTGCGCACGCACGTGTGTAGGGGGGTGGAGGAAATCTCCTCTCCCCTCCTTTTCTTCCTCTTCCAACTCTCTCTTTTGTTCTTCTCTTCCCTCTCTTTCTCATTCGTGTGCATGAATTCCTCCTCTGCACTTCTCTCTCTCTTTCGCACTTTCTCCTCGTCTTCCTCTCCCTTCTCTCCTGGGCGCACGGGTGCATACGTAAGGGGGAGGAGGTGGATACTTCCCTCTTTCTTTTCTTTCTCATTATTTTCTTTCCTCCTCAGCTCCTCTTGCGCCTCCCTTTTGTTCCTCCTTTCTCTCCCTCGCATGACAAAAAATTTCCATCGCGTGTAAACTCCTTCCTACAATGTCTTTCCCCTTCTCTAAGGCTTTGCTTTCTTACCTTCTTCGTACCTAGCTATCTCATATCCTCCCTATCTTCTGATGGGGATGCTCCAGCTTAGTGGCAGTTTACGCGAGGTCAACGAACTCTCGTCATTTCATCAAACACTTTTTCACATTTCTGTTTTTCAGCTAGTTATGAAGTAATCCGTAGCGTTCGTTGAGGCGAGTAAAGACGGCGCGGATGCGGACACGTCACGCGCGTCGGGGGCGGCCTACGATGGCCGTTGGAAATGCCTCGCTCTCTCTCCTCCGCCTATTGGTTGGGCTGTTTTATGAATTCACCCAACCTGTTTGATGATATGCATCCTGTAGAGCAGAAGTTTTTCCAAAAATAGATTAAGCTTGATTGTTCTGTTTAATCTTCTCTTACGACCTCTCTCTTTGACTCGATCACTTGTTCATCCTTTGCAGCTGGATTCGACGGATTAGATCAAGTTATTTCTCTACATTTGGTATCAGAGCAAGTGTTCGTTCCTTCGAAGAATAGAAATGGTGAATAAGTCCATCGATGGTGAAATGGGAGCCGCAACGCTGTCTCTCAAGCTCTTGAAGATGAATTATCGAGTTTGGTCAATGACTATGGAAGTATACCTTGACTCACATGACTTATGGCAGACAATCATCGGAGAGAATCCGACGAAGAAGAAGGACCGGCAAGCTCTTTTGGCGATCATGAGTGGCGTCCCGGAAGAGCTCCTCGACATCCTTGACGCGAAGAGGACCGCGAAGGAGAATTGGGAGATTCTCTCGTCAGCGGAATCTCGGGGTGGATTGCGTAATTCAATCTCGCATCCAAGGACTGTGTCGCGATCTTGAGGTACTCACCATGGGCAAGGCGGAGATAGTCATGGATTTCACGATGAAATTCACACACATTGTCTCCGACTTACGAAATCTTGGAGAAACGATGGAGGAGAAGGAAGTTGTGCGAAGATTTCTCCCGAGCTACCCCGGAAAAATTCGATGCACTTACCCTATCATTGGAGCAGTATGGCGAGCTCGACAAGGTGAGTCTCGATGAAGTCATTGGATCTCTTACCGTTCACGAGTTGCGGCTCAAGGAATGGGAAACTCGTGAAGAGGAGCAGATCCTACTGGCTAAGGCGATAGGTAAAGACCAAGATTTCTAATGAAGAAGAGTCCTCATCGAGAGGCAGGGGCCGACATCGCGGCCAAGGAAGAGGAAGAGGTCGAGGTCGAGGACGAAAATCAAAGCGGGAGAGGAAGAGAAGGACAAGAAGTCGTTTGACAAAATCTGTGATCCAGTGCTACAATTGTCAACACTACGGTCATTTTGCCTATGAATGCAGAAACCCAAAGAAGCCCCGCGAGGACACAGCTTATGTGGCGGAAGCTACCGTGGCAGCCGCGGCTTCGGCGAGCTCATCCAATACGGTAGTGGCGACGTCATCTCTTCTTATGGCGGTCGTGGAAGAGGTAAGCGATCTCGTTCTTCATGGATCATGAGGGAGCAACCTCCAATCCTGCTCTGTGGTATTTGGATACTGGGGCTACCAACCACATGACCGGAAGGCCGAAATTCTTCACCAAGTTGGACGATTCCATCACCAGATCCGTGAAATTTGGCGATTGATAACATGCTATATTTACATCATAAAACATGATTTTTCATGCATATTAAAGCTTAAATGATTTCATTTACATGCATGTTATCATATTTATATGTATTTTTCTATTATTCTCTTAAAAAGTCATTATAATCTCAAAATACTTTAAATTAGGGTTAATTTTTATAAATTAGAGTTTCATAATTTGATAACCCATATTTTTATTGAGATTATAATTGTTTTTAAAGATAAAATAATAAGAGAAATAACTTTTATAAACATTCATTTTATTTTCTAAAGATTAAAATCTTAATAAATGAATGTATTTTTGAAATAATAATTTTTAACTCTTATTATTTAATTAATTTGACGTTTTAGAATAATAGACAATTAAATTTTGGATCAAATGAAAGAAATTTGGATTAATTTGGAGTTATATATTAAAAAGTTATGAATTTTTCTATTTTTTTAAAGGATTTTTCAGATTTTTAAAAACAGTTTTTCCTATTTTTATTTTTCGATTTTAAATAATAAAATAAATAAATAAAAAAAATTAAAAAAGGGGCGCGGGGTCCGCGTGGATGCGGCGTGGCACGCGAGGGCCACGTGGCGGCGCCACGCGAGCCCGCGCGGCGCCACGTGGCGCGTGAATATATCATATATATTTATAGATTACATAATATAAAATCGCTCTTTGTCCTCCCCTTATAAGGGAGGGTCATACCGTATAAACGGTCGGGTATTATATACCCGACCGTTTCTATAAATTAAGTCCGTGTGGGACTAATGTTTTTTTAACACTTACCTTGCGGGCGACGTGGCGCGGCGCGAGCGTTGGATGCGGAGGGCGATCGATCGACGGACGTCGATCGCGTGGAGCGCGGACCATCGGATCGAAGATCAAGCACGTGCTGAAATTCAAGGCGTTATAACGGTCGTGATGCGATCGGCGGAGCGCATCCCGGGACCGTCCGTCCGCGATCAAGGGGCGAAAATGGAGCGTTTTTTTATAACGCACATCGCGCGATAAATCTGGGCCCCTCCATCCGCGATCCAACGATCGCGACATTTTCCGAAAACGGTCCATCATGGACCGTTATCGTAACCGTCGATCGTTTCGATCGGACGGTTACGAATTTTCGCCCTATAAAAGGGCATGTTCTTCGTCGTTCTAAGACATCCAAGCAAGAATCAATCAAATTGACTGTCAAGACACCATCCTTGCCTGTTTCTCTCGAGTTCTTCCTCTTCCTCTTCAATTTCCGCGTCCGAGGAGTGGTAGAAATCGAGATTTGGTGGAGAGGTGAAGGAGAAATCGCAGCTTGAATCCACCGATCGCGTTCTTCGTGTTCTTCGTGATTAAGAGGCTTAATCGGCGCGATTTGATCGCAATCGGGGATTAGTGGGAGCGGTTTTTGCTTCCTAATCCTCCAATCTAGTTTAATTTCAGTTTAGATTAGTTTTTAATCTTCAATTTCATCAAATTTCACTTAAAATCACGATTTGTTACGCTCGAAATTTTCTCTCCACTTCGATTCATGATTTCTCCGCGAAATCAAGTCCGATTTTGACGATTTTTGATTCCGTGGAATCGATTTGAAGTCTACTTTCATAAAATACCATTTTCCCCAATTTCTTCCATCAATTTCTCGTCCGATTTGACCAAATTCTAAAAGATCTTTTGAAAATTCCTAAATTCCCTGTGGATTCGACCCTTATTTACCATTATACCCTTGAATTCGTGATTAATTCTCAAAATTGGTAAGTTTGGAATTAGTTTTGACGCGATACCGCTTGAAATTGACGACCTCGCGGTTTCGTCTCGTCAAATGGCGCCGTTGCCGGGGAATTAAGGCAATTTTCGATCAAATTAAGTCAATTTTGACTTGGTCAACGCGGATTTTTCTCTTAATTTATTGAAATTCAAGCAATTCAATCGTATTTTGAGTGATCCGAAGTAGAAATCCATCTTCGAGATCCTTAATTCGATAAGAATAAGTGATTTCGCTCCTTTTCTAAGGATTACGGGCGATCACTTACTCAAAATCGCGTTAAGAACGCGTAACTCTCATGGATACCGACACTCAGTGCAGCTGATTTCAATTTTTAATATATTTTAAGTATTTATAAGTTATTATCCATCTACCTACTCGATCCACTCTTCATGAGAAGACGAACGGCTCGGAGAGTACGGAATAATCCCCTAGAAATAGACCTCTTTGAGACGATCCTCCTGAGACTCCCGAAGCTACCGAGGCCGACACTACCGAGACCGACTCAACTTTTTGATCCTACCGAACCAGTAGAAATGGCCCGGAATGATGAAGGAAATGCTAGGAAACGCCTTAGTGACTATGCTAGGCCCGTCCTCCAGCGACCCGTCACTAGAATTCACGCACCCCTAGGAAGAGGGGCCAATTTTAGAATAGATTCCCATGTAATGAGCATGCTGCCTATCTTTCATGGTAAGCCTTCCGAAGATCCCTATAGACATGTAGATGAGCTTTCTCAAGTTTGTGAGATCAATCACCTTCAAAACGTCCCCGCCGACACGATGAAGATGAAACTCTTTCCCGCTACCCTTAGAGATAGAGCCAAAGACTGGTTTTTAAAATTAGGGAAAGAATTCACAAGTTGGACCGAGATGGAAGAGGAGTTTTTTTAAGAAAGTACTATTCAGTAGGAAAAAAACCACCTCTGTCAGAAAAAGCCATCAGAGAGTTCACCCAAGGCTCGTCAGAAACCTTCCACGAGGCACAGGGAGCGACTAAGAGATCTTACGAGGGAGTGCCCACACCATGGCGTATCTAACCACGAATTAACTCAAATTTTTTATGACGGGTTAGGCCCGCAAGATAGATACCTTTTGGATGCAGCTAGCGGCGGCACCTTTATGAGCAAATATGAAGACGAAGCGATGGACCTCATCGAAACAGTGGCGGAAAATAGTCACCATAATGCGGCGAAACCATTTGGAAGAGGTGCAATGCCGAAAGCTCTAGACGCCAAGTCAGCGGAAACGGGGATGCTCCTCGAAAGAATCGACAAAATGGCGGAAGTCCAGAACTTACTCTGGGACCGAGCTCAACATCCGCAACGGTTCCGAAGGACTACGCCCCCGTCTCACTTCAAGAAGCGTCACCATGCGCGACGTGCTCAAGATTCGACCACGTCGAATTAGATTGCCCCGTCATGGCAATCCAAGGGCAAGGAATGTATAGACAAGGTCCATCAGGAGGACCAAGTCAACAGGGACGACCAAATTATCCAGGTAATTATTCTAACCAGTATAACACCCCTGTTTTTAACAATTCCTTGCAGAATAATGGCTATAGGAGGAACAACGATCAACCTTATCCTCCACAATATAACGGTCAGCAAAATTACCCTAATCAAAGACCGTCGTCGTTCGTCACTCGACTCAACCACAAGCATACACGCAAGCTCCCACGCCAAACCACGCCGGCATCCGACCCGATCCTCGGCGCGATCTCGCAATTAATGGAGCAAATGACGAGGATGAACTCACGCGTGGACAAAATTCAGGGACTTCGTCAAGACGAACGTCCAGCCCGAGCGACAGGACAAAAAGGGTAAGCAAGTAACTTTTGCTGACCCGGTTACCCTCGCGAGCCACGGCAAATCCAAGAAATCAAGGAGCTTCGTCGACCCCGGACCCATAATATCAACCATATACACGTCGACGAAGAAGCCGTAGAATCAGCCACGGCCGTATCAAGCCTTCGGAGTGGGAAAACTCTGCCGGATCCATACAAGGATCATCCTTTCCACCAAGGCCAAAAAGAAGAAGAGGAAACACCAATTATCGTCGAGCAAGACACAGATTCGGAGGACGAGGAAGAACAGGTTACGGCTGAACCTAACCCCGACAAATATAAGCCCCCATGTGCCTTATCCTCAAGCCTTAAACCGACCAAAAGCCAAGAATAGCGAAACTGACGAAAACCTACTAGAAGCCTTTAAGAAGGTAACCATAACTATTCCTTTAACAGAAGCCATCAAGCATATCCCTACCTATGCAAAATACCTAAAAGGTATATGTACTCCCCCATAGAAACCCTAAGAGGATCCAACTTAGTGAGACGGTAAGCTCTATAATGATGAATTCCTTACCCAGTAAAAAGAGAGATCCGGGAGCACCCATGATCACGAGTGAAATCGGAGGAATGTCCTTTACTAGGTCCCTACTAGATACGGGTGCCGGTATAAACATCCTCCCTAAAAGGCTGTATTCGGCCAGTCATCATGTAGGGGAGTTACAACCATTCCTTGTAGAGCTATGCTTAGCCGATGGATCTGTTAGAAAACCCCATGGACTAGTAGAAGATGTAATAGTTAGAATAGAAGATTGTTATTTCCCAGGTAGATTTCCTAGTGGTCGATATGAAAATGACTAAGGAGCTGAGCCAAGCCCCGATCATATTAGGGACGACCCTTCCTAGCTACCGCATGGCACGTAACCGGCGGGGGAAAGGAGAAGTTATTCTCAAAGTGGGAGAGCACACCGTGAAGGTCGACATCAACAAGCTAATGAAATACCCTTCACGAGCATCTGAAGACTTGGGAGCCATCGACTTCGCCGACGATCAAAGACATAGACGAATGCGTAGAAGAAGTAATGATGATCGACGAGGAAGCAAGATATGAGGAGCTTCAGATGGACGAGCCAACTTTTAGAGCTCAAAAACTCTCCCGTCTACACTCAAGTATGCCTTCCTTGACGACGAAAGCAAAGCCGGTAATTATTTCGTCCAAGCTGGACCTCAAGCAAGAAGAGAGATTCTTTGGAAGTGCTAAGGAAAAAAATAAAGAAGCAATCGGATGGACCACGACGGACTTAAAAGGGCTAGACCCTTCACTATGTACTCATCGCATCTTCCTAGAGGATGAGTCAAGACCCGTCGGGGAGGCCCGAAGACGACTCAACCCAAGGGTATGGGAGGCCGTAAAAAGAAGAAATTCTTAAATGGCTAAATGCAGAAATTATCTACCCCATATCCGATAGCCAATGGGTGAGTCCGGTACACGTCGTCCCGAAGAAAGCCGGAGTAACGGTCACGACGAACGAAAAAGGCGAGGAAATCCAGACGCGCCTACGAGCGAAGTGGAGGGTGCATCGACTACGGAAGCTGAACTCCGCGACCAAGAAGGACCACTTCCCGCTACCGTTCATCGACCGGATCTGGACCGGCGGCGAGGATCCAAACTACTTACGCTTCCTCGACGGATACTCGGGCTACAATCAGGTGCTATCCACCCCAGACGATCAAGAAGACCACGTTCACTTGTCCTTTTTGGCACCTTCGCTTTCAGACGCATGCCATTCGGGCTGTGCAACGCCCCAGCGACCTTCCAACGATGTATGACGGCGATCTTCTCAGACTTTCTTGGCGACAGTTTAGAAGTCTTCATGGGACGATTTCTCAGTCTTTGGAAACGACTTCGAGACTTGTCTTGCTCACTGACGAAGATCTTGGAGGTATGCGTCGGGAAAGCAGCTGAGTACTTAGGCTGGGAGAAATCCCACTTCATGGTACGAGAGGAGTAGTGCTCGGGCACATCGTCTCGGGCAAAGGCTTAGAAGTGGATAAGGCCAAGATAGAGGTCATCCAGAAACCTCCCTCTCCCCAAATACCGTGAAGGACTTAAGGAGCTTTCTCGGGCACGTCGGCTTTCTATCGACGATTCATCCAAGACTTGCGAAAGTTTCCAAGCCTCTCACCACCCTTCTTTGCAAAGACAAAGACTTCATCATCGACGAAGAAGGGAAGCGCGCATTCAAGACATTGAAGCAAGCAGCTGATCGAAGCACCGATTCTACAAAGTCCTAATTGGGACTTACCCTTCGAGATTATGTGCGACGCTTCGGACTACGCGGTGGGAGCGAGTCTTGGGGCAGCGGCTGGACAGAAAGCCGACGGCCATCTGCTACGCAAGTAAGACCCTCATCGAAGCTCAAATTAATTATACGACGACGGAGAAAGAGCTTCTGGCGGTGGTCTACGCTCTCGAGAAGTTCCGGCCCTACATCTTGGGGAGCAAGATCATCATCTACACCGATCATGCGGCCCTGAAGTACTTGCTCTCCAAGAAAGAGGCCAAACCAAGACTCATACGATGGGTGCTGCTCCTTCAAGAATTCGACTTGGAGATTAAAGACAAGAAGGGCAGCGAAAACTCGGTGGCGGACCACTTATCGCGTCTCCACATCTCGGGAGGAGAGGACATCGGAGAGACATTTCCAGACGAGCATCTCCTCGCCATCTCGAGTCACGCCCCCTGGTACGCACACATAGTCAACTTCATCGTCCTTTGGATCGATCCGGAGCATTGGAACCGGCATCAAAAAGATAAGTTCTTCCACGAGCTCAAGTACTATTTCAGGGAAGAACCACTTTTTGTTCCACCTAGGATACGACCGAGATCATCCAGACGATGCGTACCGGAGGAGGAGCGAGGGGAGACATGCGCGATGTGTCACTCATCGGCGTGCGGAGGACACTTCGCGGCACGAAAGACCGCGGACAAGATCCTACAGAGCGACTTCTACTGGCCCTCCATCTTCAAGGACGCCCACCGTTTCTACACGGAGTGTCTACAATGTCAAGAGGCGATCAACATCTCCAAGCGAGACGAGATGCCCGATGCGGCCGATCCTTGAGGTGGAAATCTTCGACCTTTGGGGGATAGACTTCATGGGACCTTTCCCACCTTCGACGGGAAAGAGTACATCTTGGTGGCGGTGGACTATGTGTCCAAGTGGGTCGAAGCAATCCCCACCGGGACAAACGATCATCGGGAGGTACTACGCTTCATCACACGATGCATCTTCGCCCGATACGGTTGTCAGAGAGCCATCATCAGCGACGGCGGCTCACACTTCAACAACTCGCACTTAGGGCATTGTTGAAGAAATACGGAGTACACCACCGCATCACGACACCATACCACCCCCCGGGCGAATGGGCAAGTAGAGGTTAGTAGCGAGAAGTCAAGACTATACTTAAGAAAATAATTCGTCCGGATGGGAAGGATTGGGCACACAAGCTCCCCAGACGCACTATGGGCATACCGGACGGCATACAAGACACCCATCGGGATGTCTCCCTTCAAGCTCATCTACGGGAAAGCCTGCCACCTCCCGGTTGAGCTAGAGCACCGAGCCCTCTTGGGCCATCAAGAAGCTCAACCTAGCACTTTGGGCCGAAGCGAGGCAGGAAGCGACTTCTCCAGCTCCGGGAACTACAAGAGTTGAGGCACGACGCGTACGAGAACGCGGCAATCTACAAGAGAAGACCAAGGCCTTCCACGATCGACACATCCGACGGCGATCATTCCAGATCGGCGACAAGGTCTGGCTCTACAATTCCCGCCTCAAACTCTTCCACTGGAAAGCTGCGCTCCGAGATGGGATGGTCCTTACGTGGTTCGGGAATTGTTCGACGGCGGAGCGGTGCTTATCTCCGATCCTAAGACCGGTCGACAATTCAAGGTAAAGCGGCCATCGTCTTAAGCCGTACACGACTTGAGCCACCCGCACCAGCGAGATAAGGTAAATCTGCATCTTCCCAGAGCATTCGAGGACGTGACGGTATCACCCTCGACCCATCGGTAGTCTAGGTTTTATTTTTTTGTTTAGTACGGCTGAAGACGTTAAACTTAGCGCTCTTGGGAGGCACCCCAAGATTATCTTACCTTTTTAGTTTTGTGTTTTTTTAATTTCAGTTTGCTTTTAGATGTTGAAGAACTACATTAGGAAAGGGCGCACCTGCACCGGAAAATCCCACGAGCATCACGGACTAATGAGCTTTTCTAAACCCATCTCACTGCACTTTTTATTGTTTTTCATGCCATGATTCGATGAGTTTTTCACATGAGCATGTAGTATTCATTGAGGGCAATGAATAATTCTAGTTGGGGGGTGAGGATTTAGAAAAAGCTCTACCCTTTTCAAAATTTTTAAAATTCTATCTTCTAAAAACTCCTATTTTTCAAAATCTTTGATCTAATCTACCCCACCTTAGAAGTCTTTTCATCTAGAGATCTGACCTACTAGAGATGTAGAAGTGAGGACCTTATAGTCCATATGATTACATTTTGAGTAATAAAGCTAAATGATCTAGAGAGACCAATGGATTAGAGTAGTGGTTGACTTCTTTGGGGTTGGGTACCTAACAGGCACCAAGGAAAAAGAGTAATCAAGAGGTTGAAATGCTATGGGATTGAAAAGGAGAGTATTTGAGAGAAAATAAAATTCCATCCTCTACCTATTATTAGCCCAAACTGCTTAGTATGAGGAATTTTCCGAGGCTAGACTTTTCCCTTTAAAGAGTGCAATGATCCATAATCTTTGTAGCACCTATCTTTTCCTTATAGACATGTAGTTCTCTCTTCCAAAGCAGTCAAGTAGTAACACCATATTTGTTTTAAACTTCGCTTTTGATGATGAACACTCCCAAGTGAATCCACACATCCATTTCACCTTCCACCTTCTTCTCCCACATGTGCTTACCTTCACTATACTTCATTTGCTACACACTCTCTTCAGAAATCCTAAAAACTCCTCCACATCATCATTCTAGTCTTCTCAAATGCTTTAAAAAAACTTAAAAAATAAAAATAAAAATAAAAAAATAAAAAAAAAAATTTGAAGAAGAAAAGAAAGAGGAGCAATGTCAAAAGAGAGAAATAAGAAGTTACAAGAAGGAAAATAAGTGGGAACATATTCTACCTTTATCTCTACCTCACTATCATCTCCATCATCTACCCTATCCATCATCATCCACCTCACTTGGGAGTATAATCATCATAAGTGGTACCTTCTTTGATTTTATCATCCACTTTGTTTTATCAGCATATTTGCTTTTAGCCAAGTTACACCCTTAGAAATAGCATCTTTTATTTTCTTCAGCCTCCTCACACGATGCATCCAAAGATAGGAATCCATTTGAATTGCACTCTTTTAAGGAGGAAAGCGAGTTGAGGGGAATTCTAAGTACTAGGTAGCCTCCAATTTGAGGGAAGGAGTGATGTGTTTATGGAGAGGGTAAGTAATTACATCCACTCATGAGAGAGTGAGTTTATTTTCAGCACCATAGCATCATACCTTAGATAGGCTCACCTTGATTACAATCAAGAATTAGACTTGAGCATTAGCCGATGAGCACTACCCTAACATGCACTAAAGAAGTCAACCTAGAAATGGAATCTAGATCATTAGGGCCTACACTATGAGGAAAACGTGATCATACATTTATACACTTCACCTTTTTAGTGGTAGGATTAAAGGATGAAAAGACTTTCTAGGGAGATCATGTAGTAAATTGCTAAGAGACTAGCAATAATTTAAGTTGGGGGGTGTGATAACATGCTATATTTACATCATAAAACATGATTTTTCATGCATATTAAAGCTTAAATGATTTCATTTACATGCATGTTATCATATTTATATGTATTTTTCTATTATTCTCTTAAAAAGTCATTATAATCTCAAAATACTTTAAATTAGGGTTAATTTTTATAAATTAGAGTTTCATAATTTGATAACCCATATTTTTATTGAGATTATAATTGTTTTTAAAGATAAAATAATAAGAGAAATAACTTTTATAAACATTCATTTTATTTTCTAAAGATTAAAATCTTAATAAATGAATGTATTTTTTTGAAAATAATAATTTTTTTAACTCTTATTATTTAATTAATTTGACGTTTTAGAATAATAGACAATTAAATTTTGGATCAAATGAAAGAAATTTGGATTAATTTGGAGTTATATATTAAAAGTTATGAATTTTCTATTTTTAAAGGATTTTTCCGGATTTTTCAAAAACAGTTTTTTTCCTATTTTATTTTTCGATTTTTAAATAATAAAATAAATAAATAAAAATTAAAAAAAGGGGCGCAGGGTCCGCGCGGATGCGACGTGGCACGCAGGGCCACGTGGCAGCGCCACGCAGGCCCGCGCAGCGCCCACGTGGCGCGTGAATATATCATATATATTTATAGATTACATAATATAAAATCGCTCTTTGTCCTCCCCTTATAAGGGAGGGTCATACCCGTATAAACGGTCGGGTATTATATACCCGACCGTTTCTATAAATTAAGTCCGTGTGGGACTAATGTTTTTAACTTACTTACCTTGCAGGCGACGTGGCGCAGCGCGGAACGTTGGATCTGGAGGGCGATCGATCGACGGACGTCGATCGCGTGGAAAGCGCGGACCATCGGATCGAAGATCAAGCACGTGCTGAAATTCAAGGCGTTATAACGGTCGTGATGCGATGCGGCGGAGCGCATCCCGGACCGTCCCGATCGCGATCCAAGGGGCGAAAATGGAGCGTTTTTATAACGCACATCGCGCGATAAATCTGGGCCCTCCATCCGCGATCCAACGATCGCGACATTTTCCAAAAACGGTCCATCATGGACCGTTATCGTAACCGTCGATCGTTTCGATCGGACGGTTACGAATTTTCGCCCTATAAAAGGGCATGTTCTTCGTCGTTCTAAGACATCCAAGCAAGAATCAATCAAATTGACTGTCAAGACACCATCCTTGCTTGTTTCTCTCGAGTTCTTCCTCTTCCTCTTCAATTTCCGCGTCCGAGGAGTGGTAGAAATCGAGATTTGGTGGAGAGGTGAAGGAGAAATCGCAGCTTGAATCCACCGATCGCGTTCTTCGTGTTCTTCGTGATTAAGAGGCTTAATCGGCGCGATTTGATCGCAATCGGGGATTAGTGGGAGCGGTTTTTGCTTCCTAATCCTCCAATCTAGTTTAATTTCAGTTTAGATTAGTTTTTAATCTTCAATTTCATCAAATTTCACTTAAAATCACGATTTGTTACGCTCGAAATTTTCTCTCCACTTCGATTCATGATTTCTCCGCGAAATCAAGTCCGATTTTGACGATTTTTGATTCCGTGGAATCGATTTGAAGTCTACTTTCATAAAATACCATTTTCCCCAATTTCTTCCATCAATTTCTCGTCCGATTTGACCAAATTCTAAAAGATCTTCTGAAAATTCCTAAATTCCCTGTGGATTCGACCCTTATTTACCATTATACCCTTGAATTCGTGATTAATTCTCAAAATTGGTAAGTTTGGAATTAGTTTTGACGCGATACCGCTTGAAATTGACGACCTCGCGGTTTCGTCTCGTCAGCGATAATTCACGGATCCAAATAAAAGGTAGAGGAGAAATTCAAGTAAATCAAAAGGATGGGAGCATCTTTTGCCTCGGTAATATCCTATTTGTTCCCAGATTGGAGGCCAATATCCTTAGTCTTGGTCGATTGGACGAGGAAGGTTACCGGATGATAATGGGAGAAGGTAAGCTTACCATCTTCAATCCAAATGGGCATTTATTTGCAGAGGTTTATAGATCCAAGGGGCGACTCTATTTACTAAAATTGAGCATCGTTGATCAATGCTTGATCATGACTGAAGCCACTCCCGAAGACTGGATATGGCACTCTCGTTTTGGACATCTAAACTTTCGTACACTTAAGAAGATGTCAACCAAGAAATCCGTTGAAGGTTTGCCTCCCATCAACATCCCAAACAAGCTATGTCAAAATTGCATTGCTGGAAAGCATCATAGAACTTCATTCCCAAAGAAGTCAGCCTTCCGAGCGACTGAACCTTTGGAGCTGATCCACATGGACATCTGTGGACCTATCACACTATCAACCTTTGGGAGGAAGCCGATATTTCTTACTTATCATTGATGATTTTTCCCAACTGACTTGGGTGGCTATGCTGCAGTGTAAGTCCGATGCTTTTGAAGCCTTCAAACGCTTCAAAAATTTGGCAGAGACAGAGAAGGGAATGAAAATCAAGACCCTCAGATCAGATAGAGGGGGAGAATTCACCTCAGATGAATTCACAAATTATTGCTTGAAGAATGGAATCAAGAGGCAATTGACTGCCCCCTACTCACCTCAGCAGAACGGTGTGGTGGAAAGGAAGAATAGGGCTGTGGTGTCCTTGGTTCGAGCCATGTTAAAGGCCAAAAATCTTCCAAGAGAACTTTGAGGAGAGGCAGTAAACACTGCAGTTTATATACTTAACCGTTCTTCTTCAAAAACCTTGCAGGGTCAAACACCTCACGAGAAGTGGACTGGGAGAAAGCCCTCAATAGATCATTTGAGGACTTTTGGATGTATTGTTCATGTGAAGGACACAAGGAGGCATCAAAGTAAGCTTGAAGATAGAAGTATGCCCATGATATTCATCGGATATGAGCTTGGTTCAAAGGCATATAAATGCCTTGACCCGGTCAACCTCAAAGTGGTCATCAATCGAGACGTCATCTTTGAGGAAATAGAGAGGTGGACTTGGTCAACGCAAGGTGAAAACACTACTCCACTCACCTTCCTACCTAATTTCCTCTCTAACCAGGGACTTGAAGACTGATAACATGCATTTATAACTTAAAATCTTATCCTAATTAACTCATATTCATGCTTATTTTATGAGAATATGATGCATGTTATCATACTTTTTAGGAATTTTCTCTATTGGTATGTCATTTCACTAAAGTTGATATTTATGCATAAATTAGGGATAATTTCATGCTTAATAGATGATTAATCCTTTGTTAAGTTTAAATTAATAGAACCTAATCTCTTTTATTGAATGATTTTGACTTTAGTGCATGTTTTGAAGAATAATTTCAAGATGAAGTTATGATTTAGAATATTTATTAAGAAATGAGTAAGTAAATTTTTAATTCATCTTGATTTCTTCTTTGAAAACTATATTTTAAATGACATGATGTTAAAAAGGAAGAAATGTGTGATCCAATGGAGAAAATTTGGATTAAAAAGGAGTTGTATATTTAAAGTTATGAATTTCTGAAATTTCTGCCCTTTTTCGATATTTATTTGATTTTTAAATTGATTTAAATTAATTTTTCCTTATTTAAATCGTGAAAAAGGGGTGTACTTACCGCAGGAGCTGACGTGGTGAGTGGGACCGGCGCGCGAGCTGACGTGGCGTGCGGGACCACCGCGCGGGAGCGACGCGGCGCTGAGGCCACGTGGCAGAGCCGTGGGTGGCCCACGCGAGGCGTAGGTGGCGCACAGGGCGCGGACACGTGGCAGGAGACCACACGTGTCCACGTGGGTCCACGCGGACGCCCGTGAGGGGCGCCACGTGGCAGGTAAGGTCGGCAGTTGGAGGGCCCACGGGTATAGTGGGCCCCTGGATAGAATTGGGCGGCGGTACCGCAAATGCGTTACCGCACCCTACATTTTAAGCTAAGGAGTTTCGAGTATTTTTCTGCGTGTGGGACTATGTCCCACACGGTTCTACGATGCAGGTGACGTGGCGGCACAAACGACATCGGATGCACGGACTTAACGCGGGTTGCGCTGATTCGATGGACGCGGAGTCCACCTGATGACCATCATGAGCACGTGCTCAATAGAGGGAGTTAGTGGATGTGATCGAGCGCGTACCTCGTGACACGTGGAGACGTAGGGGCGTTCGATCGTCAGCGCAAATGGATTAGGACTTCATCGGACGGCCGCGATCTTTCGCGACTTCAGTGGCGCGTGGACTCACCTGGATGCGTTGATTTTCCATCGATCGGTGGATGCTTCATCGAGACGATCGTGATCTTCATCGCAATCTTCATCCAAACGGACGGCATCGCGATCTTCATCAAATGGACGGTATCACGATCGTCGGGACGATCGTGATCTTCATCAAGCGGATGGCATCGCGACTCGTCGGGACGGTCGGATCTCCATCGGACGGACGAAGAAGGGACAGCCGATTGGGCGATCGAGACCGCCCAGCTTATCCGATCTCCATCGGACCGTGGATCGCGCCTCACGAAGAACCACGATCGACGCGCGATCGTGGCCCGATTGGCGTGCAATCGTGGCGCATTCAGCGCCAAATTGGAGCTCCTTCATCGCGGTATCGACGACATTCCTCTTCCAACTTCATCGGACGGTCTTTGATTGAGAATTGACAGCACGATCGATGCGCGATCGGGGCCCGATCCTGGCGCGATCGAGGCTCTTTTGAAGCAAAATTTTGGCTCATTCAAGGCCAATCGGGCAGCCACGACGCCGCCAAGGGGAATCACTCCCACGACGCCTCAAATCAGCTTCCACGACCGCCTCAATTGCCCACGATTTTGGGCTAAAATCCTCTTTAAAAAGCCATGTATTTCTCCCTTGTTCTTCAACTTTTGATCGATTCATCAAGGGAAATTAAGAAAATTTCAAGGAAGATCTCTAGTTCATCATGATCCCCCCGCGTTTAGACTACATTGCGACGCAATTGGAGCGAGATTGATTGCGAATTTTTCTTTGATTTCATCGAATTTTCCCCTTGAATTCCGAATGTCCACGAGGAAGAATCCAAGCAAATTCGCTTCAATCCACTAGAATTGAAGCCCCATTCTTGCGGCAATCGTGTTATTAGTGAGATTCGATCGATTATCAAGAGGTAATTTGAGTTTTTATTAGATTTAGAAGTTTAATTTTGCAAATTAGTTTATAGTGTTGTTCATTTTCCCAAATTTTTAGTCCAAAAATTTCTGATTTTGAAAATAGGATATCTCTTTGATTATAATTCCAAGTCACTTGATTTTGGTTTCATTAGATTCCTCTTTTCATCAGCTTTCCGTGGATAGTAAATTCATTGAATTTACCCTCCAATTTTACATTTGACCCTCCAATTTTACATTTGACCAAGGACTGTTCATCTTTCATCGAAGTCAAATGTTGAACCTTTGGGATCAATTACTTTTAATTTACAAATCATAATTTGATAATTTTGGTCTTTTTAGATTCCTCTGGTTCTTAGCTTTCCATTGACATAGAAATTGTAAGATTTGGATTTCATTTGATCATTCAATTTGAAGATTTCCTCTGAGGTGTTAATTTTGGGGATTTTCTAATATTTGACTTTTAATAATTCATAGTAAGTCCATTTCTTTTCCAAAAATCATGAATTATATATTAATAAATTTTATTTTCTCTCTAGTTTCCAAATATATAATTTTCGTAATCTTCTGATTCTGTTTGATTCTATGATTTTACAGAACACTTACTATTGGTCAAAGTCAATGCTTTCGACTTTGACTTTTGACTTTTCTTTGTTAGACCCGAGAATTAAATTCTTATAACTTCTTATTTAGCTTAATTATATCATTTCCACTCATTACTTCTTATTTTTACTTATTTGAAACTCCTTTTAAACCTAAGTTTGACCAAGTCAACTCTACAATTAAAGTCAACCCTCCTCTGTGTGGATCGACCCGATACTTACACATTACTTGATTTTTATATCTTATCTTTGTGAGTTTGGTTTTATAAAAATTTTTTTACCAACGTTTTTGTGTTTTAACGACGCACGAAAATGATATGTCTAAGACCAAATTGAAACCTCAGATGAAAGAAGATGAGGCCTCAGCCGAAGTGATATCCTCATCCAATGCCTCAAGTGACATGCACTCTCCAGAGATACAGATCACTTACTAACATGTACTCTGAGACCTCCCCTGATCATCCAAGATGAACCGCTCTCCTATTCAGAAGCAGCTTGTGAAGAGGTATGGATGAGGGCTATGAGAGAGGAGATGTTAGCAATTGATAGAAATGACACATGGGAATTAGATATTCCTCCACCCAATTGTAGACCAATTGGATTGAAGTTGATCTTCAAATTGAAGAAGAGTCCACAAGGAGACATCATCAAATACAAAGCCCGGTTAGTGGTGAAGGGTTACTCACAAAGGAAAGGGGTAGACTATGATGAAATCTATGCTCCAGTGGTCCGATTTGAGACAATTCGACTGCTGATTGTCTTGGCAGCACTGAAGGATTGGCAGATCCATCATCTAGATGTCAAGTCAGCGTTTTTAAATGGAGAGATCAAGGAAGTGATGCATGTGAAGCAGTCGGAAGGTTTTTTGGCCAAAGGGAAGGAAGGATGGGTTCTTCGACTCAAAAAGCCTTATATGGCATTAAGCAGGCCCCAAGAGCTTGGTATTTCAAGCTTCACTCTTGTTCACACTCTCTCGGCTTTATTAAAAGTGACTATGAACAGTCACTCTATCTTAAAAGATCTGATGCTAACATCTTAATAGTAGGTGTTTATGTTGATGACCTGATCTTCACAGGATCAAGCTTTGTTGTCATCGAGGACTTCAAGACAGAGATGACACGAGAGTTTGACATGAGCAACTTAGGCTCTCTCAGCTCTTACATGGGAATTGAAGTAAAGCAAGGTAAGGACTTCATCTTCTTGTCTCAAACGGCTTTTGTACAGAAGGTCCTACAACATGCCAAGCTTGGGGAATGCAATTCGGCCTTCACTCCACTTGAAGCTCAAGCGCAATTTACTTATGAAGAAGGTAAGTCAATGGTCAACTCCACAGTTTTTCGCAGCCTAATTGGAAGCCTGAGGTATTTGACACATTGACGGGACGAGACCGCGAGGTCGTCGATTTCACGCGGTATCACGTCAAAAATAATTCCAAACTTACCAATTTTAAGAATTAATCACGAATTCAAGGGTATAATGGTAAATATGGGTCGAATCCACAGGGAATTAAGCAATTTCTTGACGTAATCTTCAATTTTGATCAAATCGGACAAGAAATTGATGGTAGAAATTGGGGAAAATCATATTTTCAGAAAGTAGACTTCAAATCGATTCCACGGAATCAAAAATCGTCCAATTTGGACTTGATTTCGCGGAGAAATCAAGATTTGAAGTGGAGAGAAATTTCCAGCGATCGAAATCGTGATTTTGGATGAATTTCAACGAAATTAAAATGTAAATCCTAATCTAAATGAAAATCAAACACTATAGGAGGATAATTAAGGTAAAACCGCTTCCACTAAACCCATTTAGCGATCGAAATGCCGCGATTAAACCGATTAATCGCGAAGAACACCAAGAACGTCACGCCGAGCTTCAAGCGTCGATTTCTCCCTCAATTTTCCACCAAATCTCGACTTCTACCCCTCCGTGGACGCGGAATTGAAAGAGGAAGAGGAAGAACTCGAGAGAAACGAGTGAGAGAGGTGTCTAGACAGTCAATTAGATTGAATCTCACTCGGATGCATATAATTGTGAAGAACATCTCTATTTAAACGAAATTTGGGCGTAACCGTCCGATCGTTTTGATCGACGGTTACGATGAAACGGTACACCGTGGACTGTTTCGCTTAAATCGTAGCCGTCCGATTCCCGATGAACGGCTTGGATGATCCGCCCGATTGATAGTTATAAAACGCCTCAGTTGTCGCCCCTTGGATCGCAATCGGACGGGTGAGATGCGATCCTGTAAACGCATCTCGGCCGTTATAACATTTTAATTAATGCACGTGGCTTGATCATCTCCGGTGGTCCACGCGATCAAAGCGTTGTGATGCTGCCACGTTTCGCTTCATCCGACCGTTATAACTCTTTTTTTTAAAAACACGTGTTTTGATCGCGATCAGTTGTCCGTGTCCACGTGATCGACGCCCACCGATCGATCAATCGCCCGATCCGACGCTCTGTGTACGTCTACGTCACCTGCATTAAAAGAGAAGCGTGTGGATTAGTCCCACAAGCTTATAATCATTTTAAACCGTCGGGTTTATAATACCCGACGATTTGTAAGGGCATGACCCTTCCCATATAGGGAAGGCTGAAAACCTATTTATATTTACGATAAATAATATAATATATATATAAATTAACCGCGCCACGTAGGCACTGCGCGGGTCCGCGTGGCGCTGCCACGTGGCCCTGAGTGCCACGTCGCATCCACGCGGGTCCCACGCGCAAACCAAAACATTTTTTTTTAAAAACGGTTTTAAGTAGAAAATATAAATCAGAAAAATCCGGAAAAATACAGAAAAAATCCCTAAAATTGTAAAAATCATATCTTTTAAAATACAACTCCAAATTAATCCAAATTTCTTTCATTTGATCTAAAATTTAATTATCTATCGTTCTAAAAATTCAAAATATTTAAATAACAAGCGATTTAATTTATATTTCAAAAATACATTCATTTTTTAAAGATTTTAAATTTAGAAAATTAAATGAATGTTCATAAATATGATTTCTCTCATTATTTAACTTTAAAAACCATTCATAATCTCAAGTAAAATTGGTTATAAAATAATTTATCCTTAATTTATCACAATTAACCCTAATTTAGATAATTTTGAGATTATGACCTAAATATGCATGAAATGATAGAAATGCACTCAAAGTATGATAACATGCAAATAAATCTAATGTTTTATGCCTTAAATTACATTAATAATCATATTTATCATGTTAAGATTGCATGTTATCACACATACCCAGCCGGATCTTTTGTTCGCGGTGGGAATACTCAGTTGGCACATGGAAAATCCTACCCAAGAGCACTACATTGGGGTGAAACGAGTACTGCGGTACTTAAAGGGGACAAAAGACTATGGCTTATTCTACAAGAAGGGAGACTTGAGGGGATAACTAATCGGGTATAGTGAAAGCAATTTCGAAGGAGATTGCAACGATCGAAAGAGCACCTCGGGTCACATTTTCTTCTTTGGTGGGATGGCAGTTAGTTGGTCTTCTCAGAAGCAGAGCATAGTCGCTCTATCGTCTTGTGAAGCCGAGTACATTGCGGCATCTTCGCTGAGCACTGAGATGTCAAGCCGTGTGGATGAGCCGACTAATCGGAGAATTGATGAGCACTGAGATGACAAAGGTAAAGCTGTTGGTGGACAACCAATCCGCGATCACATTAAGCAAGAATCCGGTCCATCATAACCGATCAAAGCACATTGACACCCGCTACCAGTTCGTTCGTCAGTGTGTAGAAGAAAAGAAGTTACAAATTGCATTTGTTCGAACGGAAGATCAATTGGCCGATATATTCACTAAAGCCCTCGGAAGACAGAAATTCCAGGATATGCGTGATCGAATCGGGATCCGTAGCACTCCTATGGAGGAGCTAGATCATGGAGGAGATTGATGGGGATGCTCCAGCTCAGCGGCAAATACGCGAGGGTCGACGAACTCTCGTCATTTCATCAAACACTTTTTCGTATTTCTATTTTTCAATTAGTTATGAAGTAATCCGGAGCGTTCGTTGAGGAGAGTAAAGACGGCGCGGATGCGCACACGTCACGCGCATCGGGGGTGGCCTGCGATGGGCATTGGAAATGCCTCTCTCTCTCTCCTCCGCCTATTGGTTGGGTGTTTTATAAATTCACCCAACCTATTTGATGATATGCATCCTGTAGAGCGGAAGTTTTTCCAAAAATAGATTAAGCTTGATTGTTCTAGTTAATCTTCTCTTACGACCTCTCTCTTTGACTCGATCACTTGTTCATCCTTTGCGGTAGGATTCGACGGATTAGATCAAGTTATTTCTCTACATCTTCCCCTTCTATCTCCTCGCTCTCTCTTGCATCTCCCTCTACAAATCACATCTCTGCACCATTGGTCTCTCCTTAGACCGCACATTTCTCACTCAAGCACGCAGTAGAGGAGCATGTGATTTTCCTCTTTCTTCCTCTCTCTTGCACGACTGAAGAATTCTGTTGTGCATAACCTCCATCTTGCACTTCATTTGATTGCTTCCCATCTAGGAGAGAGAAAATTAAATCAATGGTCCATATTGCTCTAAATTAAAACCTTGATATTTGACAATCCTGATCGAGTTAGGGGCTAAAATTTTATGGGCATGATCATCTTCATTTCAAGTTCTATGAGTCTGCTAGGGGCTGATTTAAGTTGTGAAATAAAAAAATAGGGTTCTTCATTTTTTTGTGTCTCTAGCATTGGCTAGCCTAAAGGAAAGAAGGCAAGACGCCAAGTCCAAGAGAAATGCAATTGTTCGGAAGGTTATATTTTGATTAGAGAGCATCACTAGAGTGTGTTTTCATCGTGAATCCTTGGAATAGAATCATTTTTTATCCATCTTTTCTATTTTTTCATCCTTTTATCCACATTTCCATATTTTAAAACCCTCAAAATCACTTTTCCACCATCAATCAAGGGTTTTCATTCTTCAAAAAGAGTTTGGAAACATTTGATTGGTTCATTTCATTCCTGTGTACATCTTCTTCCTTTTATCAATTATTTCCGCTTTCCAAATCTAAAAAAATACCAAAAATATCTTCTGATTTCAATTTTTTAACTTTCCTCTTTGTGGATTCGACCTCGAATTGCCACTATTCTAATTTAGAAATCACATTTGAAGAGTAGAGTATATTTTCTTTGATACGTAAATTTTCGCATACAACAGTTGTATTTTTACACATATCAGTGACCCATTAGTGTTTGATAATTCACTCTACCCTCAGTTATTCATGAGTCTTGCACAAAATGAAGGATTATACCTACACATTAAGCGATGATGATAAGATTTCATACGAGAGTTCTAATATGGTGCAGCTTGGCACCTAACAGGCTAAAAACTTGACCTATCGATTGGGTTGGATCAACTCTTAGTTAATCTATGTTGATATAGTTAACTAATTGATGAGATGAATCTACACGGTCGTTGAATACAAATGGATAAGTGTCAAAACACGAAGAATAAAGTTATTCCAAACTCACCAATTTAACGTTATAATCACGAATTAAACAGTATAGTGGTGAATAAGGGTTGAATCCACTGAGAATAAAGATATTTTTGAAGTATTTCTTCAAATTTGATCAAATCGAACAATGAATTGAGGTGACAAATCAGGGAATTTGATAAATTTAGAAAGATAACTCAAAGACAAATCCACAGAATCAAAAATTACTCAGAGAAATCAAAGAGCAAAAATTAGGTAGAACATCCAAACAGGAAGATAGAGAAAACTGAAAATCAATCTTAAATTAGACTAATCTACAATTCAAAATTAAAAGATAATGATACATGACAAAAGATAAGGAGGAAATTGCATAATCTAACCAAAAGTCATGCTAGAAATGATCCAATTGATAGCCGACTCAAGGCCTTTTCATTCCACGATTTTGAAGACAAACTTCGGCATTCAAGAGGCAATTTCTCTCTTTCCTTCTGAAAAAAATCTTGATTTAAAGCAGTCCCTGGACGTAGAAATGACTCTAGAAGAGGAAGAAAATAAGGAGATTCAAGGATTGAGATGTCTAAACAGTTTGATTGCTCGAAACATCCAAGAATACATTTCTCGTCGAAGAGAGAGAACTTATAATGTTTTAAAATTGGGCGAGATCGTCGTATCTTCTCCTTGATGAGATCAACGACAGTGATGGAATCCAAAGAGGCAAATCATTATGGTTATGTCACGATCGTCGGATCTTCATCATAGCGTTAGGATCACGTCACGTGATCGCGTGAAGAGAAAGCGTCGCGAGATCTCAACCATCCTACCGTGAATCGACATTTCAAACTCTTAAATGGCGCTTTAAACCCTAGTAGTTATAACTCCTCAAATGAACAGCCACGGTTGATCTATTTAATAAATGAATCAGTGTCCACTCAAATGTTGTCACGTACCCCTCTCACTTATGTGAAAATGAGGGGCTAAGATTAAATCGCATTAATTCGGGTCGACCGAACGATTCTGAGTGTGTCACATCACCTGCGTAAAATAAACAGAAAGATAGTCTCACATGACAAAAATAAATGCATTCCGACGGGTATATAAGTAAAGTGTATATAATAGGTTAGCAAAAATCCTTAATGGACACTAACCTACTAATCACACTCGCGCACACATGCACACATGCGTGCACACACTTGTGCCATGAGGCGCATATACACATCGCCACATGGCGACACATCACTCCGCTGCCGCTTTAGCTGTCACATTAACTTGCAAGGTATATGAACCAAGAGGGCTACTTACAAGGTCAATAGATGTAGGTGGATATAGACATAATTTTGAGGGTTTTTATAAAAAGTGCATATCCCCAACATTTATAAATAAGGAGAGAATGACCACACCTAAGGGTGCCTATGTGAATCCTATTGGAAACTCTCCCTTTATTCTTATTTTTTATATCATAAAGAGTTTCAGGACGAGATACAACCATCCAAAGATCGTGTGGATACTGCTAGAGGCTACGCACATGAATATATTCATGGAACTCTTTCAATGAATCTTGAAAGAATGAATTCTTTTATCTATGCTTAATGATGGGATCACCATTACTTGATGCCTCATTGTTTTGAATGTTTGATTCAATATCTTTTTATTGCACTTGATGTTTTAATATAAAAAATTCAAAGGCTTCTTAAGTCTCAAATTTAAGGAAAATGACAAGTAAACTCTTGGTCACAAGATGTACACCATATTTTAGAAAAGAAGCGTCTAGTAAGTACAACCGCACATTTTTGTGGGAAGTTATCATGAGCTTCAAGTCCAAGCAATAGTACTAGTGAAGGTTCTAGCAACTTGGTGAGCTAGAGGTATGGTCTAATGTGAAGGAGGTCAAGCCCTTCAAGAGGTACTTATGGGGTTAGTGAGTGAGCCAATGTATTGATGACTTTGGCAATCCTTTTTTAAGTTGACCCAATGCTAATTATCCTTCCCTAGATTTTTTACTAATCCATGATGGGATCAAACCTTAATGGGTTTTTTCCTTTTTCAAACTGATCAATGGTTGGATCAAACCTTGATAGTTTTTTCCATTTTAGGATTGATCCATGTTGGATCAAACCTTGATAGGAAGACTAGATCTCCTAAACCAAGATATATTGGTGTGTATAGGGTGGCGTGAGAGGTAGAGAGATCTAAAACTTAACTTGGTGAAGAAGAAAAATTTGATTCATAAGCTAGCAAACTAATCCACCCCTTCCCTCTCTTAATTAGCTTAATCATCTACAAATTATTTCAACATGGGAACGAAAATATTCATCTTCAGGTTTTGCTAGTTTATATTGTGTTGATGTATCAAAATTGCCTCTTTCTTCTAGAAGTCAAAAATTGTCATTGATTCAATGTCAACATAAATCCATGCTTCACTAGACCATCATTAATGATATATGGGCCCTTGTTAAATTTATAACTATAGTTTCCTATGTTTAATTGGTAAGATATTGTAACATTATGAATAAATTGTCTAGTTATAATAATTTTTCTGAAAAGAAATTGTAATCACAAAGATTTTACAGCTTTGATGAAGATTAAAAGACAATCATTACATGTCAATAGTGATGGGATCTGAGGTCGATAACTTTATGAAATTTTGATCAAAACATCAAATGCAGCGGAAAACATTGAATCAGACATTCAAAATATCAAGCTAACAAGAACAGATGATCCTATCATCTAGTATGAATGAGAAAACATACTTACAGGGTTTCCATGAAGGAGTTCTTGAAGCTATTCAAGTGTCTAGCCTCTAGCGGTATCCACACGGTCTCTGGATGGTTGGATCTCCTCTTCAAAGCTCTTCACCATAATAAAAAGAGAAGAAAGGAGAGAATTCCCACAAGGCTTGCATGGGCACCTTGAGTTGTGGTCGTTCTCTCCCTATTTATAGACATTTGGAATGAGGTTTTTTTCATAAAAAACTCTCATAATTATGTCTATATCCACCAACATCCATAAACCTTATGTGTGTGACCCTCTAGGTCCATATATCTCACTAATTAATAACTCTATAGACCAAATAACACCTTATTGGTCAACCTTAATTAATTATCCACATCCATATATAGATTAATTAATCAAGGATCGATTTAACCCAATCGATAGGTTGAGTTGCCAGCCCGTTGGGTGCCAAGCTACACCACGTACTCTAGGAGATATGGAGTACATAAGAACTCACTTATGGAACCTTCCCGTCATCGATTACCATGTATGTATAATCCTTCATCCACATTAGACTCATGAATGACTTAGGTTATGGTCAACTGTCAAACCCTAATCGGTCACTCAAGTTAGTACTGATGCGTGTAGAAATCATCGAGAACTCCTTCTTTGATATTTTTACTAGCTTGGTCAAAGATTTCATTGCATCTCATTCTTTTAGTCAATCTCCTCAAATACCGAGGGTGGATGATCCCATCTTGATCACACAATCATCTTCGTGGACTTCTTGTCGTATCTAATATATGACAATTTAGATATCCCGTGGCTAGGAATTCGTAAGTCATAATCAAAACACGATCATCCATCCACAAGATGTATTTGGTGTCTCAAGTCAAAGGACCACATACACAACCATGACATGAATCAACCTAATTGAAAATTAGGTATAATACCATTTAGGGATTCATACGGATCAATTCAGTGAACTCTTTCTCCAAAGAGCACCCACTATCTATCCTTAGTGTCTCCACATCGATGGCTATAGGATTAGCCATACTCATCATATGAGATGGATTAGATAGTGTTATTCTTTCTGGATAATTTGATGTCCTTCTCGAATATCCCACTAATAGGAATGTTTAGAACATATGTTTAAAGACTAGTGATCACTATATTATGATCTCATCATAATTCACTTAGTCATTGCACATGCTCATGGACTTCATTACAAACATCACACAAGAATGACAACGAATTAAATTTCATTTCAATGAACATAAACAAGATACATGAAAGTGTGATTGGCTTATAGGCCACATAATATCCAACAAATAGAAGCATGAAGCTATTTGAATATCTATTTAATATTCAATTATGACAAAGACATCGATTCATTCATCATGTCAAAGTGATTACTTTTGAAATTTTATGTATTTTTCACATAATAACTGAGTTGATTAAAAATTCTATAGAGAAAACCATTTGATAAATTAGTGGATAAGGCAGTTATCCAAAATCAGTCTAAACAGTATATTTTTAAAAAATTCTCATCATACTCTAAAATATTTTTCAATATTTTCTCTAAAAGGACATAATTCAAAAAAATTGACTCACCTTTCTATCAAGCACGTCTATGAGAAGACAAAGAACAAAGATAGTAAAGGCATATCGTGGAAAAGAAAAATATATTACATCAAGAGAAAAGGAAAACTACATTTGTATCCACTCTCGCTCTCCCTCAAGCTAGTGTGCCCACAACCAAATTTGTGGGCACCTACAAGTACTTGAAGAGACTTTCAAATGCACTTATTTGGACACTTTGAGGCACTAATAAGGGGACATGTAGGGTCACCAAGGGACACTAGCAAGGGTGCATAAAGGTGCTAACAAGGGTGCATGAAGGCACTACCAGTGGTACACAGATGCGCTAGCAAGGGCATATAAAATCACTATCAAGGTATGTGGAAAATCGCCATCGTGATTTTCCAAGAGTGGGGAGGAGAGGGTGATTTCTTGCTACCCTATTTGATGCTTCACAAATCTTGGTGAAGTATCTACACCCCTTCTCATCATCAGTTTTGAGGATGCTCGAAGCGTAGTTGCAAGTAATAAAGTATTGTTCACAAGTGTCTTTATCTTTTTTTCAAGCAACAATGACCAATATAATAAGATATTCTTCAAGATCTTTGCCGATGAACCTCACCATGTGCTTAGTGGTGGCCAAATTAGCATCACTAAAATAATAATCCACATACTTTGTAACTCTCTATATAACATCCTCAGCAAGACCATACCCCTCCACTAATTCCAGATCATTTGAATCTCTAACCGCATAGTTCTTGATGATCTTGATTGCGTATGTTTTATGTCGTTGTTTTGCATCGATTTCATGAAATAAAATTATAATTACTTAGATAGTTTCATCAAGGGTTGCATTCACAAGGAGCTGAAGTAATGAGGTTAGGTGTTCAAAAGAAAGACGAGGGCAAGGGAATATGCACGAGTGAGAATGGATCATGTGAAGGTGAGTGTGAGTGATAATTATGAGTCTCTCTTATAATTATGATATAAATTAGAAAAGAGATGAGAGAATGAGATCAAAAAAAAGATGAAAATGGAGATGATATGATGGCAAAGTGAGAAAGATGGATGGTGGTAGCAATGGATTGATGTGCAGCGAGGGTGAGAGTGAGATATGCATGCGTAGATGATGTCAAAGCTAATACAATAAAATATAATTAAAAAAATAAAAAAATAAAAAAACATGTCTAGTATTTATAGAGATTTTCACTATCCAAAATCCAATCCAGATCATTTGCATAACCTCATTACTGTTCCCGTCCTAGGCTAGATGATGCTTGATCTGCTCATATCATGATTCTCACTTGCTCCCTTCTCTACAACTAGATTAAGCATCATATAATGTCTTCCTTTGGCCTTGACCTCCTCTCCCTTTTCTTCTAGTAGGCTGATGCTAAAAGAGAGCTAGAAAACATGACGAGAGAGAAAATGAAGGTTTTTATTTATGGGTTCCTAGGGTTTGAGTGTAAAGAGGGGTAAAAGAGTCCAATGATCAATAAATATTTTTTTTCTCGCTCAATTCTTCAATCCAAAGGTATGGATAATAGAGGGTTGAAATATGAAACTAGCCATAAAATTTCAGCTCAAAACTCCATCAAGATCAGGAGATATCATCATTTTAGTTTATAGAAATCTTAGTCATTTGATTGAGATTGTTCATCAGAGCGCACCACGTGGCGCACTCTTACTGCACCAACAAAAGGTATGTCAGCCTTTATAAGTGTGGAGGAGCTTTTCTACAAAAAGTCCTCTTAAAAAATTGAAAGGGTTTTTCTGTAAAAATACTCTAAAATAATAATAAAAATCTCTAAGAAATCCCAAAATTTCTTGAAAAAACCCTAAACTTAGACATTCAATATCTCACAAAATACAACTTCTTTTTCCATCAATTTTTTTCCATTAGATCAAAAATTTAATTCTCTATATTTTTATTTTATATTTCTAAAATCAAGAAAAATTAAGGGGTCATTTAATAAAAATTAAGGTTGATCCCAACTTTTATTTGCCGAATAATTGTGAATCATCCTAAAAAGGTTAGGATGATCCCTCTACCAAATCAAAACCTCATTTATCTCTTCTCACATGAAAATAGGTTTGACTTGGAGATCAAATTTAGCGAAGTCTTTTCCTCTTTCTTCTCATCGTCATTTATATCCATACTTTCCTACTCATGTGCCTATGTCCTTGCATCTATATGACTCACAAAAAATGTGAGAATTCAACCACTTGACTTTGAAAGAGTCAAATAGGGTTAGTCTCATGGTGTAAGCAATCAAAAAGAATGATGCATGATAGGACATATTCTATTTTTTGTGCCTAATTAGCCCTAAATAGATGTAAGTTGAGTATATGAGAAAAGATAAATTAACACTTAAATTTAGAGGAAAAATAAGAAAATAGGAAATAAACTAGAAAATAAACCCTAATAAGAATAAACTAGCTCTTTGTGTTGATGGGGCCAATGTGCTTTCCCATCAATCCTCCCACTTGGAGAACTCAATTCTGAAGAGTAAACAAGAGAACATCAGGCCAGTGATAGTAGTAACTATTCATGTCACTATTCCCTCTCAATCCTCCTCAATTGACAAACTCGACTCTAGTTCTTTAGTGAGAGAACATGAGATTCATCATGTCAACCTCAGTGATCCATGAGCCATCAAGTGATGATCATCCCTTCGGTGTAGCTTGATGTGTAGATGGCACCGCAAGGCATGACGATGCTGGATGGAGGTGATGAGAGGTGTGTGGGGAGCTCATGCATATTGGCATGCCTTCATTTGCCATGTTGTGAATGAGCATGCACATCAGGCGGGTGGGCGTACATTTGTGCACTGGGTATGCAGTCCATGTGCACCCTTGCCAAGCACGTGCATACATTCACGGATTGCATATGATGCATGTCGCATGCACCCCATGGGCAGTGCATGTCAAGAGCACTCTAATAGATATGATGAACTCTAGAACATGAGGAAATGAATAAATGAGTTTTTATAGAATTAGCCCAAAGATCTTATGACGGAAGCATCAAAATACACTAGAAAATACTTGATAATTGTATTATTACCTTAATCATTCTCCATTTAATCTCATATCTTGTGTAAATGAAGAGAAGATAAAAGCGAGCAAAACACATCAGGTAGGTCGTCCCTCGCAGGTATTTTCTTTGGAACTATTGGAGGGTTGACATGAAATATTTTGAGGGAGGCGATATCGAATTTGTTAAATAAAGATAAATATGTTGCGGACATTTTCAGTGAGAAGAATAAAACTCAATTCTAGCAGCACCCTTTATCAACACATAATCAATACTTGGATTAAATGATTCATTTGAAAGGGATAGATGCAATCTATCAAATCTTAAGAATAAAGAAAAAATTGCATTTTATGAATTGAAAAAACATCATTAGAGGCGTTTAGTACCCATGATCTTTACTCGTCAATAACAAATTGAACTTCGTCATGCTTTAGAGAGAGGAGAGAAAAATGGAGGGAATTTGGAAGATAATGGGTTGATCACCTTGACCTTGGCAGTCACAACCATCTTTGGATCGTCACAACCCGAAAAGATTCCTGAAGTGGACTTCAACATTTCCATTTTATTGAAAAACATTTGAGAAAAACCTTGACAAAATAAGCCAAAACCATAGATACAATAAGACATTGCACATTTTATTAACAAAATAAAGAGAATTAAACAAGGGCTAAAAGAGTAAGTACAGAGTGAATGCAACTGTCATCGAGTCTGCTCAGCAGGACTGAGGTTGCCCATTTGCTCTGTTATGTGGTCAACATTTTTTCTGGTCAACCAGAAGTTACCCTTCTCGATAGCAGGGTCAACATACCGGCCCTCTGGCTGAGTCTCCTGGTTATCTGATGAACCAGGCGTCTCCGTGAGAAACTGCTCCCAGAACAAATCATTCACTCCAGATGGTGCAGAAGCGGCGGTAGCTCTCTTCCCCCGTTCCTCAACTGGCGATGAATTCACATCGATCACTGAAATCTTTGACTGTTCTTGCTGATGATTGACCGTGGGGATGGGTGGAGTTTCAGCACAATCTGTTGATTCCACCAGATCCACAATTTGTAGCTCCGGAAAAAGACATCGTAGGTTTAGATCAGTTTCTCCCAACGTAGGGTCCAATTCCGTGAGAGTCAATGAAGATCGGTGCTTCGAGATGAAGTCATAGGATTCCCCAGACGCGTGAGCAACTTTGCGGAAGAATTTCTCCAAGGAATTCAAGGATGATTCCATCCTCTCAAATGGTTCCAAGTCCATAGATATAACAGGTTTGGATTCTGTTATCTCTGCAATTTCCCCTGCTCCGTCTGCTGAGAGGTGAAGAGATTTTGGAAATTTTCTCTTCTTTCGTGGGAGATCCGATATCTGAACCATGTTAAAGAGAAACTCAGGTCTGCGGAGAGAATCTCTGAGGAAGGAGATTAGAGACCGTTGCCAATGCTCAATCTTCCTTAAACGCTCTTCTAAAGACTGGAAGTTTATCTCCAGAGAACAACACTCGTTATTGTGCATTTGGATCTCATTTCGGAGTGAATTCCTTTTACTTTTCAGAGTATCAATTGATTCTATCAGCCATTGCTTTTCTCCATCCGTCATAGAAGAGCTCTGATTATGAAGAGAATGGCTATGAATCGGCTTTCTCCGGCGAATATTCTTCAGGTGATTTTTGTCTCCTCTAGTAAATCCGTCGTTTGCGAATTCCCACTGGTTGGGATCGACCTTTCTGAAGCCCTGATTTGAGAAAAAGAGCAAACCGTAATTTCAGGAAAAAAAGAATGAAAGTTAATTTTAGAGATTAAATAAAACACTAATTTCAAAAAAATAAAACCCTAATTGCAGAGAAAAATAAAACCCTGATGTCAGAAAAAATATATATAATGCTAATGTATTCAGAGAAAAATGAAACCCTGATGTCAGAAGTAAATCAAACCCTAATTTTTGAGAAAAATGAAACCCCTATTTCAGAAAAAAAAAATGTAACCTTAATTTCAGAAGAATTAACCCTAAGTTTAGAGAAAAATGAAGCCCTAATTACAGAAAAATGAAATCCAAATTTTTGAGAAAAATGTACCCATGACTTTTTAAAAAAATGAAAGTTCTAATTTTTTTTAAAAATAGGCCCTAGTTTTCGAGAAAAAATGAAACGTTGTTTTAGAAAAAAATTAGACGCCAATTTAGTGAAAAAAAAAAAAAGGAACCTTGATTTCGAAAAGAAAAAACCGAATTTTAGAGAAAATGAAACCTGACTTTCTAAACATGAAAACCTAAATTTCGAGAAAAATGAAACCCGATTTTAGGCGAAAATCACGCCCTCACTTTTGAGAAAAAAATAAAACTCCAGTTTCAGAAAAAATTAGACCGTAATAACATGAAAAATGAAAACCTAATTTTCGAGGAAAATCAAACTCGACTTTCAAAAAAGCTGAGACTCTAATTTTAGAGAAAAATGTAGCCCTAACTTCAGAAGAGATGAAGCCTTAGTTCTCGAGAAAAAAAATTAAACCCCAATTTCAGAAAACTGGAAGCACAGTCCTGTAAGAAAAATGAGACTCGAAAAACGAACGCTAAATTTGGAGCAAAATGATAATTCAAATGAGTTCGAAATTTCGCTAAAAATTATGCTTTTAGAGACTTACGTATGTGTTCAGCTGTCGAATGAAGCTTGAGAAGTTGTTGTGCTTGAAGTACTTGGGGAGTAGAACCTGAGAGAACTCAAGAGGATTGCGAACGATGAAGCTCTCGCAGGAGACGCTCCAGCCGACGATCGAATCCGTGGAAGGATCGTCCACCATTTCGTAGGTCTTGATCAGGAAACGGCGCCGCAGAATTTGATTGACCGTCTGATCCGTCCATTTCTAGTTCCTAGACTCCAATAATCCCTACATCGGTCGATATTGGAAGAGCGGAGAGCAGAAGTTGGTCGTCGGATTCGAATTAGGGCAGGGAGGATCTCTACTTTAGGGTGCCCAATTTTTGCTGGAGTTTGGCGCCGAAAGAGGAAAAATCCGTCAGGAAGATCAGGCTACGCCTTTTTAGTCTCTCTCTCTCTATGTTAGAGAGAGAAAACAGGATTAAAGAGGGGATAGAGAGAGTGAGAGAGAGCGAAATAATTCGAGAGAGTTGACCTTGTGAGCGCAACTGCGCGAGAGAGGAACAAATCGCGATAGAGCGACAGAGATCAAGAGGATGAAAGGTACCATCACATCACTGCTCGTGGGTACCACTGCACCGCTGGACGTCGCGTAAGGATTCTCTTAGCTTCTAACAAGAGTGAAGGATCTTTTTTTTAAACTATCCCATGGAGTTTCAACCTCAAAAAGCTGTCCGTGATTTCTGTCTTGCTTTCCATTTGATCTTTGCTCCGATTAGACAGCCATTTTGATCTCCTCGGCTCTTCAACCGGGAAAAAGAGATGGAATCATCGGACGAAGGGGAGAAACAAGTCTCCCGAATAATCAACGTAAGGTTTCCATTTGTAGATCAAGCACCATTTTTGTGTTTACAACCCCCCCCCCTCCCCCCAAACAGAAAATGACCAAAATACCCCTGAATGTAAATGATCAAGATGCCCGTTGACTCTAAGAAAAATGAGATGTGTATTTTTTTTTCAAGAAGAGATATGCACTGTGCATAACCACAACCAAAAAAGACCAAAATACCCCTCAATGTAAATGATCAAGATGCCCCCTTGACTCTAACATCCATCCCCCCCTTCCCCCAAGCCAATGAATTGTAAGGTCTTCATCTATAGCTTGGAGTATATACATGCCATGAAATGAAAACTAACAAAAAAAGCATAGACAAGTAAAATCCATAACGAAATCGAGGCATGAAAGAGTTGGGTGCTCATCGGCATCCTTGCTCCTTTGGATTGCAGACCAAGATCCCTTGCTTTAAACTAAAATTTTGCAATTTCCATCCATCTCGCCCGAGAATTTTCAGATGGAGCTCATATAGTGAGAGGTTTAAACATTGGAGCAAGCAGAAAAGATTTCTACTACTTCTATCTCTGCATTATCTTGATATGGAGAACTTCAATCCTCCATCTCTGGGATACCACTTCTTTGGTATCATAGACAAGAGATTTCTAACCTCCAACATCATTATTAATCTTGTGTTTTGACTAATGTTTCGTGCTCGAATAAAGTTCAAACTTCAGCATCCAAGACTAATGGTGAGTTTGTATAATCCTTTGTAGATTATGACTCTTGGCAAGTGTAATCCACTATGGATTAGAACTCTTGGTGGATTTACTGCAGTCCTTTGTTCATCAAGATTCTTGGTGAATCATCCCAATACTTTGTGGATAAGATTTTTTGTCAATCGGTGCATTTTGTTGACCAGGGAATCTCTATGAGTCACAATGATCCTTCGTAGATCACAAATACTAAAATTAGTATTGGATGTATAGAAGTTAGAGGGAAGAAGTTTTTTTTAACAGTTAAGGATGTGATCACCCGGAGAGTGAAAAACTTTAGAGAGGAAATCATGTTGAAGGATTCAATGGCTGCAAGAGATCCGACCTCAAGAGGCATAGTGTTGTTGGATTGGGGGCTCGAGTAGAGCTGCCTAGCAAGGCAAAGCTCTGCTCAAAATGTTTTGGTGCCATGATATTGACATTTTGGTGATTTTTTATAAAGTATACTGGTGAACAAATCCATTGGATTGGCCAAATGAGAAGAAAGGAGTCATGTCCTGCAGTAAGTCGCTACAGAGAAAATACCCTTCTAGAACGCATCTGATCTCTGTAATCATATGTTTACAAAAGTCAATGTAGGGACAGATAAATAATTACAATTATTGAAAAACATTCCATTATATACAGATTCAGGATGATGTGAAAGAATAATGTTGACATTTGTCAAATATTGAGCCGCTGAAACAGCTCTGCTAAAGCCCGGTAGAGCATGGCAGCGGCGGGCGGTGGAGGCAATGACCCCAGCAGAATTTCTGATGAGTCAACTGAACTGCTCCCATAAAATCGCGAGTTCTCTGAAGCCCTAGTCATGACCATGCTCCCTTCAAGAGAGCACCCAACAAAGGCCCCTGATCAAGCATGCAAAAAGTCAACCAACATGACGTCATCATCATCAGTTAAAAAGTCAAAAGATGGCACCTTTACTGCTGCTGTATGTGTAGCATGCAGCATAGCCACCATCACCAGCTCGCAAGTCAATGCTGGCAGCTCGCCCTAAAACACCAGCAGCAGCACTGAGTCCTGCTCCGATGGAGAAATGGGCATTCCCACTGAAGGTTTTGATGGCATCTTTGTTCCTCAAGACGATGATGTAGTCAGTCAACTCCCCTCCTCCCTATGAAAGTCAATGGACATCGTGTCAATTACTGACAGAGCCCTATTTAGAGTGAGATTCAAAGGGCATTCATGCCCTGTACCCTAAATAGAGCGTAGAAGGGGCGTGAATAGGGGATGATATAGAAGGAAACGTCACCTACAGGTTCTCCAAAGTTAATAAATACATGGTAAATGACTAATCTGGGGCAAAAGACATGAGGAAGGACACATGATGGCCAATAAAGCCCTAATTATAGGCAATTATTGTCAAACATCCAAAATACCAGGTATAAAGGGTGCAAATAGGGTTCAATTAGTCTGGCATCTCTCTTATGTAGACAATAAAAACTGAAACAATAGAACCCTCGTTACAATCTTAAGGACATACTTGTACAATAAGGTTACAACCATGTGGGAAGAGGCATCTTGGAACCTCCAAAATCATTCCCAGCCTAATTCTTCTGCATGCGCTTTGAGTTATATAAGGAAAAACAAGGAACAAACTCTTGATACTTTACAATCTGAAAGAATTGTTTATACCTGGGGGCCCCACCCAATGCCGAATGTGGAAATGGCAGACGGAGGAGACCAGGACCCATCTTCTCTTCGAGCGATAACCAATCCGGTTCCAACATTATAAGTAACCATCAACCCAACTTTGACCACAGTAATTATTGCAAGGCCCTTGGCTTGCCTAAGTACTGACACTGGAATCGATTTCTCCGGCCGGATCAAACCAACCTATAAGGAGTTGCTCCCTTAGAAAAATTCGAGAATATACCATGAAATCATAGTCAAAATTACCTTGGCATACCCGCGGAGAGTGTTTGTGGCCTTGTAGATCTCATACTCCATGGATTGACCCCATGGGAAGTTTATCCACGATCTTAGTGTGCTAAGATCGGTGATATCATGTGTAGGCACCTGAGATGCAGGGCTCACTTTATCCATCAACAAAGGCTGAACAGATTCCAGCCTCACACAACAAACATCACAAACTCTCTGAGGATCAGAAGATCGAAACTTTGGTGGTAACAAAGTCCTGCCTCTTGAGCATTCACCACAGAAAATTCCTCCACAGAACCTACAATGGTGACGAGAACACATGAAGGGGTGGAATTTAATGCCACAGAGCATACAAGCAGTGGCAGAGCTATCTGGAAGCCATTTTGCCGGCTTGGATTCGAGAATTTCTATTGTGTTGTTGAGATTAGCCTCTGTAAGCGTATGTGCCATCTCCTTCCAAGTTTGGTCCAGTAAGTGAGTGGATATCCAAGAGACTCTGCAATTTTGTAGTTCTCCAGAGGCTATGGAAGTCATTTTACCTCTGGCAGTCAAAAGCATCTCATGGAACACATCCCATAAGGTCATTTCCTTCTCTTCTCTGATGAATTGGTCCCATCCTGCATCATCTTCAGGGAAGAATGCACCATTGGAACTGAAACCTCTGGTCCATTCACTGTGATCATGTTCAGACATTGGAGGGACGGACACGGGTATCCAAAATCCAGTCTCCTCTGGGAGCGGCGTGTCATAGTAGAAGTATTTTCCCTTCTTCGTGTCGCGAGAAATACATTGAGAGAATTCAGAATCGGAATCAGGGACAATGGGTGCGGTTTCCATTGGATGACCGATGGTAACCATGGAGAAGTTGTCATGTAACAGCGACTCCACCACCTCATCACCAGCTCCTTGATTCTAATTTCCAATGAATGCAAGAAGTATGAGAAACATCAAACCGAAAGAAACAAACACAAGTATAATTCTAATTCAATGGTGAATTAAAAGAAGATTCAAAAGCCAAAAATTGATTATCAGACGCATTAAACATGCCTATACAGAAAAAGACCCGCATGTTAATAATAATATACCAATCAGCAGGTCCGGAGACCAATTTCTTTCGAAAATTTTTACGAAATTTGATTCTAATTTTTTTACGAAAAAAAGAACAATACACACGATTCCAACTTCAAAAATTAATATTTGACAATGAAATCAAGATCAGATGATTCGATCCGCCTAAACGAATCGTGAACCAAAGGAAAAATAAAGCGAACCTGGAGTAAAGGGCTTCCTCTTTGTGGTAGAGGATCATCGTGCTCTGGATTTATTCTTCCAGCGCCCGAGCAAATCGAAGTAATTCTCTCGGGGTAGAGCTGCCCGTCCGCCATCAAAAGGAACTTCTGGCGGATGCGTGCAGTTTCGTGTGGCCAAATGGCCAGGATTGCACCCAACTTGTTTACGCAATGAATTTTTTAATTTTTCGCGACCAAAGTTATCATATTTGCAAAATGATTCCAATAAAGCAAAAGAAGATATTATAAGGGTTTTTTCCCCAAAAATAACCATAGGTCAACCGTAGTTAGTGATTAAATTGACTTTTTTAATAGCTAAGGTTTTTATATTTGTAAAATGCCTATAAAAGAGAAAGGAAAATCAAGAGCAGCATATGTAGCATATAACTTATTCTTATATTTACATGATTATATATACAAATTAATACATAAAATATTATAGTTCTCTGCATGTTATCATTCTATGCAATTTAAATTATAACCTCAAAATACATCAATTTACGGAATAATTATGCATAATTAAAAGGTTAAAATTTTAGAATAGATTATTATCATTTTATTTGAGATTATAATTAAGTTTTTATTTCAAATAATAAGAGAAAATATTTGTATACACATTTATTTTTCTAGTTTTATTTTCCAAAGAAAATGAGTATAGTTTTAAGTGAAAAATTAATTCTCTAATTATTTCTTAAATTTAAAATTTTAAAACATAGATTATTAAATTTTTATCAAACAAAACATTTGGATTAAAAAGGAGGTGTAATTTGAAAGTTATGAATTTTGTAATTTTTTAGGAATTTTTCTCAATTTATTTTAAACTTATTTTAATTAAAAATATTTTTAAAATGGTTTTAAAATGGGTTTTAAAGCATGCGCTAACATGAACAATGACATAGCATGCGCACTTGCGTGTTGTCATGTGGCGCACGAGTGACACATGTCATTAGTGTTAATCTCTCTCTTAAGGTCATAAGCTAACCATCTATTTATTTGCGGATTTTTTTATGATTTACTCAATGTGGAACTATATTTTTACTTTATTTATACAAGTGACGTGGCACGATAAGGAATGTTCAATTTTTGCGATATAATGGATGCCTTTGATCTTCACTTAAAGCAAGAGGATACATGGTGCATCACGATTTATCGTTGATTCATTGTATTTCAATTGTGCAATCTTAGCCATTCATCTAAGGAGTTATAACAGCTGAGACAAATGGTGCGCGATGAAATCCTATGAACATGTGTATTCATCTAGAGCGTTTGATGAAGATCAAACGATGGCAGTTACACGACGATTCGTCTACACATAATAACGTGACAAAATCTGGGTGATTTCATGAAGATCTAATAGCCACAACTTAAATATATCGATTCGTCTCCCCTCTTTTAATCACGGGCATTGATCTAAGATGAAGAGATGATCAAAAGGCCACCCTCAAATTCAGCCCTATTTATACCCCTCTTCTTTGGCAATGTAAAGCATTCTCGAATTTTTTTATTAATCGAACCTTTTGGAAAAAATAAGCGTTGAATCTCTTGCTTTCTAACTTTTTTAGACTCATTTCCATGTTTAGAGAGTGCTTGAAATCAAGAGTTCATCATGGGAGAAGAAAGAATTCGTCGCTTGAACTCTAAAATTTCAATTTTCGAAACACCCTGATCAAACGACTAATTTGATCATTTCAAGCACGATTTTGCGTTTGATCATGTGTTTTATTCCTAATCTTTTGTCCTATAACGTTAGATTTTAATTTGGCTTAGATTATATGAAATATATACGAAATTAGCTTAATTATACGAAATTTAATCCTTTTCTCTCTCTTTGCAATCTAATTTTCTTTCCTTATTTTGCTCCTTGATTTCTCCGTGAATACTAATCCAAATTGAGTAATTTTTTATGCGGATTCATCTTGAAGTTTTCTTTCTAAAAATCTCAATTTCCCTAATTTCTTAGCCCAATTCTTTGTCCAATTTGATTGAATTTTGAAGATATCTTAAATTTTGCCCTAATTCTACATGGATTTGACCCTTATTGATTATTATTTAAATTAATTCATAAGTAAATCATAATTAGACTGAGTTTGGAAATTATTTTGACACAAGGAAGTGTGTTTTCAACAACTGCACACATTCATTTAGTCAGCATCCATGGGAGCTGTTCAAGTGAAGTTAATCACAAAGGCCATCATGTTGATGTCTTATTAGAACAAAAATTATTGAAATTAATTTAACTAGGTCAAAAAATCTAGGCTCAACTAAATACATGTCACAAATGATCTAGTCATGACTCAAGAATCAAGTTGTCATCCTGTCATTTTTCCAATAATAATTTGTGCATTGTTGAGATCCAAGTAGATTGATGTGCCAACCTGCATAATGGAAAATAGTAATAAGTTTGATTGGATTTTAAGCATTTTGGAGAACCGTGTTAAATCCACATTTTAAAAATCATTTTAATGATTTAATTTTTTTAGCTCAATATTCCTTGATAAAAAACAAAACTACAAAGCTTCATAACCACATAAAAAAAACTCAAGGACACGCAACAATTTTCATATACAGATGGTCAGATTCATTATACATATTTGAATAGTCTAGCTATAATAAGAAAATGACTTACACCTTGGCCATTGGGGGAGATTAGAAAAATATACTAGCTTTTGGATACTAGCTGCTAAATAGCACAAGGGCACAATGGAGTCATGGAGTACTTGACATCATGGAGAAATGGAGAAAAGGTGGTAAATCCATAATCATTAAATAATAAAACTTGTTGAGAGCTCATCAACTTGGACAAAAGCCATTTGAAATAAAGTCACTAAACCAAGTGAAATCAGGGAAGATAAGGGGTAGCCCTACCCCCATTATGATTTTGAACCTCATGGCCCATTGTTTCTTTTTAAAGTCATACATATGTCCTTGGAGAAATGGAGCTGCCTATTTGAGTAGAACTTGAATGGCCTATAGAGAAACTTGCCACAATTAGGTGTTTGTATGTGTGGAATAAATTACAAATCATAGAGAGAGAGACTTATGCAACGTTCAGATTGAGAGCTAGAATCCCTAACATATCCGATAATTCGGATATCGAGAGAGAGAGAGAGATATTTAGATTTTTTCCTGTTAGTCCTAGTTAAGAGATAGAGAGAGGGATTTTAGATTTTCCCGTTAGTCCTAGTTTAGAGATAGAGAGAGGGATTTTCGATTTTCCCGTTAGTCCTAGTTGAAAGAGAGAGAGAGAGAGAGAGTATTTAGGAGTAAAGACAAGGGATTGATTGAGAGATCTAGATGTGGCACAGAGTAGGAGAGAGTGAAGCACTAGGGAAGACATGAAAAACAAACCATCTTAACAAGCTCAAATTTTTGGTATTCCATTAAGTCCACTTCAAACTGCAATCCTAATGAGTAACTCCAGATTCAAAAAATTATATTCTTCTTCATCTTCTCAATTTATAGTGCCATAATTTATAGGCCTAAAAGATGTGGACATGCAAATAAAAGCCCTAACTAATATCTTTATTTTTAATATAGAGAAATGTAGAGGGGCTTTTAGGAGGGATTTATGTTCATCATCAGAGAATTTAAAATATTTCAAGACAATTTGGGTTGAGACAGAGGGAGAGAGTCTTAGACTTTCCTTCAAATCAATATTCAAAGAAGCATTAGTCTCTAACATATTTCTTATATGTTAGGATGGAGAGACAGTCTTAGGGATTTGTAGCACTATCTGTAGTCCAATTGGGAGAGTTTCAAATAGTCAAAGATTTTTAACAATGATGAGAAGTCACGAAAATTTTTACAAACCCACTTTCAAGTTGTTAGAAATATCTCATGTCCTTCTCTAATTTTTTTCCCTTCTTATGTGTCAAGAAACCAAATTAATTTATTTTAAATGAATATTTGATCCATTTGAGAAATAAAATGTAAGGTTGGCAAGTGAGTCTAGAATCATGATGGTGGGAGAGTAGGCTTATTTTTTAGAGAATATTCCATTTTCATTAGGTTTTCTTGCAATATGCTTGTGAGTTTTAGAAGCAACATTATGCGGTGTGCATGTATAAATTGGTCTAATCTAGGGTAGGGAACTTTTTTTTCTAGAATTTCAATTTGGGAGCCAACTATGTCACAAGTCCCTTGAGAAAAATATCTTTTCCATTTGAAGATATTTTTTGTCATGTTAGAAGAGCTCTTTTTTTATAAAGATTAGGAAACAATTTGCAAACAACAATGCTTCTTGTTTGACCCAACACCAATCAATCTAGCCACGAGCAATTGAAGAGGGCTCTAGCAGGAGATGGAGGAACGAGACCACTTCAAATGATTTCACTAGTCACATTTGATTACCTATTTATATTTTTGCATATTAAGAGCACTCATCACCATTCTATCTTACACACTTCTTTTCTTCTTAGCATTCTCAAACATCTTGTGTAGACATCCATGACTAGCTTGAAACTATTTTTTCCTACCAACTCATCAAGAAAAACTTGGAAGCCCATAATAATTTTTGGAAACTAATAACATGCAATCTTAACATGATAATACATGATTATTAATTCAAAATAAGGCATAAAACATTACATTTGTATGCATGTTA
Source organism: Lemna minuta (assembly GCA_024174645.1). Classification (NCBI taxonomy): domain Eukaryota; kingdom Viridiplantae; phylum Streptophyta; class Magnoliopsida; order Alismatales; family Araceae; genus Lemna; species Lemna minuta. Next base: position 8,222,775 of record CM044105.1, read on the forward strand.
TCATACTTTGAGTGCATTTCTATCATTTCATGCAATTTTAAGTTATAATCTCAAAATGCACTAAATTAGGGTTAATTATGATGAATTAAAGATAAATAATTTTATAACCTATCTTTACTTGAGATTATAAGTGGTTTTTAAAGATAAATAATGAGATAAATCATTTTTATAAACATTCATTTAATTTTCTAAAGTTAAAATCTTAAAGAAATAAATGTATTTTTGAAATAGAAATTAAATCTCTTGTTATTTAAATATTTTGACTTTTTATAATGATAGATAATTGAATTTCAGAGCCAATGAAAAAAATCTGGATTAATTTGGAGTTGTATTTTGAAAGTTATGAATTTTCTAATTTTTAGGGATTTTTCTAGAATTTTCTGAATTTATTTTCGATTTAAATCTATTAAAAACAATTAAAAAGAATAAAAAAAGGGTGTTTATTTTCACGCGGGACCCACGTGGCTGCGACGTGGCACACTAGGCCACGTGGCAGAGCCACGCGGACCCACGTGAGCGCCTGCGTGATGCGGATGTGACACGTGTCATGCATATTTATATTTATTTGTAATATAGGGTTATAGTACATATAATCATTTCGATTATCGGAATTACACTATCCCTCTATTTTCGTCGTACTTTATAAACCCTGTCTATCTCCAATTATTTTTACCGTGTGGGACTATGTTCTACGATTCTTTCTTATTTCAGGTGATGTGGAACGACGTGGTGCGTGGGATGTAATCGTAAAGCGTCGATCCAGTGGACACGAGTTCCACCGGAGCTCTAATCAAGCACGTGTCTTAAAATCCACTTAAGTGAAGCCCGTGTGATTAATCTCGACCGTTCATCAACCGAGTTATAACGGTCGAGATTAATCGCGATCTGTGGACTCATCGATTCATCAAAACACATCTAAAACGCCTGACGATGATCCAGACAGATGGCATTTCGCGCGGTTTATAACGCATACACACGAGGCACGATCGAGAGCATCCATCCATGATCCAACGACCAAGATCTATTTATAACGGTTCGACTTTCGCGCGTTTCATCTGGACCGTTGATGAAGATTAAAACGCTCCATCTGACGGTTACGCCCAATTCGCCTATAAATGAAGGTATTCTTCAATTTTGTAAGACATTCTTGGATGATTTCATCAAATTGATCTATCTACACCCCTCCATCCTTGAATCTCTCACTTCAAATCTCTTCTAGACTCATTTCCGCGTCCACGGAGTAATTAAAAGTGAGATTTTGTCGATCGATTAAGGAGAATTAGTCTCTTGAACACCAATGCTCGCTTCCGAAATCGCAGAATGAATAGCTTCGATCCGGCAATTAATTTGATCGTTTCGATCGCTATCTCGGGTTAGAATACGTGTTTTCCCTCTACTCTATCGTCATGTATCATTAATTTGTAATTTAGGATAGCAATTTAGTTTAATTTCGTTTTTAATTTTGGTTTTTAATCTTCCAATTTTTGGAAATTTCATCCCACTTTGCTCTTTGATTTTTCCGCGATTACTAATCCAAATCGAGTGATTTTTGATTCCGTGGATACGTCTTTGAGTTATCTTTCTAAATCTACCATTTTCCCTAAATTCTCACCTCAATTCATCGTCTGATTTGATCCCAATCTAAAAGATCTCTCGAAAATACCTTATTTCTCTATGGATTCGACCCTTATTTACCATTATACCCCTCTATTTGTTATTAAATCATTAAATTGGTAAATTCAGAATTATTGTTGACACGAGACCGTGTGAAATCGACGACCTCGTGGTTTTGTCTCGTCAGAAACCCTCAAGTTGATTAAAAAAATTTTAAGAATCAACAAAAGTAGTTTTTCACTATGTGTTTCGAAGGTTTTGCAAACTAGGAAAGAAGAGAGAGATGAGGCAAGAAGAATTCTTTAATTCATGATGTAGCATTGTGTTGTTTGGGTACTTAATGGAGAAATAGGGTAGATGAAGTGTCATGAGAAGAGGAAGAGGCACATAGGGATACAATGAGACATGCGAAGCGAGAATACATAAAGAGAGATAGGAATCTTTGATGGGCCAAAGATCGGCCTCATGAATATACTGAATGAGTATCATATGATAGGAATTCATCTCTCATTGCACTCCCTGTAGGTACCATCAAGATATCTAGCTTTTTTGGGATAACTAGATGATGATGATGATCATGATCCTAATGATAAGGGGCTCATTGAATGGATAAGTAGATGATGGGAGCCTTTCATGGCATAAAAATTCATAGTCAGATACTAATATTGTCTCTTTCAATAAGGCGATGATTATAGTAGAAACCCTAACATAATGCATTGTAATGCCTTGAATTGCATAAAGATAAAGGATAAAATGCAAATAATACATGTAATTGTATGATTATTGAGTCATAAAATATTTCATTCTTATGTATGTTATCATGTTTTGAGTGTATATCTATCATTCTATGAAAAATTTAAGTTATAATCTCAAAATGCACTATTTTAGGGATAATCATGAATAATTAAAGAGAGATATTTAAGATTATATTATTCTCACTTTATATTTAAGATTATAATTAGGTTTTAATGATTAATCATAAGAGAAAATATTTTTATATATAATCATTTATTTTTCTAGCTTTATTTTCTAAAAGAAATGAGTATATTTTTAAATAAAAATGTATTACCTTGTTATTTATTAAATTTGGCTTTTTAGAATGATTGATTATTTAATTTCTGATAAAAAAAAGACCAATTTGTATTAATTTGGAGTTAGATTTATAAAGTTATGAATTTTCTAATTTTTAGAGATTTTTCTAGAATTTTTCTCAATTTATTTTGATTTATTTTGAATTAAAATTATTTTTAAAAAAATGTTTTCTATCGCACACTAATGTGGCTGCTGATGCGACGGGCAAATGACGTGTCACCACGTGGCAACATGTATACGCGCCACGTGGGGCACACGTGTGCATATCTATGCATGTGTGGGCACGCATGTGCACATGTGTGTGCACGTGCACACGTGTGAGATTAGTGGGTTAAGCATTCTTTTCAAGATATTCACTAAGCCCGCTTAACACACACTACTTATATACCCATCGATTTGGCTAGATTTTTGCCATGCGAGACTATTTGTGTTTGTTTTTATAGGCATGTGACATGACACATTCTAGAGTGTGTGATCGCGTGACTCAAGCGTGATCGTCGATTTTCACATAAAGATGGGGGTACGTGGTGCATAACGGTTTGTCATCGAATCATTTTAAAATGAATTGATCTCAGCGGTTCATTTGAGGAGTTATAACGATTGAGATTAAAGCCGACCAATGGACTCCCGTGGACACGTGTATACATCCATAGCATCTAATGAAGATCAAATGCCGGACATTATGCAACATTTCTTCTTCATGTGCAATTTGGTGAAATTTGAGCGCTCTATCTTTCATTGAATTGACATGACTTATATGTAACGATTTGAATCCAAGCATTTCATTAGAGCCGGTAATTGAAGAAGAAACATCAAATCCAACTGCCACGCCTAATTTTACCTAGATATACAAACGTTCTTCAACGATGTAAACCATTCTTAGATTTTTAGAGCTATCGATCTGTTTAGACATCTCAATCCTTGAATCTCTTGATTTCTGCCTCTTCTAGACTCATTTTCCACATCGAGGGAGTGCTTGTAATCAAGATTTTGTTGAAAGAATAGGGAGATTTGACCTCTTAAAATTTGAAATTCATTTTCAAAATCGCATAATGAAAACCCTTTGATCTATTAATTAATTTGATCATTTCGAGCGCAATTTTGGGTTAGATTATATGTTTTCCTCCAAATATTTTGTCTTATATCATTAGATTTTAATTTTGAATAAAAGATTAGTTGAATTTTAAATATTTTTTTAGTTTTCTCTCTTTGTGATCAATTTTTTTTTGGATTTTCGCTCCTTGATTTCTCCACGAATATTCCGTGGATTCGTCTTGGTGTCTAGTAAGTCCTAATACGGATGTAATCCTATGTCATTGTGATGGTTTAATTGGACTTATGCAATTATATTATATTCTAATTTTTTTCCCTTAATTTCTATCTTCCAAAAGTATAGCTCAATGAGGGGTCGAATCCTAGAGAGGTATTTCTAATCCTTCTTTGATGTATTCAATTTTCTCCTAACACGCTTCTAATCCTATATCACTATCCTATCATTTTCATTTATAACTAGATCCTTTGCTAATGTCTATAGAAGATCTGAACCGCTGAGAATCATTTATGTTTCTTTTCCCTTCTTTTCCTATGTATTACTATGAAGCTAAAGCTCAATCTGATACCAACACCTAGCTCCACTCTCTTTATTTTATAATCCTATTACCTTTTGTTTTATCATAACGACTATGTTTATGTTTTTCTTTTTTTCTTTTTTTATTTATCTTAGGTAAACTCTATTCGAAGGAATTAATCATCATAATATCACTCTACTATATGCACTTTATCTGCTCTTATACACTTTCCTAAAATCTTAAATAGAGGAGAATATTTCTCAGCAAGATTTGTTCCAAATTATTTTGTATCTAAAATAATGTTCTTAGTAAACCTCTTATAAATCTAACTATGTCTACTACTTACTGTAGGAATTTCTCTTACTAACACTTTTTTGATCTAAACAGAAAGAAACGATGTGAAGGAAAACTTATATCCAACTATTTTACGTTTTAATATTTTTTCTAAACTAATCTCTTCTAAATCTAAACGAATCTAATCTCTTACGGATGAAATTTCTTTTACCTATATTAACTGCACTAGAATTAAAAGGAGTAACAGGTCATGCAAAGATCGTCAAACATTCTTCAATCAGTTAATGCTAACCTTAAACCAATTAAGATCTCATTTACCTAAAGTAAAAGAAAATGAAAACAATGCGTTAACTGTGGAAAGAAATTTGTAATCAAAGTCTATCAATCTTTCTGAAATAGGTAGATTAGAATATTGAAAGTAGAAGAAAAGTAAATCTAAAATGACCGAAACAACTAACTTGATCCAAAAACGAATGTTTCGAGAAAAGAAACTAAGGAGAAAAATAGATCTTAACTACGTTTTGAAGCCTCGAAGTGATGCCAAACTGCTTGGAGTGAGTTTGATCCGCACTTTGAATGCCTCTCGGACCGATTTTTGGCTCTTCCTCCCGCTGTGTCCTCCTGGCCAAGCGTCGTCAGGCGAGAAATCATCAAAGCCCTCTTCCACTTCTTCCTTCCCTTCTTAACCTAACGGGTCCATGATTTTGAAGTAATGCAGATCAGTTACGCTCTTAGTGCTGACTGCTATGCATCCAGGAGCGTGCGCTTCCTTAATCTCCTTGAGTAGTTAGCTTAAAACGCAAGTGATTGGTGGAAATTCTTAATCGTGCAAATCACCAAACACCCATTGTTGGTGGCATTTGATATATGTGTTGCTTTACACCCAGAAGCGTGTGCTCTTCTTCTAATTATCATACTCCATCCGATTTATTCTCTTCCATCTATTCACTGATATGTATAATTCTAATCTTTTATATTATGCATATTATTTCCTCTCTACATTATATAATTAATATAAGAACCATCTTTATCTACCTCATTCATCTCATTTAATTACACTTCAATATATTAATCTATTATCTTCGAAATCTCCATTCCATAATTCCTCACTACTATACATAATTATTCCCTACTGATATCATTTCATAGGTCCTCCATTAGATTTTAGGATTATTACATAATTAAATCAGTAGATATTCATATCTATTTCACTTATTCCTACCTCATTACATCATCACGCCCTATATATCTTATCATCTCTAAAATATCCTACATCACATTCTCTTAGGACATTTCTAGTCGGACATGGAAGCAGAAGTCAATAGATCATGTCATAAACTATTTGTATAGACAAAATTAATTGTGAGAGAACTATTTCTTACCTTATGTCTCAAATTTCAATCTCCAAAAGGGAAATGTTTCACAACAAAATTTTAGTCTAGATATTGAAATTAGAAAATTTGATCAAGTGAAATGTCAATTTGTATATATTTTCAAAATATGGAAATTGACCATAAGAAATTTTAGTAGCATATTTGTGATCAAGGTCATTTCTTCTATCTCATTTATACTTACAAAAATAAAAAAGACAATGATCGTGACCATGGAGGTGTTTTTAAAAAAAAAATGATACTATATTTTTTCTCATAAAGGTAAGGAAATAAATGTATAAAAATTGAGCTACGAATTCTATGCCATTCAAGAGCTATTGGATGGTAAATTAAAATTTCCTTGCCCTGTGTCACATCCTAGTAGAGAACATAGATTTTGTAATACCAATATGTCTTTGACCCATTAATAATATAAATGTATTTTAAAGTGTATGAGTAGCTTAAAAAAGTTTAGGTCCACATATCTCACTAGTTAATAACTCTATAGACCAAAAAACATCTTATTGGTCAACTTCAATTAATCATCCACATCCACATATAGATTAATTAATCAAGGATCGATTTAACCCAATCGATAGGTTAAGTTGCCAGCCCGTTGGGTGCCAAGCTACACCACGTACTCTAGGAGATATGGAGTATGTAAGAACTCACTTATGGAACCTTCCCGTCATTGATTACCATGTATGTATAATCCTTCATCCACATTAAACTCATGAATGACTTAGGGTATGGTCAACTATCAAACCCTAATTGGTCACTCAAGTTAGTACTAATGCGTATAGAAATCATCGAGAACTCCTTCTCCAATATTTCTACTACCTTGGCCAAGGATTTCATCGCATCTCATTTCTTGATTCAATCTCCTCAAATACCGAGGGTGGATGATCCCATCTTGAACACACAATCATCTTCGTGGACTTCATGTCGTATCCAATATATGACATTTTAGATATCCCGTGACTAGGGATTCGTAAGTCATAATCAAAACACGATCATCCATCCACAAGATGTCTTTAGTGTCTCAAGTCAAAGGACCATATACACAATCATAACATGAATCAACCTGATTGACAGTTAGGTATATTACCATTCAGGGATTCATACGGATCAATTCAGTGAACTCTTTCTCCAAAGAGCACCCACTATCTATCCTTAGTGTCTCCACACCAATGGCTATAGGATCAGTCATAATCATCATATGAGTTGGATTAGATAGTGCTATTCTTTCCGGATAATTCGATGTCTTTCTCAAATATCTCACGAATAGGAATGTTTAGAACATATGTTTAAAGACTAGTGATCACTATATTATGATCTCATCATAATTCACTTAGTCATTGCACATGCTCATGGACTTCATTGCAAACATCACACAAGAATGACAATGAATATATTTAATTTCAATGAACATAAAAAAGATGCATGAAAGTGTGATTGGCTTATAGGCCACATAATATCCATCAATTCTCCCCTATTTCTAAACTTTCATGTTGTAAACCTTTCATAAAGGTCCTCATAGTTTTGTATATATATACCATTATCCATCACTTACGTGTGTGAACCTCTAGATCTATATATCTCACTTGTTAATAACTCTATAGACCCAATGAAACTTATTGGCCAATCTTATTAATTGAGTACATTAATATGTAGATTAGTTAATAAAATATCAATTTAACTAGATCACAAGGTTGAGATGATAGTGTGTTGGGTGCCAAGCTACACCACATGCTCTAGGAGATATCGAGTATGTAAGAAATCTTTTATGGAGCCTTTACGTCATCTCGTTACCTTCTATTTATAATTGATAATATGCAATATACACATATAATTATGTGATTATTAACGCATTCAAGTTCACAATGTGTATGTTTATGATACATGTTATTATATCTTGAGTGCATTTTGATCATTTTATGTAAATTATCTCAAAAATATAAAACACATTATTTTAAGACTAATTATACATAATTCATAAGCTTCAATTTTTAAAAATTAAAATTCATTAATAATTAGTTTCATTTTTATTTGAAAATTTTCTTTTATAAGATTTATATGAAAATAATAAGAGAAAAATAATTTATGTAAAGTTTGAAAATTTTCTAGTTTTACTTTTCTCAAGGAATTAGTAGATTATGGATTTTAATATTTTATTCTCTTTTTATTTTTAAATTAAATTACATAAAATGAGAGATTATTTAATTTATGATTTTAAAATATTGATTTAAAAAATTGTCTTTTGAAAGATATAATTTTTATTTTATTTTTTAGAGTTTTTTATACATTTTTTATATTTTTTTCAAATTATTTTTAAAAAAAATTGAAAAAATGTGGAACTCAAATGGTGTAGCTCATGTGCTTGTATGACCCCATGTGATGACACAAAATCACATCTAAATGCACCACATGGTGCACAAATGTTGCTTGCCTAGTGTTTGTTTAATAGAAGTTCAATTTGCCTAATATTAATTATATGTAACAAGAAAATGGTATTTAAGCTCAATTTTCTTAATATTTATAGCCGCAAATTTCTTAATTTTTTGAAATGTGGGACTAATTTTCTGTTTTATTTCACAATTGACATGGTAAGTAGTGAAGCATCTAATTTTGAAAGTTAATCTTGGCCGTCCATTTTCTCTTAATTAAGGGGGGTTAGTCGTGGTCTCCTATTAGATGATGTTTTCAGTTATAAGTCCCCATGAATTTTAGCCATTCATCATGGGAGTCATAATTGTCAAGATTTAACACAAGTGATGGATGCACTTGATCAAGATTCAACCAATGATACTAGGCAACACTTCATTGACGTGCATAAATGTGCCATCATCACTAACCTTGTATGGCAACCAAATAGCTGTGATATAATGATGTTGATTGATTTAAGCTTGGTTGTTGATCACATATGAAGAGGCAATTAGACGGCTATACCTAATTTCAAAGTTCTTTAAATTCTCTCTCTTTGATGATATGTATATTCTTCAAAAATCTGATTGATCAAACCATTTAGACAACTTCTTTGTTGAATCTCTAGATGGAAATGTGTTCAAGAGACATTTATGTGTCCATTGAGAATTTATAATCAAGATTTTGATGAGACATTTGGGACAACTGGGTGCGTAAACTTTGAATTTCCACATTAAATTCATAGAATGAAAAGCCTGAAAATTAATTGAATCAATTCATCATAGTTTTGGGTTATTCACTACTTATTTTCCCAAATCTATCATCATTTAGTATTATTTTTCTATTTTAATGTTAAATTGATTGAATTGTATGATTTTTTTGTCAATTTCTCTCTCAACGTGAATGATTTTCTCTCTAACTTCTCTCTTTGATTTTTTCCTTCGATATAAATTTGATTTTATGATTCTTGATTCCATGGAAAGATCTATCAATTCTCCTTCTCAATCAATATTCTTTTTTCCAAATTTTTATCTCAAATAATTATCCAATTTGATGGATTTCTAAAACCTCTAAAAAATAAACCCTGATTCTCTGTGTATTTGACCCTTTTTTACTAATATACTTAATTAATCTTAATTAACTTCAAATTTGAAGAGAATTTGGACATGCTTATGAGTTTTTGGTGCATGTTCTCAGTGAACCACATGAATATGTCTCATCAATAATCTTTCACTTGCATGAGATTCAGGAACGACTGAGGATATGGTGAACTACCAAATTTTCAATCGATCATTCTAGTTAGTATTGATGTATAGAGGAAATCATTGAGCTCACTTTCTCAAATATTTCTACTACCTTGGCCAAATATTTTATTGCATCTCATTCCTTGAGTTAATATTTTCAAATATTGAGGGTGGACAATCAAACAATGTCATATCCAATATAATCATTTTTCGAGGACTTTATGTCATATGAAATATATAACGTTTTCCAGGACTTTCATCATAATTCACTTAGTCATTGTATATACAATGTTTAGAGATCCCGTGGCTAGGGATCCGTAAGTTATAATCAAAACATGATCATCCATCAACAAGATGTCTTTGGTGTCTCAATTCAAAGGATCACATACACTACTATGACGAATCAACTAGACTAATAGTTAATTATAATGTCATTAAGATATTTATATAAATCAATTCAGTGAACTCTTTCTCCAAAGAGCACCCACTATCTATCCTTGGTGTCTGCACATCAATGGCTATAGGATCAACTATACTATGACTATGAATGTTTAGAACATATGTTTAAAAACTAATGATTATCATGTTATGATTTTATCATAATTCACTTAGTTATTATATATGCTTGTGGACTTCATTGTAATTATCACACAAGAAGGGAAATAAATATATTTTATTTTAATAAATCTATATAAGATAATGGGAGGCCACATAATATGCAAAAGCTTATTACAGTTTTGAATCTAAATACTCTACATATCTATGCAACATGTAAAATAATGTGGATTCAATCTCCATTGGATGCATTAGATATGATGCCTCCAATACCTATGCCTATGTATTATGATAATTAGGAAAAATGAGCCAATAGATATACTTTTTTGTGAAAAGTTTTAAAAAAATAAGGAATATATAAATAGGGGGCGGGATCCACCTTTAGGGGTGTCCATGCGAGCCTTGGTGAGTGGCGACCCATCTCTTCTTTTCATCGCTTAAATTCGTTAACTCCGCTCTTGTGATCTTGGGAGACTAGATTGTGGGGAGATCTTCAAGGATTTCGAGAAACATTGAAAAAGAAGTGTAAGAAGAGATCCAATGCGGATCTTACTAAAGGTTGGACATTCAAATGGTTTCAAAGAGCTCATTCAAGGGACCCTGTAAGAGAAACGTTTTGATTTGCACATTCAAAACCCTTTATGTCTTATTTCACATTCAAATTTTCAATCGGAATTCTAAGTTGGTGGGCACGAACACCTGTGCTGAAGAGAATGATGGCAGCCATTCTCTTCAAAATGATTGACCGCGTAGGGATGGTCAAAACCGATTGATCTTGTGACTAACCGATGTTAGTCACACTATCGATTGTCCGCCGATTCCTAGAAAACCAAAAATGAAGTCCGATCGACATAAACTGACATAATCGACAAAGCTTCTCCTCAACAATCTCTCTCTCCGCAAGTCTCGCTACAAGTTTTCTCTCTGTTTCTCGATTCCAGCCGGTGGCAGGGGCCCCATCTCTGTCTCCCCCAATCCTGCTTTCGTTCAGCATGGCTTTCCCGCAACATCTTTTCTTTTTCTGCTGCCAGCCCTCGTCGGAGCAGCCCACCTTCATCCGTCAGCGGCTATGGCAGCATCGATTTCGATCGATATCGATTAAATATATGAATGGATTTTCATTTGGAAAAGTAAAGGATCGAGTCACTGATCGCGAGTGGATCAATTCAGATCAGTCATGATTGTCCATTCCTAACCACGTGAAAAGGAGTGAATGCAATGGAGTAGCATGAGGGTTCCCGAGGAGGCCCATGGGGGCCCATAGGGCTGTAGCTGACGTGGCATCTCAATCTGCTTTCACTCTTCCACCTTTTCTTGTCCCTCATCAGCACCACAAATTATTATTTTCCTCCTCAATTTTCTTTATTTCCGGTAGAGATTCAAATTTTACTTTCTAGATTTGTCTAAATCCGGAGCGAAACAAAGCCGGTGAAGTTTAAGAGCGAGACTCCAAACACCGGAGGTCAGCTCAGAGATTCTGTCTCTGTTCCTAGAGAAGTCCCGGGAGTCTCTCTGGCACATAGATTCATTGAGTCCACACTCTTCGTCTTATCTCTTCACTCGTTCTGATCCGTCCTCCACTTTTGCTTTTCACCGATTTTTTGTATATAACCTTTTCTTCTAGATCGGAATCCTAGTTCTCGTCGGAACCCTAATTTCCCCCCAAAATCTGATCCATGGAGCGGCAACTCGAGCCGTGGGAGGAGATGCAGCGGCAGGGACAGGATCTGGCGGACCGATTAGCGCAAGGATTCAACGGACTACTCCACTCGCACATTGCTCCTCCGAAATTGACGAATCCGTTCGATCACCAGATCCTCGTTCCGACGAATTGGAATCTCGCGCTGCCTTTGGCTGTCGGACACTCGGCGAGTAACGGTGGAGTGTCTGCCATCTTTGATATTGGGAATAAGTTAGGGCAGGCGGGATCTGAGCTCGGAAATTGTATTAATGGCGCGGTTCAGCAATTTTTTAGGCATGTTCCGCTGCCGTTTTTGAAGGTTGAAGTGAGGAAGATTGATGGAGGGTCTGAGGAGGGCAGAATTGTGGTGGACAGGGAGATTGGTCGAGTGGAGGGAGCATATGGGGGTTCGGTTTTTGGAGTGGATGAGCTTGGAGAGGAAGATGGGATTGATTTTGATTTGAAATCTGCGCCGAATTTTGGGAGGCCGCAAGTGAGTTGGGTTCTTGTTGTTTACTATTGCGTTCATGAATCCGCTAGTTAGTCTTCTTTATCTGTTGCCAAGTAGTGTTCGTTAAGACGCTGTAGCTTGAATGAGATGGCTTTACGTATGTATTTATATTTCCTCTTATACGTTTTGTTGAAATGATTTGTTGGCCAATCCCCTTTTATATTCAAACTGCTCTCTTTCCTGATTAGGGATGTAATGGCTGGGAATTATTTCATATGGCCAAATAAACTAGGTATATGTAAGATGCTCCCCTTTAAACCTATTTATATCATTGCAGGTTGCCTTCGAAAACATGTTGGATCAGTTAGTAATGCAACCCTCTAGCGTTTCATCTGAGAAAATATTGTGCTCATCATCGCTTCATTAATGGTTATTTTTTCTGGCAGGGAAGTATGAATTTTACATCAACATATGACAGTAGAGCACGTGATATTGAGAGTTCTTTAGTTGCTCGAGGAGACCTATGGAGAGCCGAAGCTTCACATGGTGGCCCCAATCGCGGGAATGAGAACTCACCACTTTTTCTCATTCAACTGGGACCAGTCTTATTCGTCCGTGACACGACTCTTCTCCTGCCTGTTCACTTATCGAAGCAGCATTTGCTTTGGTATGGTTATGATCGTAAGGTAGTCTTTTATGGCTGAGCTTTGAAGAAACAATTCCATCTCTTCATCCAGAACATTCTGTTTCTCTTTACTTTGCTGTTACGTTAACTTTTTCTTTCATATATATTGTTATTTTTGTCTTCTAGTCATGAATCAGGAATAAGAAGTGCACGAAGAAAGAACATTATATTATATGCTAACCTTTTGTTTGGTTGGACTTGTTGGTGACTCTTAATGATATTAATTATGATGACACAAAGTGCAATTTATAAGGTCTTCATTTTCAAGATCTAACTAGTTTGTATGTTAGAAAGTCTGTTTAATCGACAAGGATTTTTCTAATTCTAAGCAAGCTCATATCAATACAGAGTTCTTGACTTAAATTAATGTACAAAACATCCATACACTTCTGCATTAATTACCCTACTCAGCACGGTATATGTTCTTTTTTTGGCAGAATGGAATGCACTCCCTGTGTCCTGCTGTATGGTCGAAACATAGAAGATGGCTGTTGATGTCTATGATATGTCTCAATCCATTTACCTGTGTAAGCCATTGCTGCTATTTAGTGCCTCAAGTAGTTTTTAAGAGATTTGGTTCTAATTGTTTTATATCATGGTTGCAGTCATTCATGGATTTGCAGTTTCCTAATGGCCAGCTAACTTATGTCGCTGGTGAGGGCTTGAACACCAGCGCTTTCTTGCCTCTTTTTGGTGGATTGTTCCAAGTTCAAGGCCAATATCCGGGCGAAACCAAATTTAGCTTTTCTTGCAAGGTGTGTGCTCTTTCTAATACCAAGTTCTGGTGACATACTTCTTGTGGAAAAAATAAGGGTTTATTTGAATTGTGATGCATGTCTATGTGGTCCTACTCACATTGCACCTAGTGCCCAGGTGGTTTGGCCAATGGTAGCATTTGGTGTCAGGTGTTGATTGTAAAGCAAGTCATTCATTGGCGAGAATATTAGTTAATTATATTCCTCTAAAAGATTAGACCCAAAATGTGATTTTTGTTTTGTCAGAATAAATGGGGAACTCGAATCACACCTATGATGCAGTTGCCTGATAAATCCTTCTCTCTTGGGTTCACACAACCTTTGGCTTGGAAGAGATGTGGCCTGATGGTGCGCCCAAGTATTCAGCTCAGGTTACAAAAAAATTCTATATCTTCAGTCAAATTACTTTTTTTTCTTAGTTAGAGGAGTATCAGTTTTATATCTCTTCAATCTGCTCATTCAAGTCTAGGGATCAGAGTTCATGGTAAAGGTCAGGTTAGAGTCTTGATCTTTAACTTGTACCCCCTTTTGGACAATTTTGATGGCCTATCTTGCAAGACCTACAGACCTCTGAACTACCTGGTTAAACTCTGATTTCTCCTGGTTGATTTTCCCGTCTATTTTATCCCTCCTGGTTGATTTTTTCTTAAAAACATGTTTTCCTGCTTTAAAAAAGTGAATTCTCCTCTCTCTCTCTTCCCCCTCCCCTCCTTGTCTCCCTCCCAGTATATACCCAATAACTTTTTCTCTCTTCGATCTAATAACTTTTTCCCTGGCGGTAATCATTTTTTCCCTTTATTCCTGTGTTGTTGCAGCGTGTGCCCCACATTTGGTGGAAGCACTCCCGGGTTGCAAACAGAGATCATCCACTCTGTAGAGGAGAACATAAGCCTAATCCTTGGTCACTTGTGCGCTGCCCATCCTTCTGCTTATGCGTCAATTGCTGTAAGTGTCTTCTCCCTCTCATAAAGTTGAAAGTCCAGGTTTAAATTTATTCATTTATTTGTAAATTTGATGGATCAGCTGGGGAGATCTAGATTTAATGGCAATGTGGGTAGTGCTGGAGTGGTTCTAAGGGTCGAGAAACCTCTTGGCAGCTTGGGCCGCCCTTCCTTCTCTATCCAATTGAACAGCGGCGTCGAGTTCTGATAATCCTCACGCTGTTTTCTCTTCCGTTACATGTGAATGAATGAATGTATATATAGCGCCTGTGGGTAGCTCCCCTTTCTGGTTCTATACCATGTATGGAACAAGTAGAAAAATATCTTATTTTTTCACTTACTCTTTATCTGTCTTGAGAGGAAAAAAGAGATTGGGGATAGAGGGAAGTGATCTGTTCCGAATTATTTTTTATTCATTTAGGTCTGGATTTCTGAATGGTTAGCTTGCCATGTATGCTGAACAAGTAGGAAAAAGAAATTAGTTTGGATCATCTGGAGCTGAAAAATCTCTACAATTTGGTCAAATGAAATCGCTAATCAGTGGGCAGAGAAGGCTAATCTTCTAAGATCTGATGGCCAAAAAACTCTTCACGATGCTAATGGATCATGGAATGGTTGATCCCACTAACAGTACCATGAAAATGTTCTTGGATCATGGAATGGTTGACCCCACTGATCTTCTAATGTCCTATGACATCATACAGCTACTAATGGTTCAACAATTTATGAATCCTCCCAGCTCAAACTAGGTGGATGTTGAAAACTCGCATAAACACAAGCACGTAACTGTTCAATCTTTCACTGCTATATTCATGAAAAACTCGCATAAACACTAGCACGTCACTGTTCAATCTATTTTTCTTCTATTTGGGTCATTATCTCGCTATACCAGAGAAAGGGGAGGGTCTTGTAGAGATGGTCCACTCAATTGTGGACTGTGAGCAGAGGAACAATAAATCACTTTGATGAAAATTTTTAGGTAGATCAAAACTGGGCTATGGAACTTGTGAGAGCCCGTAAGGCCAACATGCTCAAATCTATATTTTCTTTCTAGTCCACCTCTCTTCATGGTACTATTAGAGTCAAGTTTTCTATGGGCTTTGTGGAGCTGTCATCAAGGTGACGGATGTCCCTCTTGTGCTGCCCCGCGATCTATTAGCTTTCATGTAATCTGTCATCGGAATCTCTTCTCCACTCTCTTTGCCCCTTCTGCCAGCAACTTGCACTCTTCTTTGTTGTTTTCATCATTGGCTCTTTGCAAACCACCATTCTCCACTTTACTCTTTGATGTAGCCTAGAATGCAGCCCAGGAACCCATTTTCTATTAGTATAGGCCAGTTCACATTAGTGGCCCATTTAAAGCTTATTAGGCCTTGGGAAAATCTTTAGGACCCGATAGATTCTGTAGAAGATCACCAAGAGACCCACAAATATATATGATACATCTTGGAATTTGCAAATATCTCTCTGCTGAGGCCTAACAAGACGTATAAGATTTACTTTTTCTTTTGTCAGTTTTGTATGTGATAGATGTATGCTGTTAGAGTTATATTTTCAAAACTTTTGTGTTATCTTTTCATGGGTCAAGTCACTTGGACGACCTTTCACTCTTTGAAGTCTATATAATGCCCCCATTATAACCCTTGAAGACACAAATTGAAGTTATCTCTTTTTGAGAACTCTGCTTTCTTTTTTGAGTGTTCTCCTTATTTAAGAGTGCTCTGTGCTTTTGGATTCAAGTACACCCCCTTGTGGATTCAAGGGTTGAAGAGGTTAGTTCTGTGGATTCAGACTCTAACTCTTCTTAAAGATCAAGGTTTGTGGATTCAAGCTACTGTTCTTCATTGTTCGTGTGCTTAGGTTGCGTCACTCTTCTTGTCGACGTCAACTCACAGGTCACTCTCTCTCTTGTGCACATGATTCCATGCTATCAGCGACATTCTCGCCCAGCGCGGCAGCACGACAGTGCTATAGTTCAAGCTGTGTCGGCATCAATGCCTCAGCTCTCAAATCAGGGTGTGGCGGCACAAGGGGGCATCCCAAACCTTGAGATCGCCCAAGGGCATCCCCACCCATCAGAGATGGGTGGCGCCAGACAACGTCCTACCTACTAGGGATCAATGATATGAGGTCGCACTCCTTTGGCACCAACGATGGCTTCCCCCAAGGGCCACAAGCCTGTCGTGGCAGCTGAAGCGACAATCCTTTTTACTAGAAAAGAAAAAAAAAGGAAAAAATATTAAAAGGGGGGAAATAAGTAAATCAGAAAATAATTAAAATTTTGAAATAATAAATATTAAAATAAATTATAAATATATGAATAGTAATCAGATGTAATTTTTCGTGTTCCCTACTTGTTTGAGAGTGGGGAAGATGTCTCATTTCTAGGCCATCATCTACCTCTCTAATGATCACTGACCACCATCACCTTTGGTGAGCTTTCCTCCTCTACACTTCACTTTGGCTGGCACTGCTATCTATGTCTTGTCTATTTAGTAGAGAGAGGGGAGACCTCTCAATCATTCGTCAACTCTTCTGGATATCAACTTTCTTGTTAACTACTTCCAACAATGCCACTTTCTAGAGCTGTCTCCTTGTCCTACTATCATCTCAAGTAAGCCCTCGTCATCTACTCTTTACAAGAACCTCTGCCACATCTCTAGAGAGACTCTATCTTGTCTTCTCATCATCATCTCTTTTCTGCGTTGTTGTCAGAGGAAGGGGGGGAGTACCTTTGAGGTCTTTTCGGCAATTCTATTGTTCAATCCCAGACCCTCTCCTCGGAGAGGTCCACAAGCCAATGCATTGACGTTGACCTAGCGCGCCCAATGTAGGACATACCCAAATATTGGATTGGGCACTTGAAGGAGACAACTTGAAAGTAGGAGTACATGACTTGTGGCAGCATCTATTATGATGTTGCATCACTGACATCTCCCAATCTCTCTCTCTCATGTACCCGGTGTTATGCCATCAAAATATCCAACCCTAAGATGCAGCACTTACAGTGCCACACCACTCTTTGGCCTTCCTCTACAGTCGTCTATCACCATGAAACCATTGGCACACCAACATCATCATGCAGTCGTCTCCTCAATGGCCCATTTGCAACACTTGTCTTCATGATAGAGCACACACATCATAATTCTCTAGCATCTACTATCTTTTTTGATAGACCACACACGTTGTGATTATCAGTATTAAGACCTAATCAATGGCCTTAACAAAAAAAATGTCATACAAGTTTTGATTTATGGGCTTAACACTTTTTGAACCTTGATATGGCGAGATAATGACCCAAATATCATTTTGTCAAGGCTGCTATTTCATCATTGTCTCAATGAAGTTCCATAGTGCATGCTAGGATTGGCATCAAAGTGAATGCCCTCAATGCCTTTCTTTATAAAATGGGCGTAAAATTAACTCAAAAATGTTTAGGAATCCATTATGGATAACTGATTCATGGTTTCAAATGGCCAAAACTAGATTCTAGTGCAAAAACAACAGTAAAGACTAGGGAAAACTAAATTACGGGATAAGCACATTGTGACCATTTTTGGCCAGCCGATCACTCCTTTGGAGGGTGGGTCAATCATCATTTGACCTATATTGCCCCTTTAGGAGAGGTGAGAGAAGATAAAGCGCAAAAAGAGTAGACAATATGTCAATTACAATTATCTTTCGATTCGGGTGCTCGCACTTAAATCACAACATGTAACAAACAAAGAAGAGGAGAGAGATTTGGGAGCATGAATGATAATTAGTTATGTGCTTGAGATGATGGAATGTGATCTCATCATGCCAGATGGCCCAATAGGATATGAGATAGAATGCAAGCTAATAGGAGCGATTGGATTTCTCTAATGACACTCCAAGATGGCGCCGCATATTGTGCCCCAGTTAGCCATGCAAAAGAAAAAGAAGTTAATAAGAAGTTTCCATGACCCCCTCCTCATTAAGTTATTGGGTGGATCAATGAACTATTAATCACTTGATCATCATTGACTACCTTACTTGATGCACGAGGAAGAAACACATGGCTTACGGAACTTTTCGATCCCACTTGAAGAAAAGTATGAAAAATAACAACTATATAATAAAGATTATTTTGGTTAGACTGAAAATAAGTCATTATATGACACTAACTTGAGTCAGCAACCACACCCATGTTGCTCCACCTGTGGTGCCATGTGACACCACACAGTGCTTCGGGTATGTGCAATCTAAGTCTTGGTGGGACATGTTGGCTAGCTAGCTTCGTGCCACGTGGTATTTCTGCTAGGTCAGTGCATGGGCTCCTACATTTTTTTTATTTTTTAGGCTATAAAATTCAAAAAAATAAAAAATTCCATAGGAAAATTAGAAAAAAATTATGACATTATTTAATCTCCGAAAATCGATTCTAATCTAGACATTGTTTGAACACAAAATTTTTCCATTTTATTCAAATCGAATCTCCTTTCTTCAAGTTAAGAAATGAAGTAGTATGCGTTGCTAAGGCATTTGGTTCAGCTTGAAACGTTAAAAACTACGTGAATTTAGGTATGCGGGATGATGTGAATTTTTCTATGCCTATATCTTGCAATAACTAGCCCTCATCTTCATTGCAAGCAATTCAACTTTTCACAAAGCACCAAACACATTGATGTAAATTATCACTGTGTCTGACTATGTTCTCAAGAGGCTTATCTTACCTCACCAAGAATATCATTGGAGCGGCTTGCAAGTATCTTCACCGAGGGATAAATCGATGCCTCTCAAGACAGTCTTTATGGGAAGCAAGGCATGTTCGACATTCATTCTCCAAGTTGAGGAAGATTTGAGTGGGTTCATTTTTGGGCAATTGACATTGTTGTAATCTTCACTTCTACTTCATTACAGACTGCATTCTGTAGTGTGCACACAGGGAGAGGATCAATGCCTCGTGCGATCAGCCCAAAGTCCGGCGTTCACAGTCACCAAAGAACCAAGTGAGAATTGTGGCTTTGCGCATGCCACCGACTCCGCGATGCCTTTTGATTGTGCCATGCTCTTTGCGGTGAGGCACAACGATCCTGGTGACTGCCACTCGCAAAAAAATATTGGAATCGGCAAGCGAGATGGCCATTCTTGCTATGCCAAGGTCCGAGGTGCCATGTCCAGGTCCTCAAACTTATCGTCAGATCCTTTTCCTTCTGTCGAGGTGAGTTAGTGAATGCATGAATGAATTCCTACAACTATGATTATGCCAGTCGGTAAAAAAGATTATAAAAACCTTTTTCTCTCCGTTTATTACCCTCTTCATGTGATTAAATCATAATTCTACTAATAAGAGAAAGATAGAGCAACACATTACTTATCCTTTCACGAGAGATGCAGCAAAAAGCAGCTGCAGATAACGAATTTGTTCCTCAAATCGGTTCAGCGAGTTGCTCTTTAGTAGCGGATAAGAATACTTTCACAGCTTCTCTGGTATCCTCAAACTCTCCAGCCATGCTCAAGAACTCCATGACTCTCCAGAGCTCCCGATCACTAAGATCATTCACAAACGGCTTCACGGGAAAAGCATTCCCGGGCTGCAGCATAAATGAGTTCGGATTATCATCCACGATCACCACCGTCCTCAAATCTCTCCCCAGACCGACCAGGTTCTTCACCAGAACCCCTTCGATCTCAGAACAAGACTCCCTGTACAATCTGTGAGAGATCAAATCCTTTTCTGGGTCGATCATGTCGAGAACAAGAGAAGCGTACGCCTGCACTCCTGCCGTGAAGATCACGACCTCGAACTGCTTATTCTTGGCTTCTTTTAAAAGAAGATCCAGCCCTGGGCGTTTTACTACGTAAAAATCAAGAATCCGGTCTCCGATTTTGGGTTGCACCACAAAATCGTACTTTTCTGTGGGAGGGATAATCTGGGTATGCACCAGAGTTTCGTCTAGATCGAGGAAGAGCGTTCTCTTTTTGGAGGAGAGGGGTAGGGGGATGGGAAAAGGAGAAACTCGAGAATCATGAAGATCTTCTTTAGTGGAAGTGAGGAGGACTAAGCCGTGGGTTTGGATGTTTGATCTTCTGGAATAGCTTCAGGAGGCGGCGGCGGCACGTGCGGAAGGAGCGGTCGATGGAGGCGGCGATGTCTTTGAGAGGGGAGGATCGGGGACTGCGCTTTAGGGATTTGTTTTTCCTCTTCACCATCCTCTGAGAAACCATTGGAGCGGGTGAAGGAAACCAGGGGAGGAGGTTTCGAATTCATGGGTTTTTTTGAAATTCGAAAGTAACGGTCGGGGAGCCGACTGTTTTTTTCTTTTTAAAAGTTGGAAGCTGGGCCGACGGTCGACGTGTTTTAGGCCCTATCCTCTCGGCTGACTTGACCCAGATGACCCATATGAGTTCTATACTGATGATGGCCTTGAAAGGGTTAAGAAATTGATGCATGATTTGTTTTCTACGCCAGAAATATTGAATGGAAAAGGTTTCAGATGGATTTCCACATTCATTTTAATGATCAGAAGTAAATGAACTTGCTGAAATTGATTTTACAAATTCAAGGACTACATATAAAGAAAATCCCAAGCATCTCTTCAATGTGGAAATTTAAAGATGAATGGAGACAAAATTGATTAAATTTCAAGAAATAGAGAAAGTAGATCAATCAAATCTGAAAAATTATGACATACATTTTGTAATGTCGAGAACAGATAAATAAATCTATTTTACCATTTTACTCTATTTTAGAACTAAGAAACTCAATTAGTTAAAATAAACAAAATATATTATCCCTAATCTCAATTTCTCGCAACAGAAAAATGAATCTCAATGGATCGCTCTCAAATCAGTGAACATGATCAACTCATCAACTCGTGCAAAGTACACCTTAGTCCTAATGGAAAGTGATCCAATTATTTACATGTAAGAAGGGAATTGAAAGAAGAATCCACCCATCTCATTAGCTACGTTCATCTCAAAACAATACGTGCTAGATAATATGGAGGTGGAAAAGAATTTTAGCCATCTTAGTCCACATATAGTGAATCCTAACTTTGGAATGATTATTTAGTTTAGAGATTATTATATGCTGAAGTCTAATAGAAATGAAACGAACATAAATTTTTTGATGCCATCTTATTGGTTGGATTTGATGATCGATAGGCTCCTAAAATTTTGATCAAAACATTGAATATAGTACAATACATTGAATTAAACATTCAAAGCACCACGCGCTAAGAATATATAATTCTATCATCGAGTATAGATTAAAATCCATACTTACAAGGTTAATGGAAGGATTTCTCAAAGTGGTTCAAGCGTCCAGCCTATAGCAATATCCACACGATTGTTAGATGGTTGGATTTCCTCTTCAACACTCTTCCCCAAAAGAGAAAGAGAAGAAAAAAGAGAGTTTCAATAAAATTTAAAATTTATTTTCTCCCTTTATCTATAAACATTAGGTATATGAACTTTTAACAAAACCTTCAAAATTATATCTATATGCACTAACATCCATAGACCTTATAAATTTGGCTAGGGGATCGGAATTTGACATTAACTTCTCTTAAAAGCTCTCCATTTCAATCCCATAGCATTTCAACCTCTGATTACTCATTTTTCATCGATGCCCGCTAGATAGCCACCTCTAAAGAAGTCAACCACTAAAAATAATCTCATAGTTTTTCTAGATCACATAGCTTAATTACTCAAAATAATCTCATAATCATATCGGCTATAAGGCCCTCACTTCTACATCTCTAGTAGATAGGATCTAAAATGTAATGACTTCTAAGGTGGGGTAGAGTGAAAAAAATTTGGAAAGTTGAAGTTTTTAGAATGCAGAACTTTAAAATTTTTGAAAAATTTATTGAGTTTTTCTAAATCCTCACCCCCAAGTAAAATTTTTCATTGCCCTCAATGAAATCATCATGCTCATGAAAAAGATAGCAACAATACCAAGCATTACATGAAAAAGATATAAAAATATGGTGAGAAGAGAAGGGTTTTAAAAAACTCATTGAGGCATTGATGCTCGTTGATGCAATTTCTCGTGCGTGCGCCCTCTCCTTAGTGTAGTTCTTATTCGACATCTACCAAAATAAAAACAAGTGCAAAAAGAAAAACAGAAAGTGAGATAGTCTTGGGGTGCCTCTCAAGAAGCTAAGTTAAACGTCTTCAGCCAAACGAAAATCTAATGAGCTCAGGACTACCAATGGGGCGAGGGTGATACCATCGTCACGTCCTCAGGAAGATGAAGATTCATCGTTTCTGCTGGTGCGGGTGGCGCAGATGTCAAGTACTGTTTGAGACGATGGTCGTTTCTCTTGAGTTTTTTGCCGGATTCGATGTCGGAGAAAAGTGATGGTCTGCCCTCAAACAACTCCAGAACAACCTAAGGACCGTTCTATCGTGAGCTCAACTTCCTAGGAAAGAGCTTAAGGCAGGGAATTGTAGAGCCAGACCTTGTCATTGACTTGAAAGCTTCTTCTTCTGATGTCATGGTCATGAAAGGCCTAGGTCTCCTCTTTGTAGATCTACACATTCTCGTACGCATCGTGCCTTAGCCCCTGTAACTCATGAAGCTGGAGAAGTCACTGTTTCCCTGCTTCATCTAGAGATAAGTTGAGCTTTTTGATAGCCCAATACGCTTGATGCTCAAGCTCAACTGAAAGATGACATGCTTTCTCGAAGATGAACCAGAAAGAAGATATCCTGATGGGTGTCTTATACGCCATCCGGTACGTCCATACTACAATGGGGAGCTTGTGTGACGAATCGTTCCCATCTAGTCGAATAATTTCGTTTAAAATGTTCTTGACTTCTTTATTGCTTACCTCTACTGACCAATTGATACGCGTAAAAATACGGTTGTTGAATGCACAAAGTTTACGTATCAAACAAATTTATACTCAAATCTTCAAAATTTAATTTTTAAATTAGAACAGTGGCAAGTCGAGGTCAAATCCACAGAGAGGAAGGTTAAAAAATTGAAATCAAGAAATATTTTTGGTATTTTTTTTATGTTTAGACAACATAGATGAACGATGAAAGGAAGAAAATCAGCACGAAGATGAAATGAACCAAACAAGTGCTTCCAAACTCGTTGCAAAGATTGAAAACCCTTGATGGAGGGTGTAAAAGTGATTTTTAGGGTTTATAAATGAGAAAATGTTGATAAACAGATGAGAGAAATAGAAGAAATGGATAGAAGATGACCATAATCTAAATATTTGTGATGAAAATATAATTCAGTGATGCTCCCTAATCAAAACATACCTTCGAGAGCCGTATATTTTGCCCAGACTTGGCGTCTTGCATCCAACACAATGAATGAATAGAAGAGGGAAGAAACTCACTGAGAATGATGTTCAACGCATGATGAATGATCAATCGTTGCTTTCTTTCCTTCTGGCTAGCCAATGCTAGAAGCATACAAAAAAACATTCATAACCCTACTTTTTTGTTTCAGAACTTAAATCAGCCCCAACAGATTCGTGCAGCTTGAAATGATGATCATGCACACGAAATTTCAGCTCCTAACTCCATCAGAATCGTCAGATATCAAGGTTTAATCTGGAGCATTTATTGCCGTTGATCTCATGTTCTCTCTCCTCCAATCGTGCAAGTCAACCCGCTCCCGCCGCGGTCAAACTTCACGCATTTAAAATAAAAAAGGATCATTTTCTCTCTCCTCTTGCTTCTCTCTTTTCTCCTCTCTCCTCTCTTCTCTCTCTCTACGCGATGGCGAAATCCGCGAAGGACGTGCACGAGAGAGAGGGAAAAAAAGGCTCGTAAGAAATCCGGAGGCTGCGAAAGAGTTCGGAGATGGGAGGAGAAGAGAGAAGGGAAGGAAGAGAGAGGAGGAGAGTGGAGGCAAGATTTCATCCTCCCCCTCATGCGCGCCCATGCGTAAGGGAGAGAGGAAGGAGAGGAAGAGATAAAGAGGGAGAGAGCGGGAGAGAGAAGAAAAGAAGAAAGAGAGGGGAGACGTTCCCCTCTCCGTCGTGAGAAGGAGAGAGGCGACAAAATTATTTTCCATCACCATTATTTCTCCATCTCGCGCGCGGAACAGAGGCGCAAGAAAGGAGGCACGGGAGAGGGGACATAACTCTCCCTTACTTGCGCACGCATGCACGGGGGAGAGAAGGAGAGTGGGAGATAGGGGGAGAAAATTTTCTCCCCCTCACGCACGCATGCACGCGGGTGTGAGGAGACGCGAGAGAGAGAGGAGAGGGGGAAGAAATCTCCCTCTCTCCCTTATGCGCGCACACATGCACATGGAAGAGAAGGAGAGAAGGAACATGAGAGAAAGAAGAAGGAAAGGGAGAGAGAGGAAGAGAAAGAGAGGAATAGTGAGCGAGACGTCGCGAGAGAGGGAGAAGAGAGAGAGAGTCTCCCTCCTCTAGAAAAATCTAAAAATCTAAAAAGAAATTCCAAAATCTAGAAAAATATTAATTTACTCTTAGGAATAATTTTTTTTAATAAAATTTCATGATATAAATGCACTTCATAAATATTCTCATGTCAATAAGGGCATTTTATATAGAAATTTTATTTAATCATAAAAGAAAACTATATTCTTGATAAAATCCATATCACTAAATGCTCATAAAATACTACTAATTTATGAAAAATCAAGAATATCCTTTAAAACATAGAAATTATCAATTTAATTATTTTAAATCATGATAACATGCATTTATAATTATATTTTAAAGAAAAAAACATTAAATGCATGATATTGATGCATGAAATTACATGTTATCACCAATCATTGCCCCTTCGCTTAGGGCTGGTGTGGTGTGGTGATGCAATGATGTACTCTGTACTTCTTAAAAAATGCACAAAAGTGTGCATTATTGAAGTGTGAGCCTTCGTTTCTGATGATAGCCTTTGGACATCCATATCGGCAGAAGATACATCTCTTAACAAATCTGAGCACTTCCTGATGGCTATTTGTCTTAGTGAGGATCACCTCGACCCACTTGGACATATAATCAATCGCCACTAAAATGTACTCTTTCTCGTCAGAAGGTGGGAAAGGTCCTATGAAGTCTATGCCCCCATAGATCGAAAGATCTCTACTTCAAGGATTGGGCCTCATCAGCATCTCATCTCTCTTGGAGATGTTTAATGCTGCTTGACATTGTAGGCACTTTATGTAGAAACAGTGGGCGTCCTTGAAGATGGTGAGCCATTAGAAGCCGCTCTGTAGGATCTTGTCTGCAGTCTTGCACGCAGCAAAATGTCATTCACAAGTCGATGAGTGACATATCACTAAGATATCTCCTTGCTCCTCCTCTAGGATGCATCATCAAATGATCTGGTCATATCCAAGATTGAATAGAAGTGGTTCTTCCCAAAAGTAGTACTTGAGATCATGTAACAACTTATCTTTTTGATGTCGATTCCAATGCTCCGAGATCGATCCAGCCAGGATGATGTTGACGTTGTGCATAAACCAGGGAGAATGGCTCGAGATGACAAGGAGATGCTCGTCGTGGAATGTGTTACTGATGTCTCTGCACCTGGAATGTGGCGACGCGATAAGTGGTCTGCCACTGAGTTTTTGCTACCCTTCTTTTCTTTGATCTCTAAGTCGAATTCTTGATGAAGCTGCACCCATCGTATCAATTGTGGCTTCGTCTCCTTCTTGGAGAGCAAGTATTTTAGAGCCGCATGATTGGTGTCGATGATGATCTTGCTCCCCAAGATGTAAGGCCGGAACTTTTCTAGTGCATATACCACTGCCAAAAGCTCATTCTCCGTCGTCATGTAGTTCATGTGAGCTTCAGCAAGGGTCTTGCTTAAGGTTCTCCGGTTCCGGTGTCAGTACCGGTTTTTTGTGAAAACCTAAACCTATACCTAACTTCGGTTCGGTGTCGGTGACGGTATTGTCCGGTGTCGGTTCGGTGAAAACGTATACTTTCGGTGATTTGTCATTTGAAATGAAAATAATTGTATAAAGTTTTTATGACTCCATAATATATAAATATAAAAATATATGTTTCACAAACAAATGATAATAGATTAACACTTCTCAACAAAAAAATACAATATAACAATAATTAAAAATAAAAATCATAAATTTATAAATTTCAACTTTTAAAAATATTTAAAAAAATAATAGAAACAATTTAGTTTTAAATAATCATCTCTCAAAAGTTTAAATGTCAAAATTATCTATCTCTCTCTATCTTTCTATCTTGACCCTCTTTCTATCTTTCTCTCTCCACCCTCTCTCTATCTTTCTCTCTCCCTCCCTCCCTCTCTCACTCTCTTTTCCTCCCTCCCTCACTCTCTCTTCCTCCCTCCCTCACTCTCTCTCTCCCTCCCTCTCCCTCACTCTCTCTCCCTCCCTCTCTCTCGCTCACCCTCCCTCTCTCCCGCCCTCCCTCTCTCTCTCTACCTCACCCTCCCTCACTCTCGTCTCCCTCTCTCCCTCTCCCTCTCCCGCGCTCCCTCCCTCCCTCT
Organism: Lemna minuta; assembly: GCA_024174645.1. Classification (NCBI taxonomy): domain Eukaryota; kingdom Viridiplantae; phylum Streptophyta; class Magnoliopsida; order Alismatales; family Araceae; genus Lemna; species Lemna minuta. The sequence continues at coordinate 8,249,890 of CM044105.1, forward strand.
CTCTCTCCCGCCCTCCCTCCCTCCCTCTCTCTCTCTCCCGCCCTCCCTCCCTCCCTCTCTCCCGCCCGCCCTCCCTCTTTCTCCCTCACCCTCCGTCACTCTCGTCTCCCTCCCTCCCTCACTCTCTCTCCCTCACCCTCCGTCACTCTCGTCTCCCTCCCTCCCGTCACTCTCTCTCCCTCACCCTCCCTCACTCTCGTCTCCCTCTCTCCCTCTCCCTCTCCCGCGCTCCCTCCCTCCTCCCTCTCTCTCTCCCGCCCTCCCTTCCTCCCTCTCTCCCGCCCGCCCTCCCTCTCTCTCCCTCACCCTCCGTCACTCTCGTCACCCTCCCTCCGTCACTCTCGTCTCCCTCCCTCCCTCACCCTCCCTGACTCTCTCTCCCTCACCCTCCCTCCTCTCGTCTCCCTCTCTCCCCTCTCCCTCTCCCGCGCTCCCTCCCTCCCTCCCTCCCTCCCTCTCTCTCCCGCCCTCCCTCGATCTCCCTCGATCTCTCTCTCCCTCCTCCCTCCCGCTCTCCCTCCCTCCCGCCCCTCCCTCTCTCCTCGCCCTCCCTCCCTGTGTCTCTCTCCCGCCTCCCTCTCTCTGTCTCTCTCCCGCCTCCCTCCCTCCCTCTCTCTCCTGCCCTCCCTACCTCCTTCTCTCTCTCTCTCTCCTGCCCTCCCTCCCCTCTCTCTCCCTCTCTCCCCGCTGGGTTACTTTCCTGCATTAAATTCTGGTACTCCCCCTCCCCCTTCCCCCCTCTCTCTCCCTCGCCAGGGGAAGAAATTCTATCTCGCGCGGGGAAGAAATTCTATCTCGCGCGTGAAACCGAAAGCTTCCGAGTGACATCGGAAGCGAAAACCGAAACCGAACCGAAGCCTTCGGTTTGACTTTTTTTTGCCACCGCCGGTGTCGGTTCGGTTCGGTTTTCGGTTGTCCGATACGGTTTTGGAGAACCTTAGTCTTGCTTGTATAGCGTATGGTCATCGGCTACTGACGTATCGTTTTCGTGCGTTGTTAAAACACAAAAACGTTGGTAAAAAAAAATTTATAAAACGGAACTCACAACGATAAGATATAAAATCAAGAATTGTGTAAGTATCGGGTCAATCCACATAGAGCAGGGTTGACTTTAATCGCAGAGTTGACTTGGTCAAACTTAGGTTTAAAAGAGGTTTAAAAGAGGTTTTAAAGAAATAGAAAAATAAGAAGTAATGAGTGGAGATGATATAAATAATCTAAATAAGAAGTTTTAAGAATTTAATTCTTAGATTTGACAGAGAAAAGTCAAAAGTCAAAGTCAAAGTCAAAGCATTGACTTTGACCAATAGTCAAAGCATTGACTTTGACTTTGACCAATCGCCATGGAGACGTGCAATTGGTGAGGCACTTCCGCACGTGCGATTATACCCTCTTTGAATTAGTATCGTCGATCTGGCGCTTCAAGCCTCCTCGCCACCGGCCTTCTATTGCCGGCCCCGCCAACCCAGCCCACCGCCAGACCTTATATCAGAGAATCAAACAGATTGAGAAGATTACGAAAATTATATATTTGGAAACTAGAGAAAAAATAAAATTTATTGGTATATAATTCGTGATTTTTGGATAAGAATTGGATTTACTATGAATTATTGAAAATCAAATATCAGAAAATCCCCGAAATGAACACCTCAGAGGAAATCGTCAAATTGACCCGTCAAATGAAATCGAAATCTTCCAATTTACATGTCAATGGAAATCTAAGAATTAGAGGAATCTAACAAGACCAAAATTATCAAATTCTGATTTGTAAATTAAAATTAATTGACCCCGCAAGTCAGCATTTGACTTCTGATGAAAGATGAACAGTCCTCGGTCAAACATTAAATTGGAGGGTCAAATGAACTTGGAATTCGATGAATTTGCTATCCACGGAAAGATGAGGAAAATAGGAATCCACTGATACCAAAATCAAGTGATTTGGAATGATAATCAGAGAGATATCTGAATTTTCAAAATCAGCCATTTTTCGGACTTAAAATTGGGGAAAATGAAGAACACTATGAATTAATTTGCAGAAATTAAACTTCTGAAATCTAATAAAAACTCAAATTACCTCCTGATAATCGATCAAATCTCACTAGTAACCAGATTGCTGCAAGAATGGGGCTTCAATTCTTGTGGATTGATGTGAATTTGCTCGGATTCTTCGTCGTGGACGTTCGTAATTCAAGGGGAAAATTCGATGAAATCAAGGAGAAATTCACGATCAATTGCTTTGCAATCGAGTCTAAACGCGGGGGGATCAGGATGAACTAGAGATCTTCCTCAAAATTTTCTTAATTCCTTCACGAATCAATCAAAAGTTAAAGAACAAAGGGAGAATACATGGCTTTTTAAAGGGGAAATTGGACCCAAATTAATGGGCGATAGAGGCGGTCGTGGGGGCTGATTACTGGCGTCGTGGGAGCGTTTCCTTGGGGCGATGTCACTGGCTTCAATTCTGCTCCAATTTGATGGTTAGTTTGGCTTTAATTTTGCTTCCAAAAGAACCACGATCGCGCCACGATCGGGCCATGATTGCGCCGCGATCGGGCCACGATCGTATCGTCGATCGTGGTATTGATGCTCCAACGATCGTCATACGATGATCGTGGAGGTGATTCCACGACGAATGATCCGCGATCGCGGCTGGATCGCGCCGTGATCGCGGTTCGATCGGACCGTGATCGCGGTTCGATCGGACCGTGATTGCGGCGTTCTTCCACGAAGCGTCTGGGCCATCCGATGGAGATCCAGGCGATCGTGATCCGCACGATCATCGTGGTCTGCACGATCCGCTGCCGTCCGCGTGATGGAAATCGGACGCACCGGAAAGCTCGCGCATCTCCATGGTGAGCCATAGATCGGGCTTCATTCCAGCCGTCCGATGGCGATCGGGAGCCCTTTCGTGATGCCGCGTGGTATAAGGTAAGCCCTCTGATCAACTTCACTTACGCGATCTTTCCCGCATGTGCTTCATTAATGATCGCGTGGACTCGGGGTCCACGCGATCTCGGCCCTCTGATCGCATCCAACGCTTGCGCTGCATCCACGTCGCCTGCAACAGGTAAGAAACGTGTGGGACATAGTCCCACACGGAGAAAATTTTGGGACAAAACTCATATAAATATGGGGGCGCAATTATCGTTTAATTGCATTACCGCCCCCCCTCTGTTACTAGGGTCCCACTATGCCCGTGGGCCCTCCACATGCGAACCTGTCACATGCCACGTGGCGCCCCTCACGGGCGTCCGCGTGGACCCATCCGCGTGGCCTCCTGCCACGCGTCTGCGCCACCTGCGCCTCGCGCGGGCCAGTCGTTGCTCTGCCACGTGGCCTTAGTGCCACGTAGCATCCACGCGTTGGTCCCACGTGCCACATCAGCTCGCCGCCTGGGCCCGCTCGCCACGTCACCACCTGCGGTAGTTCACCCCTTTTTTGCGATTTAAATAAGGAAAAATTCATTAAAAAATCAATTAAAAATCAATTAAAATTCAGAAAAAGGGCATAAATTTCATAAATTCATAACTTTAAATATACAACTCCTTTTTAATCCAAATTTTCTCCATTGGATCACAAATTCTTTTCTTTTTAATATCATGTCATTTAAAATACATTTTGAAAGAAGAAATTAAGATGATTTAGAATTTTCTTAACTCATTTCTCACTAAATATTCTAAATCATAAATTCATCTTGAAATTATCCTTCCAAACATTTACTGAAGTCAAAAATCATTCAATACAAGAGATTAACTTCTATTAATTTAAACTTAACAAAAGATTAATCATCTATTAAGCATGAAATTATCCCTAATTTATGCAGAAATATCAACTTTAGTGAAATGACATGCCAATGGAGAAAATTCCTAAAAAGTATGATTACATGCATCATATTCACATAAAATAAGCATGAATATGAGTTAATTAGGATAAGAATTCAATTTATAAATGCATGTTATCAACTACTTCTCTATCCGTTGCCCCAAGACCGCTTCCATTGGATAGTCTGAAGCGACGCACCTACTCTCAAATGGTAAGTCCCATTTAGGACTTTGGAGAGTTGGTGACCTCTATCTCGGCATTATCCACCTCTAGTCCTTTGCCCAAGACGAGATGCTAGAAGACTATTCTCTCTCGTATCAGAAAGTGAGATTTCTCCCAACTTAATACTAGTCATTTTCGGACGCAGACATCGAGGATTTTAGTCAAGTGAGCGAGAAAGCTATCGAAAGTCATCTGCAAAGACAGATAAGTTTTCCATGAAGACTTTGACATTGTCGCCAAGAAAGTCGGAGAAGATTGCCGACATACATCACTAGAATGTTGGGGGGCATTACATAGTCCAAATGGTATTCGTCTAAAAGCCAATGTGCCAAAAGACATGTAAACGTCGTCTTTTCTTGATCGTTAGGATGAATAGCAATCTGGTTGTAGCCCAAAAATCCATCCAAGAAGTTGTAGTAATTTTTCCCTGCCAAACGGTCCAGGATCTGGTCGATGTACGGTAAAGGGAAGTGATCCTTCTTTGTTGCAGAGTTTGGCTTCTGATAGTCGATGTAGACTCGCTATTTTGTCAGAAGGTGTGTTTGAATCTTCTCGCCTTTCTTGTTCATACTGATCGTTACTTTGGCTTTCTTGGGAACCACGTGTATTGGACTAACCCATTGGCTATCAAATATGGGGTAGATATTTTTTGCGTTTAGCCATTTGACAATTTCTTCTTTTACTGCCTCCCATACCTTCGGGTTTAGTCTTCTTTGGTTCTCCCTGACATGTCTAGACTCATCCTCTAAGAAGATGTAATGAGTACATAGTGAAGGGTCCAATCCCCAACAATCTGCCAAGGTCCAACCGATTGCTTGTTCGTTCCGTCGCAATGCTTCAAGTAGTTGGTCCTCTTTCTCCTGATGGAGCTGGATGAAATGATCACGGATTTTGCTTGCTCCGTACCAAAAAATGCATACTTGAGTGTAAATGATAAAGTCTTGGGCTCCAATATAGGCTCGTCCAATGGTAGCTCCTCAAAGTTAGCTTCCTCATTGATCATCATCACTTCTATGCAAGTGTTGATACCTTGGTCGTCAGCAAGGTTGATGACGCCCAATTCCTCAGAAGCTTGTGAAGGGTATTTCATTAATTTGTTGATGTCAAACTTCACTGTATGCTCTCCTACCTTTAGAATTACTTATCCTTTCCCCCAGTCTGTGCCAACTTTCATGGTAGCTATGAATGGTCGTCCTAAGATGATTGTAGCTTGACTAAGCTCCTCAGTCATTTTCATGGCTACGACTAGGAAATCTACCAGGAAATAGCAATCTTCTATTCTAATGATCATATATTCTACTTTTCTATGGGGTTTCCTTATCGATCAATCCGCTAAGCATAATTCTACATAGAAAGGCTGCAATTCTCCTTTATGATGGTAGGTGAATAGTTCTTTGGGAAGGATGTTAATACTAGCTGTGGTATTGATATAGGATATTTCGTGAAGATGATTGGTATGAAGGAAAGAGTGTGAATATGATAATGCGAATGAAGGGTGAGTGAGTTATATGATGAATGACTACTAAGATTAAACCCTAAATTAATCCTACAAAGTCAGAGAGGATCTATGAATGATATAACGTTGGAATGTGGATGTATTTTAGTGATATTTCGGATAATAGATAACGATTGAGAATAGATATGATTAATCAGTCAATATTGACCTTACGGATATAAGAACTGAACTCTTATCCATGATGATAGAAGAGAGGATGAGTACCTTGAAGTGGACGTGAAGTTGATGCCTTTGAAATCACCAAATGATCCAAGATATCCTCAATTTGCTTCTTGACTTGAGATGAATTAAAGGGATAACAAGGGAGGGAGAATAGATAAGGGAGATAGAACTCGGATTTGAGATAGAAGGGAGCGGAAACGGGATGCACATAGAACACATAAAGTTTTCTTATAGAAAATGATTTCATTCCATCAAAAACAACATCCGTCTTTCTTTTAAAATTTTCCCTTTTATAGAGAAGAGAGAGAGAGGGAAGTTAGAATGAAGAGATGCGTTGAGGTAGTTACATTGGCAGTTACGCATCTTTTCATGGATTGTCTCATGCCTTCTCATTGCTCCAATTCTTGTAGGGGGGTTGACCGTGGAATAATCTTAGATCTAATGAGAGCCCTTGATGGTTGTGGCGGTTGTGTAGTTGGTTATTTGGTCGGTGGAGAGAACTCAGACCAAGTCTTTACATTATTCAAAGCCGTGGAGCTCTTTCTTGATGTAGATGTCATCATATTCACCTTGTTTAGGTCGTGACCTTGATGTTCTTCATTTATGAGGCTTGACTTCACGTGTAACCCAATGACATCATTCTCGTGGAAGGCTTCATGTGTTTTCAATGCTCCCATGATGGCCAAAGGATGAGATGTGTAAGCTCATTGATCTTGTGATGATCTTGGCAGTTTTAGTAGTTATGAGGACAGTCCATTGGCAGATATCAGATTAAGTCTTCATCTTCTTCTTTAAACCGTGAAGAGATTGCTCAAATAGGGAGGTAGTTATGGCTTAACAAACTTGAATTCCTCATTGTTAGAAGCTTCCTTTATGCTTTTCGTGATTGGTTTCATACCCCTTCAATGCTTAACATCAGTAGAAGGGCAATACGTGGACTTTCTCCTTGCTGAATTGTTATCATAATGCTTTCACCAGCCTTGACTTTATTTCTATTCATGCACGGGCTTTGACTTTGAAGTAGAACCCAATGATCTTCACTTCCATAAGTTACTAACATCTAAGCACATGCTTTAGATCTCTCCTATGCTTCTAACTAGAGGTGGTTGTTCAGAGAAAGAAGGGAATATTAAAACAAAGATGTGTCCTATTGTCTTTGAGATCATTTATTTATTCAAAGGCACCTATGATATAGTGAGTAGAGTTTGGATGATAAGGAACCTATATCAAGGTAAAAGGTTGTTGACTTGGTCCAAATATAGAATTCTAGGTATTCTAGGGAATCAGGCTTAACTTCATATGACCAAGTCAATCTTTAGATCAGAATATAATTGGAAAAGGAGGGAAGTTAAGTCTCTTTGGATCTACACTCTCTTTTAATGTCTTAGAGAGGTCTTCTTCATTCATTTCATGAATGGATAATTTCTCAAACTTGTGAATAAGGAGGAGTATGCTATTTTGTTGCTGTTGGGAATGAGTTCTCTTCCTTAGTTCATACCTAGATTCACTTGGAACCCTTGTGTCCTTGGGTTGAAATGATTCTCCATCAGGTATCTAACATGGATCTAGTAAAGGTCATTCCTCCGATTTCAATTGTGATCATAAGTGCTCCCAGATCTCTCTTTTTAATATGTAGGGAATTCATCATGATTGAACTCACTAATTTGCTAAGTTGGATCCTTTTATGGTTTCTATGGGGGTGTGCATGTGCATTTAAGAAATTTTGTATAGGCTGAAATATACTTTATGGCATCTATCAACGGGATGGTAATAGTAACCTTTTGGTAGGCTTCTACTACGTGATCGTCTGATTCATTTACTTTGGCTTTAGGGCAATTATGTTCTTGAGGATAAGGTACAAGATGCTTGTATATATTGGGGTTAGGTTGAGCCTTAGTCTGTTCTTCCTATTCCTCGGAATCACTGTCTTGCTTTGCTACGACAAGTGGTACTTCTTCATCTATCGTGCATTGGTAGAAGGGATGATCCATGTATGGATCTGGTAACTCTTTGCCACTCCAAAGGCACGATATCACTAATGCAGTTTCCATTGCCTCCTCGTCAACATGGACTTGGTTCAAATTATGCATTTGACTTGATGATGCCCCTTGATTCCTTGGGTTGGATGTGGCTTGGGATGGTAATTGGTTAGAAAAAGATACTTTGCTTACTCATCTTATTATTAGTCGTGATTTGGACGTGTCTTGACGAAGCCTTGCATCTCGTCCACGTGCAAATTTCATCCAACTAATTTGCTCCATTAATTGCGAGATTGCTCTGGGGATCGGGTCTGATACCAATGCATTCTAGCGTGGGGCTTGAGTGTAGGCTTGAAGTTTTGGGATTACGTCGACTGTCTTTGATTTGCGTAGGGTTCCTTAGGTTGTTGTTGACCGGTGCTATATGATGGAGGATATGTTTGATCATTGTTCCTCCTAAATCTTGTATGGTGCGAAGGATTTTTCTTGAAAACATGGTTATAAGAATAGTTCGGGTATGAACCCGGATAGTTTGGTCGCCCCTATTGAGTCGGCCCTCCTGATGGGCCTTGTCTATGTATGCCCTGCCCTACTATTGCCATGACGGGGCAATCCAATTCGAAGTGGTCGAATCTTGAGCAATTAAAACATGGTAACACTTCTTGTATTGAGATGGGTGCGAGTTCTTCAAAATCATTGCAAATGTTGAGTCGGTCTAGTAGGAGACTCTGAACTTCCACCATTTTGTCCATCCTTTCTAGAAGAATTCCCATTTCCATTAATTTTGTGTCAATTAGCTGTCACTTCGGCATAGCACCTCTTCCAAATGGGTTTTCTACATTATGATGGCTGTTCTCTGCCACCGTCTTGGTGGGTTCCATTGCATCGTCTTCGTATTTACTCATAAAGGTGCCGCTGCTTGCTACATCTAAGAGATATCTATCTTGCAGGCCTAACTCGTCAAAAAATATTTGTGTTAATTCATGATTAGACATTGTCTAGTGAGGTCTCTAAGTTGCTCCTAGGCTTCGTGAAAGGCTTTCATTTGGGCCCTGGGTAAACTCGCGGATGTCTTTCTGGACGGAGGTGGTTTTCCCTAAGGAATAATACTTTATGAGAAATTCTTCCTCCATATCGGTTCAACTAGTTAATTCAATTTCAAACTTTAAAATACAATCCTTAGCTCAATCTCTAAGTGTAGCGGGAAAGAGTATCATCTTCATTATGTCGGTTGGGACATTACGAATTTGATTTCTTTCACATACTTGGGAAAGCTCGTCTAAGTGTCTATACGGGTCCTCGGAAGGTTAACGATGGAAGATAGGAATCATACTCATTATGTGTGAATCTATCCTAAAATTCGCACATCTATTGAGGGGTGCGTGAATTTGAGAGTATCTGTGAGAGTGAAGCCTTCTTAATGCAAATTTGAATAAATGATCACCTTTAATCCTTTTGAAAATGGACATAAATCAGTCTTATTGAATTAAGGATCTCGAAGATTGATTTCTACTTCGGATTACTTAGTGTAGGATCTATGTGAGTTAATTTCAAGAAATCAATTAAAAATCCAAGTTGACTAAGTCAAAATTGACTAAAATTCTAAAAAATATGCCTGAATTCCTCAAAAACGGCGCCATTTTACGAAGCAACTCTTTGTGGTCGTTGAAAACACATCGATACGCATAAAAAAGTTACCATACTCATCGTTTTTAATGATTAATCACAAATTAAATAGCATAGTGGTGAATAAGGGTCAAATCCATGGAGAATAAAGGTATTCTTTGAGGTATTCTTTAAAATTTGATGAAATCGGACGATAAAATGAGGTGAGAAATTATGAGTTTTGATATAATAGGAAAGAGAACTCGAAGGCAAATCCACGGAATAAAAAATCACTGAATTAGGATCAAGATTTGCGGAGTAATTGACGAGCGAATCAGAGAGAAATTTCTGAACGAGAAGATCACGAAAAACCAAAAATAAAATTGAATTTGACTTAATCAGTGTTTCAAAATTGAAGTCTAATATTATAGGAAGAAAGATTAGGATGAAAACACAATTTATAAACCAAGATAGCACTCAAATTGATCCAATTTCTTGCTGGACCAAAGGCTATTCATTCTGCAATTCGAAGACCATTGTTGGCATTCAAGAATTGATTTCTCCCTATTCTCTCAACAAAATCTCAATTTTAAACACTGCGTGGATGTGCAAATTAATATAGAAGTGATTGGAAGCAAGAGATTGAAGGATTGTGGTGTCTAGAAAATTCGATTACTCGAAGAACCCAAGAGTGATTTACATTATCGAAGAACATCTCAATTTATATGGCAAATTGGGCGTAACCGTTGGATGGAGATTTTAATCTTCGATCAACGGCTGTGATACAATGCATATATGCAAATTAATCCTCTTAAATGGTGTCTGTTGGATCAGAGATGGACCTTCGAGATCCTGCCATGTTGCGTGTGAAGAGAAAGCACAGGAAACACCATCCGTTCGATCTTGATTTAACTGGTCTGAATGCGCTTTCGTCAGTTTTAATATCATCCGTTATCACTCCTTTGATGGACGGCTGAGATTAAAGCTTTTTGAAAATGATTTGCCGATGAACTAAAAATGTGCCACGTACCTCTCGCCTTAAGTGAAGATTGACGATCTTCTTTTAATGCCCGAATCAGATGCTCCACACAACGCGACGTCACTTGTGCACATAGAAACATAAAAATAATCCCTACATGACAAGAATCAAGGGGAATTGACGTGTATATAATGTATATGCGCATAAGGAGATAGCAAAAATCCTTAACAGGGTGTTTTCTCCTTAATCACACACACACGTCCGGACATGCGCACACACGCACACTTACACACCCTCGCAGATATACACGTGTGTGACACATGGCGGTCTCATATGTCACCACATGGCACCGTCTTTTTTGTTCACGCCATGTCAACTGCCACATCAGCACATGGTAAAAACATATTTTTATTCATTTTAATTCAAAAAAGATCAAATTAAATTCATAAAAAAATTTTGAAATATTCTAGAAAACTCAAAAATTAGAAATTTCGTATGTTTGAAAATAGAACTCCAAATCAAACCAAATTTGTTATATTGGATCATAAATTAAATTATATATCATTGCAATAAGAGAATAAATTAAATTCAAGAAATAAGAAGAGAATAAATTTTTAGAATTTAAAACTTTAAAAAATAATTGAGTATAAAAAAGTGATTTCTCTTATTATTTAGCATTAAAACCTAATTATAATCTCAAATAAATATGTGGATAATGTAATCTTAAAAATACTTCTTTTAGTTTATCATAATGAACCCTAAATTAATGCATTTTAAAATTATAACTTCTGTTTCATAGAATGATAGATAAACACTAAAAAAATATAATATCATGCATTAGAATGGAATGTTTTTAATAATATTATAATTTCATAGAATGTATAATTTGCATGTTATGAGAGGGTATGCATCGGTATTAAATGGGGTGACTATTCATTTTTAAACGATTTAATCTTAGATGTTCATCTGAGGAGTTCTAATGGGTAAGATTAAACACGCCCGATGGACTCCCATGGACATGTGGCCGCATGTCAATCGCTAGATAAAGATTAAACTGTAGGCATTTTGCGAAGTTTCTTCTTCACACAAGACTTAGTGAAATCTGAGCACCGCATCGTCGATCGAACGTACACAACTTCATGGTGACGATTCGCATCCAAGTGTTTCACGTAAGCCGTTGATTGAAGATGAAGAGGCACATCAAACGGTCACGCCCAATTTTGCCTTTAAATACACATGTTTTTTGACGATGAGAAATATTCTAGGATGTTTCAAGTAATCGAGCTATTTACACATCTTAATCCTTGAATATCTTAATTTCCTCCTCTTCTAGATTGATTTTCCTGTACAAGGTGTGTTTGAAAGTGAGATTTTGTTGAGAGAATCGAGAGAAATCACCTCTTAAATTCTGAAATTCAATTTTCAAAATCACAGAATGAAAGCCCTTGATTCAACGAACAATTGGATCATTTCGAGTATGATTTCAGGTTAGAATATGAATTTTTGTCTTAATCTCTTGTCGTGTATTATAATATTTTAATTTTTAAGTTTAGATTAGTCAATTTTTTTAAGTTCTTTATGTTTTTCTCTCTTTGCGATTGATTTTTCCATCTAAATTTCTCTCCTTAATTTCTCCGTGAGTACTGATCCAAATTGCGCGATTTTTGATTTTGTGGAGTCATCTTGAAGTGTTATTTCCAAATTTACTAAATTTCTTATTTTCTCACCTCAATTCCTCATCCGATTTGATCGAATTGGAAGAATACCTTGAAAGTTCCCGAATTCAACATTATAATATTTAATTCATGATTCAATCATGAATTTGGTGAGTTTGGAAATTGTATAGATACATTTTCGTGTGTATTCATTGTCGTCATGAATTCGTATCTGTCAGGTATCGACACAGTCTTTGGGCAATTGAATCTCCTCTACACTACTTGTCACCACGAAAGGAAAACAAGAGAGGGGAGAGTTTTCCACTAGGCTCGCATAGGCACCCTTGTTATGGTAGTTCTCTACATATTGATAGACTTTAGAAATATGAACTTTTTCATAAAAACGATATAATTATGCCTATATCAACCAACGCCTATTAGCCTTATATATGTGGCCCTTTATGTCCATATATCTCACTCATTAATGAATCCATCAACCCCATAATACTTATATATCTTCTTTATGAATAAACTATATCAACATATAGATAAATTGACTAAGGGTTGACTTCACTCAATCGATTGGTTGTGTCACCATCCCGGTGGGTGCCAAGCTACACCGAGTGTTTTTGAGAGCTATGAAGTATATTAGAACTTCTTCATGAAACCTTGTCATCATCAATTACTAAGTACGTACCATCCTTCATCTGCACGAGACTCATGAATGACTTAGGGTATGGTAAACTATCAAATCATAATTGATCACTCAATTTAGTATTGATGCGAGCAGGAAATCATTGAGATCACCTTCTGTATTTTTTCCACTACCTTGGCCAAAGCTTTAACCACATCTCATTTCTTGAGTGAATCTTCTCTTATACCAAGGACCGATGATTCCATCTTGACCACTCAATCACTTGTAAGGACTTCATGTTGCATCCAATCTATGATGTTTGGGGATCTTGTGGCTCGTGATTCATAGGTCATAGTAAAAAAATCTATAAGATGTCTTTGGTGTCTTAAGTCAAAGGGCCACAAACACAACCATGACATGAATAAACGTGATTTACAATTGGGTATAATACCACTTCAGGATTTTTATGTATCAATTCTGTGAAATCTTTCTCCAAAAAGCACTCACTATCTATCCTTGGTGTCTTCACACCGATGGTCACAGGATCAGCCATACTCATTATATGAGTCGGATTAGATACTACTATTCTTTCAAGATAATTCGATGTCATCATCGAATATTCCATGAATAGGAATATTTAGAACATAAGTTTAAATACCTGTGATCATGATATTATGGTCTCATCATAATTCTTCTTGTCATTCATATGCTCATGAACTTTATTGGAAACATCAAATAAGAATGATAATCAATAAAAGTTCATTTCAATGAAAGTAATTGAAAGTTCAAAGTTTGATTGGCTTGAAGGCCATATAATTTCTATAACAATGATATATCTCCTATGCTAATGTCATATTCTATGAATATGTCCCCCTACTTTTCTCCATCCAATACTACTTTTAGAGCCATATCAGAGCATAAAATATAATCATAAAAACCCCATAAATTGTTTTTAGTTAATTCTCCTAAGCTTTTGAATATGTTATCACACCCATCATCTTATAATTTAGCATTTTGTATAAGATAGGTGTATTAAAATAGAAATCATGTACATCAATTTTGGGTTTCTGACAAAGCGAATCTGCGTAGTCATTGAAAACACATGAACACACATCAAAACATTCACCAAACTCACCAATTTAGTGCAATAATCACGAATTAGATAGTATATAGGTGAATAAGGGTCGAATCCAACGAGAATTAAGGTATATTTGAGGTATTCTTTTAAATTCAATGAATTGAGGTCAAAAATTAGGGATTTTGATAGATTTTGGAAGAGAACTCAAAGACGAATCTATGGAGTCAAAAATCACTTGATTTGGATCAAGATTCACAAAGAAATCAAAGAGAGAATTAGGTAGAAATTTCCAAATGCGAAGAGAGAGAAATCTAAAATAAAATCTAAAACTAACCTAATCTACGATTCTAAATTGCAATCTAACGATACATGATGAAAAATTAGGAGGAAAACACATAATCTAACCCAAGATAGTGATCGAAATGATCAAATTGATAAAAAGATCAAAGGCCTTTCATTTCGTGATTTCGAAGACAATCGTCAACATTCAATAGGCGAATTCTCCCGATTCTATTGAGGAAATCTCAGTTTCAACCACCCCGTGGATGTGGCAATGAGTCTAGAAGAAGAAGAAAAAGAGAGATTCAAGGATGTGGTGTCTAGAAAGTTTGATTACTTGAAAACATCTAATAATTATTTCCATCCTTAAAGAACATCTCAATTTATAAGGAGAATTGGGCGTAGCCGTCACATCGACGTGTAATCTTCAATCAAACGCTCTTCTCAAACGCGAATATGCATATCATTACACTTGAATCGCGTCCATTAGATTCGAGATGGACCACCAAGATGTTGCCACTTCATGCCTGAAGAAGAAACGCCTAAAACGCCATCTGTCTGATCTTGATCTAACGCTCCCTAGATACATTTCATTGGTTTTTATCTCAGCCGTTATAACTCTTTACATGGACGGCTGAGATTAAATCATTTTTAAAATGATTCGCCGACAAAAAAGAATGCGCCATGACAGATCAAATCGATGTGTTCATCAATTCCACACCGAGTCATGTCAAAATATACTCCAAACTTACCAATTTAATGAAAATACCTCGAATTGAGGGGTATAATGGTAAATATGGGTCAAATCCACAGGGAATTAGGGAAATTTCTGATGACCTCTTCAAATTTGATCAAATCGGACAATGAATCGATGATGGAAATTGGTATTTTATGAAAGAGAACTTCAAGACGATTCCACGGAATCAAAAATCATCAAATTTGACTTTGATTTCATGGAGAAATCGAAGATCGAAGTGAGGTGAAATTTTTGAAACTTAAAATCGCGAATTTACCAAAATTAGGACTCAAAATTAAACTAAATTAATAATCTAAAACAAAATTAAATGGTAAGATACGATTGATTAGGATAAAACATGATCCCTAACCCATAATTGCGATCGAATTGATCCAATTAATCGCCGAAATCAAGGATTTTTCATAAAAAATATAAAAATCACGATCGTGGAGTTCAATCGTCGATTTCTTCCTCGTCGTTTGTCCAAATCTTGATCTTAAGCACTCCGTGGATGCATAAATGAGTCAAGAAGATATTAGGATCAAGAGATTCAAGAGATTTTGTGTCTAAACAGTTCAATTTCATTGAATTGCTCTTGAATACTTTACAAATGCGAAGAACATCTCAATTTATAAGAGATTTGGGTGTAACCGTCCGATGAAATGCATCAACGGCTCTTATGAAATGCTTGATTGTGAATCGTTACCGTTAAGTCGTGGTTGTTGGATCGCGATCGCACACTCGAGATGAAGCCACGTTGCCGCACATTATAAAACGCCTCCAAACGCCTGCCGTTGGATCGTGATCGGACGCATCAAATGCGTTTTCCGCGATTTAATCCCGATCGTTATAACTCTTCGTGATCGACAGCTGAGATTAAATGCGATCCGGTGAACCCAATTTAACCACGTGTTCCCATTGATTTAAGTGAAGATCAACGGTCGATATGCACGTGCGATGAAACGCTCCTATCGATGCCACGTCGCCTCCTCATCGTAATCGTTGATCGCGATCTGATCGGACGGCTCTGATCGCGCCACGTCACATGGTTGCTTAAAATAAATTGAAAAATTAATTTTAAATTAGAAAAATCTATTTTTAATTTCGTGATATCCTTAGAAGTTCATTTAAAATTCAGAAAAATTCCAAAAAATTCCAAAAAAATCCCTAAAAATGAGGAAATAAATAACTTTCAAAATATAACTCCAAATTAATCCAAATTTCTTTCATTTGAAAAAAAAATTTAATTATCTATCATTCTAAAATGTCAAATTTAATAAATAACAAGAGATTTCATTTTCTATTTCAAAAATACATTCATTCCTTTAAGATTTTAACTTTAGAAAATTAAATGAATGTTTATAAAAATTATTTCTCTTATTATTTAACATTAAAAACTACTTATAATCTCAAGGAAAGATGGGTTATAAAATAATTTATCTTTCAATTTATAATAATTAACCCTAAATTAAAGTATTTTTAGATTATAATGACTTTTTCAAAGAATGATAGATAAAATGCATAGGAATGAAATCTTTTATGCCCTAATATGCATTAATAATCATGTATTAGCATGTCTAATTAGCATGTTATCACGCCATGTATTCCTCAACTTAGGTGAAGATCGACAGCATTTATTTAATGCATGAATCGGACGCTCCACATGATGCCAGGCCATTTGTGCATGTTAAAACAAAAGCATAGTCCCACATGACGAAAAACGACGGGATTCATCACATATGTAAGATACGCGTAATTACAGAGGTAGAAATATCCTAAAAAGGTTGCTGAATCTCTCTACTCACACCCGTGCACACATGCGCACACACGCACGCACACTAGGCAACCAGGCGCACACACACACAGATACATGCGCGAGTACATGCGTGACGCCACATGGCGTGCCCATACACCACCACCTGGCGAAGCCCCTTTTTTGTCCGCGCCACATCAGTTGCCATGTCAGCATGAGCTAAAATAATTTTTAATGAATTTAATTCAAAATAAATGGAATTAAATTCATAAAAACTTCAGAAAATTCTAGAAAAATCCCTATGAATTAGAAAATTCATATCTTTTAAAATAAAACTCTAAATTAATCCAAATTTATTTCATTAGATCAGAAATTTAATTATCTATCATTCTAAGAAGTTAAATTCAATAAATAACAAGAGAATGCATTTTTATTTTAAAAATATACTTATTTCTTTTAGAATTAAAAACTTAGAAAAATAAATGAATGAATAATTAGGGATTTCTCTTATTATTTAGCATTAAAACCTAATTATAATCTAAAAAAGGGGGATAATGTAATCTTCAAAATATTCCTCTTTAATTTATCATAATTATCCCTAGTTTAGTGTATTTTGAGATTATAACCTAATTTTTGTAGAATCTTAGATAAATACTAAAAATATGATAACATGCATTAGAATCAAATGTTTTATGCCTTGCTTTGCTCTCATAATCTTATATTTTCATGTATAATTAGTATGTTGTCAGTTTCTTTATTTCATGAACCCACAAACAAGAAAGCAAGAAAGGGAAGTGGTGGGGAAACCTCAATAACAAGAGAAGCATCAAGGAGGCACAAAAATAATAAAACTTAAGGAGAAATGCAAGGATTGGGAGTCATCCATATCAATTAAAGCAACATGCTAAACTTGATGAAAAAATTCAAGAGTATATCATTAGAAGACATGTATATATCAAAAGACTTTGAAGACATGAAGAGGAGCGCAAGCCCATGAATATAGGGGTGCCACCCCTTAATCCTTAGAATCCTTAAAACACTTCCCTTAACTTGTCCAAACCCTACTCTTGACCAAGTCAAATCATCTCCTTAAATTATAGGATCCAATTTTAGGTTCCCAAATTTCAAGTTATTTGCATCATAGATCCTTCTTTGACCAAATCAACCTGAACCCACAATTTTAGGATAAATAATTGTACCCAAATTACCCATAGAGTGTCGTCCAATTTGAACCCTCCAAATGGCATCCTCCCTTCTTGAGAAGTGACTTTTTAAGGCATCCTTTCAAGACGGTCGAAATTCTCTCATCAAAAGGTGGTACCCCTTGTAGAGGCACACCCTTCAAGGTTTGAACAATTCTCTCTCTTCCCCTATTTATGTGGATCTTTTGAATCTCTCTCACATAATTTGTAATTTGAAAAAGTTTAAAGCTTTTATTGGTCCAACACTCTTTCTCTCTCATCCTCCACGAATCCCCCTCCCATTTTCTCTCATGTACACACCAATCCACAACATTTCCCCTCTCCATCTTTCTTCTACTTTCTCTTCCCAACTTACACCCATCATTTCTTTATTCCCCATTCTCATTATTTTCCTCCTTTCCTCTTTCCATCATTCGTCTTCATTCCCTTCTCCTTATTATCTCAAATCAAGGAGTCATTGAAAAGGAGAATCCGTGAAGTCATTGAAAACACGCAAATAAGCGTCAAAACATTTACCAAACTCATCAAATTAGAGAGATAATCATGAATTGAATAGATAGTAGTTAATAAGGGTTGAATCCATGGAGAATTAAGGTATTTTCAAGGTATTCTTTAAAATTTGATTAAATCGGATGATTATATGAGGCGAGAAATTAGAGGTTTTGATAGAATTGGAAAGAAAACTCAAAGGTGAATCCATGGAATCAAAAATCACTGAATTTGGATCAAGATTCACGGAGAAATCAACGTGCGAATCAGAGAGAAATTTCTGAAGGAGAAAATCGTAAAAAACCAAAGGAAAAAATTGAGTAAATCTACAATTCGAAACTGAAATATAATGTTATAGGAAGAAAAGATTCAGATGAAAACACGATTTCTAACCCAAGATGGCGCTCGAATTGATCCAATTTCTTGACGGATCAAAGGCTATTCATTCTGCAAATTCGAAGACGATCATTGGCATTCAAGAATTGATTTCTTTCTATTCTCTCAATGAAATCTCAATTTCAAAAATTCTGTGGACATGGAGATTGATCTAGAAGCAATAGTTTCAATGATTGTGTTGTCTAGACAGTTTGATTACTTGAAGAACCCATTAATAATTACATCGTCGAAGAACATCTCAATTTAAAGGGCAAATTGGGCGTAACCGTTGGATCGTGCTTTAATTCTTCGATCAATGGCTGAGATGAAACCTCAGGCTTTGAATCGTTCTGGTTATCTCCCAATTCATTGGATCGAAGATGAACCGCTGAGATTTCACCACGTTGCGCGTGAAGAAGAAACGCGTGAAACGCCGTCTGTATGATCTTGATCTAATGCTCCAAATGTGTTTCATCGGTTTTAATCTAAGCTGTTATAACTTCTTAGATCAACGGCTGAGATTAAATTATTTTATAACGATTCACCGAAGACCTAGAGAGCGCCATGTACCCCTTCACTTAAGTGACGATCTACGATTGTAATTTAATCGCATGATCGGACGCTCCACGCGAGGCCACCTCACCTGCGCACATAAAAAAAAAAAAATAGTCGCACATGACAAAAATCTAGGTGAATTCATGCGTATATAAATAATATGCGAATAACGAGATAGCAAAAATCCTTAACAAGTTGCTTTCTCCTTAATCACACGCACACACGCGCACTTATGTGCGCACACGCGCACACAAACTCACTCACACGCTCGCACACATATACACTGTGTGACAAGTGGCGGTCTCATATGTCGTCATGTGGCGCCGATGTTTTTGTCCGCGCGACGTCAACTGCCACATCAGCACTTGATAAAAAAATACTTTTTGTTCATTTAATTCCAAATTAAATCGAGTTAAATTCATAAAAATTGAGAAAATTTCTAGAAAAAAATCCCTGAAAAATAAGAAAATTCATATCTTTTAAAATACAACTCTAAATTTTATCCTAAATTTTTTCATTAGATCAGAAATTAAATTATCTTTCATTCTAAAAAGTCAAACTTCATAAATAACAAGAGAATAAATTTTTATTTAAAAAATACGCTCATTTCTTTTAGAATGTAAAACTTAGAAAAAAACAAATGAGTGTATAAAAATGGATTTCTCTTATTATTTAGCATTAAAACCTAATTATAATGTCAAATAAAAAATGGGGATAATCTAATCTTAAAATATTTCTCTTTAATTTATCATAGTTATCCCTAATTTAGTGCATTTTGAGATTATAACTTATTTTCATGGAATGATAGATAAGCACTAAAAAATATGAGAACATGCATTAAGATGGAATGTTTTATGCCTTAATTTACAGTAATAATCATATCGTTTCATTTATAATTTGCATGTTATTAGTAATCATGAAGGAGATTTTGAATGTTTCCCCAACAAGGTCACATCAGCCAAGAATCTCCATTAAGGTATTCTTATTCCTCTCATTTTTTAATAGATCATCCTTCCCAAAAAATATCTTGCTTTTAGTACTTGTTTGAACCCTAGGATAGCCTCTTATCATATATTTCAGTATTCATTCACGTTGGTTGTAAAATTTGGTCAGATCCATTGAATAGAAACTCCACTTCAAGGTTATTAAAAATGATCTCTCTCCTCTCCAATTGCGGGATTAAACCTAGGGAGTTCAAGTTTACCAATCTTAAAAATTCATAACATCTCTCTATCCAAACACCATCCTTTACACTTCTCTTTGAGAAATTTGAACACTAATTCAACCCTATTTTCATGAGAGAAGTGGTAAATTAGGTTTCGATTTTGTAGAGGGATCATCCTAAGCTTTTTTGGATGATCCAGAATTATTAGAGAGGTGAAAGTTGGGTCAACCTCCTTATTTTTAAGGATATTGGACCAAACATGTTTTTTATTAAATGACCCCTTAATTTTTTTCATGATCTCAGAAATTTATGAATGAAAAGGGAGAGAATTAAATTTTTTATCCAATAGAGAAATTTTTGGAAAGAGGAGTTATATTTTTTGAGATATTGAATTTCTAAGATTAGGGATTTTTTTGGATTTTTTGGGATTTCCCCTCTATTTTTAGAGTAGTTTTACAAATAAGTCCACCCAATTTTTAAATTAGAATTTTTCAGAGAAGCCTATCCACACTTATAAAGGCTGAAACACCTTTTTTGGGTGCAAGAAGAGCGTGCTATGTGGCGTGCTCTGATGCACGATCTCAATCAAATAACTAAGATTTCTCTAAATTAAAATCATGATATCTCATGATCTAGATGAAGTTTTGAGATAAAATTTTATGCAAAGATTCATATTTTAATTTTCTATCCATCATAACTTTGGATCGAAGAATAGATGAAGGAAAAAAATAATTTTAATAATTGGACTCTCTTACCTCTCTTTATGCTCAAGCCCTAGGGACCCACCTATAAAAACCTTTATTTTGTCTCTCCTCATGTTTGTTGGCTCTCTCTTAGAATCAAGCTACAAGAAATAAAAGGGAGAAGAGGTCAAGGCCCACAGAGGAGAATTGTTTTATGCTCAATCTTGTCGTGGAGAAGGAAGCAAGTAAATATCGTGAATAGAGTAGATCAAGCATTACACGGCCTAAGATGGGCACACCAACGGGGTTTGTGCAATGATTTGGATTGGATCTTGGCTTGTGAAAATATCCTTAAATAGTAGATATGTTTTTTCTTTTTATTTTTTGATTTTATTTTAATGTACAAATCATTGACATAATCTACAAGTGCATCTCTCAAGGTCACCCTCACCGCACGTCAATCCTTTCCCACTGCCATCCATCCTTCTTATTTTTCCATGATAATCTCCATTTTCATCTCTTTTGATCTCATTCTCTCACCTCTTTTATAATTTCCATCTTAATTCTAGATTGGATTTTGGGTTGTGAAAAGCTACATAAATAGTAGACATAATTTTCCCTTTTCTTTTTATATTGTAGCTTTGACTTAATCGACATGTGCATCTCTCAAGCTTTCCCTTTGCCACACATTGATCCATTGATACTACCATCCATCCTTCTCATTTTGCCATCATAGAACCTTCAATTTCATCTCTTTTACTTTCATTCTCTCATCTCTTTTCTAATTTCTATCTTAATTCTAAGAGAAACTCACAATTCTTGTTTACACTGACCTCCACATGCTCCATTCTCACTTGAGCATATGCCCTTATCCTCGTTTTTTTTTTGACCTAACCTCATTATTTCAGCTCCCTATGGATTTGACCCTAGTTGAATTTATATTAATTAAGGAGTAATAATTTTATTGCATTAAATTGATGCACAACAACAATGGAAAGCACATGCAATCGAGATCATCATGTCCAATTGATGAATTCATCAAGGGGAGGAATGGAACTCAAAAAGGGGGATGGTTCCCTCCTCTCCAGGGCTTGTTGTTTCCCCTAGGTTTTTCTTTTTACTTTCTTGGTGTTCTTCCCATGGATACAATGCAGCTAAATTTTTTCAAACTTTAACAAAGGCAAGTTGTATTTCTCCTTCCATTTTTGTTCTATCCCTCACTCTTCGTCTTTTTCCTCAATTGCTATCTAATATGTTCTCACTCTTTTTTGTCTCTTCATCAATCCCTCACTCTTCGTCTTTTTCCTCAATTGCTATCTAATATGTTCTCACTCTTTTTTTCTCTTCATCAATCCCTCCCTTATTCCTTTCGTCTACGGCTTTTCTCTCTCCGTGAAACTCTCTCTAGAAAGTTCTCCTCTTCTCTCGATCCACTCAGATTTTCTTAGTCTTCTATTTCCAGCTTTCTCACTTGCTAATATCTTTATCATTCAACGGTCTCTCTTTCTTTTATTCCACACTACTTTCTCTGCCTAATTTATTTCCTCTCTTTTTCTCTCTCTTACTCTTTCCTTCTGTTATGCCTTTTTTCTCCTTAGATCTCTCAATTGTCAATTTGTTCTCTCTTCTTACCTCTTTCCAAGTTCCTCTCTTTCTCTCTTCTCTTCCCATTTTCCACATTTCTCTCCCTTATCAGTTTTCCTCTTACATACTTATTTACGACTTCCTCTCTTTCTCCCTAACTCTCTCTTTTTCTCTTCCGGCATCTTCTCACTTTTATGGATTTTCTCTCTCCTTTACTCTATGCATCATCTTTTCTTTCCCTCTCTTTTCACACAATTCCCTATTTGTCCCCCCTCTCTTTCTTCTTCTCTCTCTTCATGATTCCTCTTTTCTCTCTCTTTTCATTTTCCTCCTCTTCCTCTCAAATTTCTGGGCTAGCTTATCTCACCTATTCTAGAAGTTCTCTCCTCTCTCTCCTATCTCATCTCCATCTAGAAAAAACCCCTTCTAACAGTTCTAGATTTCCTCGTCTCTCTCTCTCTCTAATCAATTTTCTCTTCGACAATGTATGTCTCCTAATTTTTCTTTCCCTCCCTTTTATTTTCCTTGTCACTTTGCTCCGAATTCTCTTCCGATTCTTGATAATATGCAATTTATACTCACAATTACGTGATTATTAATGCAAATTAAGGCATACCACATTCCATTCTTATGCATGCTTTAATACTTTCACTGCATATCTATCATTCTATACAATTCAGAGTTATAATTTCAAAATACATTATTTTAGGGATAATCATGCATAGTAAAAGAATATATTTGAGAGTAGATTATATTAATCTTTATTTGAGATTATAATGAAACTTTCAATTACAAATAATAAGAGAAAATATTTTTATATACACTCATTTATGTTCCTAGTTTTATTTTCCAAAGAAAATGTGTATTTTTTAGTTAAAATTTATTCTCCTGTTATTTATCGAAAAAGACTTTTATAATGATAGATTATTTAATTTCTGAAAAAAAAGGATTAAAAAGGAGTTATATTTTAAAAAAATGAATTTTCTAATTTTGAGGGATATTTTTTTGAAATTTTCTAGATTTATTTTGAATTTCTTTGTTTAAAAAACTCATTTTTTATCGTGCTGACAAGACAGATGTTGTAGCAAGAGCTGACATGTCGACACATGGAAACGTGTATGTGCGCGACGTGGCGGATGTGTGTGTGAGAGTCATAAGCGCACGATTAGTGGTTAAGCGCTTTACTTAGGGCATAAGTAACTGCAGAAGGGCGTTTCCGCTCTTATACTTGTCATTTCACTCTGATTTTTTCAATGTGGGACTATATTTTTATTTCTTTTACGCAGGGTGACATGGCGCACTTAGAAGCGTCTGATCGACGCAAACAAAAACGACTGAAACTTTTACAAAAGTGAAGGGGCTACGCGGCGTTTTTTGATTGGACGATGATTCACTTAATTTAACCTCAATCAATCTTGGCTGTTTATTTGGGAGTTATAATGGCCCAAATTGAATCCGCCTGATGGGCTTCTATGGACATGTGACATCATTTCGAACATGTTGATGGAAATGATTGGTATCCGTTACATGTTGATTGCTCTTCATGTGATGGCATGACATAATTCAGATCCTCCTTCAAGGATCCTTTAGTCACAACTTAATGATGGGAATTCATCTCCTGAGGATTAATCATGACCATTGATTGAAGAGGACAAGGAGATCAGGGCCACACCCAATTTCAACTTTATTTATAATCTCTCTCTTCGACGAAAAATATATTCTTGGATTGTTTCAATTGATCAAACCTTTTAGACACCTCAATCCTATATCCTCTTGGTTCTTCCTCTCTTAAACTAATTTCCACCGCTAGGGAGTGCATGAAATTAAGATTTCGTTGAAAGAGTAGGGAGAATTCACTGCTTGAACTCCAAATATATGTTTTTGAAAACATGGAATAAAAAACCTTGATCTAGCGATCAATTGGACCATTTCAAGCGTGATATTGGGTTAGATTATGTGTTTTCCTCCTTATCTTTTGTCATTTATCATTAGATTTTCATTTTGAAACTTAGATTATTAAGTATTAGAAATTTTATCAAATTCTCTCTCTTCATGAGTGATTTTTGTCTCTTCATTTTGCATATTTATTTCTCACTGAATACTGATCCAAATTGAGTATTTTTGATTTTGTGGATTCATCTTTTAGTCTTCTTTCTAAAAATACTAAAATCTTTAAATTTTCAACTCTATTCATCATCTGATTTTATCAAATTTTAGTAACACCTCAAAAATTCTCCGTGAAGTTGACCCTTATTCACTTGGTCACTAATCAATTCGTGTTTGAATCTTGAATTTGTGTGTTTGGCATTTAGTTTGACATGAATTCGTGTGTTTTCAACGACCGCACAAATTCATTGTGTCAAGTCTCTCACATCCTTTCCACTTTGACCTCCGAATTTTCTCATTTCCTCTCTCGTCTTATTTCTAATGGTTATACTCTCCCTTTCTCACATCCTTTCTCTCAGATTATTATTCTATGTAGATCTTACCCCTCTTAGATATTCATTTATTTCATCTCTCTCTCTCTCTTTTGCTCAATTAATTATGCCTTCCACTTTTCTCTCTCCTACTATTTTTCTTTTTCTCTCTCTTTACTTAGCTCTCTCTGTTGCCAGTTTTTCTTCTCTCTTTTCATTTGGTGCCCTCCTCTCTCATTTGAAGCCTCTTTCTCTCACTCCCAAATTTCTCTCACTCCCTGATTTCTTTCCTTCTTTATTCCTCATATTCTCTCTCATGCTTCATTCTCTCCTCATACTTTTCTTTCTCACTAACTCTCTTCCTCCCAATGCTCTCTCTCATTCCCCAATTTATCTCTTGAGATATCCATTTTCTTCCTATTGTACTAAGGCTTCCTTCTCCAATCTTTTCTCTTCTTTGATTAACACATTTCCTTATCTAGATTTCTATATTTATCTCAAGATCTATTTTTTCTATTTAACTTTAGCTTCTTCTCTTTTCCTTTCTCTTATATATTTATGTTTCCAAAACTTACCTCCAACCTCTTATAGGTTTCTCTCATTCTCCTTCTCTTTTTTGTGGCCCTATCCTCTTCTCTCCAAACTACACTCTATTATTATTATTATTATTATTATTATTATTATTATTATTATTTTTACATCCCTCTCTATCCCTTTCTCTCCTATCCTCTCTCATTATCTCTCTCTCTCTCTCTCTCTCTTTGAAGCTTTCTCTTAATGAAGAAATAAAACAATAGTCATGCAGGCAAATGAAAGAGTTGTAGGTGACTAGAAGTGAGACCAGTGCGATAAGCAGCTTTGGTAAGGGTGTCCACATCCACCTCCACATACAAAAATTGGATTTGGATTGCCAAAGTTTAGAAAAAGGTCATCATTTGGGTTGAGAATTTGTAATATCGGTTCTCCAGAGGAGCAACCACTGGATGTTTCAAAGTAAAGCATGAAGCCCAAAATTTAGAGCTAAAGTTAATATTCAATGGTTCACACAAAATTTGATTGTTGATCATGAGGAAGCTCATTTTTATGACACAATTATTTGTATATCTATATGTCTGTCCACTTCTATAGGTCCCCCCTTCTTCTCATCCCTCCAATGTCATCTGTTCAACACCCCTCTTTTCATCCCTCAATCATCAATGGTCTAGCCATTCATATTCTATCTAACTCTCTCCCTATAGAACTTAGACCCAAAGTTCCTTGGGATTTATCTGAATCAGTCTTCCTCTCCTTTGCAACCTACAAAAGGATCTAGAATAGCTAGAAGTTATTGGAAATCATTCCAAGATGAAGGTTGTTTCTAATTGCTCATAGACAAGCACGATTGAAGAATCCCACATATCCTTAGCCTTCATATTTTCAAATCTTGTTCCCAAGTGATCAAGGTAGATAATGATGCCCATGGTGTTGATGCCCTCAGAGATATGGAGAATATTGAGGCCCTAATGAGAGAGATGAGCTTGGCCTAGCCTTAAAACTTTTAATCTAGGTTGGTATGATGTGGGAACCACTAAAACAATGTAATAGTTCATTAATTTACTCTTAGGTGAGATAGAAATTTTATTTTATTATACATGTAGCAAGTTCTTGGTGCACATAAGAAATAGCAATGCCATTTCAAATAAAATATTTTGATTCCTCACAAGCCTTCTAGAGTACTCCTTCATCAGATGTTGTTCCTTGTGAGTTAGAATAAAATGTTTTGAATACAACTTTACATTAGCTCCTACATTTAAGAATTTTCATGATTAAGACTCCAAATATGTAAACGAATAATAATCTATATTAAATTGGAATAGCCATGTCAATTTTAAAATAATGATAAGCATAACACATATGTCATAAAATGAGAAAATAAGCATACATGCTTGAAGAATGCCAAAGCATTAGAATAAAACTGTTCAAATGCATTGGGAAAAAAGCATGTCCTATATGAACTGCCACAAAAAGTAAAAATATTTATAATATCCTTAGAATTAAATTTTCCAAAAGCCCCCCTACACTCAACTTTCTCCCTTAATCTAATAGTCAATATTTTTGCCATTTTTATATAATTTAAAGACATCGTACTATGGTAAAATGAGAATAACTAAAATCAACAAATATTAAAAGCAAAATTATAAACCAAATTTTACATTGAAGCAAGAGAATGATGCCAAAAATTTTCCATTGATTTCTAGCAGTGTGGGCCTTTGAGAAACCATGATAAATGATTGTTGAGATGAATTTAGAAATAGAAAAATAATCGATATGTATATATATATAAAGAATTACTCAACAGAATCTAATTGCATATCAATTGAAGGTGTCTCAAAAAAACATTCTCACTCTTGCAGCAAAAAATTGTTCGAAGGGGGAAAATATGACATAGTTATATTGTATGGAGAGTTCATATTAGAGACAAGTTTAATAAAAATGAAGAAATTTATCTATTAGTAGTGCAGGACTTAACTTGTGTAAAATAGAATACCATTAAAATTTTTGTTAAAATAGTATTAATTTGATGACATTAAGATTTTTATAATAAATCTGAAGTTATTGTTAGTGTGATAGGTGAATAATTTAGAAGCTAATTTGAGAAACCCTATTTTGGGCTGAAATAGTAATATCGGTAGCACCCCATATTTCATGCATAGTGATGCTGCTTAGCGAGTGAAGCATCTTCCATCCCGATTATCATCCCTAGTGAAGATGTTCATCAGATATGCCAAGGTATGCACCTCTCCTCCCTTGGATTGGTTTATACTTCGGGTTGAGCTATTTTTTGTGAAATAGCTTGAACTCTAGTATATTATTCTGAGTATTTAATAATTCTCTAAATTTTTTAGAATATAGAAAAAATAAAGTCTAGGATTAGTCTCCATACTTCAGATGATAATTCAATAGGAAATAAAGTTTCATGAAGGTTTAACCAGCTGAAGGAGTCATGAATAGCCATAACGCCATCTCTGTTTTGATCGGATTTTAATAAGCCAACAACCCACTCAGCAAATATATGACGTATATTTTTAGAACAGCGGTGATGGTCATCATTTAACTCATCCGAAGATCCATCGCCCGTCCATGATGTCAACTGGCATACCTGTCATAAGACATATCTATCTATCCATCTATCCATCCATCCATCCATCTATCTATATCACACCCCCCCCCCCCCCCAACTCTCTCTCTTTTTGTGGACGAGTCAGTGGAATGCTTATTTATTGCAGAAATAACCGTCAAAGTGAGCTGACGTGGCGGTCGACCTTTTCCCATGCAGCAGTTGCCCTAACCTTCCTAGAAGCTTCCAGCTGGACAGCTCGACTTCCAGAACTTAAAACACAAGAGAAATTCTGTTCAAACTTCTCTCCGCCATTTTTTGTTGCACTCTTTTCGACAGCATCTCCATACTCGATTCCTACGACGCAAATTCTATCCCCGTCTTCCACAAACAGCGGCCACCTAACACAGTCACAGCTGCTTATATAAAGCCATCCCCAGAATCCTAATAACCACGAAAACCAGATCTCTCTCTCTGAGCGTCATATAATTTCCAGTTTCATGGAGTCGAAGGTGAAGACAACGGCGATCATTGTCTGCATCTTCTTCCTCGCGTTGTCAACGAAATTCAGCCGAATCAAGGAAGCTACTGGAAGGCTCACAGAGAAGTCTTACTTCCACGGAAGACGTCATGATCTTTAGCCAAATGCCGGGAAGGTTGATTCATCCATCATCTCCCGTTAAGGATGGCGATATTGTTCCCTCCGGCACGGAGCGCAAGCTTGTATCCGCACCCAGCCCTGGAGTCGGCCACTAGAACTTGCTGCACGGAAGATATATACATCTTTTTTTTGTGTGCTCTTTCTCTCTCTCTTCTTTCACTCTCTGTCACTCAATCATTTGGCTGTCACCCATGCCCGCATCCCGTTTATCACCCAGAATAACCACGCAATTAACTATTTGACTATCGCATCTTGTTTGATGATGCATGAGACTATCTAGAGTGAGTCCATTGCGGATAGGAAGAAGAAGAGGGGCTATGTCGGAAGACGCTGTCAGTAAAAGCTATTTCTTAAAACTACAACATCCCGAATATAAATAATTTAAATCTCTAGCCGCTGTGAACAGAAAATTGTGGCCGTAATGGATAATCCTTACATGGAGAAACGTCCTTCGTATTTTTGGGGCTGCCTTTTCAGCATATTTCTCAATTTCCTTGAAGAATGTGCTTTGAAAAGTATCATCATCCATTTACATGGTACTGTGCCCCTCTCTGAACTTCTAAATATTTTAATGAAAGCAACATAACATTAAAAATGGGAAACCCATTTAATTTAAAAATGGCATTTATTTTATTTTGAAAGAAGTGAATCATAGATTTATATCAAGTATAAATACATTGATAATTTCATGTATATGCATGGTACTGTGCCTTTCTATGCTTTTTATATATAATAAATCCAAAATTAGTATCTCTTCACCTTCAATTTATTATTGAAACTTTTTTTATGTTTTTGTTAGTTAGACATGAGTTTGATGGTTTATCTTTTATCTTTATTGATATTATGAAATATGTTTAAGTTGAGTAAAAATGGTTTGAGGAAGGTATTTTTTTAGGATTGCAGGAATCTATGACTCGAGTAGCTAGCCGCTTCGGTACTGGAACCCAAACACCTTGAAGAATAAGCTTTACAACTCTATTTTTACTGGTATTTCTATTTTATTATCTTTGTTTACCAATTTGTAATTGATTAACAACTTTAGTTTACTCAATCTTCTAATTAATCAACCAATCATTTATTCAATCTCCACTTATTCTATTTAATTTTAATTTTGATTTAGACTTACTCTTTATTTTTATCTTATTTTAAATCTTATTTTTAAACTAACCTCTATCTTAATTTTTCAGTTTATTTTCTAATTTTAATGATGGCCTTTTGTTTTATTTTTAGCTACCAAATTTTTTAAAAATAAAAATATGAAACAAATCCTAAACCCTCCCCGAAACACCTCTCTCTACTACGTGGTGAAGACTCTCTTTTCTCTCTCACATGTAGAAGAGGCTTTCACTCTCTGGTTGGTGGTGAAATTCTGCACTGGTGGTGATCTCTCCCTCACAGGGCGATGTCATTGCAAAAGCAACTCACTAGCAACTTCTCTCCCATAGCTGCCTTTGGGGATCTCTGTCTTGAGCACAATCCCTTCCTCAAGGATGATCTCCCTTAAACAAGCTCTCTCTTCTAAAATCTTGTTTTCTTTTTTCTAGATTCAATCTAATATTAAAATTTTTTCCTCTATCCCTCTAAGCTTGATCAAATTTCTCATGTTTTGAATTTCATCAAAGTTAAAGTTGATTCTAATCCAATCTCTTTTTTTTTCAATTTTCAGTCCTCTAAGTTTCGTTCTTGTTCTCCAACACTCAAGATCATGACATGTAGAAATATATTATTTTACCTTTTCTGTTCTTGCTATCAATTAATTGAAGTACAACAACCCGAAATCAAGGAAATCACTCAAACCGAATTGACGGCTTCTCCAATCCTCCTACAAATTGATTTCAAAAATTTGATTTTGATGTAGTCTCCAATTTTTCTAAATCTCGATTTATTTTTGTTTTTAGTTTTTGGAATTTGGTTTTCCACAAAAAAACAAGTTATATATATCCCTTTTGGCTTAGATTTCTAAATTAAACTTTGTATAAAAATTTATTAATCATTCTTGAGAAAAGAAAATAAAAAATATTGGTATCTAATTCCATTTTTTAATCAGTTTTTTTATTTCTTGTCTTTTCTAATTTTCAGATAAATTTTTTCTTTTACTCATTTTCAGAAACATTAAATTATACTTCTTTCCACTTGAAAATTTGATTTTGTCCTTGATCTATTTCTTAGATTTCTTGTTCTCATATAAAAAAACTTAAACTTACTTATTTCACATATGTGGTGTTTAAATCATTAATTTGGAATTCTAGTTGAGCTTGATAACGTCTCATTCTTACTCTTGAAATTAGCTTTGAATATTTGTGGAGAAACATCTTCCAGGTCATTGGAAGAAGGATTACTTTACTCATATGATGAGAAGTTGATAAATCATTCATCGTCATATAGATACATTGAAGATCATAATTTATACTCATTTATAGGATTATTTGAATATTAGATTATTCAATATATCATTAGACTATTTAAGGGCAGGTACGCTGGAAGTTAACGCCATCAATAAAAGTCAAAGTCAAAGTTAAAAGTGCAAGTCAAAGATAAAACTCAAAGTTAAAATCAAAGTCTAAGTCATAATTCACATCAATTCTTGAGGGAGTTCCTTGATTAATTTTTATTTTTACAATTTCCTTTATATAGCTTATGCATTTGTATTTAAATTATTGGCTATTACCTCCTCTTTTTTATTTAGATTTAATCTTCTTTCATATCTATATATCGTGTGAGTTTAATTTTAGGAACTAGGGATATTTAGTATTACCCGCATATAGTGTGTTAACTCCTGGCGAGTCGTACTTACTATTGAGGGTAAGGGAGAGTTTTCATAGGGAATTGATGATAGAGATGACGACTCTAAGGAGGACCAAAAGGTCAACTAGAGGGGTGATAAAATGCATAGTTAGCTATTTTTTTCATCATAATTAACTGATATTAATGCATCTCTATGATGTAATTTCAGTCTCTATGATGCATGTTATCATCTTATGAGGAAATTTTCTTCAATTTAAGGCCAAACCACTTAATTCCATATTTTTATCGATTGAGCATTCTTATGTAATTTAAGTGTGTTTGACCCTTTCAAGAGTCAAACCACTTGTATTTGATCTCAAATGTAAATTTTTCAAGATTTAAATGAATGCATGAAGGTTTAAGAAAGAGAAAGAAAATAAGATTACAAGAGGAAATTAACCTAGTTGACTCTATAAAAGTCAACTAAGAATTAATTCACTCATAATTTTATTTTCTAACTAATGTTTTATTTCAGGGCATAGATTTAAAGAGGATCCAATTCTTGATCCAACGAAGAAAATTTCATACAAAAAGAAGTTCTAGAAATGAAGTAATGAATTTTTTAAGATTGAGCATTTTTTTATTTTTCAAGAATTTATCAGAATTTTTAGAAACTAAAAAAATCGTAAAAATGGGTTTTATTTGGCGCGAGATCTGCGCGGTACTGACGAGGTGGAAAGTAAGGAGAAGTAGATCCTGCATCATGGGGATCGTGGTCCGCTTATCGTGTGTTACATGGATTTACTGCAGTCGTTCAAGCCCTTTACGCGAAATGGACGGATCGGATATAAGGCGGGAATTCTTCTATAAATCAATGTTCTCTCTTACGAAAATGTAACTTTTAATTAAATGTGAAGAAATTAAGCATTTGTTGGAGGAAAATATTCAGTTCTTCACGATTCTCTTGCGTTATAGACTCAATCGCGCATGGATTGCGGCAAGTTATTCACAAATCATTGTGAGAAAATATTTGGAAATTGTCCATTCAATGTAGTAATCACAATGAAAAGGGAATCGGAGAAATTCTCAGCAATCAAAGCAATTTGAGGCTCAATCTTTACGTCATGTGGGTTAGTAGTGTGATTAATTTGTAATCCTTGCAATCTAGATAGTAAAGATTAGATTTAGATAGGTAATTAGAGTTTAAGAATAGGAAATTTTGTCATTTCGCCCAAATTTCATCGCGGATTTTTGGTGATTTCCGAACAATGATTTCTCCCTTATCTTATATCTCATTCATTCAAATTTAGCTTCATTTGATTCCTCGTTCAATCAACTTTATGTGGATATCTGATTCGTCAATTTTCATCAAGGTTTGACCCTTCAATTTGTCATTTGACCACCTGCTATTCAAAATTATTCTGAATTTAGGCATTGACTTTTGAGGGCTATTACTACAAATATAGAAGGAGAAATTTGATAATTTTGATATTTTTGGAATCCTCTAATTGTAAACTTTCTATGCATAGGTGATTTGTAAGATTTGGATATCATTTAATAAGTCAATTTTGATAATTTTGACCAAAACCTTCTATTTACTAATTTTTCTGTCTATTGATCTTCAATAAATTATAATAAATACAATTCTTCTCTAAAAATTACAATATTTATATCAAAATTCTCCTCGTTCTCTCTAGTTTCTGAAAATATAATTTTCTTAATATTTTCTTACCTTTTTCTTCTTTGATTGTATAGAAAGTCAAAGTCTAGTCAAAGTCAATGCTTTGACCTTGCTTTTGACTTTTCTTGTCCAAATATTTTTCAAAATGCTTAAAATATCCTCTCTCATATATTATTATTATTTTCATTGATAATATATCATTTTCAATTCTTAAAAACCCTATTCATACTTAAGTTTGACCAAGTCAACTCTTTTGATAAAAAGTCAATCGTGCTCTCTGTGGTTCGACCAGATCTCATCGTTGTACTTGATTTCTGATTTTTCAATCGTTGTGAGTTTGGAATTATAAATTTTTGTTAACTGATAACTGTGTGTTTCAACGACCGCACCAAATCATTTCGTTAAGGTGTACTTGCTCACTACCTTGCAAGATCATGTAGGACTAGGGACAAGCGATCTACTTGGAGTGTGTGTGGATTGGCGATGAGACTCGGAGACTTCAAAGAGGCAAGCCAACCCGAAGGGGAGCAGGGAGCGGCATATAGAGCTTTGGGAGTCAACATGAGGGAGACATGACGAGTGGTGGCATATGAAAGAACAATGATGAAGTGAGTTCACTAACGGAGAGCATGAGCGAGTCATATCAAAAGTTCATGCTTGAATTTTGATTTGACTAACCCTGGCTAGTTACTAATTCCTACTAGGGGATGAACACGGTAAGGAGTGACTCCTGTTGGGACCGATGCGGGGGGTTTGGATACCCTATCTAGTAGAAAAAAAAATATACTATATAAGTGACGGGAGGATTTGAGTGGATAATCAACCAATTCATACAAGAATTAGTAAAACATAAATATTCAAAAGAAACAAATTCACCCACCCCCTCCCCCCCCCCCCACATAGAAAATTCACCATCCAATTGGATTTTTCAATTTTACCATCATACAAGTATATTCAATAGTTTTAGGACCTTTTATCTTTGCATGAAATAATAATAAAAATTTTTAAAGGATTTATTTTACCGAAAATAGTTTCGCGTAGCTTTAAATAAACTACTACTTCTGCATAAAAAATTGAAAATCATGTTTGTTTATCATACCCAATTGTGTAAATGAAAATGGAGCCATGAAATTGGGGGTGATATTGAAGAGTCAACTTAAATCCTTGAAAAAGTAAATAAAAAATAGAGAAATTTTTTGTAAATTCTTGACGAACTACTTGAGTTTTTGTTCTCTAAATCATAAGGTATAATTTTGGTAATTCCGAAATCTATCCTACTCACACCTAGCTCTTTTCTTCCTTATCTTTCTCTGATCGAATCTCAAAGGATCTAGAGATTTCAAACAAAGATTTAGTGTAGACTAAACTTACCTTAATAGTAGTTTATAACTTACTTCAAGGTTGATGTTTTTTTTCTAAATTACCTTATGTCAAGCTTCACAAAACTCATAGTCGAACCCTAATTAACTTGTGAGGTCAATGGGAATGCAATAACTGAGGAAAATAAATTATTCTAGTCCTTAAAATTTTTTAAAATGCATCTAAAAACTTCATAAAGAGGCCTTTCTGGACTAATATATGATACAATTTGATTCTTCCACTTAGAACTCTTGGACTCGACTCACATGAAGAATCGCTTGAGAATTTCTTCTTGTCGGAATATCCTTATCATTCCCATGATGACAAAAGCATGTTTTAACCCATGGTTGACTCTCTTTGCCATTGTCTCTTATGTTCTCTCCTAATACCTCCACTATTCTCTCCTTGTGTCTCTCTCCTATCGCTATATATAATATTTCCTCTATTTTTAATTTTATACACTCTAGATTTTCTCTCCTCTACATGATAACTAAAAATTTCTTTTTCAACACTTTTTTGTCTGGGATAAAATTCTCAATGACACCAAGTCAACTCCATCTGTACAGAAATTTATATATGGGAGGCACTCTAACAACCCTCACCTTTGATAACTCTGTGTCCTGAGAAAATTATAATAGTGTGTGAAAAGAGTAGGGGGATACCTAATTATTGTTGACACATTTCTTGTTCAATGCCAGCAGGATTCTTGTGTGGTTTAGAGATGACACATATTCAATACTTATGCGTCATACCAGTGGTAAAAACAATTTTGTCATATATTATTTAGCCCAATATTATTTTTGAAGTAGGCTGATAAAATGCAATTTATACATGTAATTATGTGATTATTAATGTAAATTTAGGCATTAAACATTCCATTCTTATGCATGTTATCATACTTTGAGTATATATCTATCATTTTATGTAATTTTAAGTTATAATCTCAAAATGCATTATTTTAGGGATAATTATGCATTTTAAAACAATATATTTTAGAGTAGATTATTCTCAGTCTATATTTAACAATATAATTGGGTCCTAATGTTAAATAATAAGAGAAAATACTTTTTATACACTCATTTATTTTTCTAAATTTTATTTTCTAAGAGAATAGTTAGTGTATTATTTTCTAATGAGTGTATTTTTTAAATGAAATTTATTCTCTTGTTATTTATTAAATTTGACTTTTCAAAATGATAGATTATTTAATTTCTAATCCAAAAAATTTTGATTAATTTGGAGTTGTAAATATTCTAATTTTCTAGGGAATTTTTATAGAAATTTTCCAAATTTTTCTGAATTTATTTTATACTTATTTGGATTTATTTGGATTTTTAAAATTAACAATATCATTATTTCTATTGTGTCCTCACCTGGATGCTGACGCAGCGGGCAAATGACATGTCACCACGTGGTGACGTGTATACATGTCACGTGGTGCACATGTGTGGGTATCTACATGTGTGGGCGTGTGTGCACGTGGGTGTGCGCGGGGGTGACTAGTGGGTTAAGCATTCTTTTCAAGATATTTTGCTAAACCTCACTTAACACTCGCTACTTATATAGCCGA
This sequence comes from Lemna minuta, assembly GCA_024174645.1. Taxonomy (NCBI): domain Eukaryota; kingdom Viridiplantae; phylum Streptophyta; class Magnoliopsida; order Alismatales; family Araceae; genus Lemna; species Lemna minuta. Next base: position 8,285,872 of record CM044105.1, read on the forward strand.
CATTTTGCGTTTATTTTTGTCATGTGGGACTATTTGTATTTCTTTTTATATGCCGGTGACATGGCGTGGCCAAGAGCGTTGATAACATGCAAATTATACATAAAAATATATGATTATTATTAAGCCATAAAATATTCCATTCTAATGCATGTTATCATATTTTTTTACTATATATCTATCATTCTATAAAAAATTAAGTTATAATCTCAAAATGCACTAATTTAGGGATAATTATGATAAATTAAGAGTAATATTTGAAGATTAATTTATCCTTTTTTTATTCAAGATTATAATTAGGTTTTAATTTTAAATAATAAGAGAAAATACTTTTTATACGCTTATTTATTTATCTAAGTTTCATTTTCTAAAAGAAATAAGTGTATTTTTGAAATCAAAATTTATTATCTTGTTATTTATTGAATTTTAATTTTTAGAATGAAAGATAATTTAATTTCTAATCCAAAAAATTAAATTTGGATTAATTTGGAGTTCTATTTTAAAATTTATAAATGTTCTAATTTTTAGGGGTTTTTCTAGAATTTTTCTGAATTTTGTGTGAATTTAATTCAATTTATTTTAAATTAAAATGAATAAAAATTTATATTTTTATCGCATACTAACGTGGCAATTGACGTGGCGCGGACAAAATAGTGGTGCCACGTGGCGGGGTTAGAGAACGCCCTAGTGCCACCCACGTGTTAATGTGCACGTGTGTGCGCGTGTGTGCGTGTGTGTGTGATTAATGAGAATAAGAACCTCTTTTGAGGATTTTTTCTATCACATTAATGACATAGTGCTTATATACCTGTCGAATCGCCATAGTTTTTGTGATGTGGGACTATTCTCGTCTATCTTAATGTGTAGGTGACGTGGTGACACGTGGAGGATCCGATCACAGAATTTAATCGCAATCATCAATCGTCAATTAAGTGAGGGGGGTACACGACGCATTCTAATTCACCAATATATCATTTTAAAATGGTTTAATCTCAGCCGTTCATCAAAGGAGTTACAACGGCTTAGATTGAAACCGTTTGGTGGATCCCATGGACACGTGGATGCATCCAAAACGTCAAAAGAAGATCAAACGACATGCATTTGTTCATCATGTGCGACGTGGCAAACTCTCAGTGGTTCATCTTTGATCCCACAAACATGATTTAAACGTAATGATTTGTATATATGTGTTTCATGAGAGCCGTTGATCGAAGATTAAAAGCTTAATCCGACGGTTACGCCCAATTCTCCCTATAAAGTAAACATGTTGTTCGACGATGAAAAGCATTCTTAGGAGTTTCGAGTAATCAAATTTCTTAGCCATCTCAATCCTTAATCCCTTGATTTCTTCGTCTTGTAGATCAATTTTTGCATCCAAGGAGTGTTTCAAAGTTAGATTTCATTGAGAGAATAACGAGAAATTGCTTCTTGAATGCCAACGATCGTCTTCGAATTTGCAGGATGAAAAGCCTTTTATCTGGCAAGCAATTGGATCAATTCGAGTGCTATCTTGGGTTAGAATTTATGTCTTCCTCCTAATCTCTTTTCCTATAACATTAGATTTTAATTTTGAATCGTAGATTAGTCAAATTTTAATTTTAATTTTAATTTTGATTTTCTCTCTCTTCGCGTCTGATTTTCTTTCTAAATTTTCGCTCGTTGATTTCTTCGCAAATCTTGATCCAAATTCTGTGATTTTTTATTCTGTGGATTCATCTTAGCTATCTTTATAACCATATCAAAATCCCTAACTTTTCACCTCAATTCATTGTCCAATTTGATTGAGTTTCAACGAGTGCTTAAAAAATACGTTAATTCTTTGCGGATTCGACCCTTATTCACCACTATACCCCTTAATTCGTAATTATTTCTTAAAATTGATGAGTTTAAAATTATTTTTTACGCGCTTCCGCGTGTATTCAATGACCTGGCGGTAACGCTTCGTCAAATGGGTGGTTGCGGGGGATTTAAGGCATAAAAATTATTGATTTTGACTTGGTCAACTCAGATTTTTTGGATTATTTCTTGAAATTAATTCAAATCAATCCTACATCAAGTGATCCAAAGTCTAAATCAATCTCTGAGATCCTTAATTCGATAAGATCAAGTGATTTTTGCCCCTTTTCTATGGATTACGACTGATCATTTCTTCAAATTTGCATTAAGAAGGCTTAACTTGCATAGATATCGACACTTAGGTACGATCGTTTGTCATTATTTGATAATTTATAAATATTTTCTATTTCTATTCATATAAATATAGGATCCACCCTTCCATGAGACGACATACCACTTGAAGATTGAGGAATAACCCTTTACACGTAGATCTCTTTGAGCGTTCCTCACAATCACTCGCCTCTACTGAGTCATCTTCAATCGTAGAACCTATAGAAATTGTCCAAAATGACAAGGGAAATGCAAGGAAATGCCTTAGTGACTACGCTAGGCCCATCGTCCAGAGACTTGTCACTCGAGTTCACGCACCCCTTAATAAAGGTGTGAATTCTAGAAATAGATTCATATATAATGAGTATGCTTCCTATCTTGCATGGTAAAACTTTTGACGACCCGTATATACACATAGATGAGCTTTGTCAAGTATGTAAAATAAATCAGATTAAATGCACATGATGGACCTTTGTGAACTCTTGGCGACACCTCAAGCATTTGATGAAGATCGAGCAGTAGGCGATACACGATGATCTAACTTCAGGCAAACACGTGGCTTCATCTAGACACTCCATTTTGAATTGGACAAATGTGACTTAAGGACGACAATTCACATCCTTCCATTTCATTGCAGCCGTCAATCAAAGATAAAACGCCAAATCCAACGGCTACGTATGTTCTACAATGAAAAATGTATGTGTAGATGTTTTGAGCTATCTACCTATTTAGACATCTCAATCCTTGAATGTCTTGATTTCTTCCTCTTTTAGACTCATTTTCGTATCCATGGAGTGCTTGAAATCAAGATTTCGTCAAGAGAATAAAGAGATATTGCCTTTTGAATGCCGAATTTGGTCTTTAAAATTGCTGAATAAAAAGCTCTTGATCCGGTGATCAATTGGATCACTTGAAGCACGAATTTGGGTTAGATTTTGTGTTTTCCTCCTAATCATTTTATCATGTACCACTATATTTTAATTTTTAATTGTAGATTAGTCCAATTTTAGATTTATTTTTAGTTTTCTCCCTCTTCACATTTGGAAATTTTACCTAATTTTTGCTCTCTGATTTCTCCGCGAATCTTGATCCAAATTGAGTGATTTTTGATTTTGTGGATTTGTCTTTGAGTTCTCTTTCTAAAATTACTAAAATTCCTAATTCCTCACCTCAATTCCTTGTTCAATTTTTATTGAATTTGAAGAACACTTTAAAAATACCTTAATTCTCCATGGATTCGACCCTTATTTACCATTAGACTCTTTTATTAGTGTCTATAATCTTAAATTGGTGAGTTTAGAAATTTTTTTGACACGTCATTGTTTGTTTTTAATGACCTCATGGATTCATATCGTCATTTGTCTTTTCTCATGCAAAAAGTGTGTTCATATATTAAGCATCATATTAGGCAATCAACATGGATTTTCCATCTTCACTTACTTAGAGGTGGTGTCGTGGCCATACTAATTTCTCAGATGTTAGAAGCGGGCCAAGACCCATGTCAGAGGACACATGGAAGTATCTTGGGCCTTGATCTCCATCCAACACAGATTGATGCCCCCAATTAAAGGACTTTCTTACTCTTTGTGGCACTATTGGAGCCTTCCTCACAAATCAAACAAAGATTATTCATCACAATAGCTTATCTCTGTCAAATGGTGATTAGTAAAACGTGACATGACCCTCGACATATAGAGACCCATAAATTGTTGATCTGCTAGTTGAGAATGCTTGTGGTGGTGTTTTTTTTCATTATAATTCTTAGGGAACATTTGGTGCAATTTCTTCATGTGTGCCCCCTTCATATCTAAATTGTAAAATTGGCTTCAGAAATGATTGGTTAAGGCCATTTTCAAGACAAACCCCAAAAAATAGGGCAGTTTCTCCTTTTCTCTTTGTGCTTGGACTTTTAAGCCTTTATTTTGGGCCAAACTCATTATTTTTGCCTAATTGATGGTTATTTTGCATTTTTCCCCCATGTTTTGGTGTGAGTTTATGTCCTATTTGAAAGGAAATGGCAACCATGTGCAAAATCAAGAAAAATGCAAGAACAGTTTCCATGCACCTATTTTAGGAAAAGTGGTTAGCCCTTTGAAAAATTATAGGAGGAGTTGGGAAAGCCAAATGGGCTCAACCTACATTTTTCTAGCTCCAATAGCACAACTCCCTCATTGCTTTGACAAGTTGATTGACTTTATCCCCTATAGACTATGGAGCATGGATGGAGGCTCAATCTTCAACCAACTGTGCCTCTGCTTCAAGTATTTGCATGCTTTCGTAACTTCTAAATTGTCTTGCATTATCAACTCAAGGGCATCTGTCCATATAACAAGTACATTGACATGCTGAATTGGTGTGGTCATTGATTGCACACCAATTCGTGTCAAAATTAATACCAAACTCACTAATTAAAGAAATTAATTCGAATTGAATAGTATAGAGGTGAATAAGGTTCGATAAATTTAATGATCAAATCGGACGATGAATTGAGGTGAGAAAATAGGGATTTTGATAGATTTTAAAGGAGAAATCAAAGAGCGAATTAGATAAAAATTTCTGAACGCGAAGAAAGAGAAATCTGAAATTAAAAATGAAATTAACTAAATCTACAATCCTAAATTATAATATAATGATACACACAATCTAACCCAAGATAGCGATATAAATGATCCAATTAATTGCCGGATTAAAGGCTTTTCATTTCGTGATTTTGAAGACAATCATCGGCATTCTAGAGGCAAATTCTCCCTATTCTATTGACGAAAATCTTACTGCCAACCACTCCGTTAACGCAGAAATGAGTCTAAAAGTTATTGGAAGTAAGAGATTCAAGGATGGTGGTGTCTAGACAGTTCGATTATTCGAAAACATCCAAGAATGGTTTACAATGTAAAAGAACATCTCTGTTTATAGCAAGTTTGGGTGTAACCGTCCGATAGAGTGTTTTAATATTTAATCAACGGCTCTAATGAAACGCAAGAGTGCGAATCGTTACGTTAAATTCGTGGTCGTTGAATCAGAGATGGACAGGCGAGATTTTGCCGTGTCGTGCGTGAAGAAATAACGCTTGAAATGCCATCCGTTTTATCTTGATCAAACACTATAAATGCATTTTCGTCGATTTTAATCTCAGCCATTATAACTCCTCAGATCAACGGCTGAGATTAAATCATTTTAAAAATGATTCGCCAACGAGTAAGAATGTGCGACGTACCCCCCGCCTAAAGTGATGATCAATAGTCGTGTTTTGAATTGCGTGATTGGACACTCCACACGCTGCCACATCACCTACACAAATTAAAAACAACATAAAGTCTCACATGGCAAAAATAAAATAGAAATGATGTGTATATGACGTGCGTGTAATTAAGGAGTTAGTGAAAACCCTTAACAAGGTGCTTTCTCCTTAATTACACACACACACGTGCACACACGTGTGCACACACGTGCGCACACACGCACACACATGCGCACTCGCACACGTGCACACATACAAACGTGTGCAATACGTGCGGTCTCACATGTCGCCACATGGCAGGATTTTTCCGCTCGTGCGACGTCAGCTGCCATGTCAGCACACGAAAATGAAAATATTATTTTAACAAATTTCAATCAAATAAATTGATCTTAAATTCATTAAAATTCAGATAAAATCCAAAAATCCCTAAAAATTAGAAAATTCATAACTTTCAAAATATAACTCCAAATTAATCTAAATTTATTTCATTAGATCAGAAATTAAATTATATATCATTCTAAAAAGTTAAATTTAATAAATAAAAAATAGAATAAAGTTTTATTTCAAAAATAGACTTATTTCTCTTAAAAATTATAGCTTAGAAAAATAAATGAGTATATAAAAAGTATTTTCTCTTATTATTTAGCATTATAACCCACGTATAATCTCAAATATAGATGAGAATAATCTTAATCTAAAATATATCATTAAAAATGTATAAATTATCCCTAAAATAGAGCATTTTGACATTATAACTTAAAATTGCATGAAATGATAGATATGAACTCAAAAAATGATAACATGCATAAAAATGGTATGTTTTATGCTTTAATTTGTATTAATAATCATGTAATTACATGTTAAGGTTACATGTTATCATACACCAATTAATTCCTCCGATATGCCTCACCTTACCTATCCTCATGTTTCTATTGCTGAAGGTTAATAACATGCAACCTATACTTGTAATTATAAGATTAGTAATGTAAATTAAGGCATAAAGCATTCCATTCACATGCATGTTATCATACTTTGAGAGCATGATTATCATTCTATGTAATTTAAAGTTATAATCTCAAAATATATTATTTTAAGGGATTATCATGCATAATTAAAAATAAATTTTTGGAGTACATTATTCTCATTTTATATTTGAGATTATAGTTATGTTTTAATTATAAATTTAAGGGAAAATATTTTTATATACACTCATTTATTTTTTTGGTTTTATTTTTCAAAGAAAATGAGTTTATTTTTTAGTTAAAAATTTATTCTCTTGTTATTTATTAAATAAGATTTTTTATAAAGATAGCTTATATAATTTCTATTAAAAAAATTAATTTAGAATAAAAAGAGTTATATTTTGAAAACTAATAATTTTTCTAATTTTTATGGATTTTTTGAATTTTTTGGACTTATTTTCAATTTATTTTAATTCTAAAATATTTTAAAAAATGTTTTTAAGTGCGCGGTGATGTGGCATGTGCACTTGCATGTCGCCACATGAATGTGTATGCGAGCGCCACATGGCGCACACGTACAACACATGTTCACGTCACTAGGGTTAAGCGTCTTTTTTTATGATGGAGAATGGCCTATGTGTCATTAGGAGAATGTCCTTTTTGATGACAAGCTAAGTTAATTGGTGGAGAACGGCCCCTGTCACCACCAAAGGACAAGCAGACATGACCCCTATTACCACTAGAGGATGAGCCAACCTAGGTGGAGAAGAAGCTACCTGCTCATGTCCCCCCGGATCAGCAAGCACGGGTGAAGACAAAGATCTCAGGGTTTAAATACCCTTGATGAGGACTTATCATCATTTAGAATCTCCCCTAAATCTGGCTCTTTATGGTGTTTCCTGATGTTTTCTAATGTGTCCCTCTTTTGTCCCTATATTTTTTTCCATGTAACTACGGTTTTGTCCCTCATTTCCCCTATATAACCAGAGAAGTGATATGTTCTATCCTTTTGCCTAACTATAGCTGCCATCAAGGGCAGCCACTACAAAACTCAATGGTGAACAACGATCGGCAACCGCCTCCAAGGCCGTGGCCCTAGTTATTGCCTCTTGCGACCAATCTCCACTAAAGTAGTGCTCACCCCAAGTGTACCTCTACAGCCAACCGCGACATCGCAATGAGTTGTGATCTATGTGAGACACTTATAACATGCAAGTTTTAACATGCAATAATATGACTATTAATGCAAATTTAAGGCATAAAACATTCCCTGTTTATGCATGTTATCATACTTTGAGTGCATATCTATCATTTCAGGCAAATTTAAGTTATCATTTCAAAATGCAATATTTTAGGGATATTTATGCATTTTTAAGAATATATTTTAGAATAGATTATTCTCTTCTATATTTGAGATTATAATTGGATTTTAATGTTAAATAATAACATAAAATAATTTTTGAGATACTCATTTATTTTTCTAAATTTTTTTAATTTCTTAGAGAAATGAGTGTATTTTCTAAGTTTTTATATACTTCTTAGAATGATAGATAATTCACTTTATGATCCAAAAAAACAAATTTGGATTATTTTAGAGTTGTATTTTGAAAGTTATGAATTTTCTAATTTTCAAGGAATTTTTTGATTTTTTTAATGTATTTATTTGAACTTATTTTGAATTTAAAAGAATAAAAAATCAGATTTTATCACGCATTGATGTAGCAGATGACGTGGTGCATGTGAAAACGGCATCACCACGTGGTGCACGTGTATGTGTGCACACGTGTGTGCGTGTGTGTGTGTGTGCGCGCACGTGTGCGTGAATGTAATTAGAGAGATTAAGCTTCCTTTTCAAGATAATACTATCTCTCTAAATCATTTATACATTATATCTACGTTGAAATCTTGTAATTTTCATCATGTGGAACTATATTTTTGTTTTAAAATGCACAGGTGACGTGGCGTGGCATGGACTATTCGATTCACACGTTAAATTAAAACTGTTAATCGTCACTTAAGTCGCCCGGGGGGGGGGGGAGGAGGGGAGGGGGGGGTTGCGCTGCAATCAGATTGGATGATGATTCGTATTTAAAAGATTTTAATCTCAGCCATTCATTTGAGGAGTTATAATGGCTGAGATTAAAACCGTCCAAAATGTTAGATCAAGATCGGACGGCAAGCGTTTCTTGGTGTTACTTCATGCGAGAAGTGGCGAGATCTCAGCGCTCCATTCTAGATCAGATAGATGCGACTTAAAGATAACGTTTCGAAGCTTGGTTTTTCATTTCAGCCGTTAATCAAAGATGAAATACCAAATCCAACGGTTACACCCAAATTTGTTTATTTATACGAATGTTCTTCGACAATGTAAATCATTCTTGGGTTTTTCGAGTAATCGAACTGTCTAGACATCACAATTCTTAAATCTCTTGCTTTCAATCACTTCTAGATCAATTTCCGCATCCATAGAGTTTTTGAAAGTGAGATTTCGTCGAGAGAATAGGTAGAAATTGATTATTGAATGCCAACAGTCGTCTTCGAATTCGCGGTAAGAATAGCCTTTGATTCGACCAAAAATTGGATCAATTCGAGCGTTATCTTGGGTTAAAAATCATGTTTTTGTCCTAATCTTTCTTCCTATAACATTATATTTCAATTTCACATCAAATATTTAGTCACTTTCAATTTTAATTTTGATTTTTCTCAATTTCTTGTTTGGAAGTTTCTCTTTGATTTGCTTGTTGATTTCTCTACGAGTCTTGATCCAAATTCAGTAATTTATTATTTTATGGATTTGATTTTGAGCTCTCTTTCCGAATAGATCAAAATCCATAATTTCCCACCTCATTTCATTGTCCGATTTGATCGAATTTCAAAGAATACCTCAAAAATACATTAATTCTCTGTGGATTCGACCCTTATTCACCACTATGCTATCTAATTCGTGAATATTTTATTAAATTGGTGAGTTTGGTAAATATTTGACTTGTGTCCACGTGTTTTCAACGACTTTGTGGATCTGCTTTGTCAGACTCCCCTACACTTCATTGCGTCATTGTGCATCAATTGTCGTTTTGGCCGCTTTGCCACACGTGATTGGAACTACTCATGCGTGGATCCTGTCAATACCGTTCATCACGCTCGATGTTGAAGGTTAACCTTTTCCCATTATCCCAAGCTTTGACTATTCCATGTAGTGCCATCTCGGACTGTTCACACCGCGCTCGAGTTAGACTGTCTAGGTCGAGAAATTTAGCTTCTAAGTGACTCCCGTGGGACTGTTCATCTCATGCTTACTAACGTGTCGAAACTCTAGCAGAAGTAGCTGCGCCACTAACATCCCCTCCCCTACGCAGTAGGATTGGGAGGCCACAACCTTAGCTATTAGACTTTTAGAGCTCGCCAAGTTGGGACCCATGGGTCGGGGCCTACCAGTACGACTTCATTCCCCCAATCCTTCCTGTCTTGCATCACTAATCCTTTAAAGCACTCACCTGTTTATGAGTGATATGTTTCGTTATTTTTGCAATGTGGGACTATCTTTCTCTTAAGTTATGTAGGTGATGTGACAAACTCAGGAGAGTTCGAATGGAGCAGAGGAAAGAGAGTTAAATCTTACCTTTCACTTTCACTTAACTCAAGGGGGTACGTCGCACATTCTTATTCTGCGGCCAGCTATTGTTCTAAAACCTATGGGATCTCAACTATTTATCTAGGGAGTTATAATTGCTGAAATTAAGTGCACTTGATGAACTTCAAGAGACACGTGGCAGCATCTCAAGCATCCAATGAAGATCGAATGACATGCATCATGCGACCCTTCTTCTTCACGCGCATCGTGGTGACATCCTAACTCTCCATCTTTGATCAAATGGATGGGATTTAAAAATGACGATTCGCATCCTGGCCTTTAATTAAAATTTTTTATCGAAGATCAATCCTCAAATCCAACGGCTACACCCAATTTTTGCCTATTTATACTCTCTCTCTCTCTCTTTGATGAAAAATGTATTCTTGGATGTTTCGCTAAATCAAACCTTTTATACATCTCTATCCTTAAATAACTTGTTGTCTTCCTCTTCTAGGTTCATTTTCATGTCTAAGGAGTGTTTGAAATCAAGATTTTGGTGAGGGAGAAGGAAGAATTCACCGATTGAACTTTAAAATTTTGTTTTTCAAAATCCGGAATGAAAAACCTTGATTTGACAATTAGTTAGATTATTTCAAGCGTGATTTTGAGTTAGATCACGTGTTTTCTTTCTAATCTTTCATCCAATAATGTTAGATTTTAATATTGATGCATAGATTAGTTTAATTTTATGAATTTTAGTCATTTTCTCCCTCTTCCTAGTCACATTTTCTCTCTTCATTTCAATCATTGATTTCTCTGCAAATACTTATCCAAATTGAGTAATTTTTATTTGATATATTTTTTAGGAGTCTTCTTTCCAATAATACTAATTTTCTTAATTTCTCACCTTAATTCATCGTCTGATTTGCTCTAATTTTGATTATACCTAAAAAAATCTCCTAATTCTCTATGGACTCGACCCTTATTCACTATTACACTAATCAATTGATGATTAAATCTTCAGAATGGTGAGTGATAACATGCTAATTAGACATGATGACACATGATTATTTATGCATATTAAGGCATAAAAGATTCCATTCCTATGCATGTTATCATATTTTTGAGTCTTTATGATGTAGGATATTTCGAATATGATGCTATATATGATGACGATGATATGTTTAAGAAATAATCTTACAAATGAATGAAGGACCTATGAATGATATCACTATGAAATAAGGTCATAAAATCAGTGAGAATATAGTGTGATATAATTCACGAATAAAAACATATATGATGAAGGATGTGAATATGTTAAAGAGAGTAGAAGGAAAGATATATATATAGATGTTAACACAAAAATAGAATGGTAGAATTTATAATATAAAAGAGATGAGAGGAGATGAAGAATATAGAAATGATAGATATGGGAGGAGAGGGTAATGTTAAAGGTGATGAAGAGTTTTGAGGCGGAAAATAAAGAATATGGATCGAAAAGAGAAAAGATAGGATAATAAGAGAGAATATAAAATAGAGAAATATGAGTAGGCGGTAGAGAAGAAGTAACGCGTAGATAGAATATGTCAGTTTAGTTCTTGGAAAAGATAAGAGACGCGACAGAAATCGGTAGAACTCTTATCGGTCAACGTTGGACTTAAGAACGATTTTAGGAGAACTATTAACACGTTTAAAGAAGTGAGGATGAATACCTGATGGAAGGGAAAAGCGATGCTCCCGAATCGCTCCACTGATCTAGGATTGCCGTCGTTTTTTTCTTTCTGATCGTGAAATGGATGAAAGAGAAAAGAAATGGGGGGGAAAGATAGGAGGATAGAATCTCGGAGAGAGGTTTGCAGAAGAGGGAATGGAGGAGACACGAGGAGATACGGTGAAACACAAAGGTAAAAAGTAACCGGTAACCAATTTTATCAATAAACAAAATCTTCTTGTCTTCGTTTACATCCTTCCAGTTTTATAGAAATTTAGAAGAAAGCAGTTACGTGAGACGTCGCATCGCAATAAATTCTATTCGCGACGATCGCGGCCGGAATAACTCCTGTTGTGTTTTAGTTGTTTTATTGCTGAGGTGAAAGTTGATCTGACAACGAGCGAAATCCGCTAGGGATGAGTAATGGTTCACAGTGATTTTTTTCTTTGATGCGCGCGATCTTGATCAGACGGTCAAGTCGAGCTCGGAATGAGGTCATCTGTGTTGACAAATCGGAACTCCGTTACAGGCATTGACTTCGTGTTGGATAACATCCGCACTATCACATGCCTTGATCCGGAGGAGCTCAGAAGTCTTCTTCAATTTCTTTTAACTCACATGTGTATCGATGGACAAAGAGTTTATCTCTGATCATTTGACTAAGAGAGCTTCTTTCCCATGGATATGAATCGTCTTGTCGTCTCAAGTCATGTTCTTGGACGGGATGACGAGGAGGCAGTGGCGATTCATAGGGTTGCTTCCTGCCCTTCAAGTCTTCACGTGATGCAGTGACGATGATTCAAACGCGGGAACATCGCGGGAGATTTATACTGTCGCGAATTGCTGCTTGCCACGCCATCTCGAGGAACCAAAGTTTTCTTGAATCGCGGGAGCGATTTGACTATTTCTGATAATCCTTTTATCGTAGTCCCAAGCGGAACTTTCTCACCACCAACAGTCATCGGTCTGCTATCATCGGCAGTGGCGTCGGACGAACTCCGTAAGTGTCGCTCGCTCATGGAGTGGATTCGTTTCGCATCGACAAATAGGTGTCGACAGATTTACACTCCTGGATGTCCACTTTGCTTCAGCACCTCTCGACCCTGCCAAGTTCATTGTAACGGACGCCCTTGCCCGGGGCATACACAGATCGTTTCTTTTCGTTCCTTGTTTGTTCTTTTATTTCTGCTCAGGTCACGTCCGTTGCTGCCAGTGTAAAGGAATCAATCCCATGATCTTTGTCGTCTTGATATTCTATCTTCCTGAAGCCCAATTCAGTGTGAAATATGGTGACAATTAGCAAGACTTGTGTTAATCTTTCTTCGTGCTCTTCTGATGCTAACTTTCTTAGAAAACCATGAAGTCTCACTTTATTGTAGTTGTCCTCATAGTGATCTCGAATAGTTTGTATACTGATCTCCCGTAGAATTCTACTGACATAAAATCATGGAGAGATTTGATGTTTTACGAGGCTGTCCTTTGATTTATGCTAGACTGAATTTTTCTTTCTTCAACCGCTAGGGCCTTGTCTAGAGGAGAGGTAGGCCTCTCTATTAGATTCTTCTTGATTGTCTTTGATATAGTCTTTGCTTTCATAATGATCGGATGACAATATGCATAAAATCGCTGATCTTCTCTTCATATTTCAGCTTGGGTCTTCATTTTCATCCATGAGGCTTCTCTTAGGCTCTTGTGAGGATTGTGGTATGATAACACACAATATTATGATTTTAAATTCTGCATATCATTGAATACCTAGCTTAAAAAAGAACATATTTGTGTGTTGTCATGATTAAATTGCTTAAATTTGCCTTCAATACGATTCGGTGATAATTCCTAATTTTTGCAATAATAGTACAAATCTTTTATATTATAAAGTCTCACAGGAATAAGTTTCTTAAGGCAAAGGACATTTATTTGGATTTTATATGGGGTTTAAATGAATTTTGGAGCATTATTTTAATATATCTCTAATTATCTTAAGGTTTTTCTGCATATTTATCACTAAGAGGGGCATAAGTACAATTTCGGGTCTTCAAAGGTAAGTCAGACAGCCGCCACCAGATCGCAACACGTGTCGCGATCTAGAAGCTCCGCGTCTACTAAGTGATATTCTTTTTATTTTATTTTTTTATGATTATTTACTGACGTACCCGTGCAGATGACGTGGATGGCGCCGTCATCTTTGACGTCAAGGAGGAAGGAGAGAGAGTGACATGGCGCTCTCTCATTCGTCGCAAACAGTCCTTCTCCTTTTGTCGTTTCTGTTTCGTTTTGTCATTTACTTTTTATTTAGGCGTTTTGTCGTTTTGGAGACATTACCGTTGCGTCGTTTTGTTCTACCTTCCCGTTTGTTGTTTTCCTATTTTTGTTTCATCGTTTTCTTATTTCCGTCTTGTCATTTTGCATCTAAAGCAAAGAAGAGAGCCACACAACGCTCTCTTATTTGTGCTTAAAGGAGAAACCTGCGGCAAAATTCATCGTCGCAGATTCCTCTCACTTAGCGATTTACGAGATTAAAATACTAATTTTATTTTGCGCAGGTAATATGGAGTTCCTCTCGCGCGCCGTCATGTTTGACCGCGAAAGGAATAAGAGAGCGACGTGGCGCTCTCTTATTCGCGCGAAGAAGAAACTTCTGTTTTACCTATTATTTTTTCGTTTTGTCGAATCGCCTCTTTGTCATTTTAATTTCCTAACCTGTGCAGGTGACGTGGCGATTTCCAACTCACGCGCCGACATGTTTGACTGCGGAAGGAATAAGAGAGCGATGTGGCGCTCTCTTATTCGCGAGAAGATGGAGCTCGTGACTCACCTAACTGTTTTGTCGTTTTGTCACTTACTTGTGCAAGTGACGTGTCGAAAATCTGACGGTCGGCTCTAAGGTGACGTGTCGTGATCACGGAAACTTATCGATTTAGGGCTGCTGACGCAATAGATCATCGGATCAACGGCCAGAAACGCTCGGGGGAACAAACGTTGATATCTCATGATCTAGCCGTCCGATCGAGCTAAAATTTTGACGACAAGCTAATCTCACCGTGCTCTTCCCATCTGCATGGTTGAACTTTCCATCGGACTCTTGAAGTTCCCGAAAATCAATCTCATCTGTCAGATTGGGTGGAAGCCCTAACTCCTAAAGTTCTCCTCCTGCACTCCGAATTCTCTTTGTCTTTTGGCTCTCTCTTGATACCAGGTCACTAGAAGGAAAGGGGGAGAAGCTTAGACCCAAGCTAGGCATCATCGGATGCCCAAGTTTGTTCTGGAGAAGGAGAACAAGAGGAGATCATCGTCGTAGCGAATCAAACACCACCCGGCCTAGGATTGGCACCAACACGGGGTTCGTGGGAAGATTCTGATGAGGGATTCTCTTGTAAGCTTTTCCATGGATAATGTAGGACCTTTTATTCTACTAAAATCGTAGGATATTGCATTTGTTTTCAAAAACCCTACCCAAATCGTCAGTCATCTCTACACTATTAAACTTCTCTTCTATCCCCTTCATCATCTTCTCCATCTTCACTCAATCTATTCCCTTCTAATTATCTTCCATACTCCTCTAATTAGAACCACAGAAACATAATTTAACCATTTACATCCACTATCTCCATAAAATTCCTCCTCTAACTTCTAATATTCTCCAGTATAGAAATTCTTCCCTTCTTCTACATTAGTCTCAATCCTCATTACCTAGATTCCCTGAGGATTGACCCTTGCTTACTACTGTCCTAAGTGAGGTATTATAAATGTATTGCATGAATTAGAACACACAACAACGATATAAACAAACAAAGTTTTAGTTCATCATGGTAGTTAAGAGAATAGTCTTTGTCTTGAGATAGAATTCAAGGATAATTTCAATTAGATCTCCCATATAATTCTAACTATAGGTGGTATTCAAAGAGAAAAGGAAATTGGATAACAAAGGGATTCCTATTGATTTGAGATCATTATTTTATAGCTATACAAGGTACCTATGATATAGTGGATGTGGTTTGGAAGTTAGGAACCTATATCAAGGTTAGAGGTGGTTGACTTGGTCCATTTAAGGAATTCTAAGTATCTAAGGATAAGGATTAAATGCATTGACCAAGTCAATCTTTAGATCAGTATAACATAGGAAAAGGAGGGAAGATAATTCACTTAAGATCTACACTCTCTTTCAAGTATTTAGAGAGGTCTTCTTCATCCATTTAATAAATGGATAATTTCTCAAGTTGGTGGATAAGGAGGAGGAGGAGGAGGAGGAAGAGGAGGATAGGTTCACTTAGAACCCTTGTGTTCATGTTTCAAAATAATTCTCCATCACTTTATCTATCATTCTATAAAAAAATCATTATATTCTCAAAATACATTAATTTAGGGTTAATTATGATGAATTAGAGATAAACAATTTCATAACCCATCTTTACTTGAGATTATAATTAGTTTTTTAGGTAAAATAATGAGAGAAATAATTATATATACACTCATATAATTTTCTAAGCTTTAAAATCTTAAAGTAATGAGTGTATTTTGAAATAAAAATTTATTCTCTTGTTATTTATTAAATTTGATTTTTTTTAGAATGATAGATGATTTAATTTCTGATCAAATGAAAATAAATTTAGATTAATTTGAAGTTATATTTTGAAATTTATGAATTTTCTAATTTTTAGGGATTTTTTTGGATAATTTTCTGATTTTTTCCAAATTTTTCTGAATTTTTCTAAATGAAAAATCAAATTTTCTAATTTAAAATCGATCTTATAAGTGCACAAGTGACGTGCCACAATATGGAGCATCCGATCAAATCGCGATTGTCGATCAAGGCGGGGGGTGATGTGTCAGCACGAAGAGTGTCTGATCGTGCGATTAAATCACGATCGTCGATCGTCACTTAAGACGAATTCTTACTCATCGATCGTACATGGCGCATTCTTACTCGTCAGGAATTATTTTTAAAATGATTTAATCTCAGCCTTTGATCAAAGGATTTATAACAGTTGAGATTAAAACCGACAAAAACGCATCCGAAGTGTTTGAGCAAGATCCAACAAATGGCGTTTGATGCATTACTTATGACGCACGCTACATGGCGAAATCTCAGCGGTCCATCAGAGATCCAATGGCCATGACTAAATCATAACGATTCGCATCCATGTGTTTCATCAGAGCCGTTGATCGAAGATTAAAGGCCGATCGGACGATTATACCCAATTTGCCCTATAAATTGAGATGTTCTTCGACATTGTAAAGCATTCCAGGGCTATTAAAGTAAATCGAACTGTTTAGACACCAAATCCCTTAAATATCTTGCTTCCAATCGCTTCTAGACTCATTTTTGTGTCCATGGAGAGCTTGAGAGTGAGATTTCATTGAGAGAATAGAAAGAAATCGATGATTGAACAACAACGATCGTGTTTTCTGAATTTTAGATGAAAAGCCTTGATTTGGTGACTAATTGGATCAATTCGAGTGCAATATTGGGTTAGGGATCGTGTTTCATCCTAATCTTCCTTCGTATATATTTAGATTTCATTTTTGAATCATAATTTGAGTAAATTTCAATTTCGGTTTTTCGTGAATTTTAATCTCAGAAATTTCTCTCATGTTCATTCAATGATTTCTCCGCAAATCTTGATCTAAATTCAGTGATTTTTGATTCCATGGATTCTTCTTCAAGTCTTCTTTCCAAAAGATGTCAAATTACCTAATTTCTATCCACATTTCATTGTTTGATTTGATCAAATTTCAAAAGAACCATTGAAATTACCTTAATTCCTTGTGGATTCGACCCTTATTCACCACTATTCCCCTCAATTCGTGTTAATTTCTTTTAAATTAGTGAGCTTTGGTATTAATTTTGTCTCTTGATCGTGTGTTTTCAACGACCTCGCATTCTCGATTCGTCAGTGAGTTTAGAAATTGTTTTGAACCAAGGAAGTGTAGCTTTAATGACTGCACAAAATCGTTTGGTCAAATAGTAGATAAGTAAAGTTCACAAATTGACCTACGCTATGCCTTCTCTTCCCTGAAATCTCACACTTTATTCCCTAGATTTCTCACCAATGTTTTATACATCAATTAGTTTACCTGTACACTTGATTTTCCTAGCCAATAGAGTATTGGTTTGGCATATGAAAATAGCCATGTTGTATAGGAGATTGTACATGAAACTCCATCTTGTGGACCTAATTTCTCATCTCCTAACCATGCCTTAGGTTCTTTCTCTTTTTATGACATCGTAGACATAGTCATTCATGTTTCTCAGAAATTTTAGAAATCCTTATCTTGATTATCTCTTCATAAACTTATGTGCAAGTCACGCCAACTTGGTAAATATCTTTGCTCAACTTATCCCTATTCTATCATCTCAGCCCCTTTGCCTATTTGTATTGTGATCTTTGGGACCTCCTATCAAAGCCTTTTTATCTGGCCATATTTAATGTATTGTCTTTATTAAAATTACACTCATGTTATCTTGGTGTACCTCCTCAAAGATCTTACTCAATTCATTTCCACTTTTTGTCAAGTTATTAATGAAATAATTACCAAACATTACCTCCTCCAAATCCTTTGCCTCAATAATGCCCTCAAACTTGTCTAAGAGATCCTATGTACCATTTTTTTGCCAAATATGACAATATACATCATACCACCTGTCCACACACCTCTTAAAAATATGTTGCAAAAGGAAAAAAAACATCGCTACTAAAAATTCCTCTCAGACTTCTCACTGAGATGTAGGTTTCCCATGATATCTAGTCAAATGCTCTCTTAACCATCACTAACCTACTCTCCTCCCTCTTCTTCGTTGGGTGGTGCAATTCTCCTCCACTACCTTTACTTTCATGCCACCCTTATCATCTTTGCTCTCCAGGTTTTTGGTTGCACTATGTTCATCAACAACCATGCCCCCTCCCTTTCTATACTTGTTCCTCCAGCTCTCAAGGACATCTTTGTCGACTATCCACATATTAAAAGAGGGTTTCTGCCATCTATTTTCCTTGCAAGTGTCATTTTGTGACTTCCACTACTGTAACCTTTGACTCGAACACATCAGTCTTCTGTTCATTACCTTCTTCCTCTCAAGTGTCTACTTCTCTACCTATCTACTTTCTCAGCTCTGCTTAGATCTTAACCTTATATGTCCTCTTGGAGGATTCCTATGTGACCTTTCTAATAATGTTGGCACCACTAGAAACTCTGCCCTGCATGCCCCACTTCTGGTGGAAACTTGTGATGTGCATTCAACATCAAATATTAGCTCTATATTTCAAGAGAATTCAGCAACAAAAGTTTCTGTTTGAATGAGAGGAGCCAATAGAGGAATCCACTTTGGATCCAATTAAGGAGCGCGATGTGGTATTCCTAAAGAACCAATTTTGAACTCACTCTCTGCCCGATATCCACCCATATTTCTCCCATCCCGAATCCCTAACGTCCTCCTTTCCTAACCATCCACATCTCATAACCACCCGCTCCAAGTGCTAGATCATTATTCTTATTCATCCATGTTCTATGTCTATTCCCATCCCACGATTCTCAACCGCCCATGTTCTATGCCTTAACCATCAATATCCCATAGTTTGACAATCCACACCCATATTTTGTAACCACAAATCTCGATGAGATTCTCCCAACTGGCCACTTTTTCATGTCATGCACTGATATCATCATGCTCTATGTCTCCCAACATGATGTATGGAGGGCTCAAGGTGCCATGCCATGGTTTTCTCAATGGTCAAAAGAGGAAAGGTGACAGCATAAGGTGATATAAAAGGAAAATTTGGGGGGGAGGGGGTTTTTTGAGAGATTCACTAGGCCATTGAAAGCCCCCAAATTCGGTTGTAACTACCTGCCCTCAACCAGAAAGAAAGGTTCTAGAAAAGCTTAGAGATTCCCCATCACATTCACTCGTCACCATCAAGTTTCAAAATCTAGATAACACTTCCTTCATTAGCAGTTTGTATTGTACTTCACATTTGCAGTCTTCCTCTCTCTACTGTTCGACATCGAGTTACGGAGTGATAACTGGGAAGAACGAAGCCATGGATTGCTCTCGACCGTAAGCGGTGTCTGATGAAAGCTGCCTTCGATCTGAATCAATGAATGGACCCCAAAGGTTGGTGGCGCCACTTTAATTCCTTCTCTGTTCTCCCCATCTCTCTCTACCTACTGTTGGCGTTCAAGACTAGACGTGTAGTGCGAGAAAGTGTGAAAGCGCAGAATGGGACTAATCTCCCACCGCTCTGGATCATCACCTCCCAGAATAAATTGCTTTGAAAACAGAGATCTCGCGCTACCTCATCATTTGCAAAGAAAATGGCAGATATCGAGACCGCCGGCCGAGTCGAGGAATCCTCCCACATCCAAAGATCCCCCAAAATCTGCCTCTCTTTCTCCATTCCTTTTATGCAGAAGGTCGGTCAACTTAAACCCTACCTTAAACCCTATTTTCCCCTTTCCCAAAGCTAATTCCAAATTTTCTGTAGATCGTCGCCGAGATATTCGGAACGTACTTCGTGATCTTCGCCGGATGCGGATCCGTTATCTTGTATCTCAGCAAAGGGACGATCACTTTTCCCGGAGTTGCAGCTGTTTGGGGTTTAGTGGTTATGGTTATGGTTTACTCTGTAGGTCACATTTCTGGAGCGCACTTTAATCCTGCCGTTACAATAGCTTTCGCTGTTGTCCGTCGTTTTCCCTGGAAACATGTTCCCTTTTATATATCCGCTCAGATGATCGGCTCAACGTTAGCCAGCGGAACTCTAATTATCCTATTTGGAACACTCGGGCGCCGACATTACCCCGGAACCGTCCCTCAGGGATCCAACGCAGAGTCTTTCGCCCTAGAGTTCATCATCACGTTTTATCTCATGTTTGTCATCTCCGGGGTGGCCACGGATAACAGAGCAGTAAGTCTTTTTTACCTAAGTGGGTATGATCATATGCTTCGCGGAGATCTAATTTTGTTTTTTAACATAGGTCGGACAGCTCGCTGGTCTGGCGGTTGGAGCTACTGTTCTGCTTAACGTGCTCCTCGCCGGGTAATGATTTCAAAAATTTAGATCCCCAATTCATACAGTTCACGTTCACAAGGGTATTAAAACTCAACGTCATTTTGATGCAGGCCAATTTCCGGAGCTTCGATGAATCCGGCGAGGAGTTTGGGGCCAGCGATAGTGGGGAACCGCTACGAAGCAATCTGGGTGTACGTGTTGGCGCCGGTGGCGGGCGCCATAGCTGGAGCTTGGGCTTACAATCTCATCCGTTTTACCAGCAAGCCTCTGAGGGAGATTGCTTCCAGTGGGTCATTCTTGAAAAGTCTTGGCAGAAGAAATTCTAATCCCGGCAACACTTGAGACGTGATTTTATCATATTTTAACCCCTTGTACCTATTCAGCTGTCGGCATTGAAATCTTATTTCAGTCGCTGTCTCTCTCTTCCCACCAACCTTGACATCTGTTTTTATCCATTTTTTATCCATTTGAATCGTTGAATTGATAGGTAGATAGAGAGAGACTGACATCAACGCGATGCCGTCGCTCTGCTTGCTTGTTGACTATTAGAAGTAGAAGATTAAGATAATCAACACTTCGGCCGGCTCGCATTTGAGGAAAGTCAAAATTCTTCCTCTTCCACGATTTATATACATCTCCAAGGAGAACTTGAGCGGCTCTTCTCCCTCTGGCGTTCTTCGATTTTTTCTCTCGAAGTTTTTCAGGTTGAGGAGAAAGATGAACGCTGTTCGTCAGGTGTCCCTGGTTTTGCTACTCGGATGGTGCATCTCCCGCCACGGCTCGGCGGCCCAGAAGCTTCCAGAGCAAGAAGGTGCGTACAGATCTATCTCTAGAGAGATTTTTCTCCTCAATTTGCTATTAGTTTCCTTCCGTTCTCTCCTTTCGTTGGATCTGTGATTCAGTGGATTGGGAATATGGGTTCGGGAATTCCTCCATGTTCCTCCCGATTCCAACGTCTCGTCGCCGATTGCTCGTAGACTTTTTAACCAAGGAGAAGAGTCAACGTTGAAAAGTCCAAACTGGATTTTCCTCTTACCGACTCCCACTAATCAATTGGCGCAGGTTCCCGCTGTTTGACTCTTTCCTGCGGGAAACTGGTCGCCGTTGTTTTTGTTTAATATATTGGGGAAAAACTTCTGCGTCTAATATTTTAAATGAGCTATTCGGTTCACACTGTAAATATGTGATTTGGTTTATGAGTGAGTGGGCGGGGAGAGAGAGAGAACGACTTACCAAATAAAGAACGCAAATGCAGTGGAAGCGCTGCGACAAATAGCAGTGAAGATGCGGATGCCAGCGGACCAATGGAATTTTAGCGTTGACCCATGCAGTGGTCAAGGTGGCTGGGTCAGCAAGAAAGGGCGGTCGGTCAGCAAGGTCGTCTGTGACTGCTCCGATAATTCCTCTG
The DNA here is from genome assembly GCA_024174645.1 of Lemna minuta. NCBI lineage: Eukaryota > Viridiplantae > Streptophyta > Magnoliopsida > Alismatales > Araceae > Lemna > Lemna minuta. Next base: position 8,307,930 of record CM044105.1, read on the forward strand.
TCTGCCACATCATTGCCTTGTCCGTTTGCCCTCCAACCTCACTCAATTTCACCGTCATCTGTATTCATCGCTCTAAATGTTGCATTTTTCTGAAATGTGCAGGGAGCTATCGAGGCAGAATCTCACGGGCATCCTTCCGGATGAGATTGCAAACCTGACGCAACTCAGATATCTGTTAGTGATTTTCTGTTCGTTGACATCTCGTGAAAATTTAATTAATTTTGCCATTCTAATTGTGATGAATTTTTAAGTGATCATTTTACCATGCTGACTGAAGTCTCACCTACCAGCAACCTATCCCGCAACTATCTTAATGGAAGCATACCGCGTGTCTGGGGGAAGCTTCCTTTGTTCAATTTGTAAGCTTCCTTCCGATTTACTTCCCCAACTACTCTGCATCCTGCTTTAGCAGATCTGTTATATAACAGCTATTTGGGAATATCCTTTTGCCGAATTAAAGATAATTATTCAATAATCTGATAAAAGAGTGTTGCTTATTCCATAAGATAATTAATTAAGTCACTCTTTAGGTTCCCGGTAATGAGTATGTCCTTATCTGGAGCTCCCTTCTAACGCTTTTTGCAGGTCTCTTCAGGGAAATAGAATTTTTGGTAAGATCCCTCCCGAGCTCGGAAGTTTGCCTGTGATCCTATCCATGTACGCTCGTAGGACTTGAAATTCAAACTTCATTGGGATCGACACTTTGTAAAATTTGCCTAGTGATATTTCAGAAATCTGGAGAACAATCAACTCGAGGGTTCCATTCCAAAAGAACTGGGTAACTTGGTCAGCATACAGAGATTGTGAGTACCTTTACCATCATTTTAGAAACTGGATGGGCATGAATCAATAAGTACCTAGGTGCTGGAGGGAACAAAAACTGTGCAAGTTATGGTATTCGAGAACAATTATATATTTTCAATACATGCAGAAGCTTCAAAGATCTATGAAATTTTCAATAACTTTTGTATGTTCAATAGCTTTCCTCACCATGACTGAATCCTGAACTCAGTTCTTTCATTTGAGATTCGTTTTATTATTTCTTTGAGTAAGAAGATGGGATCCTCAGGTTATCAAGAAATCCTGACGAGAAATAGGGATTGTTTTTCTTGAATATTTCTGTTGAATAACATGCCATATTCCAATTTAGACTGGAGCTGGTATAAATGAGAGAGAGAACAGAGATATGTACATATATTTAGATATGCAGAGAGATAGAGAGAGAGATCAAATGATGGCATACAGATGTTCAATATATTTCTATAAGTAGAAAGCTAGAGAGAGATCAAATAATGCTGATGTCTTTTTTCATGACCATGTTCATTGATCAAAAGTTGGTTATTTTTCTCTATGCTGAAATTTTTTTCCTGCAGTTTCATCTCTGGAAATAACATCACAGGGGAATTGCCTGCTTCCTTTGCCCATTTAACAAATATGACCGACTTGTATGATGTCTTGGCCTATCCAGTTCCATAAACGACAATACTTTGTTAACAAGGAATATACTTTTTTGCAGTAGGATAGATGGAAATGCTATTACTGGACAAATTCCAGACTTCATCCAATACTGGGCTGGAGTCAATAGGATGTGAGTATGGGAATGCATCAATTAAATCAAGATAATTTAAAATACTTCTGATAAATGGACTCCTTGTTCTCAGAGACATGCAGGGTACTTTGATGTATGGTCCTATTCCTTCTAATATATCTTTGTTAAAGAACTTGACTGAACTGTAAGTGTGACTTAAATCTTTTTTTGACTCGGCTGCTGATTTTGATATGGCAAAATATTGTCTACGTTTGATCCCTGCAGGAGAGTATCTGATTTAGCTGGTCCAGGCATGACATTTCCTCCATTGCAGAATGCAAAGATCTTAACTGAACTGTAAGAAGCTGCATACTTTATTTTCTTTTCAGATTAGTTGGCTCTGAAATTATTCTGAATAACAGTGTCTTAAGAAACTGTTCGATTTCTGGTGAAATCCCAACTTTTCTGGGGACCATGGAGTATCTTAAAGTGCTGTGAGTTTCGTATTTGAGTGAAATGGCATCTTATGTTTTAACTTTGACCGTTTCATGTGAATGTATTCATTTGCTTTTCAGAGATCTGAGCTTCAACAAACTGACAGGTGGGATTCCAAGCAACTTTGACTCGCTGAGGAGACTGGAATATATGTATAAGAAGTCAAACCAATTTGATACTTATTTAACCATTCTTTTCTGATTATTTACATAATTTTGTGATTTCTAGGTACCTTACCAGCAACATGCTGACCGGAGAAATACCTCCTTGGATGCTTGGAAGTAGGCAGATCAACAAAATCAACATGTGCGTGTTAGATGCGAAAAATCAGCATGTTTGTGATATGTGTTGTAATTCTTTCCTGCAAAATTCTTATACTCTCTTGTTCTCCCATTGAAGATGATAAGAACTTCCTCATTTGAAATTCAGATCTTGAATCCCAAGGTTATAGATGAGTTTCATCTATGAAGATAGATGGATGAAGAGGGATATGAGTAGATACTGATTATTTGGAAGCAAAGACAATAGAGATGAGAGAAAGACCAGACTGGACAGGGAGAATAAGGTCAATATATAGAGATGATAATGATCCTTCCTCCACTATCCCTTCAACCTAACACTTTTTATGGCCCTCAAACTTCCTTTAGGGCAATGGACACGAGTGCTCTTACAATTTCTCCTTTTTAGGGTTACTGCAGACAATATATCCTCTTGCTTGATTCTGGGGTCGTGACCAATGCTAACCTAACTTTGAGATAGCATGCTCATTATTCATGGTTATTTGACTGTGAGGCTGTTTGTCTACAGGGATATCTCTTACAACTATTTTGCTGGGCCACCTCTCACTGCATGTCAGATAGGAAATCTGTAAGAGTCTATTTAATCTTAGTTCATACTAACCTGTTGCTAATATATGACTTGAATTTATTATAGGAATCTGGCTGAGAGCTTTTTATCATCAGAAAACACCTCGTAATATTCCATTATTTCTTTTTAGTAGTTATATCTGTCACCTTTGATTATAAAATCACAGACAACAGAGAATCCATAAGCTTTTTTTTTTTTTTTACTGACTCAGGATTGCCGTTTGCCTTAGAAAAGACATCCCATGCCCTACACGACCTCAATGTATGTACTCACTTAGGTTGGCTGCACTATGCTCACAATCATACTTTGTGTTGTCTTTATATTCTATATCTGATTCCTAGTACATGACAGACTCTTCATTGTTCATAAACTGTGGTGGACCGGCGGTTATTTTTGAAGGTCATGAATATGAAGATGACTCATCCAGGATAGGCACATCCACATACACTGAAAAAAATGGAAGGTGGGCATATAGCAGTACTGGTGACTTTATAGCTGATGAAAATGCTGAGTACATACAAAGGAACACAACTATACTTCAGATGAGTAATCCGGATCTATATATGGAGGCTAGATTGGCTCCGATTTCTCTCAAATATTATGCCCTCTGCTTACAGAATGGTTATTATTCTGTTGGCCTCCATTTTGCTGAGATTCTATTTACAGATGATGAAACATTTTCAAGCTTAGGGCGTAGACTGTTCAATGTTATGATACAGGTCAGTCTGCTTTTTTTCTTAGGGCCCTTCGGCTAATGTTTTAATGGTTGTTTGATCTGTTAATGTGGGCTCTCATATGGGGAGCTTAGTTTTTGCACAAGATACAAGCTTCTAAAGCTTACCGAGAAGTTTACTCTCTAATTTGAATGAGTGCTTTACTGTCAATTCAGTTTACAGTGATTGATATTTTATTATTCCTTTATTTCAATGATATATGCTGACAGAATAAGTCTAGTTGTTGTTTGAAGCATTAATCTTGGAAAACTAGAGCAGTTGCATGGAAAGAAAAGTTTTGCTAACCATTTATTTGGGATTATGTGATATAGTGATTGATCTCATTCAATAGGTTTCTTAGGGTTTAATGTTAATAAGCTCTGTAGGTGGATAAATGTGGATAAATGTGATAAATGTTAATAAACTCTGTCATCTGCTTTGCATAGAGGTATGAGCAGAAGGAGATTAAGGCATGTCACCATTTCAGCATTTTGGTCCTTTTTATCTCTTGTCATTCTATATTCAGCATCAACTGAGAAACTTGAACTGAATAGTCTTTGAGCCAATTTAAGGGTTGTACAAGGACACTTTATAATGCACTCATGGATGGGTAGAAGAACCCCAATTGAGAGACTGACGAACTTCTTGAGATGCCAAATAAAGAGTACAAACGAGAAAGGAAGGCAGGAAGGCAGAGGAAATCAGTCAGAGTGACTGATATCCTTTCAGAAAGTGTTTGAGAGATTCCATGCTCTGCTTGTGTTCCCACAGCTCTAGAAAGCCTTGTGTTTATTTATCAGGAGGTTTCCTACCCTATGCCATCTTGAGTAACAGTCTCTTGAACAACTACTTGAACTGGGTATTTTGTTGGTACTGGTTGCTGAACTGGTTCCAGTTGGACCAGTTGCAGGCCCTTGACTTGGTGCAAAGGGTAAGTCTACATAAGAGTACTATCAAAATATTTGTGTCACGTGGTAAATTTGCTTGCCACAGCATAACATTTTCTCCTGATTGCCATCATGCAGGTTCATTCTTCTTCTGTCTTCTATGTATTCTGTGTTTAATCATTTGCAAGTTGAGTTTAGTATGTTCCTCTCATGAGTTTCATGTGTCATGCTTTATTCAATTCCAGCAGGCATGTCCGAATCCTATCATCTATCTTGAAGAATGTTGTGGCGTTATATGACCCCTTCTTTTTTTCTTTTTTTTGGGAACAATAAAGGAAGATCATCTGACATTGGTGATGAACCAGCACAAGTACCCTCCCCATCCTTCTGAAAAGGTCACCCATCCCTACACTATGCAAGCCTGAGCACTAGTATTCATGGAGTTCTTCTCACCCCGGCATCCCTCCTCTAAGGAAGTTGTCCATCCCTGGACTGTCCAAGCCTGAGCACCATTATTCCCAGAATTCTAGGAGGTCACCTATCCCTGCACTTGCCTAAGCCTAAGCATGCTTAACTGTCAAGCCCCCTTGTCTAATCTAAATTCTTGTAATGTAGAGAAAGGTGGTGGCATTGACTTTGATATGAACCTCTTATTACCCTTAGGCTTTCCCATAAAAACCTCAGAGTGCAGTTGTAAGGACAACCCCTATGGTTAAGTCTCTTGTTTCGGGCATTGAAACTCTCTTTTATGCCTGAAACAAGGGACAGAGTGCAGTTGCTTCTGGTATTGAAAGACAAGGTATGGCAATGCAGTATCTGACCAATGCACGATCAATAAAGCTACCTTGGTAGACAAAGTCTCTGTTTTCTTGGAGAACAACCTGTTAGACAAGCTGAATGGACCTCATGGATGGGGCTATCGCCAAATCCTAATTAGGTCTGAAGATGTGGAGAAGACGACTTTCCGAACTCATGCAGGTGACCTGGAGTCTCTTTGTTATCCCATTCAGACTCTAGAATGTCCCATTGACATTCCAAAACTGCCACATGAAATTTAGCACAATTTTTCTAAGAAATACACCACTTATTTCTCTAATGCTCACTGATCACTTCTTCTAACATTCTTAAGTTGGTACATCCTTTCTTTGATGAAATTCTTCTGTAAAAGGTTAGAAAAAAACCATCCTCGACGTCTACAAAAAGTCTTTCATGTCCTCCAATGCCATCGACTATCTCTAACTGTCAAAATAAAATCACATTTAAACACTGCAAGTTACCTTCCTTGTACACAACATGTCAGCACCAATCATGCCTAGATTGAAGCTATATTGCATTAGGCAGCATCTTCCAATTCAAAGTTTTAGGAATTCATGTTACTAACAGGCTACTAGCACTGGTTCAGTGAAAATAAGGAAAGATTTTTAATTATCTTACTCAACCGGGACAGCCATATGCATGGTATGTAGAGCACATGATGAAGATTGTGAACATTTGTTCTTCAAATGTCCCATTGCTATAAGGATTTGGGCTAGTCAAGGGCTCTCAGAGATCACGTCAAGTTCAGTTTTCTGGGCTACGTTACCGAGGCAGAGGCGAGGTCACGAGGCAGTTCGGGGGAAAAGATTCGCGGTTCTATGGGTCATATGGTTGCACCGTAATGAGGTGATGTTTGAGGGGAAAGCGGTATCGAGTGAGGGAGTCATCCAGGAAGTGGAGAGGTTGGTTGGTTTGTGGTTTGTAAACGTGTGAGGTGGAGTCATGGAGGGCACGATGGGCCATCTTCTATGGTCTCGTTACCCCCTAGTTCCACTTGTATCGCGGTTCACCATTATGGGTGATCTGCCTTCTATTATTCAAAAAAAAAAAAACAGCTCAATGCAGATGCCTTCGTGTGATGGCATGCCCAGTGTGGACTACAAGGGAGGACAATCAGAAAGAGGTTTTTTGAGTTGAAGTTCTAAAGAAAATGGGGTAGAGATTGATTTAACTGCAATTCCTAGAGAGTTTTTGGATTGAGGTAAAATATTGCAATCATAAGACTAATAAGGATTGTTTAGTTACCAATTAAGGATTTGATTACTGGTTTTCTGCCAAGCGGTGAACAATCTTCTCCAAGATCCTCAATTTCTTCCACTTGGTCCTCACTGATCATGATACTATTGAGCTGCTTCTTACCCTTCTGCCATGGAGAATACTTGATATCCCAATGGAAACACAAGGTCCTTTTCCATATGAGCCTGGAATTCTGAGTCTGTCAATTGCAAGCAATTTATTGCCCAATGTTAGGTGTCCTGCTCTGAATCTTTTTTTATTGCATCTCTCACTTGATCGGATTTTATTCTTTTCTCTGGCTTCATGCCATATTATTCTGGAGGTATAATGTACTTTCTTGCACACCATATCTTTGGTCATTTAGGCAGGGCGAAGTATTTGACATTTCTTAGTATTTGTCCATGAGCTGCCCTCAATTACTATGCCAGATAGAGTGGCATATTCTCAAAATACCCAGATGTGCCCTATTGCTTCCCACAGACTCCATAAGGCTGGTGGAAATTCTTGTTATTTTTATGAATTCATGTCTAGAGCAAGTATCAAATTCTCACGTGATTTAATTCTTTATTCATAAGCAGCTCCTCTCCATGACATGTATCTTGTTTTTCTTGGCTAGGGTAAAAGAGTCTTGACAGATTTTAACATCGAAGAGGAAGCTGGAGGACCTGGCCGTTCTATTATCAAAAACTTTACTGCACTTGTTTTGAGTAATACTTTAGAGATTCACTTGTATTGGGCAGGGAAAGGTACTAATATTATCCCAGATAGGGGATCTGTGTATGGGCCTCTTATTTCAGCCATCTCAATCACCAGAGGTATGAAGTATTTTAGGCATGGAATACTTTCTTTAAAGCAAAATTTTCTTATTTGTGCTTGTCCCTGCAATTCTCCTCAGAAAATCATAAATCACTTCCATAATATATTATTATGTCAACAATGCAGATTCCACAAATAGCAGAGGCAAGAAGGGTATCTCTATAGGAGTTGTTATTTGGGTGATAGGAGCATCCATTGTATTGATTATATTTGCTTCTGTGTACATATTTTTTAAGTGTTATCATCGGCGGATCCAACGCAGTGAAACAGAGTATCATCCCAATATTCTCCATGGAAGGTCCACGTACATCTTTAGCATGGAGCAGATTGAAATAGCTACAGGAGGTTTTGATCCTGCAAACAAGATAGGAGAAGGAGGTTTTGGATCTGTTTATAAGGTTAGCCTAATAAATTCTACTCTCCTTTAAACATGCATTATTTTTATTCAAACCACATCCATGCTGGCCGGATACCACAATAGTCCTCAAGTAATGTTTTTTCTAATTACTTGAAGACTGATATAGTCATGTTTAGGGGGAAGTTATGAGTGTTGACGCTACTGTCCAGGAGAAAGCAAATTATTTTTTCCTTGTTCATAATGTCCAAGGTGTAAATAGCGCTTTAGGGTTCAGGAAGAATGACTTGGGACTCATCTTGGTGTGACATTTGTTGATTTTTCATTTGATATATGCTGGAGATGACTCAATTTGATCATCGACTTCTCTCTCGTTGTTCTGTTGTATTCCTTTTCAGAATAAATTTTCTGGGTTTGTTGTCCATCTTGACAAAAGGAATTTCTCTTAAGAAAAATCGTAACTCCTCTCCGTAAATGGCGGCTGCTGATCTCTTAGGGTTAAGGTTACAAAACAATTGAACTTACTTTTTAACTTGGTAAGCAAGCTGGTTTTAACCAGCATACAGAGAAGAGGGCCGAGCCTGACTTAAATATGAAAGCCAAACCTTGACTTACTAAAAAACACTCATGGGCCACTTATACGAGTGGCCCACTGAGAAAATCAGAGGAAAAACAGGAAAGAGACAGAGATGCAGAGAAATAGGGCACAGTTCAACACCCAACCCCCCCACCACCAGCTGGGTATGGATATTAGCCATGCCCAGCTTGGACACCAATGTCTGAAACCAGGGGGCGTGGCAGTCCTTTTGTGAATATGTCAGCTTTTTGCTCTGCAAAGGGAACAAAAACAAGATAGATGATTCCCCTATTAATATTCTCTGCAATGTCGTGGCAATTTATTTCTATGTGCTTAGTCCGATCATGTCAAACTAGGTTCTTCACAATAGTAATAGTTGATTGATTGACACAAAATTACTTAATACTAAAACGTGAACAACCGAAGGTTCTCTAGTAAATGTTTGAGCCATCGACATTTGAAAAAATCACCCTTTAGTGCCCTGAACTCAGCTTCTGCATTCGAGAGTGATACTTCCTTCTGCTTTTTACTCCAAGTGATCAGGCTGACTCCAAGAAATGTGCAGTATCCCAATGTAGATCTTCTATCCACCACTGACCCTGCCCAATCAAAATTAGTGGACTCCACAAAAAGGCCTCCTTCTCTTGTGAAAAGAAGGCCTTGCCCAATCATATATTTCAAATATGTCAAGATTCTATGGGCTGCCCAAATATGAATATCATAGGGTTCACTCATAAATTGACTCATGAGATTAACAGCAAAAGAGACGTCTGGGCGTGTATGATTAAGATATATAAGTTTTCCGATTAGCCTCTGGTATGCAGTCTTATCCACTACAGTACCACCATCTCCCTTGCCAATCTTAATGTAGAGAATGAAGAGAATTCTGACTTTGGAAACAGATAGGGCAAATGGGGCCTTGGAGACAAATGAGAAATGAGGAGATTTTATTGAACCTTTTTGATAGAAGAAAATGGGGGAAGACTTTTTCTCTTTATCGGGTTGGGGAGGCCTTGCTTTATAGGCAAAGGCCTGCCCAAGATAGCCGTTGGGGGCAACGGTCATATAGCCGTTGCCACAACGGCTAACTCAGGGGCAACGGCTAAAAGAAAGGGATTGGGCCATTTATAATACATGGCCCAATTGTACATGTGCAATAGAGTAGATGAGGAGAAAGACTTGAAATATTAGTTTAACACTTAACATTGATATCAAGTGGGGTTCTAGCAGGTCGGCAGCCAAGCATGCCTATCTCTTGGAGAAGATAGAGAATATATTTGTGATGCCAAAGAGAAATACTAGAATTAGAAATATTTGAGTGTACCAAGGGCTTTCATCTCAAATTGTTGGGCCAACGCCACGTTTAATGAATGTATCTCCTCAACATCACTGCCTGTAATTAAATTATCATCCACATTCTCAACTAGAGCTGTGGGTCCCCCAGTATCACTATATTTGATGAGCAATGAGCAACGTATGGTCTACTCGAGCTCGGTGGTAGTGTTAGCTACACATTACATGAGTAAATCTCCCAAACCAAGCGTGTGGCCACTATTTAAGTCCATCCAGGGTCATCTTTAACTTGCATATTACATTTGGTTGCACAACCAATTGGTATCCTGGGGGCATCTTCATGTAGACATCTTCTTTTAATTCACCATGGAGAAATGCATTTTTTACATCAAACTGTAGGATGTCCCAACCATACTTTGCAGCCAATGTAATCAATACCCTGACAGTATTAAACTTTTCTAGTGGCAAAGGTCTCAAAATAGTCTATTCCATAAGATTGAGTGTAACCCTTGGCAACAAGAGTGCCTTCAATCTCTCCAAAGTCCCATCTGCCTTAAATTTTGGACTGTACACCCAGCGACACCCAATAACCTGCTACCCTTTTGGTAGTGAGACAAATTCCCAAATGTCATTTTTCTCTAAGGCACACATCTCCTCATCCATAGCAAACTTCCAACCTAGATCATGAAGTACTTCCCCCACTCCCTTTGGAACAATCACTTTTCTTAATGTTGTTAGAGAGGTCTTGCACTGGAAGCCTAATTTTTCATATGAAACAAGCTGCCTAATAGGATACCTTACACTAGTTTGACAGCTCTTCACTCCTTTCCGTCCAGTTCACCCTGCATGGTAGACAATTGGGCCACACCAGTTGACTGATCCTCCACTGAACTCGACAGATCCAAGTTACAAGGTGCGGAAATCAGACGAGGCTCTGATTCATCAATGGATTCTTGTTTCAATGTCTCTAGAGATGAGGAGGGATTTCTTGAATGTGGATTATGTGAAAGAATTGTGGGATGACATACAGAAATACAGTGAGAAGCAAAATCATGATTGGCGGATCTATGAGCTGAATGCAAGAGCATCTCAGGCGCCGCAAGGGAGTGACAGTGTCATGACATATGCATCTAATTTAAAGGCAATCTAGAGAGAAATTGATTACCTATGGCCAACGCAGAATCCTCAGTCAGTGGAAGACAATAAATCCTAAAACAACGTCTTTTCACATTTCTTATGGGCCTTAATTCAAAATATGAATCCCCACAAAGCCAAGTTCTTCATCGTGAAAAGAGTCCTGAGTTAGAGGAAGCAAAAGGGATCATGAGGAAAGAGGAAAGCAGACTCAAGCTAGTACTTGTGCCTTTGTCCAATAGCTCCGCTTCATTTATCACCCAGAAAGCAGAGCTCAGACTAGCTACTACTGATTCTTGGTCAAACCACAAAGGACCCAGTCAGGGTCAAAGTCAATTCAGCCCACTAATTCAAGGATCTAGTTCGTCGAGTCCAGCACAAGGAGAAGAGAATAAGGATGCCTTATTCTGTACTCACTGCAAGAAAAGGCATCATACAAAGGCAAATTGCTAGAAACTAGCGTGGAAGAAGCAAAATTGTGGGAACAGGGTTTATGTTGCAGCTTCTCAAACTGAGGATGCAGATGAAGCACCAGCAGACCATATCAATCCAGCCCAAATACGAGAAAGTTCTACATCTCTAGTGAAATCAGGTGAGAATGAACTTATTTATAACTCCCCCACAGTTAAGTGGATTGTGGATATTGGAGCTAATAACAATATGGTACTGGAGAAAAATTTCTTCACTCATTATTCGGTAGTTGAGGGACCTTACAGAGTGACAACAGCTGGAGGAGGGACTCTACCAGTCTAGGGAGTTGGTAATGTCCAACTTGAACACATTGGTACCCTAAAGGGAGTATTACTTGAGTGCATATTTTATCAATACAACAACTTGTTTGCAATATTTGGTGGTGCTTCATTCTTGATGAAGATGAATGTGTCATGATTTTGCTTCTCACTGTATTTCTGTATGTCATCCCACAATTCTTTCACATAATCCACATTCAAGAAATCCCTCATCATCTCTAGAGACATTGAAACAAGAATCCATTGATGAATCAGAGCCTCGTCTGATTTCCGCACCTTGTAACTTGGATCTGTCGAGTTCAGTGGAGGATCAGTCAACTGGTGTGGCCCAATTGTCTACCATGCAGGGTGAACTGGACATGTTTGGACCACTCAAACATATTCAGGTCATCAAACTTAACCTGGTTGTCTGGGAAGACAATAGGTGTCCTTCCTACATCCAAGATGGTCGACACCTCTGATATTTTATCTTCTTTCTGCAGTGTAGTGGGTGCTCCTGGTGGAGGAGGTGGAGTAGGTTGATCCCCATCGATGGCCATCTCAGGTTACCACCACTAGGTCAAAGAAAACAATACCTAGAGGAGAAAAAAATGAGGCAGAAAACAAGAGAGATAGAGAGAGACGTGATCTTCACTGGATTAAACCTAGTCAAAGCTGCTTTGATACCATCTTAATAACTCCTCTCAATAAATGGCGGCCGCTGATCTCTTAGGGTTAGGGTTAAAAAACAATAGAACCTATTTTTTTACTTGGTAAACTAGCTGGTTTTAACCAGCATGGAGAGAGGAGGGCTGGGCCTGGCTTAAACATGGAAGCCCCACCCTGACTTACTAAAAAACACTCATGGACCCCTTAAACCAGAGGCCCACTTAGAAAAATAGAGGAAAAACGGGAAAGAGACAGAGATGCAGAGAAATAGGGCACAGTCTAACAATTTCATTACTTTTTTACAAACTACATAGAGCATACTCTTATTACTTAAAATATTTTGAATCAAGAATGATTAAACAATTGTTGTGCCCAATGTCTACTTTCATCATAATTTATGCGGAGATTCTGAGATTTATATGCGCAGGGTTTTCTGGAAGATGGAACTCAAGTAGCTGTCAAGCAACTTTCCTCTGAGTCACGCCAGGGAAATCGTGAATTTTTAAATGAGATTGCGATGATATCCACTTTACAGCATCCAAACCTTGTAAAGCTCTTTGGATGTTGCACAAATGACGATCAGTTGCTTTTGATATACGAATACATGGAAAACAACAGCCTTGGTCGTGCACTATTTGGTACTACTTCAACCATTTTTATCATAAATGTCTTGATATATTCCTGTAACTTCATTCATTTGAATCCTCTGAGCCTAATACAGGCCTTGAGGGAAAGAGATTGGAGCTTGATTGGTCTACAAGGTATGCAATTTGCTTAGGGGTGGCAAAAGGTTTGTCTTTTCTTCACGAGGAATCAAGATTCAAGATTATCCATCGTGACATAAAGTCCACCAATATCCTCCTTGATAAGAATTTAACTCCTAAGATATCTGATTTCGGGTTAGCTAAACTATATGAAAAAGACCACAGCCATGTCAGCACAAGAATTGCTGGAACTATGTGAGTATTTTTCATAAAAAGTGATAACAATCATTTAGAATTTACTCCGAGAAAGAAAATTAATTTTCGGTGGAGTACAATGTCATTTTGATTTCCCTGTGTTTCAGAGGCTACATGGCTCCTGAATATGCCACCAGAGGATACTTGACCAACAAGGCAGATGTTTACAGTTTTGGAGTGGTCACATTGGAAGTCGTCAGTGGAAAGAAGAACACAAACTATTTGCCCAATGAGACATTTGTTTACCTTCTTGATTGGGTAACAATGATTCTTCACTGCTTTCTTTCTTTGCAGTAAGAGGATATATTAATATGTAGCATCCCTTTTTGACTTTATCTGCCTGCAGGCATTTCTACTTCTTGCGGAGGGAAGGCTATTAGAACTCGTGGATAAGACCTTAAACTCAAATTACTCAAAAGAAGAGGCTATGAGACTTCTCTCTGTGGCACTTCTCTGTGCTCACCCTTCTCCTAATTTGAGGCCGGCAATGTCAGCGGTGACAAGAATGCTCATGGGAGAAATTGATGTTCCTACTCCAACAAACGATGTTTTCGAGAGTCGTGATTGGATAGTGGGTGCTCTTAGGAAGCTATCTTCTGATAGTGCAACAAAGAACAGCCAATCACATCAATCACCCAGTTCATCAAATCAAGATGACAAGGCTGTTTTACTTGCGCCGTTTAGTAGTTCGTTGAGCGATTTCTCTGGGACATGAGAATGTAGCGACCAAAAAGGTAATATATCCCATTCTTCTTGGTGTATCTGGACTCGCACCTTTTAAGATTAGCTTCTAGATGAATCATTTCTTGCAATTCTTTTATTCTAACATAAATGTCCGGAGCTCAACATCCTCATGTGACTATCATTTATACAAGGGGCGAATGGCTCTTTGAAATAATAATTGTTTAATGCCCGCCATAGAAATTCATCAAATCAGCTTTTGGAAGTTCTTCATAAATGACCACTCCAATCCTGAAGTGCACCAGCATCTTGAGCACAAGCTCAGCATTGAAGTGCTCATTGTGTGATGGAATGATCACTGCCAGCCTATTTTGCGTCTCAGGTAAAATATTTTCCTACTGAATTCTCATGTGTTGTAAATCATCATCACTGACATGGCTACCTAAAAGAAACCCCTTATATGCCATAAGGAAGCTTGACAACCGTACTACTTCAAATCAGTTGGCTGGGGAGTCCAGAGATGAGAACTTCTGACATTCATCCCTACCAGCTTCTCCCTCTTTCTTTGCTATCTTCAGTGTTTCTAAATATATTGGTTCATATTTTCCTTTTTGTACTCACGATCCCTTGATCCAATTCTTGTGGACCAAAGCATTTAATAGTGGGAATATCCTTCTTGCTCATCATCTCTCATGTGGAAGCCCATAACTCAAAGGCATTATTTTGGCTTATTGGATTGAGAAACCCACTGAGAAGAAGAAAAGGGAATGAGCTACCCTAGTATATTGAGAAAAAGGAACAACACGAACCAATGGAAAAGGGTAAAGAATATCCCTCGGTAGACTGTACTAGGTCCCTTTAATTCAAGTGAGATTGTCATGGCGCAAAAACAGATATGGCTTGGTATTCCCTTGTTCCCCGTGTTGGTTATGTTTCCTCATTCCTTGTCTAGCAGAAACTAGTCGAGCTCCGTCTGATCTCCCAGAAGCGGAAGCTGAATCAGTTGGTCTTTACCAACTTTCAAATCCAAGATTTCTGGTTCAGCAGTCTAAGGCACTCTTCATTCTTCATTCGAAAACTCATGAATGTCGGGTCGGGGGTTTATGCCTTGTTATAAAAAAGGGGAGTTGGGTCAAGAAAACTCCCTTCCTTGGACGAGCATGGGGCTCAGTCAAAGCAAAACCGGGTTGCGCAGCTTGATGCTCCAATCGAAAACAAATCAGTGGGGCCATGCCCGAAACGACAGAATATGAGATAGAAAGCTCAATCCCTCCGCCCACCTTTACTGTAAAAAAAATAACCGGGCCCGCCCGCTAGAACAATATCGTGGAAATGTAGGCATAAGTGAGTTTATTGAATTCGAGGAACCATCACAAGTTCGGCCGGTTGAACGAGAATACCGTGTCGTCCAGCGGAGCTTAGAAGAAGGTGACTCGCGCTGACAGCTGACTCCTTTCCAAATCAACCTAGCTGGCTACTCAATTCCAGTGATCTTATCGGCCGGAAAACCAGAGACGGACGACCACGGTCCCGACCTTACCTTCATCGTAGGCTACTAATCAATGTACCCCCGAAACCTACTGTCTTTTCCGACAAAGTCAACAAAGCCGAAACAAACCGTCATGGTCACGACATGTTGTTGATATTGATGGAGTTGGAGGGAGTCAGAGACTACCACTGAATCCATCCATAAACCAGTCACCCTCGTAACCAAAGCGTGACTTTGACTTCGTAACCTTTATCGAATCTCCTTTATGGGGGTCAAAGAGGAGCACGTAGGAATGCCGACCAGGGGAGGTTCTGAAAGAAATAAAGCAGGGGAGAGTAAAAAAAAGTACAAAAAAGTGGGACTCTAGAACTTGAACAAGGGTTGCTTCTCAGCGCTAATCTTGCCTTTTTCAGCAGGTTATTATTTGAATAAGAAAAGATAATTACCATTACATGCGTCGGATAACCTTCGGAACCTTCTCTCACTTCGGAAATCTTTTTCTTTGAGTATTTTCTTATGATGACCTGGTCAAGAGAGTACGAAACATCGGTGTAAAAGATTGAGTGGAATCTGTGAGGTTATCCGAAGGTTCTGCGAGAAAAAAGTTAGGTTGGGTTGACTTTGCCCCCGAGCTTTTTCTGCATCTCCAGATAATCCCATTTTCCGCGGGAATTTTCTTTCCCAACCACTAAGGTTCCGTTCGGTCCTCTTCTCCATGGTATGGTATATGAACGTGAGAGCAGAGCTTTATATAACACTCATAAATCAATTTATTTCATAACCTAACGTTTGAATAGGCCAAATGAATTGTATGTGTCCTGCCTCCTGGGTTCCTATCGAATGAATGATTGAAGAAAGTTTGTTCAACGTTCGTTTTTCGACACTGATGCTTCGTAGTGGAGCATAAAAAAAAGCCCGCTCTGATTCTATGGCGAGCGTGATAAAGCTCCTATTTCATACTAAAGCTATGCCTTACCATAGAACGGTTGAAAGTGCACGCCCGCTGGAGTTTCCTTGCAATGTGCTTCCTCCAGGTAACGAAGTTATCTAACACTTCGAGTTACCTTCGTGTTGAACCTGTTCCTGGAACCATGATGGAATTACATTCCATGTTTGAATCATTTCCATCCATCCCAAACTCCTATTTTTAGCCTATCCTACAATGGTTTGTAGTCATTCTTCGAAAGGCACCGCCATTATTTCTTCTCTTCTCTTCTCTTCATCATAAAGTCAGAACCCTTCGGAACCTTCGGATAACCTTTGGAATAGTTTACTTCTACACCTTCGGAAAACCTTCAGAACCTGTAGAACATAATTTAGCTCTAAGCATTCGGCTAACACTCCCACCGCCTACTCCCTCCTTTCCAAAAGTTCATAATGAATTCGATGAGAATGGGAAACAACCTCCACCCAACTTTGAGATCTGCACTTGCTTATTCTGTAAAGTGGGATTGAATTATGATTGAATTCACCCACTAGCGGGATAGTGAACTCTATAGAAAATCACCCCTCGTAGAGTGGGAGATGTCGAGAATGATAAGGAAGAGTAGAATCTATATTCTATTGATTATAACAAAAACAAAGACAGGATTTGATTTCGGGAGTTGGTTTTCCCGTTCTTAAATAGGCACAGATCAAACACTTAAAACACAAAGCTATAGTAATAACTGCTTAGTATGACGGTTGACGAACCATCGCCTCACTGTTGTCATCCGGACCGTTGATCATCTATACGGCTTGGATTACTTCTAGAAAAGCCAAAACATTTCATTTCCGCGCGGCTTCTCCTCCTCACGGGTTCGTGATGAGATCAATTTCCAACATTCTCTCCTTGGATATCACTGGCAATGCCGACATCAAACAGCCCAATCAAATCGCGGAAGAAACTAAATTTCTCCTTCCCAAGAGACTGCGTTAGAATATTTGTTCGTTTCTCATTGCTCGGAATGTGAATGACTTCCACTTCTCCACTTTGTACGCATGCTTGTACTTAGTGATAACGAATCTTGATGTGCTTGGAGCGACTGTGAAAAACTGGATTTTTGGCAGGATCGATTGCCGATTTGTTGTCGACAAATATCCGTAGTGGCTTCACGCATTCTCTAGTTAATTCCACAATTAGATCAGCCGACCATACTCCTTGGCTAGCAAGGAGAGTGAGTGAGATATACTCAGCTTCGCATGAAGAGAGAGCCACAATTCTCTACTTCTGTGACATCCAAGTCACAACGTTATCACCCAAGAAGAAAAATGCACCCGAGGTGCTTTTCTGTCAACTGAATCTCCTCTATAGTCGTTGTCGCAGTATCCTACAAGAGACAACTTTCTGCATTTATTGTATCTAAGACCAAAATTTACAATCCCTTTCACAAACCTCAGTACTCGTTTGGCACTTGCGAAGTGTTCCTTGGATGGATTTTCCATGTGATTGTTGAGATACCCTGGTACGAAACCAGATCGGGTCTTGTGTGCATTATATACCTCAACGATCCCATTAGGGTACTGTAGGTAGTTGAATCTACCTAATTCTTGGAGTCGTTATGATTGAACACTTGTCTCAATTCTAGTAGTGTTTGAGAAGAATTACATCCAAGTAAATTAAAATCAAAGAGGATCTTCGGGGCAACTGAACTTTGCACGAGTATCATCTCCCCTTTAAACTGTTTTACTTGAATGCCTAAGAAGGACTTTAGAAGGCCGAGATCAGTCATATCAAAAAAGGATTTCAT
Source organism: Lemna minuta (assembly GCA_024174645.1). Taxonomy (NCBI): domain Eukaryota; kingdom Viridiplantae; phylum Streptophyta; class Magnoliopsida; order Alismatales; family Araceae; genus Lemna; species Lemna minuta. Next base: position 8,325,902 of record CM044105.1, read on the forward strand.
CTTATCCTTGAATTTGGAAATCCTTCCTTTGGTACTACCTGCAATAAGCAAATCATCAACAAATACTCGTACATATAATTTGAAGAGATTACTCAGATTATAATAGACAACAGGTTTGTGATTGCTTATATTTAGGCCCAATTCTAGTAAGCTTTTTTCAAGTTTTGAATACCAAGCTCGAGGAGCTTGCTTCAATCCATACAAAGCTTTCTTTAGCTTGTCAACATGATGCTCCTTCCCTGGGATTTCATATCCCTCTAGTTGCTTAACATAAATTTCTTCCATAACTTCATCGTTTAGAAAGGTTGACTTTACATCAAGATGATGGACTTCCCATCCATAAAATGCTGAAATGGCTAGGAGAACTCTGATTGTCTCCAACTTGGCCACAGGAGCAAATACATCAGTAAAGTCAATTCCATACCTTGGTGAGTTGTCCCGATGAGTCCCTTTTGATTTTAAAGACCCATTTTAAGCCGATTGGCTTGCATGATTCAAGTGGTAAAACAAGAGACCATGTATCATTCTTCTCAATTTGGTTCATTTCTTCATCCATAGCTGTTTTCCAAATCTTTTCTTTCAAGGCGTCAAGGACACTTCCCGGTTCTTCCTTAGAGAGATGACATACTTCTTCCTCAATCATCGGTTGTGTCTCTTCATATAGCTGAGATATGCCTTTGAATTTGTTCGGTTGAGAATTTGTTGAGGATGAAGAACTCAGAGAAGTTATAGAGCAATTCCCTGAATTCACTGTGATTGAGTGTTCAAAGGCTCTCACAGCCGGCAGTTCTGGATTCTGGAATCCAAGCAGACATAAGAAGAATATTGTGAGGTAGGCATACCTGTAAGTGAATTGTGATTGAAATCTTCCCAATTCCAGCTTTTTACTTCTTCAAATACTGCATCTCTATTGATGTGAATCGGCTGAGAAATAGGATTAAAGGTTCTGTACCCTTTTACTCCTTATCATAGCCTTTGAGATCATTGGCAGGCTTCGATCATCAAATTTTCACAGGCTTTGGTCTATAATTTTTACATAAGCTATTCAATGACGAATTGAGACTGCGAGGTCGTTGAAAACACACGCTCAAGAGTCAAAAGAAATATCAAACTCACTAATTTTAAGATTAAATCACAAATTGAGGGGTATAGTGGTGAATAAGGGTCAAATCCATAGGGAAATAGGGTAATTTTTATGATCTTTTTGAAATTGATCAAATCGTATGATGAAATGTCGATAGAAATTAGACAATTTGATATTTTTGAAAAGAGGACTCAAAGACGAATCTACGGAATCAAATATCATTGAATTTGGATCTAATTTCGCGGAGAAATCATCAAATGAACATGAGAGGAATTTCTAAAATTAAAATTCGTAAGAAACCGAAATTAAAATTAAAATTGAGTCAAATTACGATTCAAAAATGAAATCTAAAGCTATACGAAGATAGATTAGGATGAAACACGATCCCTAACCCAAGATTGCGCTCGAATTAATCCAATTACTCGCCGAATTTAAGGCTCTTCATCAAAATTCGAAAAACGTGATCGATAATCTTCAAGTGTCAATTTCTTTCTCGTCTCTCAACGAAATCTCACTCTCAGGCACTCTTTGGATGTGGAAATGAGTCTAGAAGCAATTGGAAGCAAGAGATTTAAGGGATTTTATGTCTAAATAGTTTGATTTACTCAAATTGCCCTAGAATGCTTGACAATGTCGAAGAGCATCTTAATTTATAAGGCAAATTGGGCGTAACCGTCCGATCAGCATTTAATCTTTGATCAATGGCTCTGATGAAACGCTAAGATACAAATCGTTACGATTAAGTCATGGCCATTGGATCACAGATTGACCGCCGAGATGATGTCACGTCACGTGCGTTATAAATTACGCATCAAACGCGCGTCGTTGGATCTGTATCGGACTCTCATATGTGTTTTCATTAGTTTTAATCTCAACCGTTATAACTCTTTTGATTAACGTCTGAAATTAAATCATTTTAAAAATGATTTGCCGACTAATTAGAATGTGCCACGTACCCCCCACCTTAAGTGACGATCAATGGTCACGATTATTCGCGCGATCAGACGCTCCACTTGCTGACACGTCATCTCCAGCCTTTGATTCTCGATCGTGATTGATCGGATGCTCCAGATTACGCCACATCACCAACGCACTTTAAGAAAAATCCGAAAAATTGATTTTTCATTCTCAAAAACCCTGAAAAATTTATTAAAAATTCAGAAAAAATCTGAAAAATCTCTAAAAATTAGAAAATTCATATCTTTCACAATATAACTCCAAATTAATCCAAATTTATTTCATTTGATTTGAAATTAAATTATCTATCATTCTAAAAAAATCAATTTTAATAAATAACAAGATATTTAATTTCTATTTCAAAAATACACTCATTTCTTTCAGATTTTAAGACTTAGAAAATTAAATGAGTGTATATAAAATGATTTCTCTCATTATTTAACTTTTAAAAATAATTATAATCTCAAGTAAAGATGGGTTATGAAATTATTTGTCTTTAATTCATCATAATTAACCCGAAATTAATGTATTTTGATATTATAATGATTTTTTTATAGAATGATAGATAAACACTCATAAATATGATAACATGCATTGGAATGGAATAATCATGCATAATCATGCCTTAATATGCATAAATAATCATGTATTATCATGTCTATTTAGAATGTTATCATGAACCAAATAATTTGAGATGTTCAATTGAGGGTTTTCTCCCTGCCCAGCGTTCATAGGATGTTTTACCTTCCAAGCTTTTGGTGGGTGCTTGGTTGAGAAGATATACTGCAGTGCTCACACCCTCTCCCCAAAAAACTTTGGAAAGGTTCTTGTTTTTTAACATGGCATGAGTCATGTCAAGAATCGTCCTGTTTTTCCTTTAAACAACTCCTTTTTTATGAGTGTAGGGTGTAGAATATTGTCTCTTGATCACGTGTTCAATGCAAAAGGAAGTGAACTCATTGGATGTAAATTCTCCACCATTGTCTATTCTAAGACAGATAATCTTAAATTCCTTTTCCTTTTCAGCCTATACTTTGAAGCTTTTGAAAGCTTCAAACGCCTCTGATAACCCATAACATTCTATTACAAGCATCTACTAATAGGAGAAAATAGTTACTTCCACCGAGTGTTTCCTGAGCAAAGGGTCCACAGAGATCACCATGGATCAGCTCCAATGCTCTTGAGGCTTTGTACTTGGCTGATGAGGAAAATGAAATTCTTGTTTGCTTGGAAGTGATGCAGCTAGAGCAAAGTTCTTCCCTTTTGAGAATTGTGGGTTGTCCTTTGACCATACCTCTTGTGCTATAACCAAGTGCGATCTTCACTGATTTGGAGGCACTATTCAACGATATCTAACTTCAAGGGGTAAAGTCTTCCTGAGTTTCTCTAACCTTGGTCAAGAGAACTCCTCTATCATCACGAATAGTTAAAAAACCTTTGTGAAGATGGATGTCATATCCTTCTTCATCCAATCTACCGAGACTTAGTATATTGGCCTTTAAGGATGGTGTATATAAAATGTTTTTCAGAATAATATGAGTATTGTCTTTGGAATTCAGGACGATCTTACCTCTGCAATCGATGGATATCCTTGATACATCTCCAAATCTAACTGTGCCTTTTTATGAGTCATCAAGATCATAGATAAAATATTTGCCTCCTGTCATGTGTCCGCTTGCACTTGTATCAAGGTACCGCATGCCTTTGTTTAGATCACATTGAGAGACACCTTGTAGCAAGATTTCATCCGATCCTTCTATAGCCATAAGGAGAGTTGTTTCTTTCTCTTCTTCAGCTAAATGTGCTTTCTCTTGAGGCTCTTTCTTTGGTCTTTCCTTCTTGGGCTTTCAGCATTCATTTGCAAAGTGCCCTTTACCTTGACAGTTATAGCAAGTAACCTTGGATTTATCTTTAGGCTTTTCATCTTCGTCTTCTTCAGAGTTTAGAGAGTTATTTTGGCCGTGACCTCGGCCACATTCTCATCCATGGCCTCTACCGTTTGAAAAATCAAAATCCTTCTTTTTATCCTTGATAAAGGCTTTTGCCAATAGAGCTTTTTCTTCTCTCTTAACCAAGTGAGCTTTGATCTTATCCATGCACCTTTAGAGTGTCAATCACTTCTTCAAGAGTGATCATCTCATGATCCTGAAATTGTTCGATTGAGGTAGTTATTACGTAAAACTTACCAGAGACGGAACGTAGGAGCTTGGCGGCAACTTTCACATCAGTGATCACTTCTCCAAGGCTTCTTAATTCGTTCACCACACATGAGAGTTTTCTGGAGTAGTCGATAAAGAGATCATCTTCATCCATGAAGAGGTTCTCATAATCTCTCTTAAGAGATTGAATCCAAGCCTTGTGAATTTGTGTCACGCCTCCGTTCTTCACCTTCAGAGTGTTCCATGTTTGCTTGGCTGTTTTCTTGACATCAAGTTCACGAGTGACTGATAACATGCATTTATAACCCAAATTCTTATCCTAATTAACTCATATTCATGCTTATTTTATGTGAATATGATGCATGTTATCATACTTTTTAGGAATTTTCTTCATTGGTATGTCATTTCACTAAAGTCGATATTTATGCATAAATTAGGGATAATTTCATGCTTAATAGATGATTAATCTTTTGTAAAGTATAAATTAATAGAAGTTAATCTCTTTTATTGAATGGATTTGACTTTAGTGCATGTTTTGAAGGATAATTTCAAGATGAATTTATGATTTAGAATATTTAGTAAGAAATTTGTTAAGTAATTTTTAATTCATCTTGATTTCTTCTTTCAAAATATATTTTAAATGACATGATATTAAAAAGAAAAGAATTTGTGATATAATGGAGAAAATTTGGATTAAAAAGGAGTTGTATATTTAAAGTTATGAATTTCTGAAATTTCTCCCCTTTTTCTGATTTTATTTGATTTTTAATTGATTTTCATGAATATTTACTTATTTAAATCACAAAACAAGGGATTTACTTACCTTCAGGTGCTGACGTGGCGAGTGGGACCGGCTGGCGAGCTGACGTGGCACGCAGGACCATTGCGCGGATGCGACGTGGCGCTGAGGCCACGTGGCAGGGCCGCAGGTGGCCCACGCGAGGCGCATGTGGCGCATAGGGCATGGACACCTGGCAGGAGGCCACGCGTGTCCACGAGGTCCACGCGGACGCCCACGTGGGGTGCCATGTGGCAGCAGGGAGGTCGGCAAGTGAAGGGCCCACGGGATAGTGGGCCCTGGTAAGATAGTTGGGGCGGTAACACGAAAGCGTTACACCGCCCCTTAATTTAGACTTGATTTTCTCTACATTTTCTTCCGTGTGGGACATAGTCCCATTCGATTTTCATGTTGCAGACGACGTGGCGACACGGCTGGAGTTGGATCTAAGCGAAAACCATCGATCGCGTGGACCCGAGTCCACGCGATCATCCATCAACGCACGTGCGCGATATCGTGCTTAAGTGAGATGCTAGATGGGCGACACGTGGCATCGTGAGGTAGCATCAACTTTCATCCGACGGTCATCTCACCATCGCGACTTTGGCTCACTGTGGCGACACATGGAGCTTTCTGGAGCGCCCGATCTTCATCGGATGCGCGATCGCGATCTACCGTGAGATCGCCATCGGACGGTGGATCGTATCTAACGAAGAACCACGATCGACGCGCGGGGATCGTGGCCCCATCGGCGCGCGATTGTGGCGCATTCAGCGCCAAATCCGGAGCCACGACATTGCGGAATCAACGTCAGGGTTCTTCCAGCTGAATCTGACGGCAGCGATTGAGGTTTAACCACGATCGTGGCTCACGATCACCCACCGATCGAGGCTATTCCACCGCTAAATCAAGGCCAATTCATCGCGGAATTGAAGCCACGACGCTGCCCAATGGAAACCGCTTCCACGACGCCTCCAATCCGCTCCCACGACCACGTCAATTGCCCACGATTTTTGGGCCAACATCCTCTTTAAAAACCGATGTATTTCTCTCTTGTTCATTAACTTTTGATCGATTCGTGAAGTAAATTAGGCCAATTTCGAGGAAGATCTCTAGTTCATCGTGATCCCCCCCACATTTAAACTCGATTGCGAAGCAATTGGAGCAGGATTGGTCACGAAATTCTCCTTGATTTCATCGAATTTTCCCCTTGAATTTCGAACGTCCACGAGGAAGAATCCGAGCAAATTCGCTTCAATCCACGAGAATTGAAGTCCCATCTTGCGAAAATTGGGTTAGTGATGAAATAAAACTCGGTTTGATTATATCGTTGTTGTGTGTTCTAATTCATGCAATACATTTATAATACCTCACTTAGGACAGTAGTAAGCAAGGGTCGATCCTCAGGGAATCTAGGTAATGAGGGTTGAGACGAAGGTAGAAGAAGGGATGAATTCCTATAGTGGAGAATATTAGGAATTAGAAGAGGAATTTTATAGAGATAATGGATGTAATTGGGTAGATTATGTTTCTGTAGTTCTAATTAGAGTAGAAGAGATGAGAATTAGAAGGGTAGAAATTGATTGAAGGTGGAGAAAAGAGAAGGGAAGGGGAGAATAGAGAGGTGAAACAGTATAGAGATAAAAGAGATGGTTTGGGTATGATTTGTGGAAACAAATGCAATAACCTACGATTAAAATAGAAGAAAAGATCCTACATTATCCATGGAAAAGGCTTACAAGAGAATCCCTCCTCAGAATCTTCACACAAACCTCGTGTTGGTGCCAATCCTAGGTCGGGTGGTGGTTGATTCGCTACGACGTCGATCTCCTCTTGTTCTCCTTCTCCAGAACAAACTCGAGCATCCGATGATGCCTAGCTTGGGCCTAAGCCTCTCCCCCTTTCCTGCTGGTGACCTGGTGTCAAGAGAGAGCCAAAAGACAAGAATTTCAGAATGGAAGGAGGACTGCTTTTAGGAGTTAGGGTTTCCAACCATCTAATGGATGAGATCTATTCCCGGTGTTTCCAGGAACCCAACGGAAAATCCGACCATGCGGATGGAAAGAGCACGGCGAGGTTGGTATCCCACCAAAAATTCAGCTCAATCGGATAGCTGGATCAGAAGATATCAGCCTTCCAAGTTGGAGCGTTCCTGGCCGTCGATCTGATGGTCTGATCTTCTTAAAACAGTCACTAAACGATGAGCCATGCGATCGTGCCACGTCGACTTGAAGCTGATCGTCGGATGCTTGCCACGTCACCTGCACAGGTTAGTGACTAAACAACCAAATTATAGGTTACTTCTTCGCACGAATAAGAGAGCGCCACGCCGCTCTCTTATTCGCGCTTCACGGTCAAAGAAGAGGGCATGTGTGTTCTGCCTCACCTGTGCAAGTAAGTTAGAATTTAAATTAGTATTTTAATTAGAGAAAATGACGAAATCGCAGAAAGAAATGACAAACAGCGAATTCGACAATGAAATAAAATATAATTTAATATAAGCTTTGATTCGACAAAACGACAAAACGGAATTCGGCAAAACGACAAAACAACGAATTCGGTAACGATGAAATAAAATATAATTTAATCTAAGCTTCGATTCGACAAAACGACAAAATGGAATTCGGCAAAACGACAAAACAGCGAATTCCGTAACGATGAAATAAAATATAATTTAATCTAAGCTTCGATTCGACAAAACGACAAAACGACAAAAGCGCAGATGGACAAAATGACAAAAAGAGAAGAAGAAGAAGAAGAAGAAGAGGACCTGCGGCGAATGAGAGAGCGCCACGTCGCTCTCTCATTCCTCATTACCATCAAAAATGACGGATGCCGTCCACGTCATCTGCAGGTTAGTAAATGACGAAATAAACTAAACAATCATAATAGTAATAAAATAATAGTAAACTGAGTTAAAACCGTAGCTTCCAGATTGCGACACATGTCGCGATCTAGTAGTTTCTTTCTGACTTACCTTGTAGTTCCGAGAATTGTAGATATGCCCCTGACGCTCATAAATAGGCAAGAAATAGTTAGATTAATTAAACATATGCCCTAAAATTCATTTAAATCATTTCTAAAAATCTAAAATATATGTATTTTGCTTTCACAATTCATTTCCTTGTTAGTTTATAATCTGAGAGAGATGTTTAAATATTATAAAATCCAGGATATACCATAAAAGCATAATGAAGCAAAATTAAGCAATTTAATCATAATAACAAATAAATATATTCCTTTTAAGCCAAATGTTCATGAAAATTCAGAGTTAAAGGTCATAGATTTATGTGTTATCAGTTAGTAGTGAGATTCTATCGATTATAAGGAGGTAATTTGAGTTTTTATTAGATTTAGAAGTTTAATTTTGCAAATTAGTTCTTCGTGTTCTTCATTTTCCCCAATTTTCAGTACGAAAAATTACTAATTTTGAAAATAGGATATCTCTCTGATTATAATTCCAAATCACTTGATTTTGGTTTCAGTCGATTCCTCTTTACCTCAGCTTTTGTGGATAGCAAATTCATCAAATTCCGAGTTCATTTGACCCTCCAATTTGACGTTTGACAGAGGACTTTTTATCTTTTATCAGAAGTCAATTGTTGACTTTTGGGGTCAATTACTTTTAATTTACAAATCAGAATTTGATAATTTTGGTCTTCTTAGATTCCTCTAGTTCTTAGCTTTCCATTGACATATAAATTTCAAGATTTGGATTTCATTTGACTAGTCAATTTGAAGATTTCCTATGAGGTGCTCATTTCGTGGATTTTATGATATTTGATTTTCAATAATTCATAGTAAATCCATTTCTTATCCAAAAATCATGAATTATATATCAATAAGTTTCATTTTTTCTCTAGTTTCCAAATATATATTTTTCGTAATCTTCTGACTTTGTTTGATTCTTTGATTTTACAGAACACCCACTTTTGGTCAAAGTCAATGCTTTGACTTTGACTTTTTACTTTTCTCTGTCAAACCCGAGAATTAAATTCTTAAAACTTCTTATCTAGATTATTTATATCATTTACACTCATTACTTCTTATTTTTACTTATTTACAACTCCTTTTAAACCTAAGTTTCACAAAGTCAACTCTGCGATTAAAGTCAACCCTGCTCTCTGTGGATCGACCCAATACTTACACATTACTTGATTTTATATCTTATCATTGTGAGTTCAGTTTTATAAATTTTTTTTGACCGGCGTTTTTGTGATTTAACGACGCACGAAAACGTTTCATCAAAATGGCGTCGTTGCTGGGGAGCATGCGTTATTGATTTGATTGCTTGATTTCGTGGTTATATTTAGGTTTCTGTCTTCTTTTTTTACTGACCTGCAGAGAATTTATCAGAGCCTATCAGTGGTGGAAAAAGGTATAGCGAGGTAAGATTACCTAAATTTGGCCATTATTTGACAGTTTTGGTGCAAATTTTGTAGTCTAATTTGGTAATCTAAAGCTTTTGGCTTTAGATATGAATAGGAATAATAGGAACTGAGGAGGACGACAGGGCCAGCGACCCGCGAGGCATACAAGGAATAATCCCTTGTATGATGATTTATTTGCCTCATCTAGAGCTCCACCGGAGGCCTCTAGTGATTCCCTTCCAGCCATCGCCACACCAGGGCGAGGAGAGCCGATAGACGCCCCTCTTCCTGCTGAGATAGTGAGACGACATCTTAGCGATTATGCAAGACCAGTCGTCCAAAGGCAGACTACGCGAGTCAATGTGCCTCTGCAACGAGGTGCGAATTTTAAAATTGACTCACATATTCTTGGCCTTTTGCCCACTTTTCATGGACTACCATCGGAGGACCCATATCAACATGTGGACGAGTTCAGCCAGGTGTGCGAATTCAACCAATTCCATAATGTCCCCTCCGAGACGGCCAAGATGCGCTTCTTCCCCTTCACGCTTAAGGAAAGGGCAAAGGAGTGGTTTTTCACCTTGGGCCGCGAGTTCGATTCATGGAGAGATATGGAAGATGCATTTTTGCGTAAGTACTACTTGGTAGGTAAGACTAGTGTCGTGAGACGCGCCATACGCGAGTTCTCACAAGGGCCGGGTGAGGTTTTCTATGAGGCTTGGGAGAGACTTAGAGATCTCCTGAGACAGTATCCGCATCATGGTATACCTAAACATGAGATTACTCAGATTTGTTATGATGGTTTAGGTTCACCTGACAGGTACTTGCTCGATGACGCTAGTGGAGGCACGTTCATGAGCAAGTACGAGGATGAAGCCCTCGAGTTGATCGAGTTGGTGGCGGAGAATAGCCACCATCATGCGGCTAAATCCTTCGGAGGACGGAGGACTCCCGCTAAGGGAGGGATGTTGGACGCAAAGGCGGCAGAGACATGTATGCTTTTAGATGATATTGAGAAACTAACGGAAGCCCAGAACTTGATCATGGATTCGCTTAAGATCCGACCGGGTTCTGATGGCCTCGCGCCAGTTTCACATGTTGATGTCTCGCCGTGTTCGCATTGCTCTAGTTTTGAGCACGTAGAGCTGGATTGCCCTGTGATGGCAATCCAAGGACAGTTTCCATTTCGGCCAAACCCTACTACATATCCAGGTTTGAGCCAGGCGGGTAGGTCAGCCTACCCGAATCAGGGTTATTCTAGTTTTCATAACCCTACTTATGCGCAGCAGTGGAGCGGGCAGCACACGTCATATCATCAGCCCTACGGATCCGCGCCGCAGCACATGGGGAACCCGAGGCCAACATCTTTTGCCCCCAGTATTCCCCGAGCGGTCACACCGCCACCGGCTGTTTCACCTCCGGCACCTTCAGTTGACCCCGTCATGAGTGCATTAGCACAGATGATGAGTAAACTGAATGAGGTTAGCGACCGACTCGACCGAGTCAAAGGGGCTAAAGCCCAATGCTTCGATGCTTCTACTGAGCAAAGGAAGGGTAAGCATGTTGAGTTTATTGATCAATTACCTTTGAAAACTCCCAATAGGGTGGTGGTTAACCAAAGAGGGGGGGGTGAATTAGGTTTAAGGTGTTATTTTAATTTTATCGGTTCTAAATGTCTGTTTAATATGATTCATTAGTTAATCACTCCCTTCTTCTCTCAATGCACAAAAGATTATTATACTGGTTGGGGGACCTAATGTCCCTTAATCCAGTCCCGAGTACTATAGACTCGGAGCCTCCTCCTCACCAAATAAAACCTAATCCTCTCACCACTCAAAGGGTGAAGGACGATGTTCAAATACAAGGTTTTAGATTTTCCCCCTACGGCAAACCTAACACTCACCTTTACCTTTACCTACGGCACTACCCACTAGGCCTCGACCTCCTTGGCTCCTGGACGCACTGACTCCCTCAGGGTGATCTCCACGCGATCGCTCGTCCCTTCACGCCCTGTCGTGCCTCTTCTGCTAATGCCGCCGACCACTGGTAACTTGAGACCTTGTCTTAGGCTTTGCCCTGATCTTCCCGCTCTAGAGGTCTAGACCTCTCCTCGTCTCAACCAATGAGATACTACAATCCTCTAGATGTGTGTCAATGTAACTGCTACAAACTAACTATATGATTTTTCTGACTTTTGTTGACTCTGGGTTGACTTTAGATCTAGAGTTGACTTTTTGCTAAAGTTGACTTTTTCTGACTTTGGTTGACTCTGGGTTGACTTTAAACCTAGAGTTGACTTCTGTTGACTCTAGCTCTCAGAGTTGACCTCTATTAATTATAGCTCTCAGAGTTGACTTCTGTTGACTACAGCTCTTGGAGTTGACTTCTGTTGACTACAGCTCTCAGAGTTGACTTCTGTTTGACTCTATCGAATATCCACCCAATACACTGATCTTATGCACTAACTAACACACGTTGGGATCAGTGAAGGAAGACTGTGCTAATTTGGTATATGGAATGCAGATTACTTTCTAACTAATCTAGAATTGATTCAAACAGAATAGTAGATTTATCCTGCAACTGGAACAGCAGGGTTAGAATAACCAGGGGTGAGAGAATAGAATCAAGCTACAGAAACTTAAAATACTCTGAAACACAATAAATAACGCTTTGTTTAGAAATTTCCTGGAATACAATTTAAATTCAAATTGATTTAACGTAACAGATTAATCCGATGGTATAAAATATTATTTCAAATAGGCTCACCAATTCGAACGTATATCCACTCCAAGATTTAGGGTTAGGACAACAGTAATGAATTTAGCAGGATTAACTATTAATTAGATCAAAATTAGAACAAATGTAACAATGACAAATTACGCTAACAATATAAATAAATTTTCAAATAGGCTCACCAGTTCAAACGTATCTCCACTACAAAATACAGGGTTAGGACAACAGTAATAAAATTTAACAAGATTAACTACTGACTAAATCGAATTACTCCAGAAGATTAATTAAGCGCAATTACTATGATCAAAAGTAGAATCATAGTAACAACGACAAGTTACTCTAACTGTATAAATATATTTTTTAAATAGGCTTACCAGTTCAACGTATCTCCACTGCAAAATATAGGGTTAGGACAACAGTAATAAAATTTAACAAGATTAAATACTAATTAGATCGATAAAACCATGACCGGATGAACTAGTGGAAACTGATGAAACCACGACCAGATGGACAATCCCAAATGATGCTGAAACTTAGATTAGACGTGTATTTTTGGTATCTAATACGTACTTTGCAATAACCCTAAGATGAGGAATCAGATGCGAGCAAGAAACGAAACTCAAGCGACGACCGAGCAGATATCAGATTTTTAAACCGAAAATGAAGAAACCTGTACGTTTCGAAAGGATGTCCGTGGTAATCGCACTGGAGAGAATGCGAATCAGATGCCAGATGAAGATCGCTCTTCGCACCGATTTTTCGCCTTCACACAGATCGTAGAGAAGAAGAGAATGCTTTTCCCTTGTTTCGTCAAATCATTTTCTGCCGCTTTTTCTTCCTTTTTGCTCAAAGAAAAAACCGTAGCCCTTCAAACCCTAACTTTCTCATTATATCGGGTTAGAGGAGAGATAGGAGTAAGAGACGATACTGCGCTTAATAGCAGGTCGTTTAAGATTAGTAAAAAAATTAAAGACATTAATAACTTAAGTGCGATGTGAATGACATTTCCCGAAAGTAGAGGAGAGATAAAATAATAAACGAGAATGCCCTTAATGTCAGTTAACTGAATACTAGTAAAATAAACGTAAGTGATATCGCCCAAACGATATATTCAGCTTTGCCTGGAATAAAAACACAACACATTACCCTCAATAAATTCATAATTAGCCATCCAAACAAGTTTATAATAAATATCATCCAGAATAAGAAATCAATCAGTGGCAATTCAATAAAATATCAATCAGTGGCAATTCAAGATTATTATTTATGTCAAAACTGGTTCTCTCACAACCTTCCCAACCTTTGGCAAATCCCAGGAATGTAGGTCAAGCATTGTCGAGCCGCACCCATAATATGAACGAAGTTTGCATTGATGGTGCATTGGAGGAGGCACATGCCATATCGGGCCTACGTAGCGGCAAGGTCTTAGTTGATCCTCATACAGACCACAAGCGCCGCAAGGACCCGCTTGAGGAGAGGGACTCCATCTCCCACAATTAGTCCGGAGGAGGACTCCGAAGATAAGGAGGCACCCGATGAGGAGAGTAGGGCAGAGCCCAATCCCGAGGTTTATAAACCTCCTATGCCATCTCCTCAGCTTTTGAGCCGGCCTAGAGTCCCTACGAGTGATAGTGATGACACATTATTAGAGGCTTTTAGGCAGGTTACTATCACCATCCCCTTAGTAGACGCCATCCAGCATATTCCATCCTACGCAAAGTTCCTGAAACGACTTTGCACCCTTACGAGGAAGCCAAAACGTATCCATATGAGTGAGACCATTAGTTCCATCATGCTGAGTATGCTTCCTCGTAACCGATGTGATCCGGGAGCTCCCATGATTAGTTGTGAGATAGGGGTTAGGACTTTCACTCGATCTCTCCTCGACACGGGGGCTAGTGTCAATATTCTCCCAAAGGGAGTATATGACATTTGTCCACTTGGCGAGTTGCAGCCATTATTTATCGAGTTGAGCTTAGCGGATGGATCCGTGAGACGACCTCACGGCGTGGTGGAGGATGTGATAGTTAAGGTCAAAAACTGTTACTTTCCGGCAGACTTTATTATCGTGGATATGAAATCCACGAAGGACCTCACCGACTCTCCCATCATACTAGGGAGACCATTTTAAGCTACCGCGAAAGCGATCACCGATTGGGGCAAGGGGGAAATTATTTTTCAGGTTGGAGATAGCACGATGAAGGTGAGCATCAACAAGTTGATGCGACATCCTTCACACGAGTTCGATGAGGTAGGCGCCATCGATATCTATGAGGATACAGAGATCTCGAGTTGTATCGAGGAGACGATGGCGGCTATTGAGGACAAGAGCTTCGAGGAGCTCGAGGATGATCCATTTTTCTCCGGCGAGACGGCACCCGAGATAAAACCGCTACCTTTGATGCTAAAGTATGCTTTTCTTGATCATCATAGTGCTAACCCCGTTATTATATCCTCGCAGCTAGATCACGACCAAGAGGAGAGACTATTGGAGGTCTTGCGAGCAAGGAAGGAAGCAATCGGATGGAACTTGTCGGACCTTAAGGGAATTGATCCCTCCTTGTGCACGCATCGCATTTTCCTAGAGGAGGACTCTCCTACCTCTAGAGAGGCACAAAGACGGCTCAACCCTAAGGTATGGGATGCCGTTAAGGATGAAATCCTTAAATGGCTTAATGCAGGTATCATATATCCCATCTCTGACAGTCTATGGGTCAGTTCGGTGCATGTTGTCCCCAAGAACGCGGGGATCACCGTGATGACAAATGACAAGGGCGAAGAACTTCAGCTGCGTCTTCCAACGAAGTGGAGAGTTTGCATTGACTATCGAAAGCTTAATACGGCGACGAAGAAGGACCATTTCCGCTTGCCATTTATTGACCAAATTCTTGACAAGCTTTCAGGTCAAGGATTTTATTGCGTCCTAGACGGCTACTCGGGGTATAACCAGCTAGCTATACACCCCGATGATCAAGAGAAGACGACATTTACATGTCCATTTGGCACATATGCATTTCAGCGCATGCCATTTGGACTATGTAACGCCCCTGCCACATTTCAGAGGTGCATGTTGGCCATCTTCTCTGATTTTATAGGAGAGAGCATGGAGGTCTTCATAGATGACTTCTCAGTTTTTGGCCCTAGTTTCGATGCGTGCTTGGAGCACTTAACTAAAATCCTCGACGTTTGCGTTAAGAAATGCCTAGTTCTTAGTTGGGAGAAGTCCTACTTCATGGTGCAAGAAGGTATAGTGCTTGGACATTTAGTTTCAAGCAAAGGTTTGGAAGTGGACAAGGCCAAGGTTGAGGTAATCCAAGACCTTGCACTCCCTAAGTCGATCAGGGAACTTAGAAGTTTCCTAGGGCATGTCAGTTTTTATCGTCGCTTTATTCAGTATTTTGCTAAAGTCTGAAAACCACTGAATTCTCTTCTTTGCAAGGAAAAAGACTTTATCATTGAGGAAGAAGGGAAGCACGCCTTTATGCAGCTGAAGCAAGCTTTAGTGGAAGCGCCTATTTTACAAAGTCCTAATTGGGACTTACCTTTTGAGATTATGTGTGATGCTTCTGATTTTGCAGTGGGCGCAGTTTTGGGGCAATGAATCGACAAAAAGCCGACTGTCATATGTTACGCAAGCAAGACACTAGCCGACGCTCAACTTAATTACATGACTACGGAGAAGGAGTTGTTGGTGGTTGTCTTTGCTTTGGAGAAGTTTAGGCCTTATATCTTGGGCAGCAAGATCATTGTCTACACGGACCATGCCGCATTGAAATACTTGTTGTCCAAGAAAGAGGCTAAACCGCAGCTAATTAGATGGGTTCTCCTCCTTCAAGAATTTGATTTAGAGATCAAGGACAAGAAGGGAAGTGAGAACTCGGTGGCTGATCATCTTTCTCGGCTCCACACTACATCTTCAGGTGAGATTTGTGATACATTTCCTGACGAGCAGCTCCTCGCCGTTGTGACTAAGGTACCTTGGTTTGCGCATATTTTTAATTACTTAGTCACAAAATCTATCCCCGATTATTGGAAAACGCATCAAAAGAAGAAATTTGCGTATGATGTTAGACATTATTTTTGGGAAGAACCCCAATTGTTCCATGTAGGGGCTGATCAGATTATTCGGCGATGCGTTCCGGAGGAGGAACAAGAGCATATTCTACAGATGTGTCACTCATCTTTATGTGGAGGACATTTTGCGTCGAGGAAGACGGGAGCGAAAGTGCTACAAAGTGGCTTCTATTGGCCAACTCTATTCAAGGATGCGATCAAGTATTGCAAGGAATGTCTAAAGTGCCAATCCGCATTGAACATCTCAAAGCGAGATGAAATGCCCTTGCAAACCATCCTTGAGGTAGCAATTTTTGATCTTTGGGGGATTGATTTTATGGGGCCATTTCCACTGTCGGAGAGCAAGGAGTATATTCTTGTAGCGGTGGACTATGTGTCCAAATGGGTCGAGGCGATACCGACGAGGACAAACGATCATCGAGTGGTTAATAAGTTCATTTATAATAATTTCTTTTCTCGATTCGGTTGTCCTAGAGCTATTATTAGTGATGGTGGATCTCATTTTACTAACTCTCATTTTAGGAGTTTACTTAAGAAATATAGAGTTCATCATCGCGTCATGACCCCGTATCACCCCCAAGCGAATGGCCAAGTAGAATTCAGAAATAGAGAAGTCAAGAACATATTGAAGATCATTCACACGGATGGAAGAGATTGGGCAGCGAAGCTACGCGATGATCTATGCGCTTACTGCACCGCATTCAAGACACCCATCGGGATGTCTCCTTTTAGGCTCATTTATGGCAAGCCTTGCCACCTCCCCGTCGAGTTAGAGCATAGAGCATATTGGGCCATTAAAAAGCTCAATCTATCTCTTGATCAAGCTGAAAAAGAAAGACTTCTACAAATTCAAGAGCTCCAAGAACTCCAGAATGAGTAATATCAAAATGCGGAGATTTATAAAGCCAAAAATAAAGCCTATCGTGACAAGCACCTTAATAGGAAATCTTTTCATGTTCATGACAAGGTATGGTTTTTTACTTCTCATCTTAGACTCTTTCCAGGGAAATTGCGCTCAAGGTGGGATGGTCCATATGAGATCCATGAAGTGTATGATAATGGATTGGTCTTGATTTTAGATCCCAAGACCCAAAATTCCTTCAAGGTAAATGGACATAGGTTGAAGCCATACATTTGTGAAGAAGGTCCTCCCCCTCCTCATAGTGAAGAGCTGCAATCCCTTGAGATCTCAGCCACTAGTTAGTCGTGAGAGTGAGTTACATCTAGCTAAAGACGTAAAACTTAGCGCTTGTTGGGAGGAAACCCATCTTTATTTTATTTTTGCATTCATTCTCTATTTTTGTTCTTGTTTTAGCAATTGTTTTTACTTTTATATTTTCTATTTTCTTTGATGCTTGCTATTGCTTCTTTATAAGTTTCTTAGGTACCAAGGAGAAGGGCACATAAAAAGAAGAAATTCAGCTCCAAAGCAACTCCAAAAATGAAGAGAAGAATGCAACCGATGCAAAATTCCCGCTAAGTTTTTCTTTTCCCTCTTATGCCTCTTTTGCTTTTACTGATGTTGCATGCCATGTATATTGATTGTCATCACATTTTCCATGAGCATGTTGAGTTTTATTGAGGACAATAAAAGGAATGAGCATTGGGGGGAGTTTTCAAGAAAACTTAAATTTTTTTAAAATTTTTGCATTTCTTCATTTAGTATTCGATGCATGATCTGATTTTTAAACATGTGAACAGTAACATGATATTTTCAAAAACACATGAAATAGAAAAGCATAGAGTACATTAACACCTTCACTTGTTTAGAAAGTTGTGGGAAGAGCAACCTTAAGTGTATGTTGAGGAGATGGTAGAGTCGATGGAATTAGGGATCTAGGTATTCCTTTGGGGAGCCATAAAATCCAAACTAAGGATGTACTCAAGCTCATAGTATGATTTTTCAAACCTTTATATACTTCTCACCCACTCATTCTTCTTTCTAAACTTTGAGTTAATGACTCCTTGCACGCACATCCTTCCGCTTTCCATAGCAAGTCGTAGCTTATATCATCCTTTGTTGGCACTAATATTATTGACATAGTGAAGCTTCCTGATCCATAGAGATACCAAAACCTCTTCGTAGGAATAAGATGCATGTCTACTAAGGACGACACATGGGTAGGATGAGCACCATGAAATGAATTATGTTGTTTTTCAATAAAGTTGCATAAAAAGCCTTGTAAATTTCAAATTCTGAATTCTTTAATCTCCTTCTTCAAAAAGGCTTGCAGCAAGTAGAATCAGGTTGAATAAAGTACAATTAGAAGGAAAAAAAATACAAAAAAAAATAGAATTAGGATGAAAGAAAGAAAAAAATAAAAAAAAAAGTAGAATTAAAATGGTAAGCTACCTCCCATGTGTTTTAGCCGACTCTATTTTATAGCCACTATGTATAAAAGGATGATACTTGTTTCTACTTCTTGTTCCCTTATCATTCATGTCCATAGTGTAAGGAGGAGGCGACGATTGGTTTGGTATGATGAATTTCTTTTAATTATGTATATTTCTATTAGTATGTAGAGCAAGAGCATTCTTAGTTTATTTGGTGGATTAAAGTGATTGCCGGAGGAATGCCTTGATCTTAAGTTTCTAGTACATTACTTTCTTCTTGGCATCACTTAAGGTAGAACATTCATTTCAGATTCTATCAATGCTTAAACCCATGGCTTTCTAAGCTTGTTAGTCCTATTTCATACTTTTTCTCTTTCCATTGCTAAGGGACTAGCAATGATTTAAGTTGGGGGGGTGTGATAACATGCATTTATAACCCAAATTCTTATCCTAGTTAACTCATATTCATGCTTATTTTATGTGAATATGATGCATGTTATCATACTTTTTAGGAATTTTCTCCATTGGTATGTCATTTCACTAAAGTCGATATTTATGCATAAATTAGGGATAATTTCATGCTTAATAGATGATTAATCTTTTGTTAAGTTTAAATTAATAGAAGTTAATCTCTTTTATTGAATGAATTTGACTTTAGTGCATGTTTTGAAGGATAATTTCAAGATGAATTTATGATTTAAAATATTTAGTAAGAAATGAGTTAAGTAATTTTTAATTCATCTTGATTTCTTCTTTCAAAATATATTTTAAATAACATGATATTAAAAAGAAAAGAATTTGTGATATAATGGAGAAAATTTGGATTAAAAAGGAGTTGTATATTTAAAGTTATGAATTTTTGAAATTTCTGCCCTTTTTTTATTTTATTTGATTTTTAAATTAATTTTTATGAATATTTCCTTATTTAAATCACAAAAAAAAGGGATTTACTTACCTGCAGGTGCTGACGTGGCGAGCGGGACCACCGCGCGGATGTGACGTGGCACTGAGGCCACGTGGCAGGGCCGCGGGTGGCCCACCCGAGGCGTATGTGGTGCACAGGGCGCGGACACATGGCAGGAGGCCACGCGTGTCCACGCGGTCCACGCGGACGCCCGTGTGGGGCGCCACGTGGCAGCAGGGGGGTCGGCAAGTGAAGGGCTCATGGGTTAGTGGGCCCTGGTAAGATAGTGGGGGCGGTATCGCGAAAGCGTAATAGCGCCCCATATTTTAAAGTTACCTTTCTTCAAATTTTCTTCCGTGTGGGACTAAGTCCCACACGTTTCTTACCTGTGTAGGACGCGTGGCGACTCAGCGGCCGTCGGATCCAAGCGCAAAGCATCGATCGCGTGGACCCGAGTCCACGCGATCTTCATTACAACATGTGCGCTTAGAGTGGTTTAAGTGAGACGTTAGATGTGCGACACGTGGCATGGCGAGGAGACATCACGCCTCAATCGGACGACCGAAATCAAGCGCGTGATCAGATGAGCGATTGATGATCACGTGGACTCACCTCGGCATCTGACGGCTGATAAATGAAGATCACGATCTAAGATCGACGTGCGATCTTCATCAAGCGTAGTTCATCGGACGGTGGCGATATTTCACGATTTTCCTCTCACCTGGGCGATACGTGGAACTCCTTGAATCGCTCGATCGCCATCGAACGGTGGACGATCGATGACGGAGAAACGTCATCACAACCGTGGAGCAGCTTCATCATGCAATCGCGATCGTCCGCTCAACTTGACCTCCATCGAACGGCTGATAAAGGAGATCACCTAGTGGTCCGATCGCGACACGATCATGGCCCGATCGCTGTGCGATCGTGGCCACGATCAGGCGCGATCATGGCTCCCTTTGAGGCGAAATCAAAGGGATGTATTCAGGGCTAATTTTCCCTTTTAAAAGCGATGTATTCTCCCTTTGAAAACCAACATTTGATCGATTCGTGAAGTAAATTAAGAGAATTTTGAGGAAGATCTCTAATTCATCGTGATCCCCCCGCGTTTAGACTCAATTGCAAAGCAATTGGAGCAGGATTGATCACGAATTTCTCCTTGATTTCATCGATTTTTCCCCTTGAATTCCGAACGTCCACGAGAAAGAATCCGAGCAAATTCTCTTCAATCCACGAGAATTGAAGCCCCATTCATGCGAAAATCAGGTTAGTAGTGAGATTCGATCGATTATCAGGAGGTCATTTGAGTTTTAATTAGATTTAGAAGTTTAATTTTGCAAATTAGTTCTTAGTGTTCTTCATTTTCCCCAATTTTCAGTCTGAAAAATTGCTGATTTTGAAAATAGAATATCTCTCTGATTATAATTCAAAATTACTTGATTCTGATTTCAGTGGATTCCTCTTTTTCTCAGCTTTTTTTGGATAGCAAATTCATCAAATTCCGAGTTCATTTGACCCTCAATTTAACATTTAACCAAGCACTGTTCATCTTTTATCAGAAGTCAAACGTTGACTTTCGGGGTCAATTACTTTTAATTTACAAATCAGAATTTGATAATTTTGGTCTTTTTAGATACCTCTAGTTCTTAGATTTCTATTGACATATAAATTGCAATATTTGGATTTCATTTGACCATTCAATTTGAAGATTTCCTCTAAGGTGTTCATTTCGGGGATTTTCTGATATTTGATTTTCAATAATTCATAGTAAATCCATTTCTTATTCAAAAATCACGAATTTTATATCAATAAATTCCATTTTTTCTATAGTTTCTAAATATATAATTTTCGTAATCCTCTGACATTCTTTGAACACCTACTGTTGGTCAAAGTCAATGCTTTGACTTTGACTTTTGACTTTTCCCCGTCAAACCCGAGAAATAAATTCTTAAAACTTCTTATTTAGCTTATTTATACCATTTCCACTCATTAATTCTTATTTTTACTTATTTAAAACCCCTTTTAAACCTAAGTTTGACCAAGTCAACTCTGCAATTAAAGTCAACCCTGCTCTCTGTGGATCGACCTGATACTTACACATTACTTGATTCTATATCTTATCTTTGTGAGTTCGGTTTTATAAATTTTGTTTGACCGGCATTTTTGTGATTTAACGACGCATAAAAACGCTTCGTCACTTAACCATATGAATGGATTGAATGAGAATGTATTTATAAAGATTAAGGATTATCATTATCATGTTTTACTTTAATCAATATTTTAATTTCATCATAATAATAATCATGAGATCCATCATCATGAAAATCTTGTGTCATTCATTTTCAATATCCTCTGTTCGTTATTATCCAGACCTTGATTTGAATATTATATCTCTCTTGGCTTGATCATCATTCTAAAAAATTTCTTTGAGTTTCGAGTGTCATCATTATTATGTACTGAACATCATCACCATTTAATTTCCCCTATGATTGAAGTTTCGCCACATCTTTTATTAAGTCTGGTATTTACATCCCCATCCCCATCATCACATTATCACTTTCATCATTCCTATTATAGACTCAATCTCTCATTTGATTGATATAAGAAAGTATGAGTTTTGAATATTATGCATACATTGTTTATGAATTAATATCATTTGATAGGAGATAACATATAATTTTAACATGAAATTATACGATTATTAATTTAAATTAAGAAATAAAACATTACATTCTTATGCATGTTATCATATTTTGAGTGCATATCTATTATTTTATGCAATTTAAGTTATTATCTCAAAATACACTACTATAGGGATAATTATACATTTTTAAGAATATATTTTAAGAGTAGATTATTCTCATCTATATTTCATATTATAATTGGGTTTTAATTTTAAATAATAAATAAAATACTTGTTATACACTCATTTATTTTTCTTAGTTTTAGTGCCTAAGAGAAATGAGTGTATTTTTTTTAATAAAAATTTATTCTCTTGTTATTTAAATAATTTGACTTTTTAAAGAGATAGATAATTTATTTTATGATCCACAAAAATAAATTTGGATTAATTTAGAGTTGTATTTTGAAAGTTATGAATTTTATAATTTGTAGGATTTTTTTGGAATTTTTCTAATTTTTTATGAATTTAATTCAATTTATTTTGAATTATAATGAATTAAAAAATATTTTATCGCATGATGATAGGACAATTGATGTGGCACAGACAATAATGGTTACGCCACGTGGCAAGACATGAGACAGCCATATATCACACAGTGTATATGTGCGCGTGTGTGCGTGTGTGCGTGCGTGTGTATGTGATTAAGGAGAAAACACCCAGTTAAGGATTTTCACTATCTCCTTATTCGCATATTACTTATATGCGCGTGCATTCACCTGGATTTTCATCATGTGGGACTATGTTTTTGTTTTAACATGTGCAGGTGACGTGGCGTCACGTGGAGCGTCTCATTCACGCATTAAATTAGAACCGTCGATTAAGGATGGGCAAAGACCGACCGAGGTTCGGTAGACCGAACCGGAGCGAGACCGTCGGTCTCTCAAAATGGGCTTTGACGGTCTCGGTCAAAATTCGGTTCGGTCCTCCCTGCGCCTTCTGTCTTGGACCGAATAGAAAAAAAGGTCAATTCGTCATTCGGAAATTTTGTTTTCGGCATTGCGGTTTGATCGGAATTTGGCATTCGGCATTCAGCAATCGACATTAGGTCTTCGCATCGGCATTCGGCATTCGTTCGTGGAAATCGCTCGCGGAAATCTCTTCTGGAAATTCAAATTTTTGTCTTCAAAATCAGGTTTATCATTTCACTTCTCTTTCTTTTCCCCCAGTTCCTCTCTTCCTCTCTTCTCGAGAGGATTTGGTTTCGTGAAGAAATTGCTGTGAGAGAGGGGAGAGAGAGAGAGAGAGAGAGAGAGAGGAAAATTGCTGTGTCATGACAGTACTGTAAGAAAAACATAGGAAGAAGAGAGGAAAATTGTTGTTGACCTATTGTGATCAAATTTCTTCACGAAAAATCCAAAAATTTCTTCACGAAAAAATTTCTTCATTTGGCATTTAAATAAAGTAGAGACGGCGAACATCGTTTCCATGGCAGGAATCACGAGAACATGAAGAAATCTTACCTCTCTCCTTCTCTAGTTCTGAATCGGCATGAATCTCCGGGTTTGAGCGGTCCCGTGAAATCAATTGGCTTCTCCTTCTTCGAGACAGGAATCTTGCTTTTTTGCCGCAATTTTCATACGGAAAACATCGTTCAGACATGAATCAAGGGAACGAACTCCCCCGTTGACCAGCAAACCTTCTACCTACACTGGATGGCCTTTAGACCCTCGAAAACATCGGGCATCAATTTTCAACCTTTAACCTTTTCAAAAAGTTTAATAGAAAGAACTTCTTCAGACTTCCCTCCAGTGGCGATTTCTCTCGGACCCTATGAGTCACGTCATTGTAGATCGTCGAGGTCGGAGGTCCCCTCTAGTCAATTCTTTCTTATCCTGGTATTTTGTTGACCGGGTCAAATGCCCGAATTAATGCAGACATGTAACATAAAATTAGAAATCAGATGGAGTAAGAGAGGGGGGAGAGAGAGAGAGCACAGTATTGTAAGAAAAACATAGGAAGAAGAGATATATAATTGCTATTGTGATCATTATGAGTGATGAATTCAGTATCTAGTTTCTAAAGCTAGGTATTTAATATCATTTAATTTTGTTTATTATTATGGTTTTGATATTATATTTCCATTCTATTGATGTGCATTTTAGTAATATCCATTTTGGTCCATAAGATGCTCAGTATCATTTATGGATGAACCATATTAGTTTCTAATTCTTTTTTCCTTTTAAATCTAATTTTGAATCTAATTTTTAACCTGCATTTTAGATTATCATCAATGGAATCAATTGGAGATGAGGTACATTATATTTTACATTAATCTCAAAAAATATATGATCATAGCTTACTAATTCTATATTTTTTCTTTTAGATTGAATCAAACAATACATCAACATTTGTTTCTACAAGTGCTACAGCTACAAGCTCTTCAAAATGAAGAAAAGCCTCACCAGTCTTAGTACATTTCATGAAGATCACAGACGATGAGTATCTTTGCAAAATTTGTAAGGTTGCTACCCCATCGAAAGAGATAAAAGTGAAGAGGGATAAAAGTAGTAGCACAATCAAGTTATGGAATCACTTGGAAAGGTTTCATGTTGAGATTTATAAGCAACTAAGGCCATCAAATGCTCCTAATACTTTAACCGACTATTTCTCAAAGACTTCAAAATTTTCAGGCAGGAATTTAGAGCAGACAAAAAAAGAGTGTATAGATTTAATTGTTAAGATAGATGCACCTTTTACGCTACTTGATCATCCTCAATTTAAAAAGTTTTGCAAATACTTAGTACAACATGAAGCAGGGATTCCTAGCCGCCATTTCGGACGACGAGGAATGGAGAAACTATTTGAAGATGAACGGGATAAGGTAAGAGAATTACTTCGACCAATTGAAAGGGTGTCCCTTACAGCAGACACTTGGACAACTACAAATAATGTCGCAATACTTGGGATCACAATACATTGGATTGATGATATGTGGAGACTTCATGAACAAGTGCTCGCCGTTGAGGAGTTGGGTGTATCACATCAAGGGATAATTTTAGCAGAGGTGGTGCATCGTGTGTTAGAAGAGTATGATCTCACTCAAAAGGTAAGTAAACATGAATTTTCACTTCCTTATTTTTAATATTAAATCTATAAACATGAATTATTTTTCTAGGTTTTTGCTATCACAACAGATAATGCTAGCAATAACAAGACAATGGCTGCAAGCTTGGAAATTTTATTACGTGAGAGTGGATCGACATTTACCAGGCAGTTCCATGTGCCATGTATGGCCCATGTTCTCAACCTAGCTGTTCAAGTAGGCTTGAAGGAGTTAGGTAATTCATCGTCGACTTCATTATGTTCAGAAAGTGAGGGTGATGAAGAGTATGAAGAAGATGAAGTGGAAGTTACTTCACAAAAACCGTTTGGAGCAATTCTTCGTCGACTTCGAAAACTTGTTATTGCGGTAAATAGCACACCACAAAGAATTCATCAGTACAAGGAATTATGTGAGAGGTATAAAATGTCAAATAAAAACTTATTAACCATAGATGTCCCCACTAGGTGGAATTCGACTTATGACATGATTACGACAGCATGTGACAAGAGGAAGGTGTTGAATACAATGGCAACAACTTGTCTTAAAGGTGGTAAAGGAATTTCTTTAATTATGTCAGAATAGTGGGATCTTCTTAAGATATTTGCAGATGAACTTCTAGCTTTTAGGGAAGCCACCGAGATGTTTTCTCAATCAAAGGCCATTACATCGCCTAATGTTACTTCTATTTTTGATCTTCTGTTAAATCAGTTAAACACATCAATTATTGCCTAAGGTAATTGATGCAGGACCGGTTGCGAAACCGATCTCACACCGGGATACTAGGGGTGAACTAGGGATGAGACTACCTTGGGGAATTCTAATATGATGTAATGTACTAATAATGCAGACAAGCAGAGTACCGTCTCGGATGTCGCCCCCGTGGATCTTGGGATGCGCCGAGTAGAGTCAGTCCGGGATTCCTTCCGATCCAGGTCCTCGCGGGCGTTGGGCCGTGAGTCGTTGAGGGGAGCTCGACAGTCAACCCAACGGGTTGGACCACGGTCTGAATCCTATCAATTTCGTCTAGACACTCGTCTATACTAAATCCCGATGGCGGCGGAGACGGTGCGGGAAATACTGAAAGAAATATAGACTTCGACGTAAAATAAAGGGGAATGTGTGCCTAACCTGCGGGGCGCGAGCCCAGTCGGTCGTGATGAAGGGGTAGGTGATTCGTACATGGCAGAGCGGTCGGCAGATGCGGGTCAAATCGATGACGCAAATCCTCGGACAGGCGTTGTTGCGGGAGACATACTCCAGCGTGCGGGCGACGATCCAGCGAGGTACGTGGCTCCGGTTTAGTGTGGGTCATCCTAGGCGTCCAGCTCCTTTTGGGATAGGCACTAGCAGCGCAAGGGAGTATACCGCGCGGCTGATCCGTCTATCTCCTGGACACAATCCCAGGCGCTGGCACAGGTGGTAGGCGCGACAAGGAGGCTTGATGCGACCGTGCCACGAGGCAGGTGTAGAGGGATAATGAATTCGTTCGCGATCAGGAGATAGTGCTGGGGGGTTTTCGAGTGGTACCGGGGGATAGCCGTGGGGTGGGGTGCGGTCGATTCGGGAGCAGGTGTGGCAGGATGTAACGACGAGGCACGATCAGTGGCGTCGCGCTCAGGTAGGTGACAACACGGGGGTCAAAGATGGGAATGTCGTTCAGGATCAGTCCGCACAGGTATTCCAACGTCCGGGAGGGGGAACGAGGCGAGGATGCGTCGCGATAGAAATTGATGAAATCACGGAGGTGGGGATCAAGGGCGGCGGGAGAGTGAGGCAGGGTCTAGGGAGGAATTCTGCAATGAAAGTGGGGGGGGGGGTCGCAGAAGATTGCGGATTAAATTTGGTCGGGCGGCAGGGAGGGAGAATGAGGCAAAGTGAGGTGGTTGCGGTTCGCGGGAACCGTTGAAATCATGAAAATCGGAAATACGGGGAGGGAATTCCGAATCTCGGGAAGTGGAACGTCGGGAGTTCGGGAGTGGGGAGGCGAAGGGGCGGCGCGCGGACTGGGGAAATTTGGAAAGGAGTTCGATGGGGTTTGAAGAGAAGGAGCTGCGATCGGAAATGGCTGGGGAGAGGAGGAACCGTGGGTGACGAGACGACGGCGAAACGCGATGCTAGGGTGGGTAGGAGCGATTTGAGAGGGTCGATGTGAGATGGTGGGTGATGAACGGGAAGGTTTGACAGGGGGAAGGTGGATTGAGCGCGCGGGCAGGGGAAGGGGAAGGGCAGAGGTCGGGATGGAAATGGAGGTGGAGGAGGAAGAAGAGGGTCGGTGGAGGAGGAGGAGAGGTGGCACAGCATTCCGGCGGTGGCGGCGGCTGCGGCGGGTAGACTGCACGATGGAGATAAGCAACCAAGGCAAGGGGAGGCGGCGGACTCGGCGGCGGGCACGGCGGCGGCACGTGGAGGTGCGGCGGCGGTGGCGGCGGCGGAGGCGGCGGTAGGTCTCCTTCCTTGATCTTCCTTGAGCAGCCACTTGAGAGAGGGTTTCTCCTTTCTTGCTTCAAATGACGGCTAGGGTTTGTGGGGGGGTCCCCTCCCCTCTTATAGAGCCCATAGTGGGCCAAGAGAGGAAAGGGCCCACTTGAGGCCCACAACCCACACCTAACATAATCATAGAAAATAAAAGGTCCACAAAGAGAAGGGCTTAACGAATGGGATCCCGTAAAAAGAGAAGAACCCACCCGAAAGCCTAAAAGGGAGAGAAGAAGATATGCAAAGGCCCGCTTAAACACGTGCGGGCTAATAAAGTTCATAATGAAATAAAAGACAGGAAAGATAATTCCACGCGCGCACGAGCCCTGTGAAATGTGTCGTGGCGAGATGAGGTCCTCACTTGGTGTAGTGAAACTCGGCATCCTTCGTCTTCGCCTGTCGAGGGGGTTAGACGCGTGCGGGTGTCGGCTCCTCCGGCGCCGTAGTGTCGTGCCTTGGTGGCGACGGGGGTCGTACGCCACCAGTAATCCTTCTCAAGGTGTGATGGGAAGACGAATGAGCATAGAGCAATCAGTGGCACTGAAAGGAGCATATACTGTGATGAAAACAAAGTTACTTAAATACGAGCCACAAGTAAAAAGAAAGCCAATCTTTCCTATTGCTATAGTGGTAGATCCATCTTTGAGATTTGAATATATTCCAACTAATGACCAAGAGTATATCACAAAGACTTTGAATCATTTGCTTCAATTGATGCCTGCCTCACCAATATCAAGTGCTTGCTCTCAAAGTGAGCCATTATCCAATACTTCTGCAACGTGTTCGAAAATGATGGTTGAATTGATGAAGCGTAAAAGGAAGAAGAACATAAACATCTTATTAGAAAAACCAATATCTGATGAAATATTTGATTATTTGCATGACTCTCAAGTTGAATGTTCTCATCTCGATGCTCTACAATGGTGGTGTAAGATTGGGTCTGAAAAATATCCACGACTTGCAATGTTAGCAAAGGGATTTCTCTCAGTTTGTGCTTCGAGCTCTCCATCAGAGCGTCTTTTCTCATCAGGACGGGGGATCGTAACATACAAAAGGGGAAAATTATCTGCAAGAACTATATCTATTTTGATGACCTTAAAATCTTGGGGTAAAACGGATGAAGCGAATACTGATGAAGAAGAATTGGGTGAAGATACGAGCTAATTTTTATGTTATTATACTTTCTTCTTCTTTGTTTCAAATCAGCAAGTATCATCGGTAAGGTTTTTTACTATAAATTTTTTGTTATTAATGGACGTTGATATATTTATCTCTTTTCAGGTACGCATATTCATAGTCAAGAGAGACCGAAGTTAAGACCGAACCGGACCGTGACCGAGGTGGACCGAGACCGGACCGAGACCGAGACTTGGACCGAATGGTGTGCCAAAAACCAAACCGTGACCGGACCGCCCAACCCTACCGTCGATCGTCACTTAAGTCAGGGGGTACGCGGCGCAATCGGATTCGTCGGCGAATCATTTTAAAAATAATTTCAGTCATTGATCTGAAGAGTTATAAGGACTGAGATTAGAACTGACGAAAGGCATTTAGAGCATTAGATCTAGATCAGACGGCGAGCGCTTCATGCATTTCATCTTCACGCGCGACGTGGTGATATCTCGGCAGCCCATCTTCAATCCAACGAATGCGACTTAACCGTAATGGTCAAAGCCTGATGTTTCATCTTAACCGTTAATCAAAGATGAAACGCCAGATTCGACGGTTATTCCTAAATTTTCTATAAATTGAGATGTTCTTCAACGATGTAAATCATTATTAGGTTTTTCGAGTGATCGAACTGTCTAGACACCACAATCCTTGAATCTCTTTCTTCCAATCGCTTCTAGATCAATTTTCGTTTCCACTGAGTGTTTGAAAGTGATATTTTGTTGAGAGAATAGGGAGAAATTGATTCTTGAATGCCAACGATCGTCTTCGAATTCACAGAAATTGGATCAATCCGAGTGCTATCTTGGGTTAGAAATCAGGTTTTTGTCCTAATCTTTCTTTCTATAACATTAGATTTCAATTTCGTATCGTATATTTAGTTAATTTTATTTTAATTTTTGTACGATTTTTCTCATTTATTTCCTCTCTCTGATTGCATCGATTTCTCCATGAATCTTGATCCAAATTGAGTGATTTTTCATTCTGTGCAATCGACTTTGAGTTCTCTTTCCAATTCTATCAAAACCTTTGATTTCTCACCTCATTTCATCATTCGATTTGATCGAATTTCAAAGAAT